>OY735207.1:31430638-31448138 GCA_963457665.1 Thysanoteuthis rhombus
ATATATATATATATATATATATATATATATATATATATATATATATATATAAGAAAGAGAGAGGGGGATCATAGACTCTTTATTCCGTCATTTCAACCAAACCAGGCTTTGAACTGGGGTGGTCATAAAAGGAAGCGGTGTTTTCATAGGTTGTCTTTGAATTCTAGTAGATGGGATACCAGTTGATTAAAAGTGAATGGCTGAACAGACCATGTGTACAGAGACCTGTGAGATATGTGTCAAGTCCCCAGGGATATCAGCTTCCAGGATTGAAAGGTCGTTTATTCAGCTGACGTTTTTAGATGTGCATGTTGGTTAATTATGATATAAGCAATGGATGAATCAGGTTAAAAGGTGGATTTATCCCAGTTGGGTGCAATGACCATTTGTGTATTTGCTCTGTTGAGATTGTTGGCACATTGGTTCTGGTCCTAATATTGTAATTTCTCTCTCATATTGTCGGATTAACCATCATCCATACCAATACATTGACCACACACATACACACTTATATATTTATATGTTTATGAGTGCATGTCTGTTCGTATGCACACACACACACATGCACACACCCATTAGAGTCTAGCTCGTCGTGAAATGATGTGATAGCAAGCTGGGAGAGCAAAATAGTTCTATTGAGTTGTAAGTTCGATCCACGCATGGCACCCCTATTTGTGGCTTTGTACATTGTATATATGAATGTATGGAGATAAATAGCTACACTATCAATATCCTTGTCACAATCTCTGTTTGTTACGCTGTGATTGGTCGATTCATCAAAAACAGACCAACAACGAGAGAGAGAGAGAAACAGAGAGAGAATGTGGGAATGTATTTTTTTAAAATATTGAACACTTTATCGTGAATGAAGCAACCTCAACCAGTGGCGTGACGCTGTGGTTAGTCTAGTCGCCAAAAACTGACCAATCACCAGAGAGAAAGAATTTTGAAATGCAAAAATTTGAATAGAGCAAACGACGAAGACGTTCGGTTCTTTGTCACATCACAGAATTACAAATTTAAGTCAAGATTCGATTTAGCACGCTTGATAATTTCTGTGAAAATCTATCATTTATTCTTCTTATCAAAATTGAATTGGAGACGATATTACTTATTTCGGAAAAAAAAATTCATTAGAGTAAATTACATAAACTAGCAAAATTATTGTACGGCGGATGGGTTTCCAGCAATTCTTTGCACAAAATCTAAATGGGACTTCTTCATATGAACATATATGAATACGTCGTAGTTATTTCTCAAGTTTGGGTCAGAGTTTCAAAGGAAGTGCAACGGTTGAGAAGCGAGTACATTATAGTCACTGACGCCAGTACGTTAACTATATCACTCTACAGCAGGCGCACAGCATTATATATACATATCTATGTTTGTGCATGTGTGTGTATTAGTATCATTGATTGATTGGCCATTAGATCAATCGATAATCGATTACTTTTTGTCTGGTTTCGCAACAGCTGGGGTAAACAAACTACAACAGAATCAGTTTTCACTCTGTGGAACACACGGACGCACGTATCCACACACTGATATATATATATATATATATATATATATATATATATATATATACATATATATATATATATACATATATATATATATATATGTATATATATATATATATATATATATATATATGCTGTTTAATGACAATTTGGAAAAACTCTGAAATGGTATTTTTCTTATCGATAACATGTTCCGATGTATCAAAGCTTCTTCGAATTGATTGCAATAAACAATATAGTGTACAGTGGTTGTCATGGTGATGGTACATGACAGTTATTTTTCATTGTTATGACATGACAACAATAACAAACTGTATTTTCATTTTAAAAATCGATTCGAAGAAGCTATGATACAGCGAAACGCAGATTTACCAAATCGTCATTAAATTCGTATTCCGTCAAAACCCCTCCACAAACTCACAAACTCCTTTGTCTGCTGCTGGTTTTCACCGTGGGAGAACAATTTACAGATGGATTCGGACATGGGTGGGTAGTTTATGGACAAGGACGTCGAAAAGTTATTGAAAAATTTTTTTTTTTTGAGGAATCTTTGTGCTACTTCTTTTGAATATTAGATATAGAAAATTTTCGTATAAAAATAATTTGTTCCCCAAAGCTTGAGATGAGATAGTTAGTGGTCACTAAAGGCCACTGTCAGATATCTCATGTTAAACCTTCGGTTAAGTTACCCCAGTATACGAATGCTTAGCCTCTGGGGTGCAGCGTTTTGGGAGTCTATAAAACATGAAGATGAAAACTGAGAAACAAAGAAATAAACATTCGTTTTCTAGTATTATATATATATATATATATATATATATATATATATATATATGTGTGTGTGTGTGTGTGTGTGTATGTGTTATCGATCTATGATACAAGGTTAAGGTAATGATAGAAATGCCTTTGAAGTGAACTGAGATCTTTATCCTTTGTGTTGTCAGTCATGTGGAGTACGTCATTTACAAGCCTAAGGGGAAAAACAACTAATATGACAATACAGGAAAAGAGAACTTCTTTTATAGAGAATGCATAGGACTAAATTAGAGTAAGGCATGTTAATCTGATGAAAAAATTATTTGTCTCCCTTAGATTTGAAAATGCCAAAATTGGAAAATTACTTGTTTCCCTTAGATCTGACCATAAGTTGACTTTCATGTTACCAGTTGTCAGCACCATCTATCCTATGTCCATGCTAAGGTCAAGTTACCCTTGTAGACAAATTTTCAACTGGTATAGTGCTTCTTTTTTCAATTATACTTTAGTATAGTATGTGTGTGGTTGTGTGTGTGTGGTTGTGAGTGTGCGATCGTGTACAAGAAGAGGGAAACGTTTGAAATGTTCTTGAAGTTTACTGAAATCTTTATTGCTTATATTGCCAGTCAACTGAAATATGTTATTTACAATTATTTAGCAAAAATTGGAAGCCATGATATTGAGTACCATATAAACTTACAAAAACATATATTAATCAGCATTTAAGCTCTCGTTTTTCTCTTTTTGCTCATCACGGACAGTAACTGTCGATGAAAAGTGAGAATCCCAAACAAAAAACTGAGGATAGATGCAAGACGGTCTTTAGTATTTCTACCTAAACGAAATCTACCGTGAAAAATTGGTTGGATCTTTCCAAATAAATTCGTTTTCTACGAATTGCTGGAATCTGGTTAAATTGTTACTGTGCAATGCTACAGTAAGTTATTGGCTCGTTTGAATGACGCATTGGAACAGAATAGACCTTTTTCTGAGCAAGGAAATTAACCAGTGACTGTGGCATATCAGTGCCCGTTGCTGGGATAGGGAGTTCTTCCGCTGGCTGTGTATTCGCCAGAAATGTTACTTTTAGACAGTCACTTCTTTCATTCTGTGTAACACTTCTTAACCAATCATCAGTTCCAACAATTTGAGGAGATCTAAAAACTCTTTTAAGAATTCATTGAATCAAAACCGGTATTGTTTTTTTATCAACAATACGTAATTTATCTGAATTGTGGCGTAAGTTCATAAGAAGTTTTAAAAAAATGTCCTGATGAATAATGATGCTATGATTTTTTATGAATTGAAGAATTGGTCAAAAGAATGCAGGAAACTTTTGCATCAACTAAATGTATATATATATATATATATATATATATATATATGCATACATACACCATCTCTCTCTCTCTCTCTCTCTCTCTCTTTCTCTCTTCCCTCTCTCACGATATATATAGAGAGATAGATGTACAGACACATATATGTATAGATTTTATGTGTATGAATATGCATGCACACACACATAGATACTACGAATTCACAAAAAAAATCAGGGCTTCACGTTGACTCCAAGTCTCATTCCAATGCAGTCATCAAATCGACTGATGATTGCACTGGCATGAAACTCGGAGTCACTGCGAAACAACATTTTCTGCGAATACTAATTATATAGGTACACATGTTCATATATGTTCTATCCCCCATATTGAGCACTTTTCACTGATAGAAAACTCAACCCTCAAAATATCATTGTTTGCTCGGTGTATTTCATGAAATATCAAAGCAGGATAAGGTGTTTCCTTTTTCCTCTTTATATGTAATCTATATGTTTTTTATATCTTGTTGAATTAGTCTGTTGTTTTTGTGATATTTGTGTAATGTGGATACAATCTCAGGATGTCGTTTATGTATTGAAAGTATTCGGTGTTTTGGGTCCTATTTCTAGGAATTCTAAGAAGAGGCAAGCTAATAACTGCTCAGAGGAGAACCCATTGCTAATCCGACCCATAATGACAAAATAAAGTCAGGCATAATTATTGATTCCCAGTTAAGAGCCTTAATGTATATGTATATATATATATATAGTCATGCATAAGTGTAACAGATTACACCCATTGTTGGCTACACACACCAAATGGAAATACATCGTATGTATCTGAACCCTATATTGATCTCCCATTATTGTGACCATGTCCTGCACTAAGCTAATTTTAGTATATATTTGTATACCGAGTCTATCCTGTTTATATATATATATATATATATATATATATATATATATACTAATGTTACCCTATCTACACATATATATGTTTACTTTTATATTTATACGTATGAGTGTGTGCGGGCTTTGTATGTACGTGTGGATCCAAAAGTGTTTCTGGAATTGTATGAGTGTACTTGCATGTTCGTCACAGGTGTATATGTGTATCCTTATGTATATATATATATATATATATATATATATATATATATGCACATGAACATTCGTGTGCCCCTCTATAATTGTGTGCCTCTTTATGATTGTGAATGCAGTCGTGTGTGTGTGTGTGTGTGTGTGTGTGTGTGTGTGTGTGTGCACTTGCGCATGCTAATTTTAGGAACTCTCCCACTTACGAACAGGATATATTCCTGTGATTTGTAAGTTCAAATGTTTGGAAGTCCGACGTTACTCTTGTGAACAGAATACTGTATATATAAATGTAAAAAGGGTTTGTACAGTACAGCAATACCCCCACAAAATTGACTGCTTGTTTTACCAGCCTTAAATTGTATTTTAATGTTTACTAGTTCAGTTTCTTCCGTCACTGAGCTTCGTGGAAATGTTCTGTTGGAGAATGGCGGCAAACCCAGAGTGGAGCAGAAGGAGCGGTCGCGCCCCCCTGAACATATTCTTCAAAAGTAGCACCTTTCAACATTTTGTTTTTAAACTTTCAAGTTTTTTTTCCAGGCGGAATTAAAATGAAATAATTGATAATTTATCAATAATGAAGCTTAATCAAAAGAGACTGTTGTTGTTTCAAACATTTTTCTCATTGCTTATTGTTTTAATTCTATATTTAAAATGCTAAATGTAAAATAATTAGATAATACGTATTTTTATGATACCTTGTATTTCAAATACGATATAGATTAATGAGCCTAATATGAAACATACTCGTTTTTGTTATTTGACTTTGAATGCAAAAAAAAGCAATTATATGCTGATTATTCCTTGCGTTTTGATTTGAAATTCAAACCAAAATTGTTGAAGGAATCAAGAATTATTTGGTACATGTCCTGGTGCCTTTTTCATGTACACGCTTCCTCTCACTTAAGAACCTAGTTAGACCCCTGGGACAGAACCTCTCACACGTTGCATAATACCATGTCTTTTAAGATCATTGCACCACTGGAACGATTCATCGTATGCATACCTCTCTCACTTCCCTATATAATGTCCACCTTAGATTTTTACGTAATAATACGACACTTCTTGCTATCACCCTCATTACTTGTCCCACTCTTACGCTTCTGAGATATGATGGAGTGATTAAGTACAGTATGTATTTGTGAAAACCGCAGATAACCATAAATAACACCATGACGCCAAAGAGAGAAAACAACAACTGCGTTGTGCTCCCAGAGTGAAGCTGAGCAGCCTCAGTAATGTCATCTATGGAGCAGCAGTTGAACTTCCAAACCAGCGCGGTTTTCAAAATTTGAATTTAAAGATAGGTTTGTTCGTATATCTGGAAGTTCACAATACGAACGTTTGTAAGTAGGGGAGTGTCTGTGTTTTGTAAAGAAATTAACTAGAGAAAGTTAAATGAGAAATTGAGCGAAGCATCAATAGTCGAATTTCCGTTAATACGACCTTTTTATTCCGTATTCCGGCTGCTGAGAGGGTTGGAGTCATTCGGGGGCAAGTTCAAATACACGCATCTATTTATGCAAGACAGGCCGACAAATAGATAGATAGATATAATGCCCTTGTGAATTCAAGTTATTTGTTTGATAGTAAAGAAGAAAAGAAAGACACATGTAAATAGATAGATAGCAATTGATATTCTTAGAAAGAAACAAAGAAACAAAAAAGCCACGAGCAAATAATCATCCTGAAACAGAAACAAACACGTTGAGATGGATGAGAACGTTCGTTGAAACGCAATAATTGATAGGGAAATATTTGGACATAAAAAGACAGGTTAGGTAGGTAGATAGATAGGTAGGTAGGTTGGTTAGTGGATATTGACAGAGATTTCCAGACAGATTCAGATATATGAAAAGGCTGACATGGATGTATGATATAGATACTGTGTAACTAAACATTTACATAGATATTTATGCTTATTTTTGATGACACAAGGTAATCATTGTATTGCTATCTATCACTATTTGTAATTCTATATATTACTAATAAATGCCCAGAAGAAAACCTAAAGCTGTATTCTGTGTCAGAATGTTTACACGCTAATAAATTCAGTAATCAAGGAATGAATTACCGGAAGTCTCATTAAATAAAATAACGATGCTTTATATGTGTTTTGCTAGAAATAGATAGGGTGGAAATTTACAGAAATGTAATCCCTAAAAAAAGTCCATGGGAGTGTAAATGACAACGAAGCCATATTTGATAAAATAAAGAGGTATAGGTAATTTATTCAAAATACTTTAACACTCTACATACTTTAGAAATAGCAAATGATTTCAGAACAATGATAATGCAAAGAATATCACTTCGAACGCGTTTTTCCTAAGTATCCTACCTTGATGTAATAGACAGACACACGGTATAATATAGAAGATTGGATAGAGAATGGTGTTTTTGTATCCCAGTTAAAATCAGAAATGAAACTGTGTATAGTAAGGTAACTTGTCAATCAGGTTGTAGAACGTTATAGTTTAGAGCTTTTATTTTCATTGATCAGAGCAAGTAGTTTTTCCATCCCAATCAGAATCAGAAATAAATCTGTGTATAGTAAAGTAATTTGTGAATCAGGCAGTAGACAATGTTAGTCTTCAGCCTTTATTGTTATTGAATAGAGCAAGTAGTTTTTCTGGGCTGTGGATGTCTTCAAGAGCAGTTTTAATAACAAAGAATAATGAAAGAAAAGTAACCAGAGATAATGCAAGTCAATTATTGTCCATTCCTCGAATCAAACCTCAACCATCCAACACAGATTTATTGTAAGGAAACTTGTGAATCAGGTTGTAGAAAGTTTTAGTCTTCAGCCTATTATGGAATAGAGCAAGTAGCTAAGCTGTGGATGTCTTTAAGAGCAATTTTCACCATGAAGTAGGCAATGAAAAAATTACGAATAGATTTCCTGCTGACTTTATCATTCTTAAAAGTATAGATTCGGTTGCAAAAAAGGGGATCAAGTCGCATTTTATTAACCAGAATTTTGTCTATTACTAATACTAATATTTCTTAGCAGTCAGGAAAATAACCGGGTATAATGCTGGTCAACCATCTGACTCAGATTTACCGTTTCTGTTGAGATGACTCCAGGAATCAATAATGCATAGGTATATAGTTAGGTAAGTCAATTAAGTTGTACAGAGAATTAGTCTTCAGTCTTTCAGTCTTTACTGTCATCGAATACAGCAAGTAGTCTCCCCATCCCAGATAAAATCATAAATGAATCCATGTATAGAAAAGTATCTTCTAAATGTAATTCGATATTATTGGAACGTAAATTCTCTCCCAATTTAACTATGGTGATATCATTCTACTAAACTGATCTTAGTAATTACAAAATAAAATACAAAAGTTGCGGAATAGACGTGTCCGTTTTACTTCAAGTTTGTGTAAATGCGATCACTCAAGAATTTTTATAAAGAGTAAAACAGTTTTATATGTGTTACAATAAACGACTGATCAACAGATTTCATGTTCAGTTTAATCGACTTAATATTGATCCTTCATTTTCTGGAACTAAGTTAAGACGTATGTCTTATTTCATCTTTATAACGGAGAAAAATAATGAACTTTCTAAAACTTTGATATAGACAATATTTCAGTGTACACCTTCGAACTGAGATGTAAAGATTATTTATTTTCCTTGACTCAGTCCCTCAGTTTTGGTTGGAGTTGTTGATTTAACTCTTGATGCGGTCGTTTCCGATTTAGAGGGTATTTCTTTAAAAAGTATTCATTAATTAATATTTTTTTTTTTTGTACCACATACTGTGGCTGATTTCCTTTAATTAAATTTGATAATCCAGTTTCTTTGATAGTATATAAGTAAGTAATTATTAAATTATCAAAAAGGGGTGATTCTTCTTCTTCTTCTTCTTCTTCTTCTTCTTCTTCTTCTTCTTCTTCTTCTTCTTCTTCTTCTTCTTCTTCTCCAGTAATAGTGTATTTATTGCCATTGACGAGAGCGTGTAGTTTTCCATCCCACTTAGAATCAGAACTGAATCTCCGTATGGGAAGTCAACTCATGAATCAGATTGTAGGAAGTGTTAATCCCCAGCCGTTTTTAATATGAAATAGAGTAAGGAGTTTTCCCCACCCCTCTTCCTTTTTCCCCTCGATGAGGGAAGAAAAGTTTCCCTTCACTTTTGAGCCCTAAAGTAGAAAAATAGTTCTCTTTTGACTGCTAAAAGTGGGGGAAAACGGTCCTGCCACTTTTGATCCCTGAAAGCAAGGAAACTTTCACTTCCCTTTTAATACCGTAAAAAGGTAAAAAAAATTTCCTTTACTTATAACGCCCCCTTGAAGAGAAAAGTTTCCCTTCAATTTTAAACGCTTCATAGAAAAAAATGTTTCCCTTCACTTCAAACTTCTAAACTTAAAAAAAAAAAAACAAATAAGAATATGAAGCCAGGTAAAGAGACTGAAGAAAAAAATCCGATAAGAATGTGAGGCTAGGCAGAGCGTGTGATCAGAATGATAGTCCTCTTATGACATCCTATATCATAACATTTTCTTATGGCGTCACAGCAGCTGGTAAAAGAATCATATTATCCCCTTGTTTTCTCTTTGGTCCATGTTACAGACTGACAGTTCACAAATTATAAAAAAATGATATAATCATTACTTAATTTTTCTGCACTCCAGAGATGTAATAGTGTTTCTGAGTGGCTTCCAACAAACAACTGAATCCATTGAGATACAATAGCTTCCAGAATTATCAACCAAAAGAGGCCAGTCTTCCTCCCCTGAATTCAAGTTTTTGTAAAAAGAAAAATAGAAAGAGTTCAGGATTAACTTCAAAATTAATTGTCACATTGAGATCTTCTCTGAAATTAAACACATTCCAGGTGTAGTAGAAAAGACTTGGATAGGTTGAATGTCATAAAAAAGCTCTGATCTGCCCAAGACTTTATGTCTCCATTGAAGTACTGGAGGGCTAACATATTTCCCGATGTCCACAGTTATTAATATATCAGCTCGTGCAGCCTTTTCAATGAACTTATGAATCGATCTCTGCTCATATCAATCTAGTTCAGTATTTTAATATTTACGTCCTAGTCTGTTGATATCTATCTATCTATCTCTCTATCAATATATCTATCTATCTGTCTGTCTGTCTCAGTCTGTTTCTATCTATCTATCTATCTATCTATCTGTCTAAGTCTGTTGGTATCTATCTATCTATCTATCTATCTATCTATCTGCGAGAGTGGATAAATATGAGCGTAGGCTGATACAGTTTTCAGCTGAATTTTTATCTGAGATTTTTACTGTATAATATACAATCTACAACAATGCAGTTCTCGACCTATTTACCACCACGCCCCCTTTAGTAGCTGGACCTTTCCTCCACGCCTCCAACATGTTCAACGAAAGGATAAGTGTGAAATAAGTAAGGCAAATGTCTGAAAAAATGTTGTTCAACATCCAAGAATACAATACTTAGCAATTTAAAGATGTCTTCTGTCATGCTGACGTCATCAGTGACGTCTAATGACGTAACTACGTAGAAATGAAATTCTCTGTTACGTAGAACTTATATTAGTTGATAAATTGTATGTTTACAAAATTTAACCACTGGATTGATTTGATAATCAGGAAATACTGAACAAAAAGAAGAAAATGCTTTTGATATTTTATAAATACAATGCAATTAGAAAATTCACTAATCAGTGCTGTCAATATTTAACGGCAAGGGTTAACTAGTATATTATGTCCACCATGAGATTAGGTGAACACTTGAGAAGAACATTATAGAAATAGGACAACTGATCTATTTGATTAATGTAGTAATGTTGGGTTAAGTGCATTGACAAGGAGGGAGATTATGTTGAAAAATAAATATTTGATGTGTAAAATAAACGGTTTGTACATCATTAGGCAACAGACTAATTGACTTAATTACGTAGTCCATTTATCAGTCTATCCTTTTATCTTGGTCTGTTTATATTTATCTCGATTTGAACTCATCAATTAAAATTTCACCGTAATTGTCTATAATATCTCTCTTCTTGAATATACCCATCCAAAACAACAGGTAATTTACGTATGAATCGGAACTAAAGAGCCTAAAGCTTTTTATTCGGTAATTTATTTTCAATCATTCAAGTATCCTAATTTTAAGTTCTTTTCAAGACTCAACTCAAAATGTTTTAATGCGTGATGATCTGACGTGATGTGTTGAGAGTTTCTGTGACGTAATTTTTATTATTATGTCATACTAGGAAGGTAAATCAACTAAAGAGATCATCCCATTAGAGCCCAAACAAACAAACAAACCAATAAATAAACAGAAAAATGTGCTTATAAGCACATTATATGGTTAGATATGAGAGTAAATCAAGTAGTCATTACTTGAATTTTATTAGTTGAATTTCGATCTGAAATTTTCACTGAATAATGATCGATATATATGATTAATATTAACCACAGAATTGAGTGCACTGACAATGAATGAAATGATGTTGTAGATGAATATTTGTTGTGTGAAATAAATGCATTTTCCTTCATTAGGCTGTGGACTTATTGGTTAACCCATGTATGTATGTATGTATGCATGTATGTATGTATGTTACTATGATGACCTGTACAGATACATCAACTACCTTTGATGACGTAAGCATTATTTGCTATTAGAATAGCCCATAAACGTTGCAGATATTATTATCTTGAAAATAAGTTCCAAATACATTTGTAAATATCGATGTATTTATTTACCGATGCCATCACAAATGACGATAGTATTTGAATAATTTTACAATCGTATTCTACTTGTAGACTAGTAGCTTAGGTGTGATTTCAAGATGCGGTCAAAATTCAAAATAAGTGAGAGAAAATGCTCTCTGCTGGATTTTGTTGTAATGGTCTTTCATATAAAAAAACAGGACACACACTATCTTTATTTCAAAATCGCCGCTATGATAAAAAAAAAACAACAAAAAAAAACGAATGGCAGTACATTATAGTACTGTAGATTAGTTAAAAATTTTCACCAAAATCTTTCAAAATGTTGAAAAAGTGTGAAAACTTGCCCACTGGTAGATTTTTGAAAGATCTTTCACGTAAATCCAAAACACACGATCTGACTAGTATTAAGGACGCTATTTTTATTCAAAAATAGCTTCCTATAAAAAACGTAATTCACGATATGTATATATATATATATATATATATATATGTATGTATTACTGTGTCATCCACAGACAGCTGTTTCGATGTATTACATCTGTTCAGTGTGGCTATAGACTTTAGATTATCCCATCCAGTACGGCGAGGCAGAATTGAAACCTTCACTTCAGACCCATAGGCTGATAGCCTACCTCTGGACTGCGGAACTGGTCAGGCAGTAAAGTTGAACTTAAGCCTTATATCTAAATTACACAGAAAATCCTCATTCACCAGAGTGCTCAATTCCTATTGAAGAGCATTATATATATATATATATATATATATATATATATATATATATATATATATATATATATATATATATATATATATATATCAGTTGAACCAAAATTTCGAGCCAAATTATTCAAAATATGGAAAAAGAATTGGGAAACTTGCATACTGGTAGATCTTTTAATGTCCATTCATGTAAGAACGGGACACCAAAACAAAACTTATCAAAACTGTGGTCGTCGTCTTCATTTCGAAATAACCATCATAAAAAATTCGCAAAAAGTACAGTAAATAAATTGAAATTTCAACCCAAACTTTTCAAAATGTGAAAAAATTGTAATAAATTGCATACTAATAAAGTTTTCAATTCACTTCTGCCCAAAACTGCAGTTTTTATCTTTATTTCCAAATGGATGCCATAAAAACGAAACTTACGGTATTGATTAGTTTAAATTTCAACCAGGACTGTTCAAAATGTAAAAAAAAAAGTGTGAAAACATATCAACTGGTAGATTTTCCAATGCTCTTCCATATTAAAATAAGATACAAACGATTTGACTAAAACTACGTCCACCGTAATCATCTAAAAATGGCTGCCATAAAAAACGAAATTTGCGATGTAGATTAGTTGAAATTTCAACTGAGTTCTTCCAAATGGGGAAAAAGTGTGATAACTTGTATGTAGTCAGAATCCTCAATGTTCTTTTATATAAGAAAATTGTAGTTACCATTTTCATTTTAAAATGACCGCTATATAAAAATAAAAAAAACTCGCAACAGTCCAATTTACGGTCCGGTGTACATTCCATTTTTTTCATTATCATCCCATCTATGGATGTAATGTACAATCACAAGGAATTTCTTGTAATTCATGGCACTGCTCTGTTTCTGCTCACCAGATTACGTTAATATATACGCATGATATATTTCGTTGCTCGCAATACATGAAGACGATCTCTATACGTAGTAGATAAAACAGTTAAAATTGAAAGAAAGGCTCAAGAATGGATCCTCTGTAGAATGTCATAGTCGTAACAATTACTGTACGATGTTGCTGTACGATTCCAGTTCAGTTTATGGGATTGCAGCATTAACTGTAAGGAGGTATGCATATGGTTAACAGCTTCATTTGATCAGTTCATTGCGTGATTTTGTTGCCTCTGTGAGTTTTGTTAAGAAAGGAATCCACCGACCACTGGAGTCCGTGTTCCATATCCTATCATATGGGCTATTGATCCAATGCCCTGCTACGTGAGAGCTGCCTCTGTCGGCGGTATTCGATCTAGCCGTCTCTCGTAGGAAACTGAACTTTTGACCAACTGATGCAGGTGCTACTATTTCGGCCCGATGCAAAGAGAAACTGAAGCAATTTCTGAATACTCAGCAGGGCCATCACTTTTTTGTTGGTAGTATCTGTACTGATGGGTATTGATCCCTGCTTCGTTGCATTTCTTGCGTATGAAACTAAAGAATAGATATGATTGTGCCGTGAAACGTGTCCATAGCAGTGAGATTGTGGTCAATTTTATCGACAGCACCAACTGAGAACACAACACTCTTCCGTATAGATGTGCAAACACAGCCTTTCGAACCATGCACAGACATTACGAGATTTAGCAAGATTTGTTAATACAAGGGAAATTGCATCGTTTTCACGTCCAGATTTGAATGACCCATCAAAGATGATCTCCTTGGCGAATATATCCTTTCTCAATATTTGTGCTGAATGTGCTCAGTTGGTAGCATCATCGTCATTGTTGGAGGAAGCAATCTATATAGCTTCCCCTAAATCTGAATTGAAGATCAGGGTCACTTTTAGACCTTGTATTTGTGACATCAATCAAAGCAATCTCTCCTCCAGTCGTATTGTATTGGCTTTTCTAGGAAGACTTGAATCTTCTTCCTTCAATCTGAATGCTTTCAGTTAGTCAGACAATATGAAGACTTGTAATATTTCACAGTGACGGATATCCTTCATGTAGAAAACAAGCTCAGCCAACACAAGACAATCTACTTATCTTTTCTGGTCATCTTTCCTCTGCTCAGCCTAATGATTTCGAATGCATTTGTTCTGAGAAGTCAAATAGGTGACGTATGCATGTCACCCTCAGAGAGTTTCCGCGTAAGTTTTCTGTCTTGTAGAATGTGTGCCTATTCGCGAATACGACAATCAAGTCTGTCAATACACTATGGAGTTTTTTTGGGGGGTGGGGGGATTGTCGTCTTCATCACAGAAAAAAAAACAACTGGTTGTCTTTGCCATTTAACAGCATCTTGTTTTAATTGCACTTAGTTCAAATTTTGTCTTTTCTTTAGCCTTTCGTTTCTTAAGACGCTGAAACGGTTGGTTGTCGAAGCTGTTTCTACAGCTTTTATGACACAGCATTATTTGATTTTACAGAAACTTCCAATCCTTCACCATTGTCCAGTCTAAAAATATTTATTTCATTTGGTAAGAAATTGATTTTATGAACTTCCAGCGGGAAATTTGTAGCCACATTTTTTAATCATGTCCTCTGTACATTTCCTCGACGGAGTCGACAAGTTTTTCTCTTGTGCCCTGTTGACAAATTAGACATAACTGTCGTTTCTTAACGGCTGGTTCCTGGTTGGATGGGGGTCTTGTAGATTTGAGGAAGTGCCTTCATCAGGATCAAACAACTTAAACTTTCTCGACGTGTTGGTGAACTACTGGAGATTCGAAATTTATCTACCTTTCTTTCGGATTACAATTTGAATTAGGGGGAAATATCCCAGTCTCACCTACTTGTAAATAATAACATTTCCAGCTGGGTCCCATCAGCGTCTGATGACAAGTTCTATTCGACAAAAATTTCCTGTCTCATACAAAGATACTTGAAAATGTTTACATTTCAAGACATGATTTGGGATATCATATCAACCTTTTATATGCTCTACCATTTACAGTTGAAATATTGCAATTTTTGACCACCATTGTGAAATCAAGATGGTGGCTGTAATGGTGGTCGGAACGCATGTGTCCTGTTTCTTAATGTGAAATAGCATAAAAAGATATACTTGTACGCACATCTCCACACCTTTTTCAAATTCTGAACAATTGTTATCTGATCTACTGGAATTAGGTTCTAGCCCAGACTTCCATTATTTTGGCCTTGCGTCTTACTAAACTAAGATTAGTAAATACAGATACCCCTTTTTCGAAAGTCTGCTTTACCTTACGCCACTTTTTTAGCTTTTACGTAAAAAGGCAAAAAGTGAAAATATCGCAATGTCCCTTTACTATGTGAGAGTGCATGGAAACATCTATTAGTGAGCAGATTTTCAGGGTTTTTTTTTTTCAGATTTTGAACGATCTTGTCACCGGCGAGAGTACTAGTAAAACAAATAAAAGCATTAGACTGTACTGCATTTTCTTACTTATATTCAACCAATATATTTTCTTAATACATTTCATGCATTTGCAAACATGAAATAAAATTAACCTGGCTGCTGCAGACTCAAAAGTAAGACTTGTCAATTTAGCTTAGTCGGTAAGAGACACGACTACCAATCATTCGGTCGTGATTTCCAATCACGCTGGGGCATGTTAATTTTTACACCACTAAATTTAGTGAGGATTGCTCTTGTTCTTGTTACGATTGATAGATATATCGACTCCGGGTTTTGACTGGAGTTTTACAATGAATAGATTAACCGGGAAGACTACTCTATAATTAGCATTCAAAATTAGTCATTTCCCTTGACAAATGTAACAGGAAATGATGACCAAGATTGGCACTCAAATATTGAGATATGTGAGGAAACACTCATCTTATGTTCAGTCGGGCATGATTTCGCATATGATCTCGGGGGATTCACGTTGTGAGTCGTGATGTCCAGCTGTTGTCAGACATACTTGCAACATGGCCTTCTAATTGCCATTCTAGTTTTTTTTATGGATACTATGATATTTCTGACTCAAGGCCAAAGAAAATATAAGAGTTGTTAATATCCCATGTGGGGGAGAGTCCGCCTTTAAATTTGGCATTTGAAATAAGTTTTTTTTCTTTTTCTAAAACTTTGGTTCAAACGCTAACCTCACACACAGGCAGAAAATAAGTAACTATTTCACCCGAGAGACAAACCATATTTACTAAGTTTAACTTTGAAGAGCAAAAGGCCAATTTCTCACCCGGGCTGGTAAACCAAGCTCCGAATATTGGTGGGGAAGGTGTAACAATTCCAGGCATGATATAGTGCAGAAGATATTACTGCCATTTATAATTATCCGACGATGATGCGAATAAACATCGATATATTCACTAAAAACACCAGTCATTTTGAAAAAATATTGATCATCGGGACGTATAGGAGAGGACAGAGACCAAGTGGGGAATTCACAGAAAAACAGAGAGAGAGAGAGAGAGAGAGAGAGAGAGAGAGAGAGAGAGAGAACAAAAACATGCAGAAAGACAGAGTCGCATTCGCACTTTCAGAAAAACAGAGGTACACTAACAAAGACAGAGAGATACATATACACAAGGCAAGACAGAAAGACAGACAGACCGACAGACAGACAGACAGACAGAGAGAGAGAGAGAGAGAGAGAGAGAGAGAGAACAAAAACACGCAGAAAGACAGAGTCGCATTCGCACTTTCAGAAAGACAGAGATACACTAACAAAGACAGAGAGATACATATACATAAGGCAAGACAGAAAGACAGACAGACCAACAGACAGAGAGAAAGAGAGAGAGAGTGCGAGGCAGAGAGAGACAGAGAGAGACAATGATAGAAATCAATGCTTCTTGATAGATGAAATTACAGTCCAGTTCGGGACGAAATAATTGATTCTAGTTTTCAATTTTCCAGCTTCACAACGACAGTTATAATGTTGATGATGAACAATATTTTTTCTTTGAGGGCTTAAAAATTTCCGATGCATCTGAGTCTATTCACATATATCTAATTACCCATCGATCTTGGTCTGCTTATAAGTATCTAATTGTCTGTCTGAGTCTGTTCATATCTATCTATCCATCCAACTCACTCAGCCATAGCCATCTATCCGTCAATCTCGGTCTTTTCATTGCTTCTGTCTATATATCCATCAAAGTTTGTTAATTTCTATCTATCTATCTATCTATCTATCTATCTATCTATTGATTGATTGATTGATCAATCAGTTTGTCTATCTGAATCTGCTTTGTTTATAGCAAACTATTCATATATCTCAATCTGTTCATAGCTATCGAAGTATCCATCTATCCCAGTCGCCCCCTCTCTCTCCTAAACCAAACATACCATGATTTTATCATTTATAGAGGAGCATTACACAATCAAAACAGATATTATTAGGTATTATTTATTACCTAACTCTACAGCACAGAAACTCTTAAACGGAAACTATGAATATATAGCAGTCCGAAATTAGGTACACGCCTGCTGAAGAAGT
>OY735207.1:31453138-31465638 GCA_963457665.1 Thysanoteuthis rhombus
CCCGTGAAATTCAAAAGTACCCCGAGGAGCATTCCCACGGACCATCCCTCAGTTGGGTACTGGATGATCTAGCTTTCTGTCTGTGTAGACAGCCATTCGTCGAACAGATCCTGGTACCTCCCCTCGGGACCTTGCTCCCATCTTTCCAAACTCTCAGTTAAAAGGGTGGGGGTTGACCGTGCACATGACGCAACTCACCTTAAAACCTCATTGTGCAGGCCTTTGGGCAATTACCGCCGGCACAAGACCTGTAAAGACATGGAAACCCCTTTCAGATCTTCTATCTTTATATCTTTAGCTGAAAACCCGTCCCACAGCCAGATTTTTCGGCGAGTATATATATATATACTCACTTGACAACCCTGTGACACCAAAATCTGACCCCGTGATCCTTTCACTCCTAATTACTCTATGCTTACTAATTTACTATCTTTACACCACCTAAGACTATATCTCCAGCCAAGTCCTTAAATATGTGCCATAATACCCCTACACCAAAACACTCCTCAATATGCACGTACTTTTATTCTCCACAATAGCCCTACCTATACAATCTAGACCCCCGCCCACGTATAATGAATGTTACAAATGGACACTTTATAAGTAAATTAATTAATTGACTAGTTAATCAATTCGTATACTATATATATGTTTCAATGTGTGTTTTCATCTTCAGTTGCATATGTATACATTTCAGTGGTTAAAAGGTTAGGTTTCCATGGGAAACAAATTTAGCACCAAATGTTTTGCTTTGAAAGCAAAAATGGAAATAAAAAATGAAAATCCTTGGGAGGCCGCATTGGTGAGTATGTACTGTTTATATACAAACACACACACACACACACACACATATATATATATATATATACATATATATATATATATTGGAAGAAAAATAAGGGTCCTGTTTTGCATAATAGTTATATCATAAATCGAGAATCCCATATAAAACATTTGAAATGCTTTTTTCTCAAAAGTTTTTATGTTCAGTTTCCCCTGTAAGGATAGATTGTATTTTTGGTTGTATTTTTGGGATCCAGCGTATCTGTCACGAGTTCCCATTTAATTGATTGTGTCCTTTTGTCTTCTTTCAACTACCAGATATACTTTGGTAACGATGTACTGTTTTGTAGTCTTCGTTTTGGAAAGTAAGGGTCCAGTTTTGCATAATGGTTATATTACAAATAGAGAATCTCATATAAAACCCTTTAAAATGCTTTATTCAATATGTCTCCATTTTTGACCCTTTAAAAGGTTGGTTTCCCTCTACTTTACACCCCTTAAAAAATTATCTTTAAGCATATAGAATAAGAGGATATGTATATGGGCGGAAAGTAGGCTCCACTTTGATGTTATAGTTACATTGTAATATATGAGTTTATGCACCGATCATATGGGTGTATATATATATATATATATATATATATATATATATATATATATATATATATATATAAAAAGTTTGGAAAGCTTTACAGCTCTAAACATTGAGAAAAATTTTCAAATTTTTTTGTTCTTCTTCTATCACTCATTTTCCAATACCTGTCAATTCAATTTACGTAATTTTCTTCAGTATTTTCTCTTGCTTTACATATATTTTGTTACCATGGTACAATACGTGAATGTTATTTTGTTGGGATAATCAGTTGTTAAGCATGTAACCGTTTCGAGGATTTTAAAAACAAAACATAATAACATTGTACTCCAGCAGTGATGATCAAACACTACTTCCCTTTCAGCAATTATTTTTATATATATATATATATATATATATATATATATATATATATATATATATATATATATATATATATATATGATAAATACTTTGACGTGGCGACGTGGACATACTATTGTGCCTAAACCTCTGAACTAATGAGAATGAACATTCTAAGTATCATAAATGATATGATAGAAAAAACATATTCATCCTTCTTCGCTGTATGTTTGGCCTTTGTGTGAAACGTGTCAGGTTCCCATCGGTAAGAGAGAGCAAAAGATCATTAATTAAGTAGTGCCGTTACGTTGGCTACAGCTCCAACCATCCCTGCTTGTGCTCCGTGTATTACTTTACTAATTACTCGGCTCGTTTGCGGAATGTTAAGTATACTTGGAGACAAAAAGCACCCAAAGTGGCGCCACTCTGCCTTGTATTATATTACTCATAACTTGAGGGAGAGGTGGATTCATGACTTTCTACAAGAGCATTGGTTCACTGAGTCCATTCTTGACGCCGTAACCAACTCTGCCACCCAACACCTCTAGGAACTCAAGTGAAGAAAATATTTGATGTACAAGATAAAACTTCTCGTGCAAACCTTTGATTTTGAAAATCGAGGTCCTGGGCGGGGGGACATAAAATATCATGTTGTTACGCATGAAATGTCTTTAACTGCGACCAAAATCGACAATTCTTAGCACAGAGGAAATTTTCAAATCAGTTAACAGCGTTTGTAAGGGTTTAAGTAAGCCGGACAGAGAGTGTTTTTAAATCAGTTCATAGTGTTGGTGAAGATAGAAAATTCTGATACAGGGAGTGTGCAAAGAAAGAGGGGTATTTTTTCTGTTCTGTGTCACATTACGTCTTATCATTTTTTTTTTAGATCAATTCTTGAGATAAAAAAGTGAAAGTACAAGAAAGAAGGATAGAAAGGAAGATAGAAAGAAAAGATAGAGAGAGAGAGAGGAAGAAAGAAAGCAGACTACACAGTGTTTATAACTAATGTATACACTCACTCTCCTCCCTCTATATAAATATCTATCTATCTATCTATCTATATATATATATATATATATATATATATATATATATATATATATATATATATATGTGTGTGTGTGTGTGTGTGTGTGTGTGTTTAAAACTTTTTCATTTGCAAATGAATCTTATGCATTTTGACAGTATTTTTCCGTTTTATTTTGGACGCAATCATTATTTTTGTTTTGTACGTCTTAACGAGGATTAGCTCGAAAACTTAATTGGAAACATCCATTTTTATTACAGAAACAAGTGTAGACAAATGCAGTCAAACATGTATGTACAACGTCGCAGTTTTCGAACAGATTCTGTCGTTTCTTGTTACATCATAGAGAATACAGCTAAAAGTGAAAGATTCACTATTTGTCGTTGCATTTATTCCAGATCCAATTAAATAGAGATTCAATGCGTTATTATCGGAGGTTATCAAGTCCTCTACAGCCATGGCATCTAACCAAGAAGTTTAACTAATTTTCGTGTCCGATTTCAAATTTGAGCTCAAGGCTGCTAAAACTGTTGATAACGTCAACAAAGTATTTGGAATGAATATTACCACAGTGCCCAGAGATAGACAGAGCTGTTGATAGGCCCAAGCCTGGTGTGAAATTTTGTACAAATCTGTAAGTATTCTTGTAGTCAGTGCTAATACATATGATTTATGTATAGGTATATATACATGTGTATGGATTCTATGGATTGTCTTTTCCGGATGGCGGTGGGCTTGCCATGTTGCAAGAATGGCTGACAATCGATGGACATCACGACTCACAGCATGGATTCCCCGAGACCACATGCGCAACCGAGGCCGGCAAAATGTTAGATGGAGAGACGAGCTAGACAAGTTCAGGAAGTACTGGCTCCGTGACGCCCATGATAGAGAGGTGTGGCAAATCCTGGGGAAGGTCTATGTCCAACGACGGACGCTAAAAGACTGATGATGATGATGATGATGATGATGATATATACATGTGTATGTTGTTTATATGATGTAGTAAGAAATAATAACACTGAATAAGAGAACTAGGATGATTTATACCCCCCCACCCACACACACACAAAAAATCGTTGGCCCATACCAACAGTGGAAAACTGGAAAACACTTAGAGACTGCATACCCCTGTAACGCGTTTTCCCAAAAGAGTTGAATGAAAATCAGTACATGTAGAGCTACAATCCGGGGCGGGGGGGCTTGTAATTGTGAAAAAAGGAAATTTTGAATTCACCTCAAAATGTAATCAACTATTCCTTAGACCCTGGTCCATTCTTCAACAAAATATTGTGTGGAGATATGTGAAAATACATAAATGCATGAGAGAAAAAAAATTGAAAAGAATATCTCTCAATCAAAAAAGAATTCCTGGATCCGGACCAAGATTTAATCAATTTCTCCTTATCCCATGGCTTATCTTTCTAGAAATTTTCATTGAAATTCATTGAGACTTATAATTACGATGCATGGGAGGAAACTGTACAAACAATATCTCAAACCCACCATCCCACAAATGTCATCAAAACTCATAGAGAACTTTTGGAGATATTGTATGGACAAACATTAATGAATACATAAATCAATGAAAAAATTCAATCGAAATCCTGGAAATGCCCTGGAATCTCAACCAATTTTTGCCAGTTCTTCCAACAAATTTCATTGAAATTCATCGAGAACATCTGAAGATATTGTGTGGACAAACATGTAGCTACGATACAGGGAGGTATCAGTAAAAATTCCCGGTCAACCCCCACCGCCACCAAAAAAAAGTTTTTCTTCCTAAACCTATGGCCAACCCAACCACAAAATTTCATTGAAATTCATTGAGAACTTCTGGAGGTGCTGTATAGGCAGAAGAACAGACACGACTAAATATATACACTTCCAACTTCGTTAGCAGAATGAGAATTCCAATAGGGCCATCCTTATTGTCATGGCGTAGCGGTTGGAAGACTTGTCACACAGACCATTTATATTAAGATGTATTCGTTTTTCACTCAATGTCCTTCTCTTGTGAATATGTGACATACTAAACTGAGCTGGGTAACTATTGATTAGGGCGAAAATTGCTTATGTAATAATGAATGTCCCATGTGTGTGACCTTGTGACAGACTTAGCTAAGTTTGGTAAATAACAATCTGAGCGTCTCACCATTGATTGGCAAAATATTCGGAAATTAGTCTTGCAGACCATATATGTACCGTACTGAATTTGATTCGAATGGGTGCCCCATATCCGACGCTTCCCTTAAGATTGTCCACAGTCTGGAATCACCCAGCCCCTTTTTCAGCGGTGAAAAGCCATAAGTCGTAGGGAGCTGATTCTGGACCGGGTGATACAAAGTGTAGCCAGTAAGAAAACTGAGACGTAAAGAATGGGTATATTCGATCATTGTGAATGCAACTGTCAAAAAAACACAAAGTGCACAATCTCACTCAGTGGTGTCACACTGTCATCTAAGCAATCTGTTCATGCATGCACAATGTGGTCCCCATCCGACTGGTTGTCAAGTTACATCAAAACCGTCCTTGGGATATTCAAAATGGTTGGATATTCTCCGGACAGGCCTCATTTTAAGACTCCCATTTCAGACTTCTATTTTAAAATGTCACTTCATTTGAATAGTAATTTTATCTGCTATATTTTCAATAAAATTCTGGGTTATGCCCGGTAATCCTACTGGTTTATTTATTACCAAAAAAGAGCATACAGGACCGGCTCCTGCAATCTATCTCCTTGATGTTGTCAATTTCGAGGTTATCAAAGAAACTTGGCGGTAAATGCTGTCTTAATATGTTTTCTGTGATATCTTAAAGACCAATTCCAACTGACAGACTTTAACATTCGAACCGGAATCCTCAGAATGAAAAGAGTGATTAAGAAACAATATCTATGACCTGGCAGTTGATGAGGTGGGGGGTAAGGTTTGTTAGAGGTACACAGTAAAATACACATCACATGACTAACTTGAGGGGCGTGCCAAAATTTCTGATATAACCCCTCCAACTCTCATTCCAAGCCAGCCCGTCGAGACACAATTCCTTGCAGCTACTACCACTCTTCAATGCAGATATGGTTTCTAGAATTTCCTCCCTTTTTTTAGATTTTTTTTTTTGTGTGTGTCTGCCAAAACTTAATAAGAATGGTATAGGCAGAACGACAGTCTTTTTGATTGGTCAACTTTTGGCTTTGCTTCTCAGAGTTTTTTTTTCTCCTTAAGGCCTATGTCAATGAAATAGGATGAGGTGTATTCACTGGTGTCTGTCTGTCCGTTTGTCCACCAAATATCTCCAAAGATTCTCATTGGGTTTCAATGACATTTGATAGGAGGGTGGATCATGGGCCAAATAGGATTTGATTAAATTTGGGAACGGATCCAGAATTATTTACTTTTGTCTCCCCATAACACCTTTTTACACAATATCTATAAGAGTTCTCGATGAATTTCAACTGAGTTTTTTTTTAAAGGATTGACTATGAAGTAAGAAGAAATTAGTCGATTTTCGGGGTGGATCCAGATTAGTTTTAGGATATAATTTTTTTCATCCTTTTACATTAATGTGTTCACTCACGTTTGTCTGCACAATGTTTCAAAAGTTCTCAATGAATTTCCATGGCATTTGGTGGAAGGTTGGATCACGGGCCAGATCCAAAAATTCTCAGTTACCTCCCCCACATCGAAGCTCTCATTTTTGTTCTTTCTTCTTGCCTTGTTTTAATTAATTTATTTTTTTTCTTTTCTTTTCTTTCGTTTTCTTTTCATTTCCTTTTTTCAATGATTCGTTTTTTCATTCTTGCTTCTTTCCTTCTTCCCTTGAACTTGTCATTCATTCATTCTTTCTTTTATGTCGCTTGTCCATTTTGTATTGTTGTTTCTTTTCATCAATTTGTCTCTCTTTCTTTCTACACAAGCGCTCATCGATGAATACCAGCATATAGTGTGAGTATACTTTTCGTTTTGCAACTTGACTTTCATTTTCATTATATGTACTTCTTGAAATTTCATACCAGCAGTAAATAGGGTATTTCACTGGATATCAAGCGACAGCAAGTTTCTGCAATACAACAGCACTCTCCTCAAAATCTTTGCTAATTTTAGGAATGCTGTCGTTTGAGCATTTTTAACATTTTCTTGGTTTTTCAATGGGAAATAAGTAAGCTGTGGAACAGGAATTTTAGGATCGTGCTGGAGATTTGAAGAGACTTGCTGTCACTCAGTCTTAGGCGACACCCCCCTCTGATATTTGGTGTAAACTCTCAAACGTATAAGAAATAAAAATCTTTTTATGATTCACCTAAACTCCACCTTTTTGCCCGTCAGTCTGTATGTATGTACTCGCCTACCGCCAAAACTACCCAGACAAAAATTCATGAAAATTTTCTGTGTACACAGATTTGATCCCCGGGTAATGTTTTCAACAAATTCGTTTTTGAAAACACACCTAAAATATATTTTGGGGGGGTATATTCAGATAGGCGTCTATCCACAAGATTATTCATCTTATAAAATGATCACTTATTTTTCAATGATGTAATGAAAATATAACATTTTTTATTCTTTTTGTTTCAAATCAATTCTCGAAATTAAATTGTGACGTAAGGTTGCGTTCTTTCAATCATTTGTCGACATACTTCATACCAAATTGCTTATTGGTTGTGCATGAGTACGTTGAATACGAAATTCGGTGATCGGAGATTATGTGGATTATCATTCGTCTCATTTAGTGGTCAAAATATAGGGAAATTATCATTTTCATTTCTAAGGGTCAAATCGATAGGGGATTTTTTTTCACTTTTTGGGATCTAAATCGATTAGGGAATGTTTTTTACTTTTAGGGATCAAAATTGTGGAGATTTTCTTTTCAATTATGGGTGACGAAATTGAAGGGGAGCTTTCATTCTCCATTTTTAGGTGTCAGAATTGAAGGTAAGTTTGATTTTTTATTTTTTGAAATCAAAATCGACGGGGAAATTTTTTTCACCTTTAGCGATCAAAATTGAGGAGGAAAATTCATTTCCATTTTGAGGGTTCAAAATCATGATGGATTTTTTTCCGTTTTGAAGGGTCAAGACCAAGTGGAACTTTTTTTCTGACTTTTAGAGAGCTGAATCGAGAGGGTTTTTTTTCTCTACTTTAGGGGTCGGAATTTAAGGGATATTCTTTTTACTTTTAGAGGTCGAAATCAAAACGGGAGATTTTTCTCCTCTTTTAGGATTCAAAATCAAGGAGGACATTTCCTTTTTACTTTCAGGGTTCACAATCAAAGGGATAGATTTTTTTTCATTTTCATGTCTCAAATTTGAGGAGGAACTTCCATTTTTTATTTTTGAGAGTCGAAATCGAGGAGGGTGGTTCTTGTCTATTTTAGGGGCCAAAATCAAGAGCAAACATTCATTTTATTTTTCAATGGTCAAAATCGAGTGGAATTTTCCACTGCTTTTTAGAGGGCTAAATCGAGGTATACTTTCTTTTCCACTTTAGTGGTTGAAATCCAAGGGATATTTTTTTTTTAACTTTTAGAGGTCGAAATCAAGGTGGGGAATTTTTCCCTCACTTTTCCGGATCAAAATCGAATGTTGATCTTTTTTGACTTTGAGATGTCAAGATCTAAGGGAATTTCTTTCAGTGAGTGAAGATTTTCTGCCAATTTTAGGGGTCAAAATCGAGGAGAAGATTTTTTTTTTCGCTTTTAGGCACCAAAATCCGAAGGGAACTTCTTTTTCACTTCGAAACATTACACAGGGATCAAATCTATATCCTCAGAAAATTTTCATGGGTCAATGTCGAAGGGGAGATTTTTTTTAAGGATGAAAATCGATGGGTAATCTTTTTTACTTTTAGGGGTCAAAATCTAAGAACTTTTTTTACTCCAAGAGTTGGCCCTAAACCTTGAGACGGGAAAAATAAAAGATAAAAGAAACAAACAAAAAGAAAGAAAAAAGAAAGAACAAATATCAAGAAAAGGCTAAATTAAATATTGAAAGAAAAAAAGAAAGGAAGAAAGAACGAAATAAAGCAGGACAAGGGAAAAATGAGAGAAAGCAAAATATTAAAAGACTTGAAAGTACCCAGAGAGCGCATAAAGGGCCAAAATCGAGGGGAAAATTTTTTTTTCAATTATGGGTAAGAAAATCGAAAGGGAACTTTCATTTTTCATGTTAATATGGAAGGGGATTTTTTTTTTTTTTTTTTCATTTTTTGGAGTGAAAATTAAGGAGGGAGATTTTTTCCCATTGTAGGGGTCAAAATCAAGAGGAAATATTTTCATTTTTAGGAGTCAAAATAGATATTTTTTTTTCACTTTTAAGTGACTAAATTGAGGGCGATTCCTTTCCACTTATAGGTGTCAAAATAAAGGGATTGTTTTTTTTTTCATTTATTAGGATCGATATCCAAAGGAATTTCATTTTCACATTTTGATATCAAAACTGAAGAGGAATAAATCTTCCTTTTTTTACTTTTAGGGGTCAAAATCGAACGGACGATTTCTTTTCATTTTTAGGAGTCAAAATCGAGGTGAATATTTTTTCCAAGCTTTGAAGGACAAAATCATTTTTCATTTTTAGGTATGAAAATCGAAGGGAATTATTTTTTCGGTTTTCATGGATTGAATTAATTAGGGAGCGTTCACTTTTATTGTCGTGGGTGAAAATAAAGAGGGAATTCTTTTTACAGTTTTTGGGATCGAAATCGGGGGAAATTGTTTTTCACTTTTAGAGGTCACAATTGAGCTCTTATTTTGGGGGGGGGGATTTCAAGGTTCATACTGTGGGGAGACTTTTTTCTCAGTTTTAGGGCACAAAATTGATGGAAAATTTTCATCAATTTGGGGGGAACAAAACTGAGGGGTACTTCTACTTTCTGACTCTCAAGTGTCACAATCAAAAGAGAAACTTCCTTTCATCTTTAAGGTTCAATATCGGGGGAAATCTTTTTTAGGGGTCAAAATCTAGCGGAATTTTTCTTCATTGCTCATTTAAAGGGTCGAAATCAAGAAATAGGAATTTCGTCAATTCCAGGGGTCAAAATCAAGAGCCAACGTCTATTTTCATTTTCAGTGGTCAAAAACAAGTGGAATTTTTCTCTGACTTTTAGAGGGCTAAATCGATGGGTAATTTTTTCTCCACTATAAGGGGCAAAATCTAAGGGTTATTTTTTTTTTCACTTTTAGGGGTCCAAATAAAAGAGGAATTTGTTTTTCACTTTCAGAGGTCAAAATTGAAAGGATTATCCTTCTTTTTTTAGAGATTGATACCGAGAGTAAAAATTATTTTTTCTACTTTTAGTATCAAATCTTTTTTGTGGTCAAAACGGAGGGAAACTTTTTTTTGTTTTATCCGTCAAAATTGACAGGAACTTTTTCCTCATTTTTTAAGGGTCAAATTCGAAGGATTAACTTTTTCTTTTTTATTGGTCAAAATAGAAGGGGAACATTTTCCCCTTTTTAACATTAACCCCCTTCCCTTTGGGCACTTTTTGCCCAATTTTTGAACGTTAATCACCCTCAGTTCTTTAAGATTACTCTTTTTGTAATGTTAGTCCCCTTTTCATCACCATCACACCCCTATTTTTAACATTATACCACTCCTTTTAAACTTCTTACTTTCTTTTCAGCATCATTTCTTTTTTTTTTTTTTACATTAACCCCTCCTCTTATAGGAAATTAGCTCAACTCTTTCCAATATTAATCTTTTTTTAACTTTGGTCCCTTATGACCCCTTTTTTTTTAAATAGTAACTTCTTTTTTACATTAGCCAACCTCTTTTTTATATTAGCCAATTATATCAAGGCCAGCAAAATAGTTGGCTAAAAAAAGTACAAACTTGATATGACTTGGTAGGTCAAAAACTCCACTTGGAACTGAACAAATGGCTGGCATTTGGCCACATAAACTAATGCTACATGTACAAAACCGGGGAGGCCTTCAAGAATGAAAAACATCCTTCTCTGGTCTTTGAAATTCGAAGGGATAATCCAATCTTGACCAGAAGACCAGGTGCAGTTATCGTGAACAAGAAAAATTTGTCGGGCAACAGAATGAAATTGATTGGAAGGGAAAACTGGACAAATATCTGGACGTTACAAAAGGATTTGAAAAATTATGGAATGCCTGAATGATTTTAAAATATTGTTTTCTCTTTCATTTGATAAAACTATTCTTTCTGTCTAAGTTTATTCATTTATCTACATGTTTATACATTTTTCCAATTTTTATTTTAGGGCACTATATTTCTTTCTTACTTCTTTCATTAATTTGATTAAACAAATTCTTCTCTCGACATTTTGTTTTTTCTTCTTCTTCCGTTCATTTTTTTCTCACTTATTTTTTTTCTATTTGAAAGAAATCCTTTTTTTTATCAATATTTTCTTCATTTCTTTCCCTTCCTTGATCTTGAGCCATTTTCCTTCAGAGCTCTTTCTTTTATGTACTTTTCATTTAATGGAATCGTCCTTTCTTCTCATTTTTCATTTTCTCATTTTTTTCTTCTCAGATTTCAGGGCATTGTCTTTCTCTCCTACTTCTTTCCTTTTGCTTTCTTTCATTTGAAAAAAGATTTTTCTTTCCTGCTTGCTTCCATTTTGTGACACTATTCCTTCTTTCTCTTTTATTCATTTGTTGTTTTGATGGCAATATTTTTGTTTATTTTTTTCGATTTTTCTTCTTTTCTTTTCATATTTTTCTCAATTTTTGACACTGTTCTATTGTTATTTCTAAAATATATAAATTTTCATTTCATTATAGTATATAATTCTTTCATTCTTCCTATCCTTCTTTCTTTCTTTTTATCTTTCTTTCATTTTGGCTGCATTTCTCTTTTATTTATTTCTTTCTCCTATCTTTCTTTCATTCTAGGGTGCTATTCTCTCATTTTCCCCCTTCTTTCTTCCCTTTTTCTTCCTATACATTTCTTCCAATTTTTCTTGCCTTCTTCCTTTCCGATTTATCTTTTAATTTTCTCCAAATTTCGGTTTCAATTCTTCTTTTTTTTTTGTTAGTTTTTCCCATTTTCGTTCACCTTCCTTTCCTTCCCTCTCTCTCTCCCCCCCTCTCTCTGTCTCTCTCTCTCTCTCTCTCTCTTCTTTCATTTTTTAAAGATGCAGCGCATTATCCTTTCTTTATATCTTTCTTTCTTTTTCCATTTTATTTTTATTTTATTACAAGACGGTCGCCTGTCTACTTTCTTTCTTTCCTTATTTCTGTCTTCCTTTTATTTTAGGCCACCATTCTTTCTTTCTATTTTCTTCCTTCCTTTCAGGCTCTTTTTCTTTGTATCTTGACTTTCTTTCATTTCAGGATTCTTATTCTTCATTTCAATCGCCTTTTTTCCATCGCTTTCTTTCTTTGCTGTTTTTTTTAATTCCAAGACTCTATTCTTTCTTTCTTTCTTTCTTTCTTTCTTTTCTCTTTTTCTTTTTGTTTCATTTTAGACTTGTATTCATTCTTTCCCCTCTTCTTTTTGTTCATTTCTTTTTTCTTCTTTCTTCCTCTGACAAACTACACATTATCCCCTACCCTCTCTCTTTTTCTCTCTCTCGCTATATCTATCTATCTATCTATCTATCTATCTATCTATCTATCTATCTATATATATATATATATATATATATATATATATATATATATATATATATATATATATATATATATATATCACTCTCTTCTGCACCCTACCAATCCATTTCCTTCTTTCATATATTGCTCTCCAGCCCGACAGAACCTGACCCTCGTCCGCCCACCCTCTTTCAACCA
>OY735207.1:31473138-31513138 GCA_963457665.1 Thysanoteuthis rhombus
AAATAATTACATTTCGAGAAATTCAGTACTTATTAATTACTATACGTGATTTACTAAGCCAAGTTTTGTTCTATCTCTCTAGTTGTAATTTTAGAGATTGTAGAGGTTATTCTCACTTGGGTTCATCCCGATAATGAGTTCGAATAGAGTGCGTGGACGAGGCAGTCGCATCTTCAATTTTAGTTTGCACAGGTTATTTTCTTCGTATTCTCTTTTGGGTGTAAAGGTTGAAAGAAAAACTGAAATCTGAATTGTACATGGCAGAAGGAATTCTTTTGAAATTCAGTACGATAAAATTATAGAACCGTATATTGATTTATATGCAGAAATGATAATAATAACTTTGAGAAGAAAAAAGCGACTCCCCCCTTCATTGAAAAATAGAGCGGTCCTATGAAACCTTTTGTAAGCCAAAATGGCGTAAAGCGAAAGAACAATTATTGTTGATTTTTAGTGTTCCATCTCTCCCCAAACAAACTTGAATGGGATCTTCACTGTAGTTGACAGTGCTGTAATGGTTGCAAGAAGATATGACTTTAATTGTGAAAGGGAACGTTATTTTACGACCATAGGCAACTACTACTACTACTACTACTACTACTACTACTACTACTACTACTACTACTACTACTACTACTACTAATAATAATAATAATAATAATAATAATAATAATAATAATGATAATAATAATGATAATAAAAATAATAATAATCGTAATAAGTGAAGGAGTAGAAGGAAAAGGTCACGAAAATGATTTTTTTTTAAATGAAATAAATAAAAATAAAATAAAATAAATAAAAGTAAAAAAAGAAAAATGATGAGGAAGAAAGAGAGAAAGAAAGAGAGAAAGGAAGAAAACAGCGGATAAAAAAGACAAAGTAAAAGAGAGACAAACATAATGTCCGCAAAAAAGAAAGAAGAAAAAGTGTAATAATAATAATAATAATAATAATAATAATAATAATAATAATAATAATAATAACAACAACAACAATAATAATAATAATAATAATAATAACGAAAAGAAGATGCGAAGACAGCGAGTAGATGGAAACAACAAAAACCAGCTGGACCCATGGGAATTCCATAGATGCTAACAAATAATATATCATCAGTCTAGCTTATTTATTTCTATAATTAAAGTATATAAATTTCTTGAAGTAATTTATTATCTATGGAATGTATCTAACAATTATAATAACAGGCAAAGGAGAATAAAATTGATAAATTGGTTGTTGTCGTTGTTGTTGTTGTCGTTGTTGTTGTTGTCATCATCATCATCATCATTATTATTATTATTATTATTATTATGATTATTATTATGATTATTATTATGATTATTATTATTATTATTATTATTATCATTATTATTATTATTATTATTATTATTGATTTCTTTTGCAATCTGTATATATTCCTTGAGTCTTCAGATCTGTAAGAGGCGAGCAATCAGTAAATTATATACATATATATATATATATATATATATATATATATATATATATATAGATAGATAGATAGATAGATATAGATATAGATAGATATATATATACATATATATATGTGTGTGTGTGTATATATATATATATATTTATATATATATAGATAGATAGATAGATAGATAGATATACATATATATATATGTGTGTGTATGTGTGTGTGTGTGCATTGTTACATCAATAGATCTATAACCCAATGAAAAAACAAGCATTTAAACAGCACAACTAATTATTTTCTAAGATTATCTCCTTCTTTGTCCATGCAGAAAAGTTCATTCATCACATTATACGGCGAGAATTTCCGATCAAAATTCAGTTAATTGTGGAGAACGGTGCAATTTGGGCACAGGGGCAGGTTGAATCACTTGCTTTGATTTTTGGTTTCCGCCTCTTGATGGCGCCACTGTTAGCCTCATTTTGTGCAGAAAAAGATCCGGCCATTTTTCTACCATGTTTGAATCATAAGTGTTGTAAGCACGAACAGTTATGCCTGAAAAACTTTTTTTTCATTCTGATGAGTGACATTTTGACTTTTACAAACATGCTTAGTTCATTCTGTGTTGTACGGTTCATGATAATGTAGTCTGTGTTTCTAAAAAGTGGCAATAAACAGTAGATATATATCTCATTACAAGCAGCTTCTATCTGAACCTTCCCGAGGCGTAAAATGTAGAAAAATCCTATGTTTGGGGCAGGTTGATACGTTATAAGCTGGGCTACTTGATATGCTATAATTGAATGCAATTGAGACAGGGGATGAAGAGAAAGCCTGCAAAATAACAAAACAAAATCTGAGCAAGTCATTGGTGTTGTTATTCTTTTCGTATTCTCCTTTTCCCATCTTCCACCATATTACAATGCATCATTTGGGTCCACTCTCATATGACTCCATTTGTCCATCCAGCAGGTCATTATACTCCTAAAATCTTCCTTTTCACTCAAACTCATTTTTCTGGATGGTTTAAAAATTTATATTTCTCACTTATAACAGTATACTAATCACATATACCTACAAACGAAAGAACTACTTTACCCAGTCAAAGTGTACCACTTATACCCACTGTTGGGGTAGGTTCGTACACTTTTTCCCAATGTCTAAATGATGATATGATAAACTTGACAAATGTTTCAGATTTACACGAGCCATCCAATGGGGGTCTCTTTTCATTGTAACTTTTGGTCATATTTATGTTTTAATTAATTAATTTTACAGGAAGTTACAGCCATCTACATGAATAGTGTACCAACTAGCCCCAGTCTCTCCTAACCATGACGGACTTCAGACTAATTGAGGTAAAGGAGGATGAAGGCGATGATGATGATGTGTGTGATAAGAGGAGAGAAAGATGAAATACGAAGAAAGATTAAGAAGTAGAAGGAAGATGAAGAATATTATCAGGAGAAAAATAAGAAAAAAGGTGAAGTAAAGAAGAACATGTGACGTAAGTGATAAAATGAGGCCGTGGAAGGAAGAAACGAAGGAAAGAGTAACGAATATAATAATGAAAGAATATATATATATATATATATATATATATATATATATATATATATATATATATATATATATATATATATATATATGTATATATATATGTATATATATATATTAGTAATTGTTGACAATATTGGAATGAAAAGAGAGAGAAAAGTGAGCAGTTACATCTCAATATTTTCGTTGATATATGAACCTGATGCATTTCGTTAGTAACCAAACCTTCTCAGAGGCTGAGCGGAGAAAAATGATATTACATTTCAAAAACAAAAAGGGCTTGTTAAATGTCCCAGTAGAGAACCCGGATGTCGGCCGAAAAATACGTCAGTCCAGCTAATGGTAGGGGGAGAGTGAGTGATCCGTGGTTGTTATCTGTTGTATTATCTATTCAATGTTTATGTCTGGTCTGAAGTAGGTGTCAACCCAGGGTCATATTACGTGGGCTGTTTGCTGATATTCCTCATGTGTTCGTGTGTGTGCGAGAGAGTGTGTGTAAGTATGTGTGTCAACAATATCAACAGACAGCCCACGTAATGTGACCCTGAGTTGACACCTACTTAATACCAGACATAAACATTGAATTGATAATACAACCGATAACAACATTCACACAACACTCACACATATATATATGTAAGGTCTGTCCATAAAGAAACCGAACTTTCAAAACGGCTTGTGAATGAAATGTCCTAGCTTGCTTTGATTAAAATAATATGTGGTAGTGACCTTGACCTTTTGTATGGAAAATTGCATCGAGCCACGTTGGTCAGTTTTTCCACTACACGTGCAAGAGTGAACCCGTGTCTAATATGCTTGGCCTTTTTTCCCTTCAAATTGAACAGTGGAGACTCTTTAGTAGACTGGTGGGTTTGTGTGAAATTTTGTTTCAAAGTAAGAAAAACTTTAAGGTGGGGGGCTTTTTAAGGCTACAACAGGTTAACGGGGGAGGATTATTGGAGCTGGTACCAACGTTCCAAATTGAGAAGAACACCCAGCAAAAATGCTGCCTAATTTCGACGAGTTTTTGCATAGATGGAGGAATATCACATTGAAAAAGTGCGTGCTGTGATTCGTGGAAATGGTCGCCTGACTCAGTTTCTGTAGAGGTAAGAATCTGTTAAAGTTTGTGCAATATCATTTTACCAGAAAAAAAACGATGACGAATTGTGTTGCATTGTATTCATCCGTCTACATTTTTTTTTTTTTTGGCATTGACGATTCCACGAATCACTGGACTTCTAAAAAATTCATTGTTCAGAGAAAAAAATGCCAGACGCATTAGACATACGTTTACTATGGAACGTGTACCTCAAAAACTAACCAACATGTTTTTTTTACACGAAAGGTCAAAGTCGGTGCAACTTAACATTACAGTCAGAGCATTATAAAACGTCTCATTGGCACGCTGTTTTAGAAGTTTGGTTTATTTATGGATAGACCTCGCATATATATATATATATATATATATATATATATATATATATATATATATATATATATATATATATATATTCAAGACGAATACTATATCAGTAGTACAATGATTAGCTGTAGTAATGACTTTGAAAAATCATACAAACATATTCGGGGAAATAAGAGCCTAGGGAAAGACAAAACAGTTCAAGTCTACAAAGCTGTCGTGCTGACTACCCTCTTATATAGTACTGATCATGGGTCATTTACCTCTGTCACCTACGCCTACTTGAACACTTTCATAAACCGTGCTCAATCCTCGATGTGCACTGGTGTGACTTCATTACTAACATCGAAGTCCTCAAGATTGCAAAAGTCTTATGCATGGAGACCATACTCCATAAGATACGTTTGGCGTGTCATATATTGAAGATGAAAGAGTATCATCTAACCAAGGTTTTAATAATAAGTGAACTGAGCACGGGTCAGCGATTCGGAGGAACGCCACAGTAGAGGTAGAACTCCTTGAAGAATACTTTCATCTTGTGTAACATCGACTAACGCGAGTGAGCAACACAATCTGCTGAGACGAAAACATGGCGATAGGCAGTCTTCAAGGCTGTTTCTTTTTCTTATTGAAAGAAACAAAAAGAAAACAAAAAAAAACGCAAATGCAAAACCAGTGTAGAGGAAAAGTGACTTAGTATTAAATCCCAAGTTTCACTTGAAATTAATTCTCATTCAATTTTTCAAACCTTCCTCTGCAGCTGTTGGGATAGGATATGCCTGTCCCGGATTGGCCTCATCAACCATCACATAGATGATTAGAGAAATAGATAGATAGAGAAATAGTTAGAGAGAGAGAGGAGGGAAGGAAAGGGGAAGAGAGACAAATAATTAGATTTAACTGAATGAAGTGGCTAGATAGATAAGAAAAAAAAAATATGGATAGATAGATATATACTGGCAGGCTTAATCCAGTGCCTGGGAACGCAATACTGTGAGGCATCTACAAAGGATAAAGGTTGCTACATAATCGACGGTCTGTGAGATAAACTTGCTTTGAATCGCCCTGTGACAGGCGCTCCCTCTATCTATCTCTCTCTCTCTTTCCTGTACCCCCCTCTCACTGCATCTTCTATCTCACACAATTATTCTCTCTCTCTCTCTCTCTCTCTCTCTCTCTATATATATATATATATATATATATATATATATATATATATATGCATCACACACTCACATCTGTGCGTCTGTGTGTGCATCTATATAGATGGTTGAGAGAACACGTTTGCACATATGCAGATTTATCTTGTATATATGTATATCTTTTCATGAGAGTTAATATATATATATATATATATATATATATATATATATACATATATATATATATATGCCTACATATATGGATACGCGTGGGTGTGTGTACGTGGGTGTCAAGAGATTTATAGGTATCGAATTATTATTTTCAATCAAGCAAATTGTTTCCTTTTGATTTGACATCTTTAAACAGATCTAATAAAAAGAATGGGGTATGTTTTTTTAAATTAGTTGAGTTTTGTCCATCGGCTGAAGTCATGAAAAAGAATAGATAGATATTTAAACACACATGCACTTATTATAAGTATGTGATTTCCAAGCAACACAGAAGTATCCCAATTTCCTTCCTCAGCCTCAAACACGTAAACAGCAAAATTTTCTGTGAACTGCTGAAAATATTTTCTCAGGAAAAGATCACTGGCACAATTCAAATGCATTGAAACATGCCCACGGAATTATGATACACCTTTTCTCTTCACCTTCCAATTGTCATTTTCATCAATATTCTATCCGATCACTTCACATCCATAATATAAACATATATATAAATACGTTTGAATGTGTATGTGTTGGATTGATATGTGTGCGCATGTGCTTGGCTTAGTTGGTGTACGTATATGTTGTAGTCTAAAAAGTTCATCCTATTTTGGTCGTAAGATGGCATTAGGAGCGTCTAGTTGTAACTAAATTCATTCGAAAACATTGCTTTTGTTTGGTTGGGGTCCTTTTGCCGCTGTCATATCGGCATGCATTTTTTAAAGGTCAAAGTTAAGTTCATTGATTCTAACACTGAAGATAAGATAAAATAAGCAGTATTCTCGGCGTATTATGCTTCTTTTTTTTTAAATTCATGATACAGAAACTGTGTGTACAGATTATGAAGAAGGTACAACGAGGGATCTAATATGTCAAAAGTGGAGATTTCTTGCTGAATGATGCATTATGGTCGGGTTGACCAGTTGAGGTTGAAAGCAATCAAATGGAGACATTACTAGAGAATCATCGACGCTATACTATGCAGGAGATAACAGACTCCAAAAATCCAAATCAAGCGATGAAAATAATTCGCACCAGCTTAGTTAGTCGCCATCAAACATGGTTTTGACATAAGTTCAGCGATAAAAAAAATAAAAAAACGATTTCAAAAAAAGCCGTATTTCTGTGTGCGATTCGCTGCTTACACGTAATGAGAAAAAAATTGACAGGCGATGAAAAGTGGATACTTTACAGCGACGTTGAACGCAAGAGATCATGGTGCGAACGAAATGAACAGTCATTAACCGTACCAAAGTCCGGTCTTTACCTAAAGAAGGTGGTGCTTGCGTATATGGTGGGGTTGGAAGGTAGTCTTCTACGACGGGAAACAAACGACTCATTCGAACATGTACTGGTCCCAATTAGACCAATTGAAAGCAGCGACCGACAAACGAAATTAGTCAAGATAAAAGGCATAATATCCCATCAGGATATGGACAGACCACCCGTTTCTTTGCTGATCAGGTACTAATTGTTACAGCTTAGCCGGGAAGTTTTCACTCATCCGTCGTATTCAGCAAATATTGCACCTTCAGATTACAATTTATTGCATTCTTTACAGAATTCTCTTGATAAAAAAACAAAAACAATCCAATCCTAAGAAAACTGCAGACGGCCCCTTAAAGCGAGTGACGGTAAAGAGTTCTCGGGGGAAGTAATTCCGAAGTTAAGAGAGAGATGGTGGGAGAACGCTGGGAACAAAATAATAACAGTGTTGTTCGATAATGTCAAAAATAAAGATAGACTTTTTTTTATTTTACTTAATCGACCGTACGAATTTTTCTACGCCACCCTTCCTTAACTAAACAACGATTTATAGGTATTAACCGGACATTTATTTATCACGAATTTCGAATAAAAACCTACTCTATAATTTGCGTTTTGCTTGCTATCTTTCAGAGGGTACCCTCACTCTTGTGCACTAACTGCTCTGAAAGGAGAAAAAAAAAAAAGGTCCGATAGGCGACGGATTATGGCCCAGATTTCCATTTCATGAGAGTTCCTTATAATCGGCAGAGCTACCGTCACTACTGAAACTGTTTGGGTCGAGTAGGGATAAGTGGGTCCGGACCCCCCACCCCCTATTCCCCAAATCTGCGCCGGCACTGCTGTAAGTGCCCTCGTATTAAGTGGAAGTCAAACCTGGGAAGTCGATTTAGAATCTCCACCGCCCACTGGGGTAGGACGAATCGTATGATTTTTCGGAAGGTCAAGCAATTTTGATAGATATATTTACGTTACCGAGCCCATCCTTTTTAAATGCTTTTTTTTAGACTGCCAAGGCGTAAAAATGAATGAAAAGCAAAATGAAAAGCATAATAAAAAATAAATAAACTAAGAAAAAAATATGCGTATGTTGGGAGGGGGGCGCTTGGTCCTAAACTATAAACAACCCTCAGTTTCCATGTTATAGGTTCATTGAGTGCTAATGTATCCAATTCGACACCCACATGCATATACGCGAGGTATGTCTGGGAAGTATCCAGCCATTTAATATCAACGAAAAATAGCCAAACTAGGGCAATGGTGGCTTAGCCCATTCAAAATACTCCTCTGGGGACTCCAAATACTCATCCAACTGTCCCTTCTTTTTTTCAAAAGTCTGCAGAGTCCTCTATCTGGATCGCCTTCAACTGCCTTGTCGCGTTCGACTTGATCTCGCCCATGGTCTAAAATCACTTACATAAAAGCTAGTAGTCACTGGGAGTCAAATCTAGAGTGTATAGTAGCTGGCGGACCTGGGTGATGCGATGTTTTGTTGAAAAAAAAATCTGCACAGCCATCACGAATGCAACGGTCACTCAGGACAAAAGCTTTCTTAATGGCGTCTCTGGCTGAAAACTTCCCGGGTATATCTCGTACGTACCTCGTACGTGTACGAAGTTGATTACGCTCTTTGACCAATATTTGAAACTTACCAGCTATGTGGGGTATTTTATCATTATTTCTACAACTTTATTCATATATATATATATATATATATATATAGAGAGAGAGAGAGAGAGAGAGGGAGAGAGAGAGTGAGAAAGAGAGGGGGTAAGTGTATTCGATTCGTTTCATTTGATAGAATTTAGACGAAAGATTTCTGATTTTTGTACATAACTTTTCAATGCTCTAACTTATTTCAACGTTGTTAATTTTTTTCTTTCTCCTCGGCGAATAAGTGCATCTTCCTTCTGTGAATTTTGAAGGTCTATAGGCATGTTAAAGTGAACTTTTTCATATGTATCGGATACTTTTTGTACTCACTGTACATAGAGAAAAAAAAAGGGAAGTAGAGAAGGATAGAGACAGACAGACAGATACAGCGACAGAGATATGTATTTGTGTGTGTGTGTGTGTGTGTGTGCGTGTGTGTGTGTGTGTGTGTAGCGAGTGTAAACCATATCCGAATATTGCAAAAAATTTATTTTAACATACAGCTTCAGAACTGACAGAATTTAGACCAACGATATCTGATTTTTGTAAATAACTTATCGATTTCAGTTAAGTTCCAGTATTTATATTTTTATATTTGCAGAAATGATCTTTATCTTGGGTTCACATTCTGTCAATTTGGAAAAAGTTTGTGTAAAGATAAACTTTTGCACTCACTGTATACATACATATAAACTTCCGTGCGCGCACACATTCTGATCTCTTTTGTTGATGTGTATGCCCTTGCATAAACATAAAATAATATATAAATACATATATGTGTGTGTGCATGTGTGTGTGTGTTTGTTGGCCAAATTTGTGGGTAGGTATGCAGGTGTATACAGGGACACACCTTTATACACGTACGTAAGTTTTTACATTGATTCATACAGCCACAAATGCACGGACATATATGTGTGTGGTGCATATGTGTGGTTTCATGATTCATATATACACAGGTGCACACTCGCATATATATATATATATATATATATATATACATCAATCAGTCTATTCAGTTGTCAATGTATTTCCCTGGCCTTTTACCACATTATGATACCTTTCAGATAAAATGTGCATTCTCTCATGAAAGATTCGATGAATTCTTCAATGAAATCTTTCGATATTTTGATAGAAGTGCTGACCGGACTATTACCGTTGTGTTGAATAAAGCGAGTGATTGGTAGGTTTGGAGAATGCACCACACGTAGAACGACCTCCCAACCTAACCTCTGATCGCTTGCTGCGTCAGCGTTTACAACATAAGGACTTGACTGATTCACTTTTATTTCTACTAAACGTGCTATTTACAGTGCATCTTCCTTCAGAATATCTCCAATTCATAAGTTTTAAAGTTCTGACATTTTTCTAGGTGTTCTTTGTCCCAGAGCTGAAAACTGTAGTAAATCGCTACAATTGAATGAATCACTGTTTGGCAGATGCTTGCTGTACTATTATCACACTATACTATCTCGTGATGCAGGCAATAATTCTGTAGACAGCGTGGACATTCAAGTCCAACACACAAGAGTTATCCGAAGGCGATTAACCAGATTCAGCAATTTTGAAAAATATCCTCCTTTGTTGCAGTGGACAGCTCATTCCTCGTATGCGCTTTCACCAAAACCAACAAAATAATGTCCAATAGTATAGCCAGCGTATAACGAATAGTAATTCATCCACTTGAAGCAATTTTAGGCCTTGGAAAATAAGTGCACGTTTCGTATGACAGGTTGGCAAGAAATGAAGTCAGTCAAATTCGACATGTTACATTACGTCATGACACATGCAGCAATTCAAACTATGAGTTCCTACGTATGTTCCGATCTCCAAGTATGATGACTGAACATATATATAAAATATTTAATCAGATATAATAGTTTAGATTTGTCCAAATTTCTTCAATGAAGCCCTATCAGCGAAGTTGAAAAGCGGTATATCTATTCGGTCACGTTTGTTTGTTCGTCTTTTCGTACGATATCTCCGAAAGAATACTGAATGAATTTCAATGAAAATTTGTGAAACAGTGGGCAATGGGGTAAGAATGGGGTGGTAACATTTTGGGGCGGATCCAGGAATTCTTTTTATGATTCAGAGATATTTTCCGTTTTTTCCAAATTTTTCCAATTACGTTTATGTATACGCTCATGATTGTCCACACGATATCTCCAAAGGTTATCAATGAACTTTTATGGAATTCTGTGGAGAGATCTGATAAATTTTTAGAGCAGATACCTGTCCAATCATCTCTCCTACGTCATAGTTATAAATCCAAAACACACAACATCGCAATAATTTCATGTGTGACCACGTGGTGTCTCCAAATGTTCTCAATGAATTTCTATGAGGTTTTATAAAAGAGTAGACAATATGCTGCGGAGGAATTGATCAAATTTTGGAGCGGATACTTACACATTTACTTCCCCTACCTCGCAGTTGTATGTCAAAACCACATTATATGGACATTTTTTCTGTTCGTAAGATATCTCCAAAAGTCAAAAATGAAATTCATTTTGATTTTGGTGGGAAGTTGGACAAAAACATCTGATTGTAATTTGAACTGGATCCCCTACATCGTAGTTATATGACCTAAATTTCATGTCTGTCCATACGATATCTCTGAATTTACTGAATAGTTTTAAATGATAAATTGCGGAAGAGTGTGTAATGGGGTAAGATAGAAGTAGTAAAATTTTGGAATGGATCCAGGAATTCTTTTTTGATTGAGTGATATTTTCCATTTTTTTTTCTTTAAATTTATATGTACACACTTGACTGTCACACAATATCCCCAAAAGTTGTCGATGAATGTCAATGACATTTTGTGGAAGAGTAAAAAATAGGCTAGGGTACAGCATAGGCTATGGAAGAACATAAATTTTCTTCCGGTGGACCTATGCACAATTACTTCCCCTGACAATGAATTTGGCAGAGGTCTGCGCTCTCCGAGTGTTTGCTGGTCATTATCGATTTTTGATGTTTTTTTTTTTTTAAATCTTTTTCGTTGCTTTTTATTGCAACAGCCTGATCAACAAATGTTGAGTAAGCAATATCAATTGTAAATAAGGAGTAGCCTTTAACGAGATGCGAGCTCAAATCTTTTTTTCATTTGCAGAGGGAAAATACTTTGATAACTGAATAACAAGTTCAGTTTTTTTTAATTCTCAAAGAATTCATTGAATCAAAAACAGAAACCTTTCTTCCATGGTGGAATTCATGAGTTGGTGAAAAAAAAATTGCCTCAACCTAATACAGACGAATTCGTGTATTACAATCACAGATAATGTTATCAAACAGTCATTGTTATCAAAATCTGTTGATTCCGAACACTTTATTTGAAATGAATAGAAAATTTATATCAATTTCATATTCATCTGTGGTGTTATTCATGACAATGACGTTGATAACATGACAACGAATTTACATCAATGAAGGTGAATTTATAACAATTAATGTAAATTGTTGCAATTTTGTATATCTCTTTCTGAATGTTATCAGTCGGTTATTGTTATCTGAAAGACCCTGCGCTAAAGAGATCCCAATAAGCAGCTTCCTCTGTATATCGAGAGGCCCAAAACGTTTAGATAATTTATAACGTACAACAATGGTCAGCAAAAAAAAATAATGGGTCACCACTATAAGATCAATCTCCAGTTGACAATTTACTTCAAAACTCTATCAATTTATTGGCAATGTGCTTTTTAGTACTTATCATTAGAACAGGCAAAACCACTCGACGAAAAATTGCATTTTTCCTTCCGCTAAGGAGGGATTTCTCAATGAGATACGGGCAGTGCTGCCTAATTTGGTACTTTCGTATCAAAATTGATACCAATAAAACGTTTTGGTACTCTAGCTACAACGTTTGAAAATTTGGCACTTTTCTTTAAATCTAATTAAAATTCAAAATCAGAATAGATTATGGAAAATATTCCAGTTAGCAGAGTAAACGCGATAAATGATGCAGCAATATTCACTCGTACGAGTGAATACCTCCGCAAAAATTCCCTTGCTACGAAATGATGACCGTGGAGGGAGTTTCCCTATCTTCAACTAGTGTTGTATTTCATATAATTATTCTTCGTTACGATGACACTGCGTTGAAATGTTGTGACTCCGGTAAAGGGCTACGTTGTGTTTTTGGCTGGCAATAGCGGCTGACTTCACACACACCGACATTTACACAAGTCATTGAACCATTTTCAAGGTTACAGTCAGTCAATATTCAACATGTTATATTATATCATCAAGTAATATAGGTGTATATACGCATATACGAGTTGCTACCCACAAGTTCGGAGAATTTGAACAGTCTAATTAGCCAGCGTTTCCTTTTTCCCGCCAGATATTTCACACGTCAGTGGTAATTACTCTAGCATGAAATGAAGAACTTCATTATTTATCATTTTCCTTTCTTTGAAGTAAGCAATTTCAGTAGTACTTAGGATAGATAGATAAATGAGTAGATAGATGTACAATCACAGATACGTCTAGGTTTATTATGTAATATAATTACTTCATTATAAAACAAACTGTTCAGGTGATATAATAAACAAGCCTAGTTCCTCCTTCTATTCTGAATTCTGCAACTTTTGCACTGCGTATACAATGAATAAAAATTATAAAATGTATTTTTTTTAGTATAAATGTACTTATCTATTAAAATGAATAAGCATAAGCATTTCTAGCATAAATTTTAGCAGATAAGTAAAACTTGTCAATTTAGATCTGTTGGTATAGGACCAATCAGTTAGTCATGGTTGGTGAATGTTAATTTTTACTCCTCTAAATTTGGCGAGGATTGCTCTCATTAGTCTTTTTTGTCTTTCTTGTTCTTATTACAGTAAAAGTTAACTCCAGACTTGGACTAAAGATGTATTAAAACTCTCATTCACTTGAATGATTACGCTCAGAGTGGTACAGTAAACGAAGTAATAATCACCGACTCTTGTTAAAGCAATCAGTCTAATACTTGTAAAATCAGTTACATATAGATTTAAATTGTTCTCCTGTGTAGAAGTAAATTCTAAAACGGTATTCTTTTGAAATTGTAATTACTTTACTTAAAATTAGCTGTTTGTGAAAACTGTGATATCACGGGTAGGACTTACTAAATATACCAAAACTTTCATTCACTCTGATGGGGCAGCTTAGCTAAACAATTGCGTATTTTGTGATGAATGCGTATATTTTGATACACTTATATACAAAAGCAGTGAAAAAAGATTCGGATATTGAGCTATTATGATTTTTCAATATGCTGTCCATGGTAGCCACTTTAAGAAATAGCTGCCAGCGAAAACTATTTTCAGATTAATTTTCTTATCAGCGATGGATATGATATAATATTTAATTGATATGTTTCATTTTTCCACCATACATAATTTAACCCTGGATAATATATGCATGTCATAGAAAATTTCAAGATGGTCTCCATTTGGCAAGATGATAACCATGACAAAATTCCAAACTGAATATAAGTGTTAACAATAACATCCTAAACCTAGGGTATATCGCGGTAAAGTCTATTTAGCATCCCCCCTTTCACATTAACAGATGGATGTGCAGTCTATGGCAGCTTTTTTGTACTTACGCTGCCTTGCACAATCCGCTGGATGCTTAGCTGCATCGAGTAGATCTCGTTGGAAATATTAGGTGTGTCATTTGATGATTTTTATTATTATTATCGCCTCCTGCACCACCTCCATTATAAATATCACCAACATCATCAGCCCTACTACCACCATCCAAGATATTATCACCATCATAAATATCATCATCACTGCGTTCATCATCTGTGAGAATCAAAATCACCATCACCGTCATCAATACCATTACCAACACCATCATCACCATCACCATTGCCAATATCATCATCACCACCAACTTCATCATAATCCTCGATATCATCACCACCATTAAGTGCTACTGATAGCGAGATTAGGACTATTATATTTATCATTTTGTAATTATGTTTTACTATTTCTAATGATAACATGTATAAAGACCCAACAGATTCTGAATGCAAACATATCAGGTTGTCTCTTATGAAATGACTTTTTTTCTTACATCATGAAGGATAATGCTGAAATTGAAAGATTTAGTAATGTAATTTCACTTTTTTATGCAAATTCAATGTGGATAAAGATATATTTCTCTATAATTGGATGTTTTTGAAGCCTTAACAGCAATGGTGTCGACTCAAATAGTTAGACTAATGTTCAAGTATGAATTCAAATCAGGTCATAATGCTGCTCAAGCTTCTGATGACATCAACAAAGCATTTGGAATGAACACTTCTACAGTGCAAACTGTTTCGTGTTGGTTCAACGTGGTTAGATCTGGAAATATGAAAACCAATGATGAACATCGAAGGAAACCTAAAACTGTTTTTAATTATGAATAATTATCGACCACAGTGACCAGTGGCATTTTTGGTGACTTTATCAGCGACCATATCACGTCAAAACGTTAGGAAAGTGAGTCCCTCATGATCTGAATGAAATGCTCCATGACAGTTCCAGACCCCCACATCCCACAGCAGAGTATGTCTATTGATAAGACGAAATGAAAAGAAAAAAAAAAGAATTGTTAAGTAATGTCCATTTCATTTTGATAATTCCATTATTTCAAGTTTCTTTCCTAAATTGCAAACATGCATCGTTGAATTTCCAAGAGTTATAGTTCTATGTTATTGTTGTTCTTATAGATATGTACAGAGCTTAGTTGAGTCTGGCACAAGACCACAAGTGTGGGGCATCTAATAAGGATCAAAATCCCAACAGCAGTTATGGCCATAAAGAGTGGCTTGTTATCCACATCTCTACAATGCATCTTATTCATCAAAACCAAGGTTATGACAGCTGCTGGTCCTTTGCTCAACCTTTGGGATGTATCATCAATTACATCATTCCCTGTTGAATGCAATGAAGTAATGACAGTAATTCAAGTCTTGTCGACAAATAAATGTATTTGGGTAAATCTTAATTTTGACCTAAATTGGAACTGATTTGATTTGATGATTAAACACCGAAATTTACCATTTTTTCATCTAAAGATTTCCATCGGCGAGTTCATGTGTTTAATTTGTATGCTGCACATAGAAAATGTTGAAGAAGAGGATTGTCAATGGTCAGGAACTAATGCAGGCTTTACTGAGAGAATAGGGCTATCATATGTATAATGTAAATGCATTTAGTACAGAAATGCATGAATCAGAAAGAAAGAGATTGTCAATGATCAGGAATTAATACAAGTGTTACTGACATCTTTCATCAAGAAGACATACACACACAAAAAGAATTAGTCACTATTCAAGACAACAAATGATTATTTCCAGTTTACTATGTATATATGAATTTTTTTTAAGTCCCTAATTTACGAAGATATAACCAGTATCTTCCTCGTATTCACTCAGACTAAGCCTACCAGTTTTTTGGAGTATACGTTGGTTGTTCAATTTGCAACGTACGCTTTTGCTAAATTAGCCCTCTGGTTTATGTCTGGTAGCATTTAAGCTGGTATTTTTTTTTAATTCTTACGTTTTTAGTGATCACTGCCCAATAAAAGACAAGAGGAGTAATTTATTTATCACCCATTTTTCTATTTCTTTAATTGCACCCCACCCCCAATGCACCATGCTGCAAAATGACTTTGGTCAGGTGACAGTTTCGATTGAGTGTTTCTCTCTCTCTCTCTCTCTCTCTCTCTCTCTCTCTCTCTCTCTCTCTCTCTCTCTCTCTCTCTCTCTCTCTTTATATATATATATATATTAGTTTCATATATATAAAAATTAATATCTATCTATCTACCGATCTATCTATCTATCTATCTATATATATATATATATATATATATATATATATATATATATATATATGTATATATATATATATATAAAGTCGAGTTAAAAGCTCCAGTACTGTTTGCCATATTTGCACAATGTTAAAGAAATCTCTTTGAAGTTTTCTCAGTTCTTTCTAGCTTGTGCGTGCATACCCTTTGAAGATTGTTTGAAGAAAAGTGATAATTTTGCTTTATTTTGGGGAAAATTTCAGCTTAATCTTAACAACCTCATGAAAGAAAATATTCTTTTGTTTGTTCTTCACTCTTTGACTTCACCATGTTAAATTCCACCTTGAGGCGTCTTTGTTGTGGACTAGAGCCTTCAAAACTGTATGTTGCGACACTTTACTGTGTTGGTGATAATGTCAAGGTGTGTCGTTCAATTAAGTATAATTTTGTAGATCTTTCAAAAGATACTTCTCTTTTCTATTGCGAGGCTAACTAAACTCAATTAATGTGTTGCAAAAATAACTTTTTCAAAAGTGCGACGTCAATGCAAAAAGTATGGAAAGCTTTGCTGAAAACAAAGAACGGTTAGCTGTCTGTTGATAAATACTGGTTATAACTATTCTATATAACGCTCTTTTTTTCAGACCGTTTTTATGTCTGTTAAGTTTAGCCTTGTCTTGCACAATGCCACAATGGAGGAGCTCCCAGATCGAACTCACTACATGGTAGCAATGGTGATGTTTACAGAGCGTAGCTTAGTCTTACACAAGGCCTCAAATATGTGATACCTTCTAGAGATCGAACTCAATTTACAGCAGTAATGGTAACGTTTACTAAGCTTAGCAATTGTGAGATACCCTAGTGAAGATCGTTCTCATTATACGACGGTAATGGTGATGTTTTCAAAGTTCAGCTTAATCTGAAGACCACGATTATGGGGAACCATGTAAGGCTTACTGCTGTATGTTATGATGGTGTTTACCACGATTAACTTAGTCTGGCACAAGGTCACAAAATAGAGGAATGCCTTATTCAATAGTACGTCCTATGAAGCAAAAAGTACGGTATATTCCAAGTGAATTAAAATTTTGACGTTGCAATTTTTCAAATTTAGTGAATAATTTATTTGTAATGTATGGCCAGGTAACTTGTAATTGAGATGCAGTGCTTTATAGATGTGCAGAAAACGTTGCAAAAATGGTTGATAGATAGATAGATGGATAGATAGATAGGAGTTATGTAAATCAGTTGGTGGGAGGTAGGGTCTCGTGCGAAAACAATAATCAAATAAATGCTGGAGTGCTGGTATGGCCAATAACATTGGATACATCGGCTCTCGTACGATCACTGAAATTAAGCATCGTCGAGCCTTGTCCGTACCAAGATGGGTGACAACGTAGGAAATACCAGGTACCGTAAGCAGTTGCGAATCATGTAAAAAATCTCACGTGGCGATCACGTTATTCCTCCTAGGGGAAGACCGACCTCTAAACTACGCTAACCAACGCAAACCACAAATCCCCCCCTTTCTATCCGGAGCCTTTGACTGGCCTGACTGCGAGCGACAAGAAATGAATGAATGGCTGAAGTGTTTGGTCGGCGAACGAAATGGCGTCTTCCTCACAGAGGTCTCAGTTTCATTCTAGTTAAATTTCTTATTATCATGGTAAGCGACTCATTCCACACATGTCAACACACTGACATGTCACACATTTAGCGAATTATAGCAAGATTCTGTTGGATTTATCTCAGTCCATTTACCAAGCTTGGCTTAGTTTTTGCAGGAGGCCAAGTGCATAAGGCCTGCAGTGAGGAATTCTGGAATAATCTCAGAAACGTACTTACTAAACATTACACTATGATGAGATACCTCAGTTTGTCCATTATATATATATCATTATATACATATATGTGTGTGTATGTGTGTGCATATATATGTATATATATATATATATATATATATATATATATATATATATATATATATATATATATATATGATTATTCCAATCTGTTCATTAGTTATCTAAGTATTTATGTTTTTGATCTACCCATCTGTTTATTTTATGTCTCTCCTCACCCTCAACCAATGTACGTTCATTATCTATCTATCTATCTATATATCTATCTATCTATCAATCTATCTATCTATCTATCTAACTATCTATGTGTATTTTATACCTCTCCTCCTCCACCCTCTCTCTCTTCAGCTATCGGTCTCAGTCTATTCATTGTGTATCATTTTATGTTCTTCATAAGCCTATATTCACTGTGCATTTTCTATCCATCTATCTATCTATCTATCTATCTATCTATCTATCTCAGTCTCTTCATCATCCCCCATTCGCAAATTTCTATCCTAGTTCCTTCGTTTTTGTCTTCCTTGATCTCCTCCTTGTCTCAGACACCATCGCCATTCATACTAACACCACGCATCTTTCATTGCTGACACCCTTCATGAGCACTTTCATTTCCAACTATTGTTATCGTAGTAACAGCACTGGTTAGTAACCATCGCAGTCTTTAGTAGTAATAGTTGTTCAAGGGAGTGGCTGTTAGATTGCAACAAGGAATGTTGCGGCTGGTTATATTCCAGTTAGGGCCGCTCGATAAACTACACAGACAATCGCTGCGACGGGTTTTCTAACAACAGCAGGACGAGTAGCAGTAGTTAAAAAATAACATAGTATAACCGCTGTTATATTTCATGCATTCGCGCGCTCAGTTCAGATGTCTACAGGAGATCGGGTGACAGCAAGTCTTCTCAAATCTCCAGCAGCTTTACCAGTATCCTCTGAGACCCTAGCACGGCCGTGTTCGGGTTAGTCTCAACTCAAAGTCCCATTATTTGTAGCTTACACACCTCTGATATCTGGTGGCTTTCACTGGACATCGAATGACGGCCACGGCTACGCTGTGGTATGTACTGTCTCAGCCCCCCCCCCCGCCTATTTTTTAACTTGTCTAACATGTTCGAAATAGATGTCACTGAAGCCTTAGTGGTCGCTAGTCTCAAATCTCCTGCATTGTATTTTCGCAGACCCCAGCAACGCCGCGGGCTCCCCAGTCTCAACCCTCCCTCTGATTTCCAATTTCTACAATCTTGACCATAGTGTTTTTTTTTGCAGAGTTTCCACTGCACCAACCAATATGGGCACGACTCGGATAGTATCAAACCCTATATATACTATTTTTTCAACTCTACATGAATATGACGAAGTTTGATTTATGAATTAGATACAATAAAAGATTAACAACAATAACTGGTAATATGAGCTTGGTTGCTGCCAGGTCAAATTTAATTTCAAAGTCAAATCCAGCCTCAGACTTGAACTGGAGTTTGTCATAGATTTAGGGGAGGCAACTCTTCACTGCATTCCAATATTGGAAATGCAATTGGTGAAGAGTAGCCTCTTCTTTAGGCGAGGATTGTTGTTGATCTTATGACGGGAAATCGACTCCTGCCTCCGATTTGGATCAATATAAAGATATACTACAATATAAGTCATGTGACATATATTAAATCCGTTCTTGCCGAATAGATTTTGATGACCACCGGGTGCAAAATATACTTGAGGTATGCCACGGAGCATATTGGTTAGAAATTGTATGGATGAAGTATTTTCTTTTTCAATTTCCGACTAATTGATTTTTCTTGGGTTGTCTGAATTTCTTAAATAAGAACTTTCCTTTATTCATTTCTGAATAGTTTATTTTTCTCAGGTTATCCGATTTTCTTGGGTGATTCATTCTTTACTGGTTCTAATAGATGGCATCCTCACAAAGTTTTATTAGCTCACTCTTGGCCCATTCAATACTTTTTCATTGCTCGCATCAGGCTAGTCAGAGGGTTTAGAAGGTTTTGGGGATGGATTAAAGGCATCCTAAGCTTACAGCACCTTGTATTCCCAGACAGTCACCCATTTAGGTACTGACGAGGCTAGACGTTGCTCAACTGCAGTGATTGCATGAGAATCAGTGTGTTAAATGCGATTACACCACAATACTCTTGGTGTGTACAGGTTTTAGTTCAAGACAGTGAATGTTGTGCACAGGGCTATGAATGAATGGAAATCACCATAGTAAGATTATGGCTGAAAAGTGGAATTCAAGTATTTAGACAGGGATTATTGAAATTTACCTCCAAAGGTGTCTTAGCAAGGTTCAGCACTCAATCTGTAAGCAGTGAATAAAAATTTTCATGCAAAAGAATTACTGTAAGTTCTATTGAATGGGGATATATACATATATATATACATATATATATATATATATATATGTATATATATATATATATATATATATATATATATATATATATATATATGTGTGTGTGTGTGTGTGTGTGTGTATGTATGTGTGTGTGTGTGTGTGTATGTGACCCCCTCTATAACGAACTGATTGGTGTGGGAGGTTGTCGATAAAGCCAAAAGTTCGTTATATCGGTTGGTTGCCCTTCGTCTAAGATATAAGTCCGGTAGTTCACCGCATTTAACGAAGACCGTTCGGTAAATCAAAAGGCTATACGGTTGCTCCTCGTTCTATTTTAAACCTTACATTATGAGTTTGTTGCATTTATCAAACTTCGTTCGTTAATTAAGAAGAAAGTTAAGTACTTTCCGTTTTTGCGGATGGGAGCAAACACAGAATTAATCCCTCGCAAAATATCACACCAGTGTCACTCGAATCAATGATTGCTCCAAAGAATTCAATCATATTGAAATAACGATGCATCGTTACCGATCTTAATTTTAATTTCAATTTTTTTTCCATTCAAAATTCAGAATATTATCCAATCCACCTAAATGTTATTCGAAACAATAGCAGCACCGAAGAATTATCAAAATAATGACACAGCCTTCCAGACGTTAAATTCAATTTTAATTCCATAATTTTTTTTTTTCTAGAATTTTCATTTGATTTTCAATTAATTTTGCTAAATGTTATTCCAATTTACAAAAAAAAAAAAAGTTGTCATGATTTTTTTAATCATCGCTGTCACGTGACATAACATTTTAAAATTGAAAGTCTAAATTTAGAACTCAATCCTCATCGAGAAATTAGTACTTTGACTCAGTTTATTATCAGTAATTTTCTTACCACTATTTTCTCAATATTCTACACCATTTTATCCCAGTCCATTTTAATTGATTTGCAATTTCATTTCAAATTTTTGCAACACGGATTTAGATTAAATTGTATAGCACATACGAAGCCACTAGAGACATCACACGCTTTGAATTTGCTTTGTTTGAAATCAAACTGAGAAAAAACTTTGTATAACATTTTCGTTAATAAATTATTTTGTATTAAAACAGATTATTGTTTGTTTCATAGGTTTTTCTTTATAAAATTATTTGTGTGAATTATTGTTTGTGTAGTAATAAGCTGAAAACAAAGAGAATTTGATGGATATGTCGGAATTATCTTCAGCGTGGTTATTGTTTCAGGTAACACCGGTAAAATATTTCTCAAGAGAATTTTTTCGCGTTTGTCCCAACTGACAAAATTAGAAAATACTGAAAGTTCGTTATGGTCTGAATGGTTTTGAGTCACAATCAACGAACTTTCAGTTTGGGTGAATCCATGATTTTGTTGCAGCCGAAATTCGTTAAATCGAGGTTCGTTATAAGGGTGTTTAGTAATGCAATAGCATTGAAAAAAACTGGCCCAGTTGTAGTGTGACCTATATAAAAAATCATTGATTTTATATATATATATATATATATATATATATATATATATATATATATATGTGTGTGTGTGTGTGTGTGTGTGTGTGTGTGTGTGTGTGTGTTTGTGTGTGTGTAAGAAATGGATATATTTGGTCTGACAGAATAAATTATGAATTGCATTATATTATACAGAAACTCATCTGAAATGATTTCCCGTCATTACACGGTTAATATATCATTCAATTTAGACAACGTAAGTAAAATAAACAATTAAAGATATTGGGGCTGCTGCAGGAATCGAACCTACCACCAATATATATATATATATATATATATATATATATATATATGTGAATGAATTTTATATGTATATATATATATATATCAAATATGCGCATGTATCAATTTCATTAGACATCGAGCCTTATGATACCTAGAAAGATTTTGAATTGCGTTTTCGTTGTTTTTTTCCCCAATATTACGACTGTGTTTTTCTAAAAATATTCATTAAATCTAAGCTCAATGAAGGGAGATGTAGATCACACATTGTCCAGCCATCATCCCGGTTTCATTGATTCTGATGAAAAAGTAGTGAAGCATTGAGCAATGTTTTTTGTTATAAATTTGATTTCATTCCAGTCTATTTTCAAACATCACGACAGTTTATAGAACAGATGGATAGATATGAATAATCAGACAAAGTGTGTGAGAGAGAGAGAGAGAGAAAGAGACGATATGAACAGTCAGAGAGAGATGAATACGAATAGATGAGAACAAACTCAAGATATACAGATGGACAGATAAAAAGATATATATATATATATATATATATATATATATATATATATATATATATATATATATATATGGCAAGAGTATCCGGTGTTGCCCTTGGACGTAATCAATACTGAAAGATCATCAAGTGAAGTTTATCACAGTGCTTCTCAAAGCCGAAATCACAACACTTCAGGTGATCAAAAAATATCAAAATTGACCTGACCCTGAATTGACATTTAGAGATCATCAGAGGTCAGTAACACCTATCCTATGTTCATACCAGGATCAGGTCTCCCAGGCACGCAATTTTGCAGCTTGTTGGGTGCATTCGTCTCCCTTTGGGTTCAGAAATTCTCAGATAACCCTGACCCTAAATTGACTTTCAGGGATCGCAAAAGAACATCACCACCTACCCTAATCGTGGGGTCAAGTTCCCCATACACTAAAATTCGTGTTTTATATATTTATATATATATATATATATATATATATATATATATATATATATATATATATATATATATATATATATATATTGTTCCATTTGAAAAATAGTTTTCAAAGTGAGACAGATATACAATCTGTAAAGAATTTTGAAAAAAACTTTACTTATGTTATATATATAGAGAGAAAGATATATAGGTGTATATTATTGTGTCATCCACAGACAACTGTTTCGTTATATTACAACTCTTCAGTGCGGCTATAGACTATCCATTACCCCATCCAGTATCACAAGGCAGGATTGAAACCTTAGCTTCAGACCCGGAGGCTTGTATCATCCCTCTACTTCCCGGAAATGGTCTGTGAGGTTGAATTTAAGCGATATATTTATTTATCGTATATATTCCTCATCCACGAGAGAGCTCTTATCCATGTTGGAAGAGCATTGCATACAATGGAAGAGAATTACATATATATATATATATATATATATATATATATATATATATATATATATATATATATATAATCACAGAAAAAACAAAAATCCTAGAAACCCCTTACAACTAAGAGGACTTCAAATATTTGAAGGAATCCAGATTAAAGCAAAACAAAATCTCAAGTAAACAAAATCTCATTTGAAATTGGCGCCAACATCGTGAAATGTCTATAAAATAATTGTATAACTTCCTTTTACAGAACAAATCAAATATAACAACTTGATACAAACTGAAATGACGTAACTAACACGAGATAAAATAAATACCGTTAAAAATCGAAAATTGATGAAAAAAAAAACAAAACATTGTGACGTTGAAAACAGCCTTGAAAAAGACCAGTGATGATCGAAAGTACTTGGGATGATTGAAAATAATAACGCATGAATTCCAGAAACTTTTTACACACTTTCAAACCGACTATAAGAAACAACATCGAAACGTTCGAAAAACTTGCAAGAAAAATGAACAGACAAAAATGTTTCTACTTTTTAAGAGGGATTTTGCCTAAACACTATATCTATGTATATCTATATCTATATCTATATATATATATATATATATATATGAATGCATTATATTATTTGATACGATCTCCCGTTATCATACAAGGAATGTGACAGCAGATAAATAGTTGAGTAACATGGAGCTGTTGCTTGAACTGAACCCGCAAACGATTGTGTAGCCACTTGAATGTAGCGTTGCTCTTTGATCAAAATAGCCTGGCTGAAAGGCTAAGGCCCAAATAAATGCTTCATTCCCTCGTTATTTGGGCCATTTCCTTTCCGCCGGTCTGTTTTGCTCATTGGTAAGAGCAACACTGCATCAAAGCTTCTACCTCATCAATCTCAGGATCGGTTCCTGCAGCAGACCCTCTTTATTTCATTTACAAGGAGCCAAGAGACATATTCTCTGTGTAATAACGAGAAATATTTTTCTGGATTAGTGGTTGACCGCATTTTCAAATTCATGACGATTCAAACACACGAATACATTCTAATTCAAAACTGACTTTTCTCTCTCAAGATATAAGCGATCATTTGGGTGAGACAGTTTTAAAATGATATAACCGGAATCCTTGATTTTCCAGCAAACACATGATTACGTCCCAACTCCAATTCCCAAACTAAATAGGTTTTATGCTGCATTTATCAACAAAATGAAGCACTGCAGGGCATCTATGAAATAAACGGTCTTAGGTTCGAACCCCATTTCCTTCACACAGAACTGACTGAAAGTAAAATTGTTTAATGTTAGCTTCACCATCGAGGGAAAATGAATCTAGTCAATCTCCAGAATCGGACAATAGTGCTGAAGGCTAACATCGTTCGTTCCATCTGCGTACAAAGCCCAAGATTATCCATTAATATATATATATATATATATATATATATATATATATATATATATATATATATATATATATATATATATATATATATATATATATATATATATATATATCACTCTCTCTGTATGAGTATTTGTTCGTGTGCATTATATGTTAACTTTTCTCATGCAGTGAGTGCGAAAAATATCCGATACATTTTGGAAAGTTTATTTGAACCTACCTATGCACCTGCAAAATCGACAAATTTTGAACCAAGGATTCAGAAAATAAAAAGACTCAAAAGTTTACGAAACAAGAAACAGACTTAAGATAGATATTCACACACGAATTGATGGATATCTCAGATGAATAGATAGATATTTGAGGACTGGGATATATATATATATATATATATATAGAGAGAGAGAGAGAGAGATAGATAGAACAGGCTGAGATAGATAGATAGATAGATAGATAGATAGATAGATAGAACAGGCTGAGATAGATAGATTGATAGATAGATAGAACAGGCTGAGATAGATAGATTGATAGATAGATAGAACAGGCTGAGATAGATAGATAGATAGATAGATAGATAGATAGATAGATAGATAGATAGAACAGGCTGAGATAGATAGAACAAGCTGAGATAGATAGATAGATAGATAGATAGAACAGGCTGAGATAGATAGATAGATAAAACAGGCTGAGATAGATAGAACAGGCTGAGATAGATAGATAGATAGATAGATAGAACAGGCTGAGATAGATAGATAGATAGATAAAACAGGCTGAGATAGATAGAACAGGCTGAGATAGATAGATAGATAGATAGATAGAACAGGCTGAGATAGATAGATAGATAGATAGATAAAACAGGCTGAGATAGATAGAACAGGCTGAGATAGATAGATAGATAGATAGATAGATAGAACAGGCTGAGATAGATAGATAGATAGATAGATAGAACAGGCTGAGATAGATAGATAGATAGATAGATAGAACAGGCTGAGATAGATAGATAGATAGATAGATAGATAGATAGAACAGGCTGAGATAGATAGATAGATAGATAGATAGATAGAACAGGCTGAGATAGATAGATAGATAGATAAAACAGGCTGAGATAGATAGAACAGGCTGAGATAGATAGATAGATAGATAGATAGATAGAACAGGCTGAGATAGATAGATAGATAGATAGATAGAACAGGCTGAGATAGATAGATATATAGATAGATAGATAGATAGAACAGGCTAAGATAGATAGATAGATAGATAGATAGATAGATAGAACAGGCTGAGATAGATGGATAGATAGATAGATGAGAAAAGACCAGGATCGATTTGAGCAGAAAGAGATAGATTAGGAATTGATTGATGAGTTGAGGCAAAGTAGGAGAGAAATAAAGGTAAGGGTGACGGGTGTGCAGGGGTGGGGGTCAGGCAAGCAGCCGTCGACCGATCGTCTCGTCTGGGTCGCGTCGCCTGCAGACGTCGTCGTCGTCGTCGTGGTCTTCATCGTCTTCGTCTACCTGCTGAGTCATCCTTGGCTTTTTGGTCAATGAAATGAACAACTCTCATTTGCATAATGGCGGGATCTCCTATCCAGCATTCATGGTCGCTACATCAGCAACACATGCAGGTGGCCTATTGGGATGAGGGATGAGGAGGGAGAGAATGAGAGAGGTGGGAGGGCTAAGAAGATTCAGAGAGTGGGGAGAGAGAGATTTTAAAAAAAAAGAGAGTGAGATACAGTTGGCAAGAGAGAGAGAGAGGGGGGAGTGGCCTCCAGAGAAAAAAAGGATATATATATATATATATATATATATATATATATATATATATATAGAGAGAGAGAGAGAGAGAGAGAGAGAGAGAAAATATTTATAACGAGAGAAGGGAATGTGAGAAAGAGGAAGAAAGAATATATCCGTAACGTGAGAGAGGCACGAGAAAGGTGGAGAACAGAATCATAATGAGAGAGAGAGAGAAATAGAAAGAGAGGGGGGGCTGTGAGAAAAAGAGGGAGAAGAAATTCATAATGCGAGGAAGGGTATGAGAAAAGGAGAGATAGAGGGGGTTTCATAGAGAAGGGACATGATAGAAAGAGAGAGAGAGAGGGAAAGAGAGATCCTCAATACGAGAAAAAGAGTGGGAGAAAGTGAGAGAAAACATATTCAAAATGGAAAAAAAGGCAGTGAGGGAAAGGCAGAGGAGAGGTTCATAATGAGAAAAGGGTATGAGTGAAAGAGGGAGAGGGAAGAGTGAAATATAATGAGAAAAAAGAGAGTGAGAGAACAGATTCGTAATGAGAAAATGGATATAAGAGAAGAGAGAGAGAGACAGACAGACAGACAGAACGGGTCCATAATATGAGGATTGGTGTAAGAGAGAGAGAACGGATTCGAATTTAGAGAAAGGGTATGAGAGAAAGAGAAACAGAGAGACGCAGACAGACAGAGGGAGAGAGAAAGAGAGAACAGATTCATATCAAGGGAGGGATTTTGAGAGAAAACCAGTCAACAAAACCATTATGAGAGAGAGAGAGAGAGAGAGAGAGTATGGGAGATAGAGAGTGAGATAGATTAATAGAAAGGGTATGAGAAAAAAGTTTGTGTATTGGTTTTGTAACTCAGTGGAAATTGCAACAAGACCAACGTATTTAGGCATCATCCCATGTCATGGGTGATCAATTAAAAAAATTGGAAAAAGGGGTGATCAATGAATAGATTACTTCTGTTGCCTTTTGTTGGGCGGTGATCTTTAAAAAAAAGTCCAAATTTTCAACTCTTGGACCCCAACTATATGACCAATTTAGTGTAAACCAACTTTGGAATTTGACCTTCTCACACCAAAAGCCTATTGAGGGTGTTGGGTTAAAATAGTAAATGTATGAATTTTCAGACTTCTAGCTCCATTGATGTGGCCTGCCTGTATGCACGACAAATACTTAGATAGCCAGCTAGTCAGACGGTCAGCTCCACTTAAAAACTGAAGAAACCTATGTTGTTGTTGACAGTTTTTGTTGACAGTTATCAAACGAGAGAAAACACAGAGAGAAAAAGAGAGACAGGGAAAGAGTTAGAGGACGCCCCATATTATATTCCACCTTGCCTGCCTAGTGTAATGAGTTCGATCCTCCCAGGATGCTTTACATAAGGAGGTCCTTCCACCATGGAGCCAACCTTAGCGAGCTAACCTCACGAGCCGCTACCATTATAATGAGTTCGATTCTCACTACGTGCTTTCAGTGAGGTCTGCATGCTATGAATCCAAACTTAGGCCTCGTAAATCATCACTACTGTAATGAGTGCCCATCCTCCCTTAGGGCTTTATATCAAAAGGTCACCGACATGGAACCAACCTATTTTGACAGAGCATTATTGATGTTAGGAGTTCGATCTTCACTGACTGCTACATAATAGACGGTCGCCTCGCCATGGAGCCATACTAATCTCACATGCTACCGCTGTAAGGAGCTCGATTCTCACCGAGTGCTTTATATTAGAGGGTTACTGCACCAACTTTAGCAAGCTAAGCTCGCAGACCATTACTACAGTAATTAATTCGATTATCACCCTGTGCTACACATTCGAAGGTCGCCTTGCCATGGAGCCAACCTTAGCCAGCTAAGCTCGTAGACTGTCACTGCTGTAATGAGTTCGATCCCACTGTCTGCTACGTATTAGAAGGTTATCTTGCCATGAAACCTGACTTGAAATAATTGCACAGACCATTACTACTGTAATGTTCGAGCCTCCCTGGGTTCTCCATGTAAGAAAGTTGCCTCGCCGTGAAGCTAACCTTAGCGAGGTGATCTTGCAGACCATTACTACGGTAGTGCATTCAATCTTTACCGGAGACCTTCATATCAGTAGGTCGCCTCCTAGCAATTCCAACCTTAGCAAGCTAATATCGCAAACGATTACTACTGTGGTGAGTTCGATCCTCAATTGGAGCCCCATAAGTCTGATCTCGTGAGAGGCCAGGTTCGCTCCTTTTGGCCATTCTTTAAAGCAATCGCCCCCACCCCCTGAAATCTCAATGAAACGAGAATGACATTTCACTTACTTGGTTCATCCAATCTGTGCCTTATGCTTGAAGCTTTGCTGTTAGATTCTGTCATATTTCGATGGGTATTTTCTAGTTTTAGAATCGCATGCATATATAAAAATTCTGCTTCTTCCCTTTTTCAATAATTTTTCACTGCATTGAAGTCACATTCAAATTACTATGAAGTTGGAAAGCTCAACAATAATTCAGCCATTTCAGACCAGACGTTCGAATAAGGCTATTTAGTTGTATCTGACAACCACAATTCAGTTATTCCTGCTCTTTCGAGTTTGTGTTTGCATTAAAGTTATATAAGATTGTTTTGGGTGTTTTCACTGGGAGATTCTATATCACGGTCAAAAACTTGTACGCGAAAAAATTACCCCCCCCCTCACACAGACACACACACATACACACACCTTCTCCTTGGTCCGGTGTTCGACCCCCTTGGGAGCAATATTGCCCCCGTTGAGAATGACTTAGCTAGACGAAATTGAATATTAAATATTAATAACATTAACAATAAATGTTGAATTTCTTTCTAATTTATTTTTTTTGTATTTTTTGTATTTTTTAATCTTTGGTCCAAATTCTGTCAATTTGAAAGTGCTCTAGTATGTTGAAATAAACTTTTTGGAATGTATCGGATAATTCATGTAATCACTGTCTGGAAAAAAGTATTAATCATGCACATGAGTACATCTTTATATATATACATATATATGTATATATATATATATGTGTGTGTGTGTGTGTGTGTGTGTGTGTGTATGTATATACATATATATATATATATATATATATATATATATATATATATATATATATATATATATATATATATACTAGCAGGTATACTTGATTTTGTCCGGGGAAAATAATTTAAAATATAAGCAAACAGGAATAATATTTTTTTAAACGTATTCCTTCTTACATAAAACAATAGATGGCGGATCGATTGTCTGCACAATGAAGACATGAAAAAGTATCTAACGGAAGAGGAATTCTGATGCAAAAAAAACAAATGATGTCGCTTAGTCTGACAGGGTTTCTGGATACACTACACAAGGGTTTTCCCCCACTGGGTGCCAGTATGAAACGGGTGATTGGGGGTTCAACCTTTGAACAACCAGTACAGAGCTGTCAATGGGAAAAGAATGAAGAAGTCAGGCAGAAGCAAGCGACCTTGAGAGACTGTGTTCGTTCCCTCTAACAATTTCCAGAAATTACTCAAAGTGACATCTAGTACAACCTGTATAAGATGTACCCCTATGCTAAGTTCCTGCATTCTAAGTACAATATTGAAGCCAACAATAGGAAAAATTCGCTAGAAATTACCAGAAGTGACATATGGTGACCTAGAATGACCTGAAGTCAAAATCACATATCTATATACTTCGACCCCGAGAAAATCTACCTATGTACCAAATTTTAGTTTCATAGAAATTACCAAAAATGGCTTCAGGTGACCTCAAATGACCTCTGAGGTCAATTTTGTATTACCTATGACCTTTGCCAATGATATATTTATCTCTATGCCAAATTTCAGTAACATAGGTACGAAATTATTGCCAAAAACCTCTGGTGACCTCAAATGATCCCATTTCATAAGTACTAAGTAATGGCTGAAAACCTGAAAAATCATGTTCTGGAATTACTTCTGGTGACGTTGAATCGTCACAGAGATTCTGATCTTCACCGTGAGAAGATGTACTTAAATGCAGACTTTCAGAATTCTTGGTACAAAGATGATGCCCCAGCTCTGAAAATTAACTACAAATTACCGAGAAATGACCATAAATGACCCCTAAGCTCATCCATACATGGCTCATGTGGTAAGTTGACCTCTTTTTAGTCGTACAGAATATTAGGTCTATCGGTTTCTAAGTTTTTTTTGCGGAGAAGAGGTATGAATAACCGACAACCAATCAAAAGGCTCAAATATTACTCTCTATCTCTCTCTCTCTTCCTCTCTCAGCCACACACACACACACACACATAGATGCATATATGTATATTTCAAACATATATTTCATTTACATGAGGTATTTGCATCAAGCATGTTGCTTCCACTGAAGAAATTTCCCTTTCAACATTTATCAACTTTCTACTGGTATTTCTTTCATTTTGATTTTGGTTGCTTTTCCAATAGAAATACAAGTCGGAAATTGATCGTGGTTGACAATGCTTCACCTAATAAAAACTCAATACAATATTAGTTGTACTAATGCTACAAGTGGACATGAAAATAACAACATCTAATATGGCGGCGAGAGGCCAGAATTATTGATGGCTGACACTGGTTCACCTAATTAGTTCCAGAACTATGCTGCATTATCCCCATTGCCGGACCAGCCGAGGTCACGTAACGATAATTCAATAAGAAACATCTGGAACATTAGTTAATACACATCTTTTACCGTTAAAGCGTTATAACTCTTAGAAACTTAAATTAAACATTAAATATGAATTAAATTGTTAAATGCAATACAATAATATAAATGATGCAGTTTATTAGTATCCATGCCGTAGATAGTAATACCAATGTACCTCTATGTAAAGTATCTGAATTTTAGAAACAATATTGAAGCCAACAGCTGGAAAAATTTGCAAGAAATTACCAGAAGAGATATTTGATTGACAATGCTTCACCTGATAAAATACTTAATATGATATTGGTTGTATTAATGCTACAATGGTTGAGGATTGAATTCACTACAGTAAGAATAGTCTGAATGATTATCTTGCTAATGTTAATTAAACAAATACAAATAACATGTACAGTTAATAAGCCAATACCACATGTCCAACACAGCTTCTGTTTCCCAAAGACTTCGGTCAACTTATCCACAACGCTTCCACCTTTTCTCGTATTGATACGAATCTGCTTCTGCATTTCGTATAATCACTGATATATGTCCTTTATTTGGCTGGAGTATTTTACAAAATTGATGGAGCAGTAACAACTACTGCACGATAAACAATTAAGAGATGGCTCCAAATACAAGGCCAACAGTGACCACTCAGTTAACTAGTCTGATTAATTGCGAGAAAATTTCGTGTCCGTTCATAATTTTACCCGAAAAATCGGTATTATACCTACATTGGTAGATTTCACTGTTCTAGAAAATCTGTAAAATAATATGGATCTGCTTCTCAAGGTGGTAATGGTTTTCCAAATCCTTCACACACGAATTTGTGGGGACCACTTTTATCGGAAAAATCGATTGTGCTCGATTATTCATAATTTTATCAATCAAGCAATTGTATCCGAAACAAAAAATGTTGCTGGTAAGCCTATCTTGAAAGGGCAAATGCTAGAAACATGAAACAAATTTGGAGATATCTGACCGAGGTGTAAACACTTCATAACATAAATAATCCTTTGACCTTGATTAGGTAAAGTATTTCAATATTTTCGTTGTTGGATCATACTGTACTGATAAAGTATTTTCATATACAGCGACAGAAGAAAATAATAATTAACCTAAATTTACCTACACAAATTTAACAGGTCTCTCCTTCGCTAAATCATCAGCATTTTTTTTTTGTTTCGTTTTTTTTTCAGAACATATTGTATGCTTTGAAAAACATGATACAACATTTGTCCCATAAAAATTGTCACATTTTCAATTACAAATGTACGTATAATTTCAAGACAATTATGGGACAGTGGTAGAAATAATTAGCTGTAAAAAAAGCCAAGTATGAAATTATTTACTAATAACACAAAGACGTAAATTGCAATAGGAAAAATAAGTGTCACAGGTTGGTAGCCGATTGATACAGAGAAAGCCGCTTTTTGTAATCACTTTCAGACAATAGATCACAGTAACCAGCTTATAACAATAAGCAAAGAATATGGAGATAGGAAAAATTTGCATACATTGATATAAATCCTTTGTTATGTTATTAAATTCATCGTCATAAACAGCTTTACAAAAATCTATTTTTATTTTTTATTTCTTTGTTCATTTTGAATTATATAAAACTAAGCTCTTTCCCATATTTTTCTCTCTACATATATCTTTCTTTCTCTCTGTTCACCTCTTCCTCTCTCTCTCTCTCTATCAATCTATCTATCTATCTATCTATCTATCTATATATATATATATATATATATATATATATATATATATATATATATATATATGTAAATGTATAGATTTATATATATTTATACATATGTGTGTGTGTGTGTGTATTTTTTTTACTAAATATCAAAGTAATCAAATACAAATTTATTTCCAACCATAGTGGTTATTCCTTGCTTCTTACTTATCTTCTATACTTACTGGACCTCTCTCTTATATATATATATATATATATATATATATATATATATATATATATATATATATATATATATATATATATATATATATGTAAATATTTATATATATATATATATAAATATTTATATATATATATATATGACAAATTTCGAAAATTATTATTTCTTTTCATTTATTCCTGTGCATGTTTCGATGAATTTTTCATCTTCCTCAGCCGGTTAGATTTTAATTTGCATCCATCTTGGTCTCGTTTCGTGACATTTAATGATGGTAACTTCTGGAATCTCAACTCGTGTTCCCGCTTTTTTTTTCACTATCATAGAGTATATATATATTTCTTCTTAATTCTCACCAAATCAGTTTTTTTCCTTTTGAAGTTGAATAGAAGAATCTCGGAGTCATGTTTCATAAACTTGAACCAAAATATTTTAAATGAGAAATTCGATGAGTACTTTCAATTTATGTCGCATTTATATATTCACACACACACACACACACACACTTGTAGCCATGTGACAGACTAAAATGTATCCAGTAAATGCTTATAATATATCAACGTCTCTCTCTCTCTCTCTCTCTCTCTATATATATATATATATATATATATATATATATATATACAACTTGCTAAACAAACATATATATTTACTCAACTTCCACTGGCCGAAACTAGTTAGGATTTACGAAAATAAAATGATATTTTAAACTACAGCTTGTGGGTACACACACACACACACACACACACACACATATATATATATATATATATATATATATATATATATATATTTGTGTGTGTGATAGTGTGTGTGTGTAACACAATTATTAATTATTATATACATATGTGTGTATGTGTGTGCATGTGTGTGTGCGTGTGCGCGTGTTACACAAGAACTATAACAATTATAGGCATGGTATAGAGGAATCTCCCTTACATACCTGTAGGTCATCAACATTAGATTAACAAGCAAAAAAAGTGTTTGAAGTCGTTTGAATTTTTATATTTTCTGTTCAACGAATAAACATTGAAATTGAAAAACATGTTTTTGTTAAAAATTGTTTTTCTTGCCGTTCTCTCTCCTCGCGTTCCATTTAAAGAAAACAATTTGATAAGACTGACAGACACATAAACACAGACTACACTAGTCAGTTATATACATGTGTGTATCAAGGCAGCAATATACGTGTGTGTGTATTAAGGCAGCAATCTTTCATTATTAAAAGTTTGATTAAAGACTACTGACAAGGAATTTTTGTTTTGAATTTTCTAGCTAACCTTTTTTTATTCATGTACAAGATAACATAGGCCCGAATCTAATGAATGCAAAAATTGTCTGGATCTCATGAATACAAAATTTGTCCCAACTTTCATGGGAGTCCGCTGAGGTGTGCCTTCCCCTGGGTCAACCCTTCTCACCGAGGGCGCAGGGGTTTGAAAGTTGGGACATTATAGGGGCTGGGGATCAACGGGTCACTATTATGAATAGTGACAGCTTATGGCAAGTCACAGCTTAGCCACTCTTTAGTCCTTCACCTGACAGCCCCTGGAATATATCAATTTGCCCCTCTTTGTAAAAGTGACAGCGGACTCGCATGAAAATATTTGTGATCAAGTGCTTTCTAAAATAGTCATGGTTATTTATGACGATCTGTTAAAACTATGGATGTTATTCGTTCTTCAGTAATTAAATAATTCTAAACTCGTCCTTTCAAATGCAGAAAAGGCAAATGTCGAAAATGAAAAATATTTTAAGATTGAAAAGTGAATAACATCAACAATTTTCCCTGATCTTGATAATGAACACCAGGATATTTGAAACCGCTTCACCACAAACGTTTGGACAATTTTTACATTGATTATATCCAGACTTACGTACATCTAAATATACATACATACATACGTACATACACACACATGCAGTAAGACATTATATACATGCGCGATTGTCTCTTGTACGCACACACATGCCCCCCATACATGCATACACACACATTCGAGTACTATTGGAATAAAGATATTTCATATATATATATATATATATATATATATATATATATATATATATATATATATATATGAAATATCTTTATTATGTATATATATATATAGATAGATAGATAGATAGATAGATACGTTGACATATTATAAGCATTTACAGGGTACATTTTAGTCTGACACAAGGCTACAAATGTGTGTGTGTGTGAATATATAAATGCGACATATATAAATAATATATATATACATATATATATATATATATATATATATACATATATATATATATATATATAATATATATATGTGTCTATATATATATATATATATATAGATAGATTGATAGATAGATGAAGATATATATATATATATATATATATATATATATATATATATATATATATATATATATATATAGAGAGAGAGAGAGAGAGAGAGAGAGAGAGAGAGAGAGAGAGAGAGAAATATAGATTTGAACCTCGTCCATACGATAACTTGGAAAAGTCTTAGAATTAAACTGTTATGTCTACGTACTGTTCACATGGAGGATATCCTAAGTGCCAAAAATAAATGACAACGATTCATCCAGGTGTATGATAGAATTCTTCCATATTTTATTTTTATTGCAAAAAGTACAATCATCGGAGTTTTGATGGGAAAATCTCACCACTCCAAACCATAAACAATTACGTCATCTCTTTTCTTGTTTCTCTGTTCATTTTCCCCGTTTTAATTCACTTGTAAGAATAACTAACTGTGAAAACTCACCTCCCGCAATAATTGCTTAGATTTAGTAGCAAATTACATATAAAATGTCGTTTTTTAGAACTGTAAAACGCGGGCGGTTATGAAAAAACTAAAATCAGTAAATATTTGATATTTGACCATTTTGAAGCAATGACCAATAATAATTCTCTAACGGGGATATGCCATCTCTATAAAAAAATTCGTTTGTTTTAGTGGTAACGAATTCAATAAAATCGGTAATTATCGTTCCCTCATACAGTGAACCTTTTATTACTTGCACGAATTAGAAAGTGCTTCAGAGGGAGATAATCTGTAAAAGGAAAGTCACCTGGATATGAGGGATGCTGCAGTATTTCATATCCAAATTCTCTGAATTTAGACCTAATCAGCTGAAAGGTGTGAGCTCTGAAACTGCCATTGGTCATTTCATTCAGGTCATGTAGGACCCATTCTTCCAAAATTTTACCTTTCTTATTGCTCTGAGATGAGGTGAAAGTTCGCTGTTAGAGTCCCTAAGTCTCCGGAAAGTGATCGATCCGTTGTTCGTGGAATGTTGGCCATTGTTGCCGATAATTCTTCATCATTAACAACAATTTTGGCCTCCATCCAGGTTCATTATTAGTATCAATGCATCAAGACCTACACTTATTGAACCAACTCTGAATAGTTCGCATTCCGGTAGTGTTCACTTCAAATGCTCTTTTGACGCTATCAGCAGTTATGCAGAAATATGTCCTGATTTAAATTCGTACTTGAAAATTAGTCTTGGGTTGACACCATTGTTGTTAGAAGCCCCAAACCTCCAGGAATCACTAATTATATCTTTATTTACATTGAATCTACCGAACACGCATTTATATTAGTATATCTTTCACTGATATTATTCTGTATGTACCAATGTAAAATAGTGAACAAAAACCACAATTTCATTTATATTTGCTCATATTCCAAGAATAGTGATTTCATTAAAACAGACGTATATTTTTTTTTTAGGAAATGAGGGTTCAAATACATTACTCTCTTTGTATAAGTATGTGCTAGTGTTCGTGATATGTTTATTTTTCCCCATTTCAGATACATAGATAGATATATAGATAGACATGAACGAGCAGAAGTCTAGACGGGACCGAACTCTCGAGTGAGTTTGAACCCGAACCGAGAAAATGCCCATTAACCGCCCCTCCCCCTTATCTACATACCTGATTCTTCACCCAGACACACAATACAGTCTTTACCGTCTCTCACATACGCAGCCAGGAACAGACGGGTTGTGGGAAATTGCAAGGGGAGGGCGAGAGGGAGGCGTAGTCTGTCTGGTTATATAAGCACGGCAGCCGCATGTTCGGACATGGTGACCCCAGACAAATGGAATTCACAAAAAGCAAAATGTTGAAGATTTTTGGCACTCTTCCTGAATACCGAAACATACTAAACAAAGTAGAATAATGATATAAGAAAAAGGAAATATATTTGGAAAGAGAGAAACAAAAATCTTCCGGATATCTAATATATATATATATATATATATATATATATGACACAATGATTATATATGGTATTTACATATAATTAATTATTATTATATATATATATATATATATATATATATATATATATATATATATATATATATATATACGTATATGTATATATATATAGAGAGAGAGAGAGGGAGAGAGAATGAGTAAAAGAGAGAGGCAGAGAGAAGGTGAAGAGGAAGAGGAATAATATACGTGAATATGATTTTATATCTATTTTTTCATCATTAGGCAATGTATATATATATATCCATAAATGTACGCATATACATATACATACATATATATAGAGATACATATATATATATAAACATATACATACATATATACATATATATATATATACATATATACTTATATATTTACATATATGCATACATACATGCATATATAGACATATATATATACATATATATATATATATATATATATATATATATATATATATATATATATATACACAGATGTATATATACATATGTATATACACTCACATATACACACATATATATGATATACCAGTACACTCTATTTTAAAATATTGGTCGCTATCGCCATAGATAAAGCAACACCAAAAAACAGTAAATATATGTATGCATCCATGTGCGCGTGTGTGTGTCAGAGAGAGAGTGTATGTTAACGATTATATACATCTATATATCAATATCTACAGCCATATCTATATACCTATGTGTGGGTGTATGAATGAAAGTTATACTTATACGCCCAAATATTCTATCATATATATATATATATATATATATATATATATATATATATATATATATATATATATATATATATATATATATATTTATATATTTGTGTGTATACCAACAATCTTTTTATACATCACAATCTATCTCTCTATCTATCTCTATATAAATATATATACACGTGCACACACACATAGATATATGTATGTGTATAGAGATATTATAATCATATGAACATAAATATTTGTATACTTACATTTTTATATATCTCTAACTATCTATCCATCTATCTATCTATATGCACACACATATATTAAAATGTAATATCCCTGTACGCTCTATTTTAGATTAAACACCTAAAACAGTAAATATATGTGTGTGTGAGTGAGAGTGTGTGTGTGAGTATATATATATATATATATATATATATATATATATATACAGATGCTTGAATATATATTTTTAGCGATTATTATATACATTTATTTATCAATATCTACGGCCATATCTATGTACATATGTGCGAGTGGATGAGTGAAAAAGTTATACATACGTGTCCAAATATATTATCATACATATATATATATATATAGAGAGAGAGAGATGTATGTGTATACATGTATTATAATTTTATGAACATAAATATTTCTATACTTACAATCAATTTTTATATCTCTCTTTATCTATCAATCTATCAATCTATCTCTATCTCTCTTTCTCTCTCTCTCTCTCTCTCTCTCTCTCTCTCTATATATATATATATATATATATATATATATATATATATTTATATATATATGTGTGTGTGTGTGTGTGTGTGTGTACATGTATTATAATTAAATGAACATTAACATTTCTATACTTACAATCAATTTATATATCTCTCTTTATCTATCTATCTATCTCTCTCTCTCTCTCTCTCTCTCTCTCTCTATATATATATATATATATATATATATATATATATATATATATATATATATATATATATATATAATATAAATATATTGTATGCATGTAGATGCACGGATACGTAAATATATTTGTGTACATGTGTATATACGTGATAAATATTTGCATATAATACAATTTTCCTCGTCACAATATTCGGCCGTCACACTCTGATTGGTCAATTGGTTTGAAAATTATGAGAGAGAGAATTTTGAAACACAGAAATTCAAACAAAGCAGACGACAGAAACCGTTTGTTTCTTTGTCTCGTTACGAATCTACAAGTTCAAAAAAAAAAAAAAAAGGTTAAGATTCGGTTTAGCGAACCAGAGTTATGTCAAGTGGGAATGTATCACTTTTGCTATATATTGAATGAGAGAATTTTTTTTTCATCAAAAGATTATTCTATTACCGTTAATCTCATAAATTAAAACATTACTTACATTATTTGAAATATTCCTCATTATTTTTTTAAGAAGATATCCCTTATTTTATTTAGAAA
>OY735207.1:31518138-31520638 GCA_963457665.1 Thysanoteuthis rhombus
ATGCAAATAATTTTGGTCCTGAGATGCTAATTCGGAATTCGAAATATTCCACCCCTTGACCCCATGTCGGGGGTGGAGGGGTCTTACAGCATCCCCAACCCCTAGCTGCATTCGGTTTAGTTACCTCTTGCCCCCCTCATTATCTTTATTATTTCCATAACTCTATAAACAATTTCTAGAGGGGAGCTGTTACAGAATAATTTGTTTTGTGCATTATCTTAAATAGGATTTAAAGATTATTATATCTGTCTCTACCATTTGTGCAAATATAAATTTGACTTGAAAAGTAAACGGTGTCCACTGCACTAATGGAAGTAATGAATGTGTTTTTCGACACAAAAAGGTTGGGATCCCTATTTTAAAGGAATGCATGTCTCGTAAGGAGGCCTCTTATAGAACTAAAGTATAAAGTTTAGCACCGTACTACTATAAAACAACCACTTCCTCTACCAATAAAGAATTATGATTTAGACATCTATGTGACATAACGAGCACTATTTCTAACAGTTTTCAAGCACAAAAATAAAGTAAAATTTGGAACTTGGCAATAGATAAATGTGTAAAGTTAGATAGTGTGGTCCTGCCCATAGAGATAGCAGCATTGTCTTGTTTTCATAACCTAGACTCCTATTACTGTGGACTTGATTTACAGGCAGTAATTTCGATTGAGCAGAAAACGAAGTGACTCTTATCAAATGCATTGGTCGCAGAATTACCTCATGTTTCGGGAACTATTAAAGATAAAAGCATGCAGTTTTTGCCATTCGATGAGATGTGTTTTTCATTAAAATTTAAAAAGATGAGTCGACCCTTTTTATTCTGGCCTGGTCCGTTTGTAATACTTTTGGGAGCCTGATAACTTGGACACTAAAGAAGATAGAAACTAGGGCTTTTCACAAATAAGTTGCCAATTATTTTTGGTGTTCGTTTCTTTCACGGTAGGTAGACTATATCATACAGAGAACGTATTTTACATACGTGTGTGTAAGCATTATCCCATTTTAGTGTATTCCAGGAATGTTTAAAGATTGTCTGACAATGTTTCACTACATCCATTGTTTAACTGAAGCAAGGTTGCCAGATCTGACTACAAGTAGCTGATTAGACGACTTTTGAAAAGTGTTGGCTACTTTTGAAAAACCATTAAAATCAGTTTTTGCTATTTTTTCTTCTTGAAAACATAGAAAAAAAGATCTAAAAAAGAAAATGTACAGGGTAACTCTTTTATTTCGTATATCAAAGTTAAAAGAACCCAAGAACAATTTGGTCAAAGCCCAGTCCAAGTTGGAGTTGATCATAACAAGAACAACAACAATCCTCACCAAATTCAGGCGACCAAATTCTTCGCTATTTGTCTATCATGTTAAACCAAACCGATGTATAAGATAGAGCTTAGCTGCTCTCTTACCAACTGGGCCAAACCGTCATATCTCATATATGTACGAATTTATTTATTTATTACATATACAAGACGAAAGTTGTAGTAACCTTCTTCCGTTGAAATAAACATAGGAGTGGTGTTTAGACCTGCAACAACTGGCTTGTTGCACTTACACTAAGATGCTTGTAGATATATTTTACATTTATTTGTCTTCAAAAAAAAGTAAAAAGAAAAATTCATTGAGACATCTTTTATAATCCTCAAAAGACATCTTAATTTCTATTCTATGCGAATGGGAACCCCTGTATCCTAAACTACACGTGAAAAATAAGATCTTGTCTTCAATACCGAGTATAGTAAAGTTATTCACATTTAGTAATTGAAGTACCGCCTAAAATGATGTAATTTTTTTATTTTACGTTCACAAAATAGTTCTCTTAGAAGATGTTTTTCATATAGTTTTAGGTGCATTCAATCCATTAGACTTACAAACCATCCAAAGATTTATTAGTTACAAGTGGGAAATGTTGAGGTTTTACGATGGAGGTTCTATTTACAATGTAGTCACCATGCTAAACTGGGTCTTGCTTTCTGCCATTCGAATCTCTAATGGACTGAAAGCACCTAAAATTCAATAATGAATTCTACTGGGAGAAGTATTTTCCCTAAATTATGAAATTACCTAAAATTAGAAAACAGAATAATTTATATATTTGTGCTAAATAAATGGAAGTGACAAAAAACAATACATATGTGAATGATTGTCAATGCTATTTTTTGTTTACGAGTCGTCCTTGTCACAAAACATTACAAGTAATATTTTTTAATTAAAACATAAAATATGGGGTTTGCACACTTAGGGGCATAGCTGGAGATTTGGAGGTTCGGGTGGGGTACGGGTCCTTGAAAGGGCACCCCATTTAACATTCAGTGCTTTGGTTCCATATCTGGTTGACTTCTGAGGGTTTATAAAGGTATTACTTAGGGTCGATGGGCAGACCTTTCAGATACCTGCGTCTGTGAGTTTGCTGAGTAAGCCAATCTTCAAAAAGTCTTGCTTGAGATTTGAGAGTTCGGATGGATGGCTTGGTGTGGCTTGTTCTGGTAAAATGTTTGTAG
>OY735207.1:31525638-31528138 GCA_963457665.1 Thysanoteuthis rhombus
AAAACACTACAGAACCTGTGCCAGTGGAAGAGTCAATTATTTCAACTGGCGGATGGGAGGTATTTTTTATCAGCGAATTGTTACCTTTGAGTGGAGAGGTCCATTGTTACGGACAGAAAAACAGGAAAAAATCACATTGTTATATGAATAAACTACTGGGATTCGCATTGCAGATAAATGTTGTTTGTAAAAACAGATGCCCAAGAGAGCAAAGCACTTAAAATTTCATTTGAACAGATCGCCCAGTTCAAGCCAGGACACTAAATCTGGTTGTCAGCCCTGAGCAAAACTACAAGGAGGCAGAGGCCTGATAGGTAATGTTGGCCTCCTTTCAAATTGCTTATTAAGTATTTTTGTAATGTGCTAAATAAATATGATTCATGTATGAGTGCATACATTCAAAGATAGATTATTAAAAAAAAAAGTCTATTTAACTTTTTAGCTATTTTTCCTTGTTTGCGAACAAAGCTCTTATTAATAACATCGAATTTTTAATTTTAATTTTTTTTTCCATAGGTGATTGTTCTAGATCTCTCGACCATCATCGGTCATTATCAAGAAAATGTAATTAATGGTATTTAAAGAGTAATTAATGTCTTTTTTTTATTTCGTAAAATTTATATATTTCAAGTGCTATTTTTTTCTAACTGGAGTAACTATAACTAAATATGTTTGAATGTTTTTCCAAATGCGTTTCATTTACTTCTGATAAAAAAAACTTAGGCACGGATACCGTTGATGATTAGGAGGAATCCTTTGGTTTTCTGCCGACTATCTTACTGTTAACAGGATTCTCTTGTGACCTATTCCATCTTACAATATCCTTCCACCATAAGAATTTTTCCTTTTCTTCCAATCCTTTCATTTACCTCATTTGATCTGTGGGGCTTGAAATACTGAAGATGTTTTCATCAAATGTGTAACTGAAACCAGTGCAACGTACTGACGACGTTATTTGCACTCGTGGACTCTACATGCATTAAAGAATATCCATACCGATGTCCAAAGATATCTTATTGATAATAGGTTGCCTTGCTTTTATCAAAACAGCTTCCATTATTTGAAGTCGTTTGTTGGAGTTGGTATAACACCAAATCCTCTTGTTGTCAACTAAGAGCTGACGAATATTGAGTGTGGGTTTTTTTTCTTTTTTTTTCCAAAATATGCTGGTAGATGGCGCTCTGGTTGTTGTGTTGACATGTCAATCTGTGATCGAGGGTCGTTGTTGTATATTCAATATTAGTGTATATGCATGTCCATGCAGTGTACATAATGTACCTTCAAGTAACAAAACAGAATAAAATAACAATAAAGATTTATAAAAAATAAAAAAAAAGATTATAGCAAGCGATTTTATTCAAAATGTAAAACAATGGAGTACAGTTCAGAAATAAGAGACAATGGATACAAAAATCTTTGCATCTACCAGAGGAGTAGTCCCCCACCCCTCAAAATAGAAAGCCCATGCTAACTGGACTTCTTACCCCATCCCCACTCTTGAATGGGTGTCGTTGTTCCAGCAGAGTAGAGAGTGAAAATAAAAGAGAGTGAAGAACTCTGGACTTAGGGACGGGACACAATTCGATAGATGAAAGTGACAGTGGTACCCTTTATTTCTTGACACAACTCTCTTGGACAATTCATGTATAATGCAAGAGATTTTGTACCATAATCTAAAACTGAACATGAGGGATAAACATCATTACCATCAGCAGCAGCAGCAGCCGGTCAACGTCCTTCGTTGGACATAGACCTTCCCTCAAAATCGCTAGTTCTCTTGTGGGCGTCTTGTAGTCAATATTTTCTGAAATGGTCCAATTCATCTCGCCGTCTGACTTTTTGCTGAAAACAGTTTTTTGTATGATCTCTGGGGATCCACCTTATGGGTCGTGATGTCCAGCTGTTGTCCGGCTTTCTTGCAACATGACCATCCCGTTGTCATTTGAGTTTGCTCATGGATTCTGTGATGCCCGTGAGACTTGTTTTTGCTCTTACACATGGATCTAAGATTTTGGCTATTTTGAATATCCATTTCAACTACGTTACCGCTTCGTACAGATGTCCCACTCTGAAACTAGCATAAAGTGTTAACCCGTTTATATGTAACAATAAGATTGTGAAATCCCTGAACATTTCATGAATTGCATGTCAAGTCCTGGTTCACAATCAGAGTAGTAATGGTTAACAAACTTGTAAAGCTGACCATTACTACTGTGATGATCCATATTCTTTCTGTATTCTGTATTCTATAACACCGGTATAGAAAATACTTGATATTTATCAAGTTTTCCTACGTTTGACAGTGGTAGGTCAGCCAGTGAGAATCGAACTAATTACAGTAGTAATAATCAGCATCACAACCTAGTTAACCATTACTAGATTGATTATGAAACTAAGGATATATACATATATCAAAATATATGCATCTATATGAGAATGCATACGTGCATGGAAGCACTTACACATATATATATTAATGATACATACATATACATATTTA
>OY735207.1:31538138-31543138 GCA_963457665.1 Thysanoteuthis rhombus
TCCGTCTTTATTTCCTTCCTTTTCACATTTTTAGTTTTTGTCCCTATTCACTTCCTCTCTTTTCCATGCTGCTTTATCATATTCTTTCCAATGTAGTTTCATTCATTCGTTTAATATTTCTTCTACCTTTTTTTTTTGTCACTTTTCACTTACTTTCTTACTTTCTGGCTGTCTTGATTTCTTTCTTTTTTCCACCCCACTTTCCTATATTATTTCTCTAATAGTCTTATTCTTTCGCTTATTCTTTCTTATTAAGTATAACATTTTCTTTCTTGAGTTTTGTCCTTCTTTCTTATTTTCTTTCCCTTCTTGTTTTATTCTTTTATTTAATCTTTCTTTCTTATTTTTCCCACATTTTCATTTCCTTCATTTCTTCAACCATTCTTTTTTTCATTCCTCTTTCTCATACTATCTCCTTCATAGCTCCATTCTTTCGTTTATTCTTTCTCATGATTTTATTTTTTTCCCTTCCTTAGTTTCTGTCCTTTCCTTTACATTCCTATATTTTATATTCTTTCTCTTTCATTTTCTTTCTCTCTTTTACTTCACTTTTTTTACTTTCTGTCCTATTCATCTTTTTCTTTCATCCCCCCCCCCCAGTTTTATAGTTTTATTCCTTCATTCATTCATATATTCTTTTTCTTGAAGCTCTTTCCCCTTGTTCATACTCTCTTTCTTACTTTCTCAGTTATTCACTGTCTTATAACCAGTCCCTTTTTTTCTTTTTTACTTCTGCTTATAGTTCTTCTGTTGATCTTTCATTCCGTATTTTCTCGCTTTTTACTTCATTATTTTCAATCCTTCTTTCTTTCTTTCCTTTTTCGTTCCCCTTTCTTTTATCATTTTCCTTATAATGATTGTCTTTCACCCCTCTTTCCTACATTTCCTTTCTTACTTTCTATCCCTCTTTCTTTCTTTTTCCTCCTTCTTTTTTTCACCTCTTTGGCTTGCATCATTTTCTTTCCATTTTATCCTTCCATTTATTCTTTCTTTCCTACTTTATCAATTTTCCACTTTCTTCCTTTCTGTAACCCGTTCTTAATAACTTTCTTTCTTTTTTTCTTTCTACTTTTTTGCTTTTTTTCTTTATCGAATATTTTTTTTTTCTTTTTTTTTTTTTTCTTTCTTGCTTAATCAATTTTCCACTTTCTTACTTTCTGTACCCCATTCTTTCTATTTCTTTCCTCCAACTTTTCTCATCTCTCTTGCTTATATTCTTTCCCTTACATTTCATTCTTTCGGTTTTTTTTCTTTCATACCTTATCAATTTTTCATTCTCTTACTTTCTGTCTCCCATTCTTCCTTTCTTTCTTTCTCTCTACTCCTACTTTTTTTCATCTTTCTTGTTACAATTCATTCCCTTGAATTTTATTCTTTCATTTATTCCGTCGTTCTTACTTTATCAATTTTCAACTCTCTCACTTTCCGTCTTTCTTTCTTTTTTCTTTCCTTTTTTTTCTTTTTTTCTCTTTCCTCCTACTTTTTTTCATTTCTCTTTTTTTCATCTTCCTTTGCTTAAATCCTCTTCCTTACATTTTACTCTTTTTTTTCTTACTTTATCAATTTCTACTTTCGTACTCTCTGTTTTTCATTCTTCTCTCTTTCTTTCTCTCTCCTTGCTTTCTTTTTTTCTTTCTGCATTTTTTCATCCCCCTTGCTTACTTTTTTTCCTTGCATTTTATTCTTTCTTTCTTACTCTATCAATTTTTCTCTTTCTTACTTTCTGTTCCCCATTCTTTCTCCTTCTCTTGCTTTCTGCTTTCTTTTTCCTTCCACTTTTTTCATTTCTCATGCTTTTCTTTTTCTTTTCATTTCTATTCTTTTTTATTCTCATTTTTCTTCCTTTTTTCCTCTGTCATCCTTATATATTTTTTTACACTGCATTCTTTCGTTGATCCTTACTTTCTTTATTTGTTTATTTGTTTCTTTCTTTTTTTCTTCCACTTTCTTTCATCTCTCATGCTTATATTGTTTTCTTTACATTTATTCCTTCGTTTATTCCTTCATAGTTTATCATTTTTTCACTGTCTTACTTTCTATCCTTCATTCTCTCTTTCTCTCAGCTCCTTCATTTTTCATCTGCCCTGCATAAATTCTTTTCCTGACTATTCAATTCTTCTGTTTATTCTTTCTTTCTTTATCAGTTTTCCATTTTGTTACTTTCTGTCCCTCATTTTTCTTCTTTTTTTTCTTTCTTTTTCCCTTTACTTATTTCTTCCGCTTATATTCTCTTCCTTACGTTTATTTCTTTTATTTATTCTTTCTTTTACTTACAAACTATTTTCTTTTCTTACTTTCTCTCTTGCTTCCTTTTTTCTTTTCCTCATAGTTCTATCATTATTTTATTCCTTCTTTCTTACCTTCCGATTATTTTACTGTATTTCTTTCTTTCTTTCTTTCTTTTTTCTTTCCTTCCTTCTTTCCTTCTTTCTTTCTTTCTTTCTTTTTTTATTCCTCTTTCTTATTTTCTTTCCCTTATCGCTTTTTTCATTTTGTTACTTTCTGGATCTCTTCCTTCTTGCCCCTCTCCTTCCTCCTTTCTTTTAATGTTTCTTTCTTACATTTCAACTTTTTTATTTTATTTTCTTACTTTCTGTATCGCTTTTTTCTTCTTGTTATTCTTTCGTTGTTTCTTTTTCATTTTTTTTTCTTATTTCCTTTTCCTTAAAGCTTTGTTCTTTTCTTTTTCTTCATTTCTTACTTTCAACGTTTTTCCTTGCTTTCTGCCTCTCTTTCTCTCTTTTTCTCTTTTTCTTTTTTCTTTCTTTCTTTCTTTCTCCATCTTTCTAATGTTTTTTTTTCAATTCAATCATTCGATCATGTTTTTTCTTTCGATCATTCTTTCTTTCTTACTCTCCCTCTTTTCCACTTTCTTTCTGCATGTCCTTTCTTCTTTCTTTCTTTCTTTTTTCAATCAGACTTCCCCGTTTTCTTTTCCTTATAGTTTTATTCTATCATTTATTATTTCTTTCTCATTTTCCCGGTTTTTCATTCCTTACTTTCTGTCCCTCCTTTTTTCTTTACTCTCTACCCTTTTTCACCTCTCTTTCTCATACTATTTTGCTTATAGCTTTCATTCTTTCTTCTAATCTTTTATCACTTTTTTACTTTCTCACTTTCTTTCATATTGCCTTCGTTTCTTTTTTTCATTTTCCATCTTTCACTCTCTTCTTTATAATTTTGTTTTCTGTTTTATTCTCTTTCTCTTACTTTCTCACTTTTTATTATCTTACTGTCTGTCCCTCTTTATTCCTTCCATTCATTTTTTCTTTCTTTCTGTGGTTTATCATGTCATTTTAATATTCTTTTCATAAAAAGTTTTATTCTATCGTTGATTCTTTCTTTTTCACTTTCAATCTATTCCATTTTCTTAATTCCTGTCACTCTTTAAGCCCCTCTCTTTTTTCTTCCATTTTTCATCAATTTTAAAAATATTTTTTGACCATTAATCAAGAATTCCATTTTTTCCTTACTTTCTCACTTCTTCACTTTCTTTATTTGATGCCCCCTTTCTTTCTTTCTTTCTTTCTTTCTTTCTTTCATATTTTTCATTTCTTTATTTATATTCTTTTTCTTATAGTTCATTCTTTCGTTTACTCTTTCTTTGTTACTTTCTCACTTGTAAACTTTCTTCCTTTCTGGCACCTTTTCTTTTTCACTTTGCTATCTTTTCCATTAAAACAATTTCTTACAGTTTTATTCTCTCGTGTATTCCTTCTTACTCAATTTCCTTTTTTATTTCATTCAGTAGCTTCTTTTCTCTCATTTTTCATCACTTTTTCTTATATTTTCATACTCATAATTTCATTCATTCGATCCTCATTCTTACTGACCTACTTTATACTTTCTGTATCTCTTTTTCTTTTTTTTTCATTTCTCATTCTTATATTCTATTCTCTATAGTTTTATTCTCTCCTTTTCTTCCTTCCTTACTCAACCACTTTTTATAATAACTTTGTTCATTTATTCATTCATTTGTTCATTCTTTCTTTCTCTCTTTCTTATTCTTCTACTGTCTCTCCTTCCTTCTTTCTTTTTCAATCCTTTTTCAATGTTTAATTTTTATAATTTTAGTCTTTAGTATGTTATCACTTCTTTAGTTTCTATCTTTTTCATTTTCTTCTTTTCAGTATATCTTTCTTGCTTCCTTCTTTCCTTCCATCAATCCTTGGCTTCTTTCTTTTTTAGTATATTTTTCTTTCTTTCTTTCTTTCTTTCTTTCTTTCTTTCTTTCTTTCTTTCTTTCTTTCAGTTTCATTACAGTTTTATTCTCCTGCTTAATCCCCTTTTCTTTCTTTTTTCTTTCTTTCTTTCTCTTTTTCTTTCTTTATTCAACTTTCTTACATTCTTTTCCTTATAGTTTTATTCTTTCGTTTATTCTTTCTTACTTTCCCACTTTTTCACTGTTATATTTTCAGTATCCCTTCCTTTCTTTCTTTTGTTTTTCTTCCTTTCTTCATCCCTCTTTTTATATTCTTCAATAGTTTTATTCTCTACTTCACTCCTTTTTCTATAGTTTCAATTTTCTTCTTGCTATATGTTTATTTTTTCTTTATTCTTTTTTTTTCATCCCTTGTTTTTATATTCATATTATTTCCCCTATATCTTTTTTGCTTTTTTCTTTCTTTTTTTTCACTCCTTTTCTTTCATATTCTATTCCTGATTGTTTTTTCCGTCTATTCATTCTTTTTTACCTTTTACTTCTTTTTTTCCTCTTTCTTTCTCCTCTTTTTTCACTCTTTTATGCTTTTACTCATTTTTTTCCTTTATTCCTTCTTACAATTCCACTCTTTTTTCGTTCTCTCTTTCTTTCTCACTTTCTTTTGTTTTGGGTTTTTTTTCATTTATATTCATTACTTTATGAGTCTGTTCTTTATGTTATTCCCTCTCTCTCATTGTTGTCTTTTTTTCTTGTTTTCAATCTTGCTCTCTATCTTTTGCTTTGTCTTTCTTTTTTCTCTTTCATAATTCCTTTTTTTCACATTGTTATTATCCTCTTC
>OY735207.1:31550638-31558138 GCA_963457665.1 Thysanoteuthis rhombus
AGATTTTACAGCTTCTTCAAATTTTTTTGTGTCATTTCAGTCACTTATTCCCCAATATCTGTCAATGCAATTGATGTAATTGTCTTCAGTGTTTTTCCCTGTTTCGCATATACTTTGTTATTAAGGTACAATGTGTAAATTTTCTCTTTTAAGTATATATATATCGATAGAAATGAAAACAGTCTAGTACAATAAACGTTAGTAAGTATATGTGCGTGTATATAAGTTACTTTTTTATACTGAATATATATATATATACAAATGTCAAAAATAATGTGCATGCATATATATATATGTACATATGTACGTATATATATGTGTGTGTGTGTATGTGTGATTCATATTCAAATTATCTATTGAGTGACATAAGTATTTTTTTCATCATCAATCTTAGAACTACGTATATATATATATATATATATATATATATATATATATATATATATATATATCGATAGAAATGAAGATGTTTAAGTACAATAAGTGTGTGTGAGTGTATGTGCGTCTATATAAATCACTTGTTATACTGAATATCTATCTATCCATCCATCTATCTATCTATCTATCTATATATATATATATATATATATATATATATATATATATATATATATATATATATATATGCACATACACAAATATTATAAGTAATGTTCATGCATATGTATGAATGTATGTATGAGAGAATTTTTTATAGCTCACTGCATGAGTGTGATTTAGAGTAGGTATTTCTGCATATATGCCTGAATGTATTCATATATATATATATATATATATATATATATATATATATATATATATATATATATATATATATATATATTCTCAAAGCTATCATATTACATAAAATGTGTGTGTGTATACATATTGAGAAAATTAATGTGGACGCACATACACACACACACACATGCACACACACACGAGTCCTCACATATACCTGTTTACAATATGCATATATATAGTAATTAGAAATCATATATACCCGGTGAATGTTAACATTTCGTGCCTTCTGCATTCATCAGTAACCGGATTATAAATATAGAACAGATAAAATCTGTTTTCTATTTCTTTCTTTTCGTATTTTTTACGAATTAAAAAAATATTTTGAACTATATATATATAGAGAGAGGGTGAGAGTGAGAGAGAGAAAGGGGAAAGGTGAGAGAGAGTGAGATTTCAGTTATAGAGGAAAGATTACTTTCCAACAAAATACAATTTTCCAAATATCGTCATTGAATTGCATATGTATGTATATTTACATACGTTCCGATAAATACTTACATACCTTTTTATACATACTTAAGATAAACACGTCTACACACACACACACACACACACACACAAATATATATATATATATATATATATATATATATATATATATATATATATACGCCCCCCCTTAAAAAAAAAAGAAAATTGTAGCTACACATGCGCAGACTCTACGTCAGGAAACACGAGGATCATAATCACCGTCTGCACATGCGCTGTAAAGTCACGTGATCCCCAGGTAGTGAGAGAATGTTGGACAATCTCACTTGAAACCAGTTTTTTTAGTTGGTGTGAGTTGGAGAGGGGGGTTTCACCAACCAGACAAAAATAACCGAACAGACATTGTTTTTACTTTTTTTTTTCTTCTTCTTCAACTTGGGTTTATTTAGTTTTATATTGTTTTATTTCTATATTGTTAGTATTTTATTTTGACGGAAAGCTATCATTTATAAGAATTAAAAATTGAAAAAAAAACATATTTTAAAAAACCCGAATTAGCTACATTATTTAGAGTCCCTCTGTGTGCAAATGTGCACTCGTGGGTGTTGTCTGCATGTGTCTGTCCGTAGTACGTGTGTGCAATTATATCGTTTATTATTTAACATATTACAACAGTTAATGCATTATATGCGAATCGTTTAACCTGTTCCAACCCCGTGCAGACAAATCTAACGTGAATTACATTCTCATTATATGATCTGTTGACGTGTATTGCAATATGATGTAAATATAGTATGAACTGTATAAAAAAAAAAGAGATTTGTTAATTCCATGTAAAAAAGAAATTCATGGATACATGTGAATATCTATGAGATATTTCTTCAGAGAAGAAACTATTAAACTTATTCCAGGGGAAAAGTCCATAATTTTAAATGGTGGTCAGAAAATCTTTATATGGAAGGGTACATTGTTACACACAGAGGAACAGAAAATGGTACAGTTCATAATATAAGTTGATATATCTACATTGAAATATGTTGTAAACATTGTATATGCTTCAAATGAAAAACCCTCCTTCAGTTCTATCTTTTATTCTAAACCATAAGTCTGCATTCTACTATTTGTTAATTTCTACTCAGCAGTGCTATATTGAACTTGAGGCACAGGCCTCAGGATCCAAGACTTTAAGGGGTCTCAAGGCGGCTTTAGGGGGCTCCAAAAAGACAATGGCCAAATTTTCTTTTTACATAAACACCGAGTTTGACCGTAAATAATAACAATCAATTTAGCTCTTTTTTAATACACACACACACACACATACACACACACACACACACACACACACACACACATATATATATATATATATATATATATATATATATATATATATATATATATATATATATATATGTATATGTATATATATATATATGTATATGTATATATATATATATATATATATATATGTATATATATATATATGTATATGTATATATATATATATATATATATATATGTATATATATATATATGTATATGTATATATATATATATATATATATATATATATATACATCAGGTTGACCTGTTCCTCAGACCCCTATCATGTTCAAACCAGCCATCTGAATCAAAACTTCCAAGTATATTTTTGAGTGTACATTATTTGCATTATATATTACTAATCTATTCGTTTTAATGTTTTATTTTTGCATTAAAATTATATATATATGATGGCATTATGATTCACTTGATTACAAACAAGCTTGGGGTATCTATATAATGAACCGGGTGACCTTTTTTCTCGTTTTTCTATTCATAACAATGAACTCTTTCACTTAAAGGTAACAATTTTGCTAATAAGAATATCTTCTACCTAACATTCCAAAATGGTCTTTGAAAAAAAAATAATGATGTGAAATAAATGCTTCTCCGTGATTAGCCCAAAGACACAGACACGCACACACGCACTCATACACATGCGTATAATATGTATATAAAGAAATAGAGATCAATAGTTTTAGTAAGATAGAGTTAATTGATATTTTTGAAATATAACGACAAAACACGCACCTCAAACACATACAAAGCGGTGTTCATACAACACACACATACATTACACACATACAACAAACAAAACATCTAATTGAAAATCAAAAACCTTTTGAATTACAATAACTTCAAAGAAAATATTTTAATAGCATAGCAAGAAACGTTTCAACATAGAACTCACACATACATAGACACACACACACACAAACATATATATATATATGTGTGTGTGTGTGTGTGTGTGTGTATCCTATTTGTGGGCAGTTCGATCAATCAATCCATTTGTCCGTGGGTGTTTGTGTATGTGTGTGTGCGTACATAAGTGACTGCTTGTATCTATCGACTCATCTCTCTGTCTATTCATCTATTTCAACCTCGCCATATCTATCACTTTTTCTGTCTGAACATCGTCAGAGATTATTGTGTAGACATACATACCTACACACATCCACCCATCATTTCCGGGTGCTCGTCATAGATTCTTCCTGAGAGTAATGCACCTCTCTTCATCCCTTCCAATCTTATAGATACAGTTTTATATTTTATGAACAAAGACTTCACTCACTCATGGGTGTAGGTGAACTCTTCAGCAAAGTGGGGCAGAGGGCTTGATTTGCCAAAAATTTTACACGGTTTTGCCTGAATGGTATTAATTTGACTGAAATTGAACAATGTTTTGTCCGAATTTTGGCAAATGCCTCCTGACTTCATAGTCTCTATTGCATCACCTACGTTAAATACAAAAAAATATATAATCATAATTTTTTTTTTTTTTCATTCAGGCAGGTTGAGATCGAACTCGCCATCAATAATTTGCAGTAGATTAAGCATCTTGCTTTGTGTCAGCGATGATATCAGCAGCTTCTATCGAACACACGGACACAGAAGAGCCAGTTTTGGTCAGGCTGTTCCTCTTGCAAATCATCGTCAAAGGCCCAGGTGTAGAAGCCTACGAAGGCAGGACCAGGACTGACGATTGTGGCTGTCCGATTCCATGCTAAGAATCTCCGATGAGCAGGCTCCGGGTTCGAGCTGAAGTAATTGCACTAGGGTACACTATAATTACTCGAATTACCATACACGTCTTTTGCATAAATGAATAAATCTTATCGGGTGTTTTGGGGTTTTTTTGGGTTTTTTTTAATTTTGAACCTTTTGAAATCCAATAGTATTGCAGTGAGGGTATCTACCATATTAGACAGGCAAATTTTGTTTTTACTCATCACGAATAACATTCTTATTTCTACTGTACAATTTTCATATTCAAACGCAGATGTAACGTATTCAACTTTCATGAATACACACTTATGATCAGTAGAAATATATATATATATACATATATATATATATATATATATATAGAGAGAGAGAGAGAGAGAGAGAGAGAAAGATAGATAGATAGATAGATAGATAGATAGATGTTTCTAAATCTTAACAGAAGATAACATCTAAACATATCTAGTTTCAAATATAGATGCATATATGCATACAATTCTAAATATACAATGTAGATGTAAGAATGTATGTATACATATGATTATAAATTGCGTTATATTATATTTAAACTCTTATTTGAAATATAATATAACGCAATCTTAAATAATTCTGTCGGATCATATATCCCTTCCCGGATAACATATATCTATCTATCTATCTATCTATATATATATATATATATATATATATATATATATATATATATATAATTCTATGTAACGTACGATTGTATCTACACAGATACACACTCACACACACACATGCGTATATATATATATATATATATATAGAGAGAGAGAGAGAAAGAGAGAGAGAGAGGGAGAGAAACAGTGAAATGTCTCGATATATATATATATAGAGAGAGAGACTAAGAAAACATGACAAATAGAAGTAGAGTAGAATAATTGTGAAGACACGTATATATATATATATATATATATATATATATATACTGTGAGTTAGGTGAGCTCGATATTTTTTCTTCAAATAGAGCCGGTATAACTATCATTATACTCATGGATTCTATAACGTATCTTTTTAACACCATCGATCGTCAGGTGGATTTGTGCTAAAAAAAGAATTGCCCGTTATTTCCTGCATTCACTTTTATTATCTCTCACTCTCACTTTTATCTCTTGGTTCATTTGAATTTGAGTTATTCCCCTTGCATTGTATGTTATGATAATATTTTTTGATATTTACAGTTTTTCTTATATTGAATTTATTATCATCTTTGATTATTTCTTATTTATGTTTACTTGTTTACTTAAATTCGAGTAATCTCAATGTCGTCATAATACTTCCTGTGATATTTACCGTCTTCTTCGTCTTTGTTCGGATTAAAACTTCTTTTTAGGCTCTTTACTGCATTTTTTCATTCTAACGTTTCATGAGATTATTCGTACTTAAAAATTGTTATGATGTTGGCCTTTATTTTTTAGTGTTATTGTTCCAATTTTCCAATATTTTTTTATCTATTCTAATTGGAATGTATTTATTATTTCTTTCTGTTCCCTCTGTCTATAACATCTTTAGTATTTTGATTTGTTGATGCTAATGTAGCCATTAGAATTTTCATTGTTTTTCGTCGTTATTTTTCTGTTGGAATTTCTTGTGTTTACAATTTCCTATTAGTTCGGTTTTTTTGCTTAATAGTATTTTTTTTCGTTAATTCTATTATGTGTAGTTTTTCTTCTAGGTATAATAGGCATTTTTAGGTGTTGTGTCTGCGTTTTGTTGTCGATTTCAAAAATTCCCATTTTATCATGGGTCTTTTATTTTTTGTTTTTTGTTAGATTCCTTATTTATCTGGATAAGATTGTGTCGTTATAGTATCCTTCATTTTTGAATGATTTTTGTGGTTGTTGAACCTGATCTTGAAACTAGTGTTGGAGGTTCCCACATAAAATTTACTGTTGTTTGGTTCTTCCTTTAGATTTCCTGCTGCTTTGTAAATTACATTGATTTGGGTGCAATTGTTTCTTTGTTGGGGCATTGATTGGCATTTCTGCTGTTGCAATTCATTTGTTTTATTTTGTTTTGTTTATTCATGTCAATTCGGTTTTGTTTTTCATTATTTTGACTGTGTTTTATGAACAAGTAGCTTATCTTAAGGCTGTTTTTGTTGAAGATTGTGTGTAATCTGTTTTCTTTTGGAAAGTGTTTGATTATAAGGTTTTAGAATAGAAATCAATATCCAATTAAAAGAAGTTTACTTCCAAGATATGAAAATAAATCTCAACATCAACTCTTCCAAGCCTTTTCAAGAAACAAATGACCAAACCATTCAGGGTTCAGACTATCCACAAAAACATTATTTTGAAAAATGCCAACCCCATAGGGAAATAAGGTCAATATTATAAAGTAAATGCATTGCCATGGATTTTACTATAAAAATGAATTAAGATTCAGAAAGAAAGGAGTCGTTGGTAATCGTGGATTGAAACGTGTATTACTGTCATGATAGAGCTTTTGGGATCAAGTATGATTTGATTGAATAAAAAAATGCTATTTGAGTTTCCACTGGAAGACGTCACATCCACGTCACCAGTCTTACAAGCATAAAGAAATAATTGTTGAATTTTATTAAATGACATTTTTTCCTACACATGAAAGTTATTTTGATCCATACGTAAATGATTTGTTAGTTTGAAAACCCATAATCTTTACTGCACTGAGTAAACACCGCGATCGGAAATAAATAGAATCATGGCCCGAGTCAAAAGTAATTGCAAATTGAAATCAAGGTAAAAATTAGTCAAAATTCTTTTGCAATAGTTCATACAATATTGAAAATAAGTTAAGATTTGAAATGAATTAAACATATCGTATTTGTTTAGGTATGTTAGACTGGTGACAAAGGGATGACGTCATCCAGTGACGACTCAAAATACTCTCCTCTTCAGTTCGTCAATGCTTGGGTGCCATTTTTATATTTGATCCAGCCTTTTGAATATAAAATGCATCACGAATAATTTTACTGTAGAAATGCATTTGTATTTTTGATGAAATATTGAAATCCCAACGAAATTTGGTCAATCTAAATAATGTCGGAATCGAATTTTACAAAACCGTGTGAACTACGTTGCAGGTTTTGAACAAAATCTCTTCTTGTTGAATATGTTATGCTCAAAAATCCAGACGCACAGCCATAAAAGGTTGTAAAAGGTTGCTGAAAATTTCATTGTGCTCTTATCGATTTCTGTTTTTTAGGGGGAGACTTTACTGAATAAATTTTTC
>OY735207.1:31560638-31605638 GCA_963457665.1 Thysanoteuthis rhombus
AGAGCATGGGAAATTTGGACACATTTTTCTATGCACTCATTAGCTAATTGAGTCCCCCTTCAGTTGTATGATTAGGGTGGGGATATCCTTGCCCCCTGTCAAGCGGGTTGTAATGAAAACTTGTAAGTATAATATAAGGTCGTGGTATCGACCAAATTTGTGACTTGCAAGGATCACTAAGCTGATGCTTGCACCAGAAATCGGGTCTTCTCCACCGTCTGTCATACTCCATTAAGAGTTGTCTTCAAGAGACGTGGCACTTCAGATTTACCCTAACATAGTGCAGTGATTAGTAGGCTTGTCTACCAGATCAATTCTTGTCGGTAGTGAGTTCGATCCTCAGTGATTCTCCAATACTATAACTATGTGCCAAACTAGACTGGGTAAATGACTATTTTATGAGCAACTATCACAGTGGAATGATAGGTAAAACAAGTTTTTTTTTCATCCATATAGGTTTCTTCAGTTTTTAAGTCAGTCCAGCTGGCTGACTGACCGGTTGGCTAAGTATCATGCGTACAAGCTGCACCAATGAAGCTGAAAATTTTGAACATTTACCCCGTATTATGTCTACAAAAAGTGTTTTTTCGTCTTTTAACACCATTCCCCCATAAATAGGTTTTTGGTCTGGGGATTCAATTTGAAATGTAAGTTTATGATAAATTGGTCTCTGAAATGTGCCCGGCTGCATTCATGCTTGTTTTTGATAATTCAGACCTAGTTATCCAATAAAAGACGAGAGAAATAAATTATTCATTGATCAAACCTTTTCATTTTTTTTTTGATTTATCGCCCCCAACACGACATGCTGCTAAAAGACAATGGTCACGTGATGATTTTTATTTAGCGACCTGACCTGTTCCTTTCCACTCCCCCTCCCCTGCTTTTTTTTTTTTTTCTTTCAGTTTCAAGTCAAGTCAAGAAAATTCATTTTAATATTTTGAAAATTTCAATTTGGTCTTGGAGAATCCAACTTTCTTCAGAAAGGTCATTCTTTTATATCTTTTTAGTTGGGTTCCGGATCGGTCAGGTTGTCAGATTTTTGCAGCCTCACCAGAAGAAGTCAATGCTGTCAACAGTTTGAAATGAGAAAAAATATGGCAATTTTAGGCATGGCAATTTTTTTTTTTTGATGCTTTTTTTGTTCGTCTCCAACAGACTAATATTTTCATGACCATCGGGAAAAAGGCTTGATTTGCCCAGATTTTTCCATGGTTTGGCTCGAATTACACTGGTTTGACCGGAAATTAACACGTTTTGAACGATTTGGGTGGATTGAAGACCTCGCTTTGGGAGTAGACGTACTATAATTAGAACGATACAGAGAAAATTGTATATCCTCTTATGATGACCCTAATGTAGGTGTATGTAACGAAAGCTAAGCGAATTATTTCATCGTATTAAATGGTAGTTATGAGATGACAGATCATGGGTATTCATTGAATCATACATTATTTGAAAAATCATCATCATTAACTCTTGGATAACATTTGATTCAAATATCTGGTATGATGAAAAAAATATTAAAAATATCCCCAGTATTTACATTAAAAACTTCCCCTTGGTCCATTGAGTGTGCATGCCTAGTTTGTTTGGGCTGCCCGGGTGTTCAAGTGATTTCTGTAGCGTGACAGACAAACAGACAGTTCTCATAAGTATGGATGGATAGATATTGTGAAGAAGAGACTTTTTGTCGTTTTTCACTGATCCAATTTTGGGGTTCAGAAACTCAGGCTCAATTAATAGAGTTCTTATTATAAGCTCCCCGAACCTGTGAGGCTCGAACCTGTTAATGTATTGACAGGAAGAGATGTATCAAGCTTCAGATGAGATATTGCTTTTTTGGTTATGCTTTTCTTGTCTGTTTGTCAAACTGTCTGCCTGTCTCTCCCTCTCTGTCTCTTCAACACAAACACATACACATACATATACATACTTGTCATCCATGTAATATAATTTCCACGATTATCTCATCATAATTCGCTAAAAGCCCATCTGTCCGCCCGTTGGTATGAACTTGCCTACCGCCAAAACTACTGAACATGAACCCATGAAATTTTCTGTGGATACGGATTTGACCCTGGGTAATGTTTTATGCAAATTATTTTTCGAAAAACGTCCAAGAATATGTTTTTTATTGTTTGATTTTTTTTTTTTTGTGGAGATAGATTTAGGGAACATCAATTTACATAATAATTTATCTTGCTAAAATGATCTCTTTTTAATGACGTAACGAAATAAATATTTTGTCAAACTCCTAGTTGACTTTATTATGTCATTAATCAGACGTGGAAGTGAGAGAGACGAAGAGAGAGAGAGGTGAGAAGAAAGACTAAATCTATGACGTCATCTCATGTCAACTAGCGTTTCCAAGTTCTCAGTATATATTTTTTGGTAAACATTGAATTTCTCTTAGGCAAGAATAACCTGGCTACGAAGGATTTCATTGAAACAGTTAATATGATTATAGAACCATTAAACAGTATAAAAATATAAGATTAAAAAATATTCGTCCATGATTTTGAAGTATTTGTCTGACTTTGTCATTTAAAATACCGAATAAATTATGTTTGGAAGAACACCCTAGACCACTCAATCATGGAAAGGCTCAGTGGTCTAGGGCGCCCTAGACCGCTGAGCCTTTCCATGACTGAGTGGTCTAGGGTGTTTTGCGAGATACCTGTAGATTTTGGATCGAATCCAACTTCGAGCAAAACCATTTTTTCTCTTTTCCTTGCTTACGTGGTCAGTGGTGGATTAACCATTAGGTTGAGTTGGCTTTTCCTTTCTATTTTGTTCCCAGCGCTAGGGGAGGATTAACCATTTGATCGAATTAGCCTTTTCTTTCTTTTTATCACAAACTCTTTCTATTAAGTTTTGATTTTGTTTTCGTATGTAACATTGACGGATAACAATGACCAGGCAAAAAAGTGTGACGTCATGCACGAACAGTGACACAGTGACCCAGGCAAAAACTGATGACGAATTCACTCTCAACTCAGGTTGACTTGTTTCATAAATTCAGCAAATCCCTTGCACAGGAACTATTAATAAAGGAGTTGAAATTGAACTCATAGTTTAGGGATAATATCATTATGGGAAAATGAATCCTGTTTTGTTTACTTTTTAGATTTTGATAGAGCAAAGGTGTTTGACCTTAGCACAGCCAAGCTTGTTATTCTGTTGTTTTGTTTTGTTTTCAAACTTATTCTCGAAATAAAATTGTGGTTTAAGGTTGCGTTCTTTATTCAAGCTAAAATATTTTAACATACCTCATTGCGCCGTGTTTATTGGTTTTATATCAATACCTTGAATAATACTTTTTTTTATTTGTGCTTACTTTGGGTTATTTCTATTTTTCAATTTATGGGGGCGGAATACAAAAAAAGATATTCACTTTTTGGGGTCGAAATCAAAAAGGAAGTTTTTTTTTTATCACTTCTAGGGGTCAAAATCGAAGGGGGCTCTTTCAATTAAAGGAGTCAAAATCAAATTTTGGGGTACAAAATCGAAGGAGAATTTTCTTTTTTCACCTTCAAGTGTCAAATTCGATAGGAATTTTGAGGGGCATTAGGGGTCAAAATTGAGAAGGGATGTTTACTTACATTCTTAGGGGTTAAAATCATGTGGGAATTCTTTTTTCAATTTAAAGGGTCAAAATCAAAGAGGATATTTTTCTCATTCAGTGGTCAAAATCAAGAAAGAAAGTTTCTTTTTTTGATTTTAGAGGTCAAAATCGGTTGGTAATTTCTCTTCTTTCATTTTATGGTTCAATGATTTTTTTTTTCAATTTTAAGGATCAAAATCGAGTAGGGGGAATTTTTTTTTATTTATCTTAGTAAGAAGTTGGGTTATTTTCATGTACGATTTCAATTCAGGTCACAATGTAGCTCAAACTTTTGGAGTGATCATTACAACAAAGCACACTATTTAGCGTTGGTTCAATAGGTTTAGGTCTGGAAATGTGGATACTAAAAATAATCTTCGATGGAGGCCCAAACCTGTTATTATTGATGAAGAATTACCAGAATCAGGATGACAGCAGTTGCCAACGACAGACCAAAAACGATTCGAGTACTTTCAGGAGATTTTTGCAACCATATCATGTCATTTCAAGTCAATAGGAAAGGATGTAACGTTGCAAAATCGGATCTCAAATGAACTGAATGAGATGATCCATGACAGTTCCCAAACCAATACGTTTCAGTTGACTGTGTCTAAATTTATAGAATCGGGATATGAAGTTTTGCAGCATCCTTCATATTCACCTGACATGTTCCCAACAGATTAACATCTATTCAAGGATTTTCAACTTTATAGACGTAATAAAGGGTTCAATAATAAGGAAGATAGAATTCGTGCTTTTATGAAATACGTCACCTGTAAACATCAAGAATTTTATAGAAATGGCATATTAACATCGGTGGAAAAGGTTATTGCTTCAATGGTGGAAAAAGGTTATTACTTCAATGGATGATATTTTGATTAAGTATTCAATGTTTTTGTTGTTTAAATCAACCTTCATCCTACTATTCAAAAACATTTCATATCTAAAAAACTCATATGTGTATGTATGCATGTGTGCATATATGCATATCTGTATTGGTACACGTATGTATGCATACAAGTGCAGGGTGGTATAACGTTTACCAGCATGAAAATAACGGGCACGTCGTATCGAGTTTGAATTGTAACGTTCACTTCATGCTAATACCCTTGGGAAAGGCATGGATATATCTTTGGTAGCAATTTTGGCTATTGTCCGATATATAGACAAAATGCCTCGTCACTGCCATGCTACAACGGTTAGCAGAGAAAAGGGTTAGAATTTTGCAAAACATAACTATCCCTAATTACCAAGGCATGAACAGCCAAAATTGAACGAGTCAAACTCTATGGCTCTTATCTCTAAGATTGTATTCTTTTCAAAATGTGACTTGGTCCAGAGCAACTAGTTAGGCAACTCTTTCAAATGCCAATGTTAGATAGCCTTTTCAATCTCATTGATCTATAACGAAAAAGCAGGATAAAAAACGTGTGGCTCGGCTCATTAAACAATGTTATTCTACTAAAAACACTCTTTAGACATTTAGCATTCTGAACCAGAAAACATGAGTTAATGCTTGACTTTGCACTGATTGCATTACAATTTGTATAAGGTTCCTGTTTGTCACTCTCAGAACCAATCGAGTAAAGCAAAGTTGATGTTTGTTTATATATATATATATATATATATATATATATATATATATATATATATATATATATATATATATATATATATATATATGGGAAAACGATGCACTGTGGATCACGGAGCATTGAATTATTATTGATAATTATTACGATTTTAAAACGTGCCAGCAACTACTTTCTTTTACTTTCTAGTGAACACATCCACCATCTAATTTTGTGAAAGACTTGCCTACTTGAGCATCTATGTATTGTGTGCAAGTTGAAGGGTCTAATTTTAAGCCAAAAGGAGTACTTTTATTTTCTTTATAGAGCCACAGCTATCCAGAAATTTCTAATTGTTCAATATGAGGTGAAATTACAGTTAGAATTATTTTCTGTCCATACTGCATTCTCTTGAGAAAGATGTAGGCTATCTATGGTATGCTTGGGGAACAGTGAATTGGGACACAGTGAATCACTTTTGAGACCAAGCAACTCCTTTTCTTTCAATTAAAACTGATCCTGTCAATTCATTACATGTAGTTTGCTAAGAAACTCAAAGAGTACTTTTAATTTCACTTTTATGTCATTTTTTTCTTTTCTTGAATTGTTTTTGAGCCTATATGAATGTGATTTTGTGTTAAATATTTCCTTTTGCCAACGAATGAGAGAGAATGTTGTGATAACTTTTTGTCTAAAATTCAACATTATTTCAATGTGATTTCTTCGCATCATTTAATTTTTTGTTGATTCACTGTTCCTCCAAGGGATGATTCACTGTGCACGAGGGCTGAGGCACAGTGGATCACAAATCTAAGCCTGCCAACTGCTAACCTCGAGAGAGAGATTCATACTTTCTTATCTTCATATAACAGATCTCACAGCCAATAAAGTTGATCTTTTTTTTACCCAAATCAAAAGTTAGAAATTAGCTTCTAGTTACAATATTTTTCTAATCCAGTTTCTCCTGAATACTGGTATACATCCTATTTAATATGCGTTCCAAGAAAATAGATAATCTGGGAATTTTATCCCATCTTTAACAATTACAGATGAAACAGCAAGTTTATCTGCTCCTGGATTAGAATGGAATTGTCCAAAGTAGGAGCTTCACCTATACACACACACACACACACACACACACACACATATATATATATATATATATATATATATATATATATATATATATATATATATATATATACGTATAATTGGTAAATAGATGCTTCAAATATGAATCTATACATGCATGTATTAATGAGTATGCGTGTGTATGTGTGCATGTTTGAGAAAGAGAGAGAATGTGTGTATTTTATATATTACGATACAGGTGTATTCATACACATCCATGGAAAACAGTGCCTTAACACACGTAATACTAAAACAGCAGCGAATGGTTGTTCGTTTGTCTCTTTTCTGTCTTGCTTGAATAAATCTCAGAGCTGTCCAAACGCCTGCATTCTCGACTAAAGAATTGTCTATTAGGGAAACAGATCAAGGATGGACATGGGATAGGTGGTGCTGACCCCCCAGTCTCCCTACAGATCAGTTCAAGGTCAATACTACTTTTTCCACACTGATTTGCAAACTTCTGCAGGAAAAACATTATTTATCGAAAAAACCCCGCTTGACCAAAGACAAACGGCCTAGCGATGAAAAGCACATGCATTTTTTATCTTCAATTTGATGAGTTTTCAGACCTTCAAACCCTCAACAAATGCGTTAATTTGGTGGAATATTTTTAAAGGTTTTAGAAGAGAGGGTAGTTCTAATTACCTTTTAACAGTAATACAAAATTGGACCTTTTCGTCATAAGAAACTGAGGATGTGAATATATATATATATATATATATATATATATATATATATATATATATATATATATATATACATATATATATGTAACCTCTGTACACCTTCTCACAGGCCCTATATATATATATATATATATATATATATATATATATAGTGTGTGTGTGTGTGTGTGTGCGCTCACTACTGCTTCAAAGTATTTGAACAAACAGAAAATGTTGCTTCTCTGGCTTTTGAGAGTGACAAACAAGCTTTGCACAGATTGTATTGCAATCAATGCAAGGCAAGTATTAACTCGTGTTTTCTGATTGGAAAATGGTTTTGGCAGAATTACATTGTATAATGAATCAAACCAGGATTTTTTTCTCATCCAATCAAAAATGAGATTTTTTTTATAAACGATGGTTTGTTTGTATAAAAATACTGCTCATAAGTATTATATATATATATATATATATATATATATATATATATATATATATATATAACTGCGTTATATTACATAGAAACTCCTATCATTGCTCGGTAAATGTACCACTTAGCATAGACAACGTTAATAGACAATTAAAAAAAAATGGGGCTGTTGCAGGAATCGAACCTGTTACGGATAGGGTAGTCAATTCAATGTAGCCATATTCTTGCCATTCAGCTAAGCAGCTGTCAAAATATCTGTTTTCAGTCCAAATTCTCATCTCGTTCATTCTCGGTCCATTCATTTCTTTCAGATGCGACAGTTATGCATAAAAAAAAAATAGGTATTTATTTTTCAACATGATCTCCTTCCTTGTCAATGTACTCGATCCAAGGCTCCTGCTTAGAGTTAAAATACATGTTTAATATTATATGTTACTGCATACATACTTACATTTTGTTATTCAAAGATTCGGGGAATTTGACCCGAAAAACTTTGCTTCATACAACACCTGGTTTCCACTATCACCTTTGAATCAGTCACTATTTCAAACAGCGCAGTCATTTACAAAAGGGACTGCCCACAACAGGTAGCGACAAAAGTACTCACCACATTCGGTTTGCAGTAGTTGTTCAAATAACCTGAATTTTTGGTATTTTTCTTCCTATATATATTATTAAGGAATGTATGTATATGTGTGTGTATGTGCAAATAATTCGGATGACCATGTGGCATATAAATGGGATTCATTCATTCAATTTGACGTTTCGTCTGTTCACAACTAACATCATCAAAAAATGATCTGATTGGGACTACGTTGTTTTGTTGTTTTTGTTTTTTTAATTTATCAATTTTACTTTAATTTTAACAGCAGGGATCTGTGTCTGTGAACTTTTTGAGGAAGTCTTTTGTTGGAAAAAATGTTTTTTCTCGCTCTTATCATGTGTCTAAACACCGGCACACAAACATTTATCCACACACACGCACACTCATAACTATCTGAAATTTTATCGTTTCAACTTCAAACCAACAGCACAGGTGTAGCTAAGGATTTCAGGGTCTGGGGGCTGGGTTCCTTTGTCGGTAGAAATACTGTGTGAAATACCATTTATGAAGCTTTAGGGGGACTCTTCCATTAGAGGCTGTGGGTGTTTCATAATAGACCCCTTCCCAACCATGGGCACAAATTCGGTTGGCACACTCAGTAGACATAGGGGAAGTTTTAAAAACAAAATTTTTGGGGGAAACCTTTTTTTGTCTATCTCTAAAAGTGGGGGGTTCTATTTACAATGTAACTATAATGCAAAAGTGGAACCTTACTTTCCGTCCATAAGGGGTGCAAAGTGAAGAGAAACCCCCTTTTCTTTTGGGGGTGTAATGTAAAGGGAGACTTTTCCATCGAAGTATAGGGTCAAAAGTAACGGAAGATTTTTTTGCTCTTTTTAGGTGTCAGAAATGAAGGGAGACTTTCCTTCTTCCAAGGAATGAAAAACAGATAGGAGACTTTCCCCGCTTCAAAGGGTCAACGGCAAGGGAATACTTCTACCTTTGTAAGGTGTAGCTGCAGGAGGGTTTGGGTCTTTCTTAAAACGCCACTCAGGCTCATAATGAAGGAGGAAATAAGCTTTATGAAAAGTAGTTCATCCACTGCAATTCTACAGACATTAAGCAATAGCCAACACTCATTAAATGTTGGAAGAACCCTTCAAGGAACCTCGCCTCATGGGGCCCCAAATCTCTAGCAACACCCCTGGGTGGAGGGAAAAATTTATTTTACTTGTTAGAAAGCTTTAGTACTATTTTTTTTATCCTTGAATACTTTTACTCGCTGTTGACTGGTATTCAGCTAGAATATATATATATATATATATATATATATATATATATATATATATATATATATATATATGGTTATTAACCAAAATACAGGGAATTTGAACGGATTAATCAATGTGTTCATCCGTCAAGTCAACCAGCATTTCCCATGTCTCGCCCGGTATTTTATACATCTCTGAAAATCACTGCACCGGGAAATCAAGAACTTCATTTTACATCAATATTCCCGCCTTATATTACTCGAACATTTGTGTAACACTGTAGCTGATATCGCAAGCCACTGCTAGTACGTTTGGTTCTCACTTGGTTCCATCCTATTGTTGCTTCGCGGTAGATGAGGCTAATCATAGTAGATATCTTCTGTATTCTAGATGCGTGTGTGCGTGTGAGTGCGCGTGTTTGTGTGTGTGTTCGAGTGAGTGTGCCCGTGTGAGTGCGTGTGTGCTTGTGTGTGTATGATGCAACACTGCATGTACGTGCGCCCGAACGTTCTTGGGTTATGCAACCCCCTTGACAATGTCTATAAATACCCAGCTGCTGCTGATGTTGTCGTAATCGCTTACGTCACAAATCATTACCACCACCACCACCACTACCACCACTATTGTGCCGCCATCACATTTTTTTCCTCCTCTGTCTCTTTCATCCTTTCCTTTTCCTTCTCTGTCTCCTTCTCTTTCACTGTCTCTTTCTCTTTCTCTATCTCTTTCTCTATCTCTTTCTCTTTCTCTTTCTACTGCCACTGCAACCGCATCTCGACTGCCAACTCCCACCATAGCCATCAACGCTATTGCTACTCCCACTTGCAACTACCACTGCAACGGACAACCCAACTCCCACTGCCACTCTTACTACTTCCTACCTTGCGTCGACTACAACTACTACTCTTGACACCACCATTATTTGACTTGCTGCACCCACTACTTCGCCTGTTCTACAACTGCTGTTCATACGACTACTCTTACTACTTAACACTATTTGAATCACCGCTGCTACTGTTGTCCTTACTACAATGTCTGGTGATACTGGTATATTAACGACCACACCCACACCTAAATTTGCTACACTGCAATTACTACTAGAACGTAGACTACTACTACTAAACTACTACTAAGAAGAAGAAGAAAAAGAAGAAGAAGAAGAAGAAGAAGAAGAAGAAGGGGGAGGAGGGGGAGGAAAAAAAGAAGTAGAAGAAGAGATAGACGAAGAACAAGAAGGGCAACAACAATATAAATAATAAAAATAACAGCAGCAACAACAATAAGAAAAGCAACAACAATAACAAGAGAGAGAAAAAGACCAACAAGAAGAACAAGAAGAATAACAAAAACAATAAGAACAACTACAACAGCAACAATAACAACAACGATAATAATAATAATAATGATAATGATAATGATAATAATAATAATGATAATAATGATAATAATAATAATGATGATAATAATAATAATGATGATAATAATAATAATGATGATAATAATAATAATGATGATGATAATAATAAAAAATAAAAAATACCTGTATTTATGAGGCTTAATCATGGCTGGTCTGATTAAGACTACGGTCTTTTTTTTTTTTTTCTTTAATTTGACACTTTTTTAGCAACTCCTTTGCCGGAGAAAAAAGGGTTAATTCTGCACTTACAAAATCTTCCTTCTTGCTATTCTCATGTCTCAACACAGACACACAAACATTTATCTGCATTCACATACACCCCCCCCCCTTCACACACACACACACACACACACACACATACACCTACATACATACACACACACACACACACACACACACACACACACACACAAATACAAACACAACTGATTCTGAAATTTTATCCTTTCCAGCCTTAACCCGACAGCAGAGGCGTAGCGAGAGATTAGGGGGCCAGGGGGGAAACTTGGCACCTAGCAGGCAGGTGGGGAAGGGGGGGCTCCAACAATTAGTGAGATTTGTCAGTAGAAATTTGAACCAGGTGAACCTATTCAAAAAGCTTTTGGGGCCCCGTAAGTTGACGGGGTAGGGGTAAATAGCCCCCCTTCTAAACCACCTCTCTCTTAGTTACACCTCTGCCCGCCACCATCATTTTCTACCTCTGCAAACCATGCTGGAAAAAGGTGCATATATTCGGTCGTGTCTGTTCGTTCGTCTGTCCACATGATATTTCCGAATGTACGAAATGAATTTCAATGAAATTTTGTGGAAGTAAGAACGAATGATTTTTTTTTAAAAAGGGGTGATTAAATTTGGGGGCAGACCCCGCAGTTTTTTCGTGACTTAGAGATATTTCCCCCCCTTTTTTCTTCAATTACATATATATACACGCTCATGACTGTCCCCATGATATCTCTAAAAGTTATTCCGTTAAATTCTGTGGATGGAGTAGACAAGAGGCTACACGGGAAAAATGATTAAATTTTGAAGCGGATCCATTCACAATTATCTCCCATAAGTCATAGTTATACATCCAAACTTCATAATATTGCCATAATTTCTTGTCTGTCCATACAGTATCTCCAAAAGCTCTCAATTAACTTTTATTATCTTTGTTGAAGGCTGGAAAACAGGCTACGGAAGATCTAATTGGATTTCGGAGTTGATGTTTGCACAATTACCTTCCCTACATCGCAGATTTAGGTCAGAGCCACATAATACTGCCATTTTTCTCTTGTTCTGCAAAATATTTCCAAAGGTTATCTACCAATGTATTTCAATTAAATTCTATGCAAGGTCGGGCAATAAAGGGAGAACTAAATAAAGATAGGAGCGGATCCATGTACAATTATCCCCCTTACGTCATAATCGTATGCTTAAACCACAAAATATTACCGAAATGTCATGTCTGTTCAGAAAATATCTCCAAAGATACTGAATGGATTTCAATGGACTTCTGTCATCGAAGTTGAAAAGAGGTGTATATTCGGTTGCATCTATTTGTCTTTTTGTGGAAGGACGGGCCATGGGGTAAAAAGAGGTGGTTGGGGCGGATCCAGGAATCTTTTTTTGAGTACCAGTTATCTCTCAGTTTTTTTTTGGTTTTTGTTTGTTTTTTTTTTCGAATTAATATTTGTGTATACACTCATGAATGTCACTTCTATGTCCCCCAAACTTATCAATCAGTTTCTATGATATTTCGTAGAAATGAACTCATGTACAGAATTATACCTCCCCTACGTCGTAGTTATGTATCCATCGCTCTCAAGAAGTATGCACTCTCTGAGTGCTTTCTACGTAGCTAATAAGGTTTTGTTTTTGTTTTTTTATACCTTTATCATTAATTTTATGAAGAAGGTAGCATTAGATGAAATCATAAATAGATTTGACTATTGTCCCCTCTAAGGTATCCATACGTTTAAGACTATATTCTTCAAAAGGGTTGTGTCAATACTGCCGGACAAGAGGAACGGGTACACTGGAAGAAAAGTTTGAGAACCCCTATTCTCTCTTACACACGCACACTTTAACTACCAATCTATTTATCGATCTTTCGACCGATAAACTCTTGGTATCATTGACAGTTGTCTGTTAGCAACTCTACGTTCGAACCCTGATAAAGTCAAGATTTAAATTCTTGATTTTCATGGCATCCCTTTTGAGTAAGCTCTTTTGGAAGATTCGTGCTGTCCCTTGCTTTCAATAGTATTGTGTATTTGTAAAATCTGCAATCCCCACAAAGTATGAATATTTATCTAACTGCTCGGTGGTACCAGTAGGCGGTGTATGTTTTTAAGAGAATGTTAAGGTTTTGAACGATGATTTTTTTTCAAAAGGCTGATCCGTCTACAGTCTGTTGTCTACTTTTGTCTCTTTTGGCAAACAGTTGAATTGTGAACTTGTAAAATATTATTTGCCAACGCAGGATTTTGAGCAGGAAGGAGTCCAAAGGGGAAAAATATTTTTTTTACAAATAAATATTTGAAAAAAAAGGAAAGTAATGCCAAATATCAAAAACAACAGAGTAATATGTGATCCAGCATGTTTCACTCAAATCCAAGATGTGGCTTTTTAGCAATAAAATTGGCAATGAGAGATTCAAGTAGATAAAAAAAAACTGATCGATAAAATTTGCCACAGAACGGATCCCAAAATTATGAAGAATCAATTTAATTATATCAGATGAAAAACGAAAGGATAACCACCGTCACGTGCCGTGTTCAGGGTGATCAATTAAGAAGTTACCCCCTTAACTTTTTGATGTATCACTAAAAAGTCCGAATTTTCAAACAAAAACAATTATAAATACAACTGGATACAAACGAAGGGGCCAATTTAGCATAAACTTTAATTGTAAATTGAACACCCACTAGAAACTTTTTTAGGATGGGAGTTGAAATTTACAACAAAAAAAAAAAAAACGATAATTGGAAAAAAAAAGGAACTTTTTTCTATCCCTTTCAAGGAATGATTGATCAAATTTTCAGCCCTCTAACTCCATTGGTGCAGTCTGTACGCCCGACACATGCATAGATAGCCAGCAAGCCAGACCAATTTAAAAAGTGAAGAAACCGTTTTTCATTTTCAAGTTAATTGATGATGACCAGGGGATAAATTCTTTATCTAGATATGCTTTGCCCGAACAGAGGAGGGCCCCCTGCACCCCCCAGGGTTTTTTTTTCTGAATTGTAATGTGCCAATCTTCAATTCTATAAATCTTGCCTAGGTTCGAACACCGATCACAATGGAGAAATGTGCAATTATCTGAGTCATCAACTAGAATTGAAAGTGATATATATATATATATATATATATATATATATATATATATATATATATATATATATATATATGGGGGAGGGGCCTCTTGAGTGCATACCATAACGTGGTGATCTGTACTTATTTATTATTGCGTTATTGTGTTTGAATCAACCTGCATTACTGCGACCCTAGTCTTGTGCCAGACTTAGACAAGCGTTACATGTTGGTTAGCAATATTATCTAATAAGCCAATTTGTTATTGTTGTCAGTTCCAACCCATCCTTGGTGCCTTACAAGTGTGGCCTTGTTTCAGACAAAACCAAGCTTATCAAATACCTGTATAATATTCTCAATCGTGGATATGTTTAGAATTTCATTTCAAGTTGCTTGCTCCTTCAAGCATTGGGCTTAAAATAATATAGAGAACCGGTTTTCGCGCACCCACCGCGGCTAATTAATATTGTGCTGGGAAAATACCCGTTTACGAAGAGATGCAGGCTATAATCATTCTGGACTCAACAGGCAATTTTGCTCGATTGCCTGGAAGACGATGGACGAGAGTCTAGACCTACGCCATTTTTTTCTCCTTCCTGTCTTAACAATGACCGATTTAAGACTTTTAAAAGACGAAGAAAATATCTACTCATATAATGAACAGAGTGGCTTCTGTCCGTAACCACGGTCTTTTCCACTTAAAGTAAACTCTTTTGCTGATTAAAGTATCGCCTACCAACTATTTCAAACAATGGACTCTTCCACTTATTTTTCTCTTAAACAAGAATAATCTTATAAAATTCAAATACAAACAGTTTCGGCATTTCGAAAGCTCGCCTTTTTGCCACTTTTTTTTGCGATTACTCGGGGTGGGGAAGGTGGAAGGCGAAAATAGTGTAGCACTTTAGTTTTTCAGTGAGACATCATAGAGGCAGCGCACACCGTCTTCGTCTCTCCTCAACATCGCAGTCTCACCATCTTCAGGTCTACGGATGCTCGATTCTCCTTTTTTTCTTCTCTTTAATTGATTCAAATTAAATCAATGGCAATTACTTCTTTGCTTTACGCTATTTCGGCTTACGAAAGATTTTTCAGAAGAATGCTTTACTTTCGGTTAACGAGGGAAAATTGTATATCCACGATTTCTTTCACGGTATTTAGATATTTCTGCAAGCTATGGATGAATTTCTCTCACTTTTTGTATCTTCCTGTTGCAATTTAAATCCACGAGTTGAATTTAAAGATTAAAAAAAAGAAAAATAACCAACATCTGTTTACATTGAATGTCATCGAACTTGGACAGATAGCTCAAGTTCGAGCCTCGAATTAAAAATTGGGGAAGAAACAATATGTGCAGCGGTCAGTCTTGGTCCCATAAGATTTGCCATCCATAAATGTGATACTATAATGCGTTGAAGAGTGACATGATCGCTTATTATGAGTCACTGGCTTATTTAACTTTTTGACCCATAAGCGGGAATCTAGACCACGGACACAATTTTTCACCATATCGTCAGTCTTGCATTTGAATAACAAGTGATACCCAAAATGGTATAGTTATTATTTGCCAGGGTTGCTGCTGCTGCTGCTAATGTCACGTGATCTACCTCGGTACGAATGCAGTGTAATAGTAAATGATGTGAGGAGAGGGGTGAGGAGGAAGAAGAAAATGAAGGTGCAGTTGCTATTGGGAATGCAAGTAGGTAAGAGAAAGAAAGAAAGAAAGACAAAAAGAAAGAAAAAAGAAACAAAGGGAAAAAAGGAAGAAAAAAGACAGAAAGAAAAAAGAAAAGAAGACAGAGAGAAAGAAAGAAAAAAGACAGATAGAAAAAAGAAAGAAAGAAAGAAAGAAAAGGGAAAAGTGTCGCAGAAAGTAAGAAAAAGAATAAGGACGACAAAAAGAGAACTGCAAACAGAAAGAAGAAAGAAAGGGAGGAAGAAGGACGGGATGGTGCAACAAAGAAAAAATACCATGAAATAGCTGAATTAAAAAAGAAAAAAGTCAAAAAGAAAGAAAGAGAGAAAGAAAGGGTTAATGAAATAAAGAAAGAGTTAATGGAAAAAGAATTGAAGGAAAAGTGAATGAATAAAAATAAAAAAAAGCAAGGAAGTGGAAGAGGGAGGAAGGATAGAAAAAGGAAAGAAAAAGAAAGAAAGAAAAAAGGGAGGAATCTGAAGCAAGAATATAGAGAATGAAGAAAGAAAGTACGAAAAGAAAAATAAATGAAAAAAGGAATAAAGGGAGAGGGACAAAATGAACACAAAGAAAAAAATGGAAAGAGAAAGAGAAAAAAAGAGATATAGACAGAGTGAGTAAGAGAAAGAAAGATAGAACCAATATATCAAAAAAATAAATGGAGAGAGAAAGTGAGGCAGGAAAAAAGAAGGGAAAAGAATAAAAAATAAGGACGACAAAAAAAGGAATTAGCAACAAAAAGGAAGAGAAAGACGGATACAAAATGGGGGGAGGGCAAAATAGACGATGAAAAAGAAATGAAAAAAGAAAAAAGAGAGTGGAAATGATAGAAAGAAAGAATTAACAAAAATATATTGAAGATAGATTAGGAGAAAGTATGAAAGAATAAGCTAATGGAAGAAAGAAAAATGTGGAAGATATAAATGAAAGAAAAGAAGAAAGAGAGAGAGAGAGAAGTAAAAAGAAAAAAAAAGGCATGGAGAAAAAACGAATGAAAGTCGAGGCCAAGTGAAAAAGTTAAAAGCAGACAAATATTGATAACGAAAATGTCTAGACTAATTGAGATAGACACGCACACTTCAGACGGGAGTTAAAAAAGGGAGACAGAAATTACTTCTGATATTTCCGGAAGGAGGTTGAGATTAAGAATTAAATAGACTGAAACCAGAAAGAAAGAAAGAAAGAAAGAAAGAAAGAGAAAAAGAAAGAAACAAAACAAAAAGACGAAGGAGAGGAAATATGGGAAAAAAATAAAGTAAGAAATGAAAAGAAAGAAAGAAAGGGAGATAAAAGAAAAAAGTAAGAAAGGAAGGAACAAAGAAAGAAAAAAAGTAAAGGAGATAGGAAGAAGAAAGGTAGGAAGAAAGGAAAGAACAAAGAAAGAAAGAAAGGACGGAAGAGAGAAAATAGGAAAGAAAGAAAGCAATGAAGGAAGAAAGAAAAAAAAGGAGGAAACAAAGGAAGATAAAAGGGAAAAATAAAGAAAGAGAAAAAACGAAAGCAAAAAAGGATGGAAGAAAGGAAGCCAAAGAGAAAAAAAGAAAGAAGGGAAAGACTGAAGGAAGTTGGAATAAAGAAAGAAAAAAAGAAAGAAAAGAAACTGATAGATATATGTGGAGAGAGATTGTAAAAACGAATTATAGGATAAAATCTAGATGCAAAGAAAGTTTAAGAAGAAAAAAAAAGACTTTGGCCAGTGTCAACCGAGAAGGAAATTAATAACTATGGGAAACGTGTTCAAAATGTAGAAAAATACACCATGTGTGTGTATACCCGTTTGTATAAATATGCAACACACCCTATATATATACATAGACAGATAAATAAAGATATATTAGGGGTGGAGTGTACACACATTCTCAGCTTTTATGCTTTTTGTGAACGTGTTGGGCGTGTCTACAATGTGTGTGCATTTTCCAGACAGCCTTGTAACATTGTGTATTTTTAGTCTGTTTGTTAATGTGTGACTGACTTCTTTCTTGCATGTGTGTCGGGTGGGGATGTTATTTTTTTATGGGTTTGTGTGCGTGTATTGCAAAATACGCGGTTAGGTGTGCGTGTGCGTGCTGATTAACTCGTGCTAATTTGCCAACAGATAAGTAAATATAACTTACCAGGCATCTACCATCAGGCAATGGCTAGCAAGCGCTTCTGCAGACCAATTCGCTTAGTGTAGTGAGTTTGATTCTTACTGGGTGCCCGGCGATTGTGGTCCTAAGCTTAGTAAATATCGAGGGCACCTCTAGATGTGTACCACAGCTTGGCAATCTAATGCCAATCCGCTGGTGTAGTGAGTCTGATCCCATTACTGCGATATTGTGCCAGACTAGAATAAGCTTTGTAAATATTGATAGGTGTTACTTGGCTGATTAATTACGGGAGTGATTCAATAGAGTGATCTTTTTTCCCCTGTTTGTTTCTCTCTATATAACAATGGACTCCTTCGCTTGAAGGGAAGATTTGGCCAATGAAAATATTTTTACCCACCATTTGAAACAATGGATTCTACAACTTGAGTGAGTTCAGCAACTTTTTCATGAAACCTCAGGTGAAATTGATGAATCGAAAACATTATCATTTACACTATTAACAGCTTTCAAGTTATGAACTAATGAATCCTGAAGTGAGAAAATGAAATGTGAGGGAACCACACTTACATCACAGTAGCACGGGTAGATATTTTTACTGAATTCATTATGGCCACCATTATATATATATATATATATATATATATATATATATATATATATATAATTGCAATTTTTCGAAAAAAATCATCTCAGAGAAAATCTAACATATCTGTGAATTTTTCCATGAGGTTTAATTATAGATAAATAATTAATATATATATATATATATATATATATATATATATATATATATATATACATAGAGAGAGAGAGAGAGAGAGAAAGGGGGGAGAAAGATAGAGATAGAGATGAAGAGAAATGTATTTTGAATGTCTGTAGGAATGCACTTCTGTGTGTGTGTATGCTTATGTAGATATGAGAGAGTGAGTGTGAGAAAAAGAAAGAACATTCGCCAATATTTTGAAGAAACAAATCTTTTTATAAGTACACGTTTGCACTCAACGTAAATGAAATAATCGACTAATATATGAATAGTTCGTTTGATAAGTTTGGCACAAGGCCACAACAGTGAGACTCTCTGTAAGAACAAGACAACTACAATGGAAATGGCCAGCAGAAATAACTTGCCAGCCAACCATCATTCTACAACAGGCAACCAACATATTTACTAAGCTTAGCATAGAATGGCACAAGGCTATAAATGTAGTGCTCCCAGTAAGGATCGAACCCATTAAACGAATGGCCTGCAAAAATAGCTTGCTGACCATACCTCGACGGCAGGCGCCTTTGCATGTCTGGATATCAATAATTGCGCACATGCAATTGAATATTTGTGTGTATGTATGTGTGTGTGCGTGTGTGTGTGTGCGCGTGCATGTGTGAGAAAGATAGAGAGAGAAAGGGGGATTGTGCACGTACAGTTTAATATTGGTGTGTGCGCGTGTGTATGTGTAAGAGAGAGTGAGAGAGAGAAAGGGGAGTTGTGCATATACAGTTGAATATTTGTATACATGTATGTGTGCGTGTATGTGAGAGAGAGAGAGAAAGAGAGAGAGGGTGAGAAAGAGAGAATGAGAAAGTATATGTGAGGTGCGTGTCTATTTTCGATTGTAAATATAGGAAAAAAAGACCGAAGATATGTGTATGCAAGTACTTAAACAGATATGCACGCTTGTATGTTTGTGTGCCTTAACGCGTAGGTGTATGTTAACGTGTAACGTTAGTGTATCTGTTAGCGTGTTAATATGTGTATGTCTTAGTAAGTATATATGAACGTAGTATGTGTCGTTGCCTTTATGAAAGTGTGCGTGTGTGTTGCTTTCATTTTTTTTGTTTTTTGTATGTACTTCTTCATGTGTGTGTGAGTGTGTAAAAAGCATGTGTCTGTGTGCTATTTTGTGAGTCTGTGAGGGTGTGTACGTGTGTGTGTGTGTGTGTGTGTGTGTGTGTGTGTGTGTGTGTGTGTGTATTATGTGTGTGTGCATTGTGTGTGTATGGGTGTGTGAGACGGAGACGGAGCGTCGGAGACCCAGAAGGAGAGACTGTTAGACAAAGAGGGGTGAGGGAGAGAGACAGAGAGGAGGAGGGAGAGAGACAGAGCACGTGCGTGTTATGAGAAAAAAAAATCCTAGACAGGGCGGGGTTTTAGTCTGGGTGTGACTGACTATTTAGTGAAGGGGAGGAGAAATACTAGCAAGCAAAAGGGAGAAATTTAATAGGAGTAGTCTGTAGCAAAGAAAAAAGCTGAAGAAGATGGAAATAGATTTGGCTTCAAAGCCAGACGGAAATAGGAGGGGAGGTACTGTGGAAGAAACAAGAAAAAAAAAAAAAAACGAAAGAAAGAAAGAAAAAGAAGAAAAAAGAAATGCAGACATGGGTTACAAAAGAATTATGAACGAAAAACGAAAAAAAAACAAGAAATGAATGAAAAACGAGAATTCTCAGAGAACAATGAATGAAAAGTCATCAATAAAAGGAAGAAGGCGAGAACAGATAATGAAAAGAAGAAGTAAAAAAGAAGTAAAGGAAGAAATACATCAAGAATCAGAAGAAAAAAGAATGAAAGCACAAGTTGATAATTGGAATTCCTTCTTTCTGTTTGTCTATCTTTCTATCTTTCTTTTTCCTTTCTTCTTTTCAATTATTTCTCAATATTTTTCTTTCTTTCTACAATTTTCTCTTCCTTTCTAATTACTTTGAATTTGCTTTCTTTCCTTAATTCTAGATTTATTCTGTCTTTACTCAAATTTTCTGCCTTTCTTCTTCGATTTCTACCTCCATTCTTTCAATCTGTTTTCTTTTTCCTTCTTCTTTTTTACATCTTTTTTTCTTTCAAATTTCATTATCTGCTTTCATTTCTTCTTTCTTTTTAACTGTCATTTACTTCTCAATTTCCACTTTCTTTAATGCTTTTTTCTTTCTTTCTTTTTTCTTTCAATTCTCCATTGCTTTTTCCTTTCTTGCTTTCATCTTTTTGTTAAATTAAATTTTTTTTCTTTCTTTTAATTCTCAACTTGCTCTTTCTTTGCTCCTTTCTCTTTTCGTCCCTTCATTTCTCAATTTCTCTCTCTCTCTTTCTTTCTTTCTTTCTTTTTTTCTTTCTTTCTTTACCCCTGGCCCTTTATTTGTTTTATTTTTCTTTCTTTAAAATATCACATTCAATTTTTCTTTTTCTTAAAGCTTTGTCAGATTGTATGTTTCTTTTTTTCTTCTAATTTTCAGTTTCTTCTTTCTTTTAAAATTTTTCTTTCTTCCATTCTCTTAGTTCTAAGTTTCACTCTTCCTTTCTCCTTTTCTTTCTCTCAACACACAATTTTTGTATTTTCTCCTTTCTTTTTTCCCTTTAATCTTCAATTCTCAATTTCTTTTTTCTTTTTTTCCTTTCTTTCTTTTAATTCTTGATTTATTTTCCTTCTTTTTTCTCTTCAGATCGTCAATTTCTCATCGATTTTCAATATCTTTCCCTCATTCTTTCTTTTTTTTTCTTTTTGTTCTAAGTTCCTGCTTGCATCTCTAAATATTCTGATATCTTCTTGCTTTTATTTTTTCTCTTTTTTTCTTTTATTTTTCAATATCTGCTTTTTTATTTCTTGTTGACTCTTCTCCTTTTTCCTCGTTTTTCTCTATCTTTCCATTTTTCCCCTCTCAGTTCTTTTCTCCTCGGCTCTTTCTTTTTTATCAATATCCGCTTTCTTTCTTTAGTCTATTTCTACATTCTTTCTTTTAATTTTCAATTTCTTCGTCCCTTTTCTTTCCTATGTGTTGATTCCTCCATTTCCTTCCTTCTTTCTTTCTTTCTTTCTTTCTTTCTTTCTTTCTTTCTTTCTCTTAATTTGCAATTCATATTTACCTTTCATTCTTTCGCAATCACTTCTAGTCTTTCTATACATTTATTCTTACTTCGTGCAATCATTCTTCATTTTAATTCCTAATCTCTTTCTCTTTAAACTTGTTTCATACTTTATCTCTCTCTTTTTTCCTTTCTTTCTTTCAATTTTCAAATTTTGCTTACATTCCTTCTTAATTTCTTTAGAATGTCAATTTTACTTCCTTTTTTTTTCTTTTTTCTCTTTTTCTGTTTTTCTGTCTTTCTCACTTTTTTCCCTTTCTTTCATCATTTATTTCCCACCTTCTGTCCCCTTTACTCTGTCTGTTTTTCTTCCTTTCTTTCTTCTTTTCTTTATTTAGTTTTTTTTTTTTTTTTTCAATTTCAAGTTTCTTTCTTCTTCTTGTCCTCTATTTCTGCATTTTTCCTTCTTTCGAATTTCAAATATTTTCTTTCCTTGGAATCTCTTTCAGTTTTCAATTTCTTTCTTTTTTTTCTTTTACCCTTAATTTTCAATTTTTGTATTTTTTTAAAAATTTCTTACTCTGTTTCTTGACTTCTATTTAATGTCTTTTCTCTTTCTTTCTTCCTTTCTTTCTTTCTTTTTACTTTTAAATTACTATTTTCGTTTCATTCTTTCTTTTGATTCTTTCTTCCTCCTTCGTCTTTTGATTAATTAATTTCTGTCTTTCTTCCTTTTCGTTGTCAGTTCATGTTTTCTTTCTTCTTTTCTTTCCTTTTTTTCCTTCTTTTGTTTGTTATTTTGTTCTAACCCCGTCTTACCCCCTTTTCTTTCTTTCTTTCTTTCTTTCTTTCTTTCTTCCTTTCTTCTTTTCAGACCAATTTTTTTCTTTCTCAACTTATTTCTCAAAGAAGAAATTATCATAAAAAGAAAGAAAATAAAAGAGAACGAAATTGATAAAAATGAAAGAAAGAATGAAAATAGGCATTAAGAATGAAAAAGAAATAAAGATAAAAAGAAAGAAAAATAGAAAGAGGAAAGAAAGAAAGAAACAGACAAAGAAAGGGAGAAAGTAAAAAAGAAACAGGTTAAAATAAAATAAGCAAAAAAAAAAGAATAAAACGAATAAAAGCTAAATACTAATGAAAAATAAAAAAGAAGAATGAATAGTCAACCAAAAAAGAAGAAACACTGAAATTGACGATTGAAAGAAAGAAAGAAAGAAAGAAAGAATGAAATACATTAAAAAGTAGAAATGGACAAAAAGAAAGTAGAAAATAAAAAATTGAGGGAAAGAAATAAAAAGAAAGAAACAAATTCACAATCAGAAGAAAGGAGGATAAAAAGCACGAATTCGAATATTATAAGGAAGAAAAAGACAAAAAAAGAAAAGAAAAATTGTGGAAAAGGAAACAGAAAGAAAAAAATAAATTGGAAATTAAAAGAAGCAAAGGAAAAAAGAAAGGATTGAGAACAAAAATGAAACAAAGGAGGAAAGAAAGGAAAACAATGAATTAGAAAATTAGGAAATAAACAAAGAAAGAAAGAAAGAAAAGGAAGAGGAAATGAAGGAATTGAGAATTAATAGAGGGAAAGGAAGGAAGACAGAGAAGAATTCGAGAATGAGAAGAAAAAAAGGTTTTTTAAAGAGAGGAAAAAGAAAGAACGAGATCCAAAAGTGGTAATTGAGAAAAATGCAGAAATTAGAATTAAAAGAAAGAAAGAACGAAAGAAAGAAAGAAAGAATCGACTTTACTAACAAAAATTAAAATGAAATTAGGAATTAAAAGAAAGAAAAATGAAGAAATAAAATATAAATTTCAAAAAAGGAAGAAAGATTAGAGAAATTCAGGAAAAAGAAAAAGTGGAGAATGAAGACAGATATTGGAAATATAAAGAAGTACAAAACAAAAAAGGGACAAAGAAAACATTGGAAATTAGAAAAAAAAAAATGAACAAAGACGTGATTGGTGATTCTTTTAAAAGTTTAAATGAAAAAGAAACAAAAATTCTGAACTAAAAGAAAGAAACGGTTAGGGTAGAGAGAATGAGACTTCAAAAGAAAAGAGGAAGACAGGGAGAACAAATCTAAAGAATGGAAGAAAATTAGTGATGAATGAAAGAGAAAAAGGAATCGAGACGAACGAAATACAGTGAATATCTTTTATAAGGAAAGAAGCAAAATTGGAGTAAAAAGAAAGAAAGGTAAAAAGAAAAAAGTAGAGAATTAGAAAAAGAAGGAAGGGAATAAAAAGAAAGAAAAAAGCAAATATGAGAAAAATAAAACTGAAAATTGAAAAGAAAGGAAAAAGAGATAGGGATTCAGAATAAAATCTAAAAAGAAACGAATGAAGAAAAAAGAAAGAATGTAAGCAGAAACGAAGGGAAAATAATTCGAGTTTAGAATTCAAAATACAAAAAAGAAAGAAAAGGAAAAAAATTAGATTCAGAATTGAGATAACACATATCAAGAATTGAAAGAAAAAAGAAAGAAGGAATGGATTGAGATTTTTCAAGAAATATAAGTAAGAAAATGAGAATTCAAAAAAAAAAAGAAAGAAAGACAACAAATTGAGAAGGATGTAATAAAAAGAAAGAACCAACCAAAATAAAATGAAAAAGTAAGAAAAAACGAAATCAAATAATGAAGGAAAGAAAACAAAATGAAAATTGAAAAAAGAACGAGAGAAAGATAACAGAAAATGATGATTTAAACAAAAAAGAAATAAGGGAATTGAGAATTGAAAGAAAAAAGAGATAAAAAAAGAAATTGAAGATCGAGAGAAAAAAAGAGTAAGAAAGATAAAAAGAATGGGGAATCAAAAAAAAAATAACAGGAGAAGAAAGAAGCTAACTATTAACAAGAAGGAAATTGAGAAAAAGATGACATTGATAATTGAGAGAAAAAAGAAGGAATGATTGGAAGGCAAAAATGAAGAATTAAAAGAAAGAAAGAAAAACACAAAGAAATCAAGAATTAAAAGATTGAAAAACCGCAGGGAGATCCAAATTGTTGATTCAAAAAAGAAAGACTTGAGAATTGAAGCAAAAGGAATAGATAGGAATCAGCCAAAAAAGAGAAAGCAAGAAAGAAAAGGGCAGAAATTGAAACTTAAATGAAAGAAAAAAAGGAAGAAGAGAAGAGGGGGAAAGACAAAGTGGGCAAATGATCGAATGGAAGCAGAAGAGAAAGAAAGAAAGAAAGAAAGAAAGAAAGAAAGAAAGAAAGAAAGAAAGAAAGAAAGATAAAATAAAGGTAGAAAAGGAAGAAAAAAGGAAATTAGAATGAAAAGGAACAGCAAATATTTACAGTTTAAAAATCTATAGAAAAAATGGGAAATTGGAAATTCAAATGGAATAGACAAAAAGAAAAACTAAAGAGAGATAAAAAGCAGAATGTCGAATGAAAAGAAGAAAAAAAGAAGGAAAATGAGAATGAAAAGAAAGGTACAAACAAATTAAAAATTGAATTTCATAGTTCTTATGTTTTGTTCTCTGGTAAAGACTTGTGCTTTTACTACTGGTCTGCATGGCCAAAAGGCAGCTGCTTGCACAGTTCCCAGTCGATCACCTTCCCTACCCAGTCATACCTATTCTTGAATTTCATTTGGGCTGGTATGTTTGTCTGTTTACCACCTAGTTGATACTCTCATCTTTTTATCCGCATATTCTACATTTTATATTCTCCTGTACCTTATAGTGCTACAGGTATCCTTGATGATTGTGCACTATTGTAAAAAGCAGGGAATTTCTAACATAGTACATACCATTGCATTATAGGAGTGGAGGGAGGTCATATTTAATCTCTGAGGACTGTGAGAGGTCAAATTCAAGATGACTGCCAGTCGACTGGGTCTGATGTTCAAACACATTTAATTTGGGAATCAAACAGTGTATAAAAACATTTATGGTGACATTTCCAACTAGGTTAAAAAGACATTCTTTTGCTAATACATTCAGTGCTGGGCAGCATTACGATCATGTTACTTGCAATATCTCGCTGAAATATCAAAGTACTTATATAGCAAATGTGAAAAAAACATGTTGCCAATTTTTCCAACAATGTTATGGATAATTCACAAGTCAAAATTTGTGACGTCAATATTTGCAGTGATTTCTCATATTCATCTCTTAGTTGGATGCATTTATAACCCCACCCACATACACACACCGAAACAGGTTTCTTAACATCTCATGAGGTACCAAGTGTGCTGAATAACATCTTTAAATAAATAAAAGTCTATCACAGTCTGACCAATGGAAAGGTACAATTTTCAAGATGGTGTCCAAAATGGCTGCTAAATCTTCAAAATAGCCGTTGCTTGCACATTATTTTCTCTAAACAAGCATTCTCAACGTTTTTTGTAGTATCAAATGTGATTGATAAGATATCTCAAGTCTACCAGTCTGCCCACAGGAAGTGTATTTATAAGATGGCGACCAAGTCGACCGAAAAAAATTAAGATTTTCAAATAAGTTGGGAATACCCATTCATTTGGTCAAACTTTTGAGATCACCTGAACCTGAAGAAAAGCATTTATATCAAGTTGAAATTAAGAAAGAAAAAAATATTAAAAAGACAATTTTGTAAATATGTTAATTTTAGATAGGACACTCGATAGGACCTTCGTATTATTGTGAGACTTTACTCAATTTTGACACTATAGAGATAATGATACAAAAAATAAACAGAATAGACCAATTGCTCAAGTCTATTCTAATACTATATTAATGACGAAACTAATGATGATGCTCTCAGTGTTTCAGCAGTACCACAAATTGCTCTTGTAGTAATATTGATCCTTCACTGACCTCTCTTGGCATGCATAGGAGTTTACTGAAAGCATCATCCACCTCTTGAAAAGACTCCCAAGTTTCTTCTTTCCTATTAGTGAATGCTAATACAGTGTCACACACAGTGAATACGTGAAAGACTCAGTCAGACACTGAGTTGGATTCATTATGGCAACTATTTTGTGACGTGTATGCACCAAGAACTTGACATGACACCAAAAGCAACCTATAATTTATTTGAGGCTGTCTTGCTGAATTGAGCCACAGTCAGTACCACCATATCAGTACGGTACGTATGGTCCCTTTCTTAGGTCACTTTTGCACAGCATCTGCCACATGCAGAAGTAGACGAGTGTCGGTCTCCTCATGTGAACATGGGACAATACAGGGCGTGTGTGTCAGCAGGAGTGCAGAGGACTTCACTTCCATCTGTTGCATACAGTTCCTTGCCCTGTGCTAGAGGAAGATGAACAGCTTCACATGAGAGGAAAGCAAACTATTTGGTTTTGTTTTCATCGCATCAAAGGAAGTCCTTCCAGTTCTTTGTCATCATAGAAGAAGGAGCCACCCTTTTTTTAGTTACCTTTTCTCTCTTTTCAGGCAGGCAGGTAAGTATACATCTCAGACAAGATGGATGCGGTTGCTTTTCTCAAGTTCAGCAGAGATGTATGGTACAAACATTCTTTTTCTAGACTAATGAAACGATGTTTCGGGATTTGACATTTGAACCATAGCTGTGCAAGCAAGAATTGCTGAATCAGCCACAGGCACACTATTGCTTTCTAGCAGGCTTGATTCCAGACAAAAAAGTAGATCTGCTTTAATCCCAATCCGAATTTTCCACCACTTGACAGAGATGATGGGACTGTCTAGTTTTCATGGGATAAAAAATTATCGATATCTCCATACCATGACAGATGTACAGTCTTGAAAACAGACCACAGTCACTCTTCTGTGCTGAGTTGCTCCTTCTGTATTGTCTTTCTCTTGACCGGTTACCTACCGAACAGTGACAAGTTGTCCTTTGGGAGTGTTTGTGTGACGGGTGCTGTCCACTGTTCCAGCCTTTCTTCCATAAACCTGGTGTACTGTTGCTCATCTTCTTTCTTACAGTTTCAGCCATGTGTATTTCTATGATGTCCTCTGTGTCAATGCCAAGTAGGTACTTGCTGTGTTCTAAGAACGGATTCCCCATCTCTTCCAGCACAGTCGAAAGAGCTGTAACTTCCTGTAGGAATACTCCATGAACCAGGTTGCCAGTCACGGTGATTGTTTCCAGTGTCACTAGCACCGTGCTGTTGCATCATGACATATTGATCAAACGATGTAGAGATCCTGACAGTATCTGGCCCTATTACCATCCAACGTCCGAGTGCTCCTGGGTTGCTTGTCAGACCAATAGCCCCACCAGATGGAGTCGAAAGAGGAGTGAAAACGTAAGTTTTCCTGTCGAGGAAGAACGAAAAGATTGTGACAATTTCCAAAACTTTTTTCGCAGTCAGTTCTCATCCGAAGATCTTGGCTTCAATTAATTGGAATCTATTGAGAGATCAAATTACATTCTAACATATGCATATAGAACAACCAGTTAGCTTACGCGTAATTTGGAACCAAAAAGCTGGTTTCACTTCACTTGTTTGGATCAAGCCGTACAATATCTTTATTAATTTTGGGTACATTTGTCTGATGAGGTTGTAATCTTCACTTTAAGACAATATTATCCACTTGGGAGTCCGACACTTTTCAATGTACACACGTAAAAAGAAATTTGATTTATCGCAACTTGAGGTTTATTTTTCCCTAATACAAACCATCCGAGATAATTCAAACATGCAGATCAATCTAAATCCTAGGATAATAGGTATGAAAAAGGTCTTAATGAATTTTGGATAAATTGAACTGCTGACCGGTGCACTTACGTCAAATCTGTAGGCCAAACATAATTTTCCTACAGAAAATTATGTAAAATTCAATGTTTAGTTTATATAAATAGAGTAAAAGAGATTCAATAAAGTTGAATTTAACCACTACAAACAGACCCTGTAAACAATAGAGGACAGTATATCAATTTACTGCTGAGGACAGGCATCCTGAAAATCATACTCTTCCAGTGATCAAATTGTGGTAGACTTTTAGTATGTTATTACAGAAAATGCAGAGAACAGTTTTCTTGTAATTCCTTTTGGGTAAGGTGTTTTTTCATCATGAATGCATTCGACTATGGAGGCACATGGTCGAAATGCAAGAAACATTGTGTGTCTTATTCTTGCAACCTTTCGTCTTGTATCCTTGAAAATGAAAAAAAAAATCAACAATATCCGTAGACTATCAAAAACAAACGAAAGGAAAGAACAAAGCTTGAACAGCTTTTCATTTGGATAGTGATTTGGCCTCTAGGGACGGCACATTGGACTTGATATCATTTTAATGAATCACATCGCCTATTTCTGAGATACTTCGTCCTTTGCTTGGGTGTTGAAATAAGATCTCAGTATCTGTAATGCATTTTCTCTCATTGTCACATAATGAACATTGTCTTCATACTGTTCTTCAAAATTTCCCTTGAGGTACTGATTTCCAAATGGTGCAGAATCTGTGTGTCGGAATTTCCTCTATTTTGTCTCGTGAATGTGAGATTGTCAACTGTTCTTGTGATTGTGATCACTTCAAAATAATTAAAACATGCTAATTGGAATCCTACAGGCTCAAAACATGGGATTGAGCAGTCACCTTGGACGCCATCTTGAAAATTATATCTTTCTCATAGCCAAACTATGATGGACTTTTGATGTTATCTAACTCGCCTGATACACTAAAAAAAGGTTGTCAAGGGTGAATAATGAACGAGAAATGGGCATTTTAAAAATTTGGTGACCATCTTGAAAATTATACTTTTCCAATGGTGAGACCGCTGAAGACTTTTGATGTGTAATTGAGCATATATGATACTACAAAAGATCCTTGAGGAAATCTTGTTGTAATTTTTAGAGGGTAAGGTGGATCTTTTTATAACCAACTAATTTGAATGTCAACTTGGACGCGATCTGGAAAAATATACCTGCTTTGTGACTAGACTGTGGTACACTTATGATACGTCATTAGGCACAATTGATAATACAAAAACAAAACATCGTCTAGTGTGAGAAATGGCAATTTCAATAATTTTGCGGCCATCTTGAAAATTATACCTTTCCATTGTTCAGACTGTGGTAGACTTTTAGTATGTTATTGATTACACCTGATACCACAGAAACCATTGAAAAAACTTTTGGGGAGGGGGCATGATTTTTTTTTCGTAAATGCACCCAACTAAGAGATACATATGAGACATTACAGAAAATGTTGACATCATCAATTGTAGTTGGTAAATTACACATTGCAGTATTGAAAAAAAATAGATGTTTTTTCCACATCTGCTAAATAAATACTTTGATATTGCAGCAGGATATTGCTTGTAACATGATTGTAATTCTGTCCAGCACCAAATGTATTAGTAAAAGAATGTCAACGTTTTTGTTTTACTTTGACCTTGATCTAAATGCATTTGCTTGGGTTCTGGTGATCTCAAAAGAATCACCAAATAAATGGACATTCCTGAATTCGTTGGAAATGTCTCCTTAAATGTGTTTATATATTGTTTGATTCCCAAATTAAACGTGTTTGGACATCAGACCCGGTCGATTGACAGTCATCTTGAATTTGACCTCTCACTGTCGCCAGAAGTCAAATCTGACTTCCCTTCACCCCGAAAATAAACGTTATGGCGTAAACTATGATAGAAATTTTATGCTTTTTTTTCCAAAAGGGTACAATTGGTCATAATCTGAAATCCTATCCGCTGCACTAACTTGCATATCTCCGCCTTCATATAATTGGATCTTATAGCGTTGTTCTGGGTTGCTATAAACAGCGAGTCAGTTTCTCTCTTTAGGGTTCCTCTACGTAGCCATGTCAATATCGATTTATCTTCAATCCCTTGAGTTGGTCTTCCGAAATACCAGTGCAGTTGTTTTTCTCTCCACGTTTGGATTTTCATTTTTGCCTTTCCAGGTTTTCGAATCTTCCTCCTGTTCTTTCTATTGCAATCTTCGACCGTTGTAATGAAACTTTCCTCATTCTGTTTTGTGTAATTTTCTCGTCCTTTCATTGGAGAGTTGACACAATCCTCAATGCTAACGGGTCCTCTACCCCAATCATTCATTCGAATGCAAGATATACAGTGATTATTGCTATAAATTGATTGCGAACAAGTCTCCCTAAAACCGTTAGCATTCTTTCTCAGTATCCATACAGACCCAAGCGCTGCCCTGGTCTGGATAGTTTCAAATCTTTCTCGAGCGGTTCTTTCAGAACGGTTCCAAGTCTGCCTCCTATTAGGGTCTAGAAAGAGGTTTTCCTGTCGTATTTTTTTCACAGACTTTTACTCCAAGATTTATTTCATATACATATCTATCTATTATTCCACTATATCAATAATATCATTATTATAGATATCATATCATTATCAATACTAATCAGTCGTACTTTTTGTTCCTGATGTTATGATAATGGATCCAATAATTGTGATTCTGGTGAATTTGAGGGATTATTTAAAAGGGACTCAAAGACACTGGAGTTGATTGCAGAATTCGGGAAGTAAAAGAAAATGAATCAAATCTGACAAAAATTGGTTTCACTGTTTTAAGAACAGGGACTTATTTGTCCCTTGAAATAAAGCCCAGAAATTAACAACCATCAGTTTTCGACTATGATGGTTTAAAATTCAAAGTAGAAGAGATTACACCCACCAGCACACAAAACTTTCAGATGAGCCAGTATCATCATCATACCATATGCAGAGCATTACATAAGCTTCGAAAACATGATGGTCTGTAAAAAGTTGAAAATATTTTTCACACACCCTAATATTATAGGCACGATTCTGACCTTAATGTTCCAAACCTTTCTCACCTTTCTGACTTAAAATTATAAATATGATTGTGTTTTTATACCTTGAATAATATATGTGGAATTTTGTAGTTTTACTTAGAATGATATACGCAAAGGATTTGTTATTGTACATTGAATAATACGTGTGTGCATACTCACGAGTGTGAGGTTTTTTTTACATACACTCATACACACAACCTAGAGACGGTTAGCTATCTCCGAATGTAAATAAGTAACAATAAGGTTAAGAGTACTCACCTATTTACTGGAATGTTGTATCTGGTAGTTCTGGAATATGAAAGAGAAATACTATTTTTAAATGCGTTACATGAAAAGTTAAGCGACAAAATATTTCAATACTGTAAGCAATACTGAGGTTGATAATGGATTGATGAGGAGATTTGCTGTCACTTGATCAGCAGTGAAAGCCACCAGTAGTCTCTGTTGTGAAAAAAAATGAAGAAAAAATAACAAGGAAAGATAATAATGAGAAAGAGAAGAAGGAAAGCCAAAGGGAAATAATAATGATAATAATAATAAGAAGAAGAAGAAGAAGAAGAAGAAGAAGAAAATAAGAAGAAGAAAATAAGAAGAAGAAGAAGAAGAAGAAGAAGAAGAAGAAAGGAAAAGAATGGACGGATAAGAAAACGGAATAAGAAGAAGAAGAAGAAGAAAAAGAAGGAGGAAAAGAATGGACTGATAAGAGAAAGGAATAATAATAATAATAAGAAGAAGAAGAAGAAGAAGAAGAAGATGATGAAGAAGAAGAAGAAGAGGAAAGGAAAAGAATGGACAGATAAGAGAAAGGAATAATAATAATAATAATAATAATAATAATAATAATAATAATAATAATAATAATAATATTAATAGAATGAGTATTAAGTGGGACTAACTAACTATTTTGCATCTGGTGAGGAGAAATCTGAACCTATTGTGTGACATCTCAGTGCAGACAACAAAAGTAAGATTCAAAGAATGGGCGACAGCTGGGCAGGTAGTCGTGACTTCATAATGAAATCTGAGCAAATAGAAATATGAGAAATCCTTCGAAATTTATATCTAACGAGGACAACTTAAACATCACATGTGCTAATAAAAGAAAAAAAACTTGAAAGACAGTCATACCGAATGGTATTTTCAAGGAACAAAAAAGAATTTCTTCCAGTTCTGAGTTTGAAGCTCGTTGTGTCCAAGTTTAGTCGGGAAATCCAAAATGGCGGAAAAGATGCCAGAAAAAAAGAAGATCGCAAACAAGTTGAAAATGTGGATAAGTTGAGCAATTATTGATTGAAATAAGAATTTGATGGATTATTTGGATGAGTATCGTCATCTTTGTTATTTCGATCATTGTTTCGGCAGGTTCACAATCTGTCCGTCTCAGTGGCGTTCGAAGTTCTGAGATGAAGCATCGACATTACCAGAAACTCTGAAATAAAACCGTCAACATAGGTTTCTTGAGTTTTTAAATGATTCTGAATGGATGAATGGCTGACAGGCTGGATATGTATGTCTCACACGTACAGACTGCACCAAATGGAGCTATAAGGCTGAACATTTAAACATTCACTCCCGTCTAGAAAAAAATCTTGTTTTGTGAAAATTCCACTCGAAAATAAATTCTTACTTAGGGGGTTAATTTACAATGAAATTAATCCCTCAATTTGAGCCCGGCTGAGTTCATGCTAGCTTTATGAAAATTTGGATGTTTCAGTGATCCAACGGAAGGTGACCTGTCACCAAAGCTGCATTGATCATGTGACATGTTCTATTGAGTGACTAACTGGACCTGGTTTGTGAACTGTTCAAATTCTCATCATCATCTTTGTTGCTTCGAATACATTGTTTCTGTCGATAGTTTCCTGTATTGCCTTATGGATATTTCATTGCTTGTGAGTAATTATACTCACACACACACACTCAAAAAACATACACGCACAATATAAACGTATACATATATACGTATAAATGCGTGAGTGTGTGTTTTAGTACACACACACATATTTGTATAAATAGGGACATACTGAAAAGCAATTGGCTAAGATGCTTCAAACGTAAAGAATATAATCAATGCATAATACCTGCTGAGTTGTACTGGTTCGAAACCCGGAAACTTATAAAACCATTCAGAAATAAACTCAAAATAGCAGAAGGCAATGGAAAGAACAATATTGGGAATAAGCATTTGCGATTGGAAAATGGAGATGGGCTTGGCACATAACGATAAGACGAGACAACAGATGGAGCAAAATGCAAACTGATTGGTTGGACAGTAAACGGAGTAGGAAAAGACCAGACACAAATGGACAAATGAGATAGAAAAATTTGCCGTGGCAGAAATTAGCTCAATCACGCTCGTCATGGGAAAAGCCTACTTCGTGTACATGTACACAAACATACACACGCACACACACGTGCATATATATATATATATATATATATATATATATATATATATGTGTGTGTGTGTGTGAGTGTGTGTGTGTGTGTGCCTCATGAAACGCATGGTTTTGACTCGCACAATTTCAGGTAACCTTGAACAAGGTATAAAACACTTCAGGCTTCAAGTATTTGAATATCGTTAAATATTTGGAAAATAAGGATAGGTATATCAAAAATAATACATATGTATATATGTGTGTGTGTGTGTGTGTGTGTGCATATGTGTGTGTGTGTGTGAGTGCTTGTGTATGAATGTGTGTGAGAGAGAAAGAGACATAGGTGTGTATTTGTTATTGCCTAGTTTTCATGTAATTGATTGGCCATAATTCACAATAATGTCATATTACATTCGTAAATGTGAGTATGTATCTAAAGGTATGCACATTAATAAATTTATGTATACACATATAACTTCATTAATGTATGTAAATGGACTAATTGATGTTTACTCGGGATATATATATATATATATATATATATATATATATATATATATATATATATATATATATATATATATATATATATATATATTTCTTCTTTTTCGCCGTCTTTGTTTACCGTCTCTTTTTGGTAGTGATATGTGTTGCATAATATATTGTTTACGTATTATAAGAGTATTGTATGATCGTTCTTTGCTTGTAGACAGGGCGACGTAAACAGATTTCCTTTCCAGCAAGCAATAACAAAAGGAAGAGAATAAAGCCGTCTTCCATAATTGTACTGATCGCTGAACACACTATCTTCCTCTGGTTCTCACCCCCTTTCTCTCTCTCACACACTCTCCCTCTCTTTTTTACACACACACACACATACATATGTACACACACATACACAAAAAAAGAAAGAATAAATCGTTCGTATTGACTTAAAATCTTGAAAACACCCAAGCAAACAGCTCTATCAAAAAAACACATTTACGCACGCATATATGGACGAATTGGGCGCCTGCTGGAGTGCGAAGATTCGCGAGTTAGTTTTGCAGATCAGTTTGTTTATGAGGTGAATTTGATCCTCACAAGCTGCCTCTTCTAATGTGGCCTTGTGTCAGACCAAGCTAACTTTTATTGACCATATTTATACATTTAGGCACATGCACACAAAGCCTGTTATTTCAATATCTCGAGAATCAATAGTGTTGTCTCACTCTAACTTGTCAACCAATTGAAGGGGCCTTACTGAGTATGCACGAACAGACACCCTCTTGGGGGGCTAACTCAGTAGGCAGTGAGACGCCACTAAGTGCACTGTTTACCCGTTGGATTCACTAGGACTGAGTCGACAGATTGTTTATGTCTAGTGCAGTTTTTTTATTTTTTTATTTTTGCAAAACATCTCACCCCCAGGTCTGTTAGCCTCCTATAGTCTAGATTTGGCACCTTGTAGCTTCAGACTTTCCCCCAAGACATTTCAGACTGTGGACGAGTCACCTGTCGGCGATAACGAAATGGAACTTGGAACATTGATTTGAAAAGTGAATGCAACTGGGGAGGCTCCAACAGTGCTGTGAAGGGACTAAGGCGCAGTTGTCCTGGGTTGATTATTTTTTTGTTGATATCAAATGTCTGGATAATTTCTTGGGCGCTAGTCGCGTAGATCAATTTGTTTATGTAGTAAGTTCGATTGGTGTTGGCTACTCTACCACGGTGGCCCAGAGAAAAGGCATCAGCTGGTGGTGCGACCCCCTTAATCAGATCTTCTCACAGATGATGGCATGGTTTGAAAGTTGGGACCTTATAGAGGCTGGAAATCACTCTGAACAGAGAGCTGAAGAAGAGTCACGATTTCGGTACTCTAATCCTTTCATCATCATCATCAGTCTTTCATCGTCCATCGTTGGATATAAACCCTCCTTAGGATTCGCAAAACCTCTCTATCATGGGTGTCGTGGAGCAAATACTTTCTGAACTTGTCTAGATCATCTTTCCGTCTTGTATTCTGCCGACCTCAGTTTCGCATGTGATCTCTGGGGATCCATGTTGTGAGTCATGATGTCCATTGGTTGTCAGCCATTCTTGCAACATGACCGGCCCATTGCCATTTAAGATTCTATGATGTCTTGGACTCCTGCTTTCTCCCTGATATACTGTGCAGTCTCGTAATCTCTCCGTGTGAGGTTGAGCATGATTCTTTCATGTGCACGTAGCATGGTTCTCAGTTTGTGGGTCAGTCTCTTGGTTAGGTTCCATGTTACAGCTCTGTATATGACTCTCAGGGGGGATACATCGGTGGTATACTCTTTTTTTAAAAGACTAATGGGATTTTTGTGTTCTTGAAGGTTGAGCTTACTCCACCGGAAGCTTGTCATCCAAGAGTGATTCTTTGACCCTTCTACTTTCATCGAGATTTGTTGCCCTAGGTAGGTATAGAGTTCTGTGTTTTGATTTTGATCGCTGTGTGTCCACTTCCGACGTGATCGTTACACATGGCCCTCGTTTTGCTGAAGTTCGTGTGAGAGCCGACTTTCATGCTTTCTTCATTGTGTTCATCTAGCATTTGTTCGAGGTAGTAAATGTTCTCCACAAAATAAGACAATGTCGTCTCCTACACGACAACAAACATCTGGAAATATCTACCCCCTCTAGCACCCCCCCCCCCGGAATATATCCTTCTGGCCCTTCCTGGAAAAATAGTATCAGATTCCCACGGCCTTTTGCTAGACTAATCTAAGTGGAGTAATATACTGTGGCTTTTGGATACGGTAAAATATCCTACCGATTTCATCTTTTAGCTAAGGCTGCTTACGCTTGGCTGTCCTTTGGAGATGCATGGCCCCTGCTACCCATTATCCACACACACAGCTGTGGGTAAATATTGGGGCAGTTGGAGCCCTTTGGTCCTGCAAAGCAGTCCATCTAAGAGAATGATTCTCGACAGGGAGAGAGAATTCAGGTAGTCCAATAGTGTAATAAGGCTATGAGGTAATTTCAAATCTGCAATAGTTTTGCAATCATACAATTAAACTAATTATCATCGTAGAGCAGTGTCTATGATAAAATATGTGATTTGAGAATATTCTTTGATAAATTCTTAAATGATAGGCAGGGGGCGGTAGAAAAAAACTCGTAATCATATTGACAGAGGTAGGGAATGGCCTTAATCGTGTAATGGCGGGAGATCATCTCAAATATATTCCTATATAATATGATATAATTTATAATCATTCTGTTATGTCATATATATCCATTTCTTGATACACACACACACACGTATATATATATGTATATATATATATATATATATATATATATATATATATATATATATATATATATATATATATATATATATATATATACATATATATATATATATAGAGAGAGAGAGAGAGACAGACAGACAGACAGACAGACAGACAGACAGATAGACAGATAGACAGATCGACTTATATACTATAAATTACACTCTGGATCTTACCTCCGTATCTACGGTCTGAGTAATGCGAAGGTAGATCCGAGGCTGTCACTCTCTCTTTCACCCTCCCTCTTTCTCTAACATACACATCTACTTGCAAACACTTCTATGTACATACATACACGTGTGCACACACATGCACATATACGTCGGTATAGAAAAATAAGTCCATGATAAAAATGCACTCAATTTAGTGGATGTATAGATTAAACTTCGTTTGTGTTTGACTTGGAAATTGGCATCAGTACTTCACTAGACCTCTTCTGAGCCTGTTTTTACTTGGGGGGGGGGGTTATTTTGACCTGTTTGTCAATTGTTTTGTTTGTCCAAGTGCTTCTGACCATACCAGTTTTCTACAGACGTGAAAATCGGCATCAGTGTTCCCCTAGACTCCTTCTAAATTTTTGAAAAAAACGTTCTTTTTATGCTTTGTGTCTTGTTCTGACTTTTATTATTATTACATCTAGATTTTTTGGAGAATCTGGATTTTTCTAGATGATATTTACTTCATTTTAGATGTTTTCTGATGAAAAATTCAGTCTGACCATAGATAAGTCCACGATATTTTTTTCAAGACTTTGAAATTTGACGCTACGGTTGTCCAATTATTGACTGAGATAGCAAGTCTAATGTAGATTTGAAAAGAAATTGTGGTTTAGTACTTTTTTCGTCCCTAACTTTGCTTTGTAGCCAGAGTTATTGAATTAAGGTATGCCGAAAATGTACTAACTTGATGAGTGCAGAGAAAATCTGATAGATTTGCAACTTATCAACATTAGTCTGGGTTGGTATTCGCACTCAAAAAGACAATAATCTGATCTCTCTCTCTCTCCATATATATATATATATATATATATATATATATATATATATATATATATATATATTGGGGAGAGGTTGTATGTAAATCTTCCTGTCCTTAATGTTGCATTGAGTTATTGAATTAAGGTACCCCGATTCCACGCGATTTACACCTCAATAATTACAGTGTGAGATCAGTATTTGCACTAATCCCTATGATGATAATCTTGTTTCTACCTATCTACCAATTAATATCTTGATTTCTATATCATTTCGTAATGGTCAATTTTAGGTTGTACTACTTTTTTTCAATTCTTTACCCAATGCCCTAAACGGTTCCAGTAGGCCCCAAATAAACTGTTTATGTGTGCAAAATTCGAATATGGTTCATCCTTTTGAAAAAAAAAATCGTGGGGCCTGTGTTCGTTCTCAATCTGATATTTGATTTCCATCTATTTCTTTATGATACAAAGACTTTGATTTCGCCCAAGCAAATTAGGCAAGCGAATTCAGTAAAAACCTATGAAAAGGCTTTAAAGTAAAATATATACGACTCCACAAGGCCAACAAGTATGTATACAGTACTGGTCAAGATAAGAGAATAAGGTATTTAAATATAGCTCTTATTATTGATAATAATCTCAGGATCTTGAACTTTATAGAAATTGTAGCTCTTGGTATATACTTCGAGTACGAAAAAGCTTCCATTGAAAGTGGTTATGGGGGGGAGATGAAAATGATAATACAGAGAACAAAATAAGAGAATTGTTTGTACAATATCATTTAATGATAAAGTTTACAAAATGAAAACTGAATATTTGTGAACAATATACCTGAAAACAATTTTCATGGATTATCGAGACCTTAGTAATGACTTTAGTGCACCGACATCCACAGGACATGACAAGTTTCTTGCCCGTATCTGATGTTACATTTTCCATTCGTCTTCCAGATTTTGCATAAATTGGGTTTCTAATCTTGTTAATTTCCACAAATCTTCGGATGGATTTGAGTCAGGATTTTGTATGAGCCATCTACAAGACTTCAATGATCTCATCTTGAAAAAATATTCCATTCTTCTAGCAGTGTGACAGCGGACGTTACCCTGCGTCAAAAATGGCTGGCTGGCTGTCTGGCTGGCTGGCTGGTTGGCTGGCTGGCTAGTTTGCTGGCTGGCTGGTAGATGCTTGTAGAAAAGTAATGTAGAGGTGCTTCACTAAGTTTAAACACATATTAGTGTTTACTGTTCATCAATTCTCACAATATGTTTGACACATTTAGAGGAAAATATCCCCCATTACCATGACAATTCCTCCTCCAAACTTACCAGCCATTTTGACACGTATTGGTTTAATTTTTGGTCACCAGCACAAATTATCTACCGTCAGGTCCAACTAAATTGGATTTACTTCCATCACTGAAAAGAACTTTGAACCGATCCTCATCTTTCCAAACAACCTGCATCTTCAAGTCAAGCCTTCTTATTCTTTATACTTTTGATAAGTATAGTACCTGGAGAAAAAGCTTTCAATACGAATTCTTTCAATTGTTTGGTCACTGTACAAGAGAGATATGCCATCAGTCTTCATTTTGACCGTTTGCTGCCGTCACTTTGACTTTGTCTAGCATGTCTGGCAGCTGCTGCCACACTGAGAACATAACTACTTATCATCTAGTGAGGTCAGTATCACCATGTGCCTGTGAGGAACTTGTAAAACGTAACAAAATAAAATCAACCGTTTTCTCATTCTGTCCTCTGTATTTTTCCAAATAAAGTTTTTTCTTAAATATATTTATTTCCATAACCGCTTTCGAAAAAAAGCATCTTTTGTAGATGAAATACATACCAAGAGCTACGATTTCAATACATTTTAAGATCCAGTGATAATTACAATTAATTAGAACTACATTTCCCTAAACAGTTTTCTTATTTTGACTGATACTGTGAATGTAGCAATGTTTGTGGGTATGTCTGTATTCTCTCCCCAAAATACATTGTAACCGGGCAATTTAGATTGAGGACCTTCAAAATTCATTAACCTAAAGAATACAAACAAAATCCAGGTGATTTGATATTTAATGATACAAGTGTGGGGTCTGCGTTCACACTTACTAAGAGAATACATTGGGCATTGGACTGCTATAAAGGTGGAAAACCATTTAATTTTCACAGTAATGACGTTGATCTCCTCTGGCTGCGAAATATTTGGGACCAAAATGAGCTAGTGTTTTTGATAGCTGTGTCCCTATGTCAATGGTTAGCAAGCATCTTTATTGATGTAGTGAGTATGATTCTCACATGGTGACAAATGTGTCTGCTTCTGTCAAATAAGCTAAAATTGTAGATTACTAGATATCATAAATAGAGCAATACTTATAACGCTCGTCTCACACATCATTATTACTGTAATGACTGGGTGCCTCACAAATGTGATCTTGTCCCTGACTGAGCTAAGCTTGATAAATTACTCTAGGGAAGGGCGTGGTTTTTGCTCTTCGAGAAGAGCGCTGCTATTTGGTAAAATTAGTTCTGTTTGCTCTTATGTATTGTCGGGATGGCTATTACATAGATAGGGCCAGCTCAACCATTTATAACAGTTCCTAGTATATATATATATATATATATATATATATATATATATATATATATATATATAAGAGAGAGAGGGGGGAGAGATACTTGTATACTCTCATACATTCTCATTTCATAAAGGCCCATGTCAAATTATTTTCGCCAAAGAAAAAAAAAGAGAAAAAAATGTCTTAAAACGAACTTCTGTAGGGTCCTGGCTTCTGCAGGGTCAAACTACACTAGACTCCAAGTGAAGATGATTATTGCTACTTGTATGTATGAGAAATAAATTCGTTGATATAAAAGACACGTCAGTTTGGCCAAGATGCAAAGAGAGCCGCCTCGGTTTGGTTTAAGGTGAAGGGATAGGTACATTATCGAAAGATTACCCCCCAAAACTTAGCGAGGATTGTTCTTGTTACGGGGGAAAACACAGCCAACTTCAACTTATATACATATATATTAGCTTGGCTACCCTTCGTTGCACATTGGAAAACATCGAATATAACAATAGAGGAAGGCAAATGATATTTTATAGAGATTTTATAAAGTTGAATAAGGGGTGTCCGCACATTTTCCCGGACAGGCCCACGCAAGCCCGTGCATAAGCATTAAAATGTTTCTTCTTTCCTCAAGCAAGAATCTATGTGCTCACTTTTGGCATTAGAAGTTTGCATTTCAAAATGAATCATCAGATTTAGATATTCCTCATGTTTTACACTCGCACTAGGGTTGTGGTAAGGGTTAGTAATGGAGATAGGTGTAGAGTTCTTGCTCAAAGAAAAACGTATTTAATTATCGGATGAGGTTGATTCCCTTTAAAAAAAACATCTACCGAACTAAACAAGCATTGAGAGAAAGAATGAAAGCAAGGGTCTGGTTTAGGATTTTTTTTAAACTGACAAATTTCTGGAAGGTCTGAGGAACTAATAGTTCAAAAACATTGAAATAATAAGAAAAATAATTAAATTTTCCGTCGTAGTTCGAACTCAGACCACCAATTCCGTTTTCCATATTTTTAAACACTGAGACATAAGTGCATCAACTTATTTCTTCAGAAAAAAAAAGAAAAATTTGGAAAGCTTACAAATTACGGTGAAAAAAGTAGTTTTAACCTTAAATTGAACTGTCTAGGCTTGGGGGGCATCACCATTTATCCTATGTTAATCATGGGGTCAAGTTACCTTTATAGACAAATTTGAAGCCTTTGGGTTTAGCCTTATCCGATAGATTTGAAAAATGCCAAAATTGACCTGGTGTAGCTGTTTGGAAATTAATAAGACAAACACACTCAAGCAAGCAGGATAAAAAATCACCGTCTTTATTCTAATATACATGCATACATATATGCACACACACACACACACACACACACACACACATATATATATATATATATATATATATATATATATATATGTGTGTGTGTGTGTGTGTATATATATATATATATGTATATATATATATATATATATAGCCCACTTAGAGGATTTCACCCAGCTTTTTTACTTTGAATCAATGAAACTAATCACAGATGTGACACAAAACGATATTTGTCGTATAGCTTGGTAAAATATAACACCATCAAATTAAAATATGATTAATCATTTAATATCAATTATATATCTAAATTATGCGCATATTTTTTCCAGATGAAGTAGAGTTAAAGATTATTGATCCAACCAAGGCTGAGGACAAAATCTGGAATCGTCAACAGAAAAATCACAATTAGCACTCAGTTGCCCTTCCTAGAACATTTGTGCTGAACTGTATTCTTAGAGGCAAGGACTTCACTAATGAAAAACAATATTCTCTTTCAAACTAGTTCCAACTCACACGAATAGAGGTTGACAGATCAGCTTTGTGGAAGAGTTATTCCATATCCAACTTACAGAGAAATCTAAAATATTAAGTTCGCATCTGTAATAGTTTTAAAATTAAAAATCTTTGATATTTTACTCAATTTAATGCATTCTGCCGAACGTGCCTTTCTGTCCAACCTCCGACATTTACAGATCCTTTGATGTGATGTGCATGTATAGCTTTGTAATTCTGTGACTAGAGCCGACTTCCTCTGTGGAATTCAGAAATGTAATCAGAACAGGTGTATCCTAAGTACTCTCCCTCCCACAAAGCTCTGAAAATAGCCAAAAATCCAAAACGCAAAAACACGACACCCACTTAGAGCTTCTCACTCAAACAGCGTGCAAGATAGAGCACATAGTTTTTTTCATGTCCTCATTTGACCAGATGAGCAGATAATCAACTCTTTCATATATTCGCCGAGCTTCCGTGTGGAGTAATCATTTTGTAATGCATACGAAGGACGCTGAAAAGGTCTCGGCTCCAGGAATAATAACAATTCTTTGCGCAACCTCAACTCTCAAAATCTGGGCGTCATTTTGTCACTTTAGCTGGAAAAGGTGTTCTTTAATTATGTAAAGTGTTAATTTGCAGGAACCTTGCTCTTTAAAAAAAATTGTTTGTAGGTCATTCCATTCTTGGTCAGGCAGACACACCCTCCTATTAAATATTCAAACCTGAAGATATTGACTAAGGTCACTGTGAATTTGAATATGTTTTATAATGATTGTCTCCGTCCAGGTTTAGTAAGCGAGATCAGGCCAAGAACTGACATTGTTTCTGAAGCCGATAATTTTTCAGCAACCCCCTTTACATTAAAAGATCATAACTCCGTAAGGAGGTCCAGCAACAAAACCAAATCTTCGTCAGATCATCATCAGATCCATAAAAATACATGGCAAAAATGTAAGTCTTGCCTAACTGCTCACATGGTCAAGTGGGGACATAAAGACTTTGAGCACATTTCAAACAATCATTCTGTAATTGAAAGAGCAGTAATAAATATACACGCTGCATACTCATGACTTGATATGTTATAAGTGACAGGAACAAAACTATGGATGTTTCATCTTGCAAACTGTTTCAGTGAGAAGCTCTCAAAGTGGGTGTTGAGTTTTTGCATCTTGGAATTTTGGTCCTTTTCAGAGCTTTGTAGGCGAGTGAGAGATTTGGCTCTAGTCACGAGGTTCCGAAACCGTACTGGCCATATCTAAAAAGCTGTAAATATCGGGGTTTGGAAGGAAAGACTCCTTCGGCAAAATGCATAAGATTGAGTGAAATTTCCAAGATTTCTAATTTAACTACTGTTAGAGATATAGATCTAATATTTTAGATTTCTCAAAGTTTGATAAAGGAACGCCTGTTCTTTTTTTTTCGGGGGAATCTAGGGGATGACCCGGGGAAAGTTCTTAAAATTGGATGATTTAATAAGAAATGACTCCGGATGGAGCCTTGTCATGTACCACTTTTTAAGAATTTTCAATCAGATTTAGATCCAGACTGTTTCCTGATTACATCATTGAGTTGTTTTGCCTGAAGAAAAAGCTATAACGCTCTTTGCTCTTTGGCGAAATGCATAATTAACCAGAATATCATCATCACCACCAAAAATATTTTCTATCGATGGAATAATAAAAGTGTCCATATTTTTATTCTTTGACTGTTGATGTAATGGTTGTCATCTTCCCTGGTCCTTAACTTGACAAACAACCTCATATCATAAATGAGAGGGGAAATTTTATTATTTCCCTCAGGCTTGGATGGCACCAGACAAAAGTTTCTACATCATTGCCTTGGCCAATGCTGATTAATGATTTATCACTGAATATCACTTTCATCCAATCATCCACACTCAATGATTGCTTCTCTCAAGTCCATTGCAATCTTGTTTTCTTATGTTTAGGTCTTAGTGTTGGTTTGGGCTTAGGTTTTCTTTGTGTAAATTTCATTTCATTCTTCCTATCTTATACAGTTTTATCACAAACACTGACTGCTGTTTCTGCCCATTTGTTTTGTTGTAAGATTTCTATTTTCAATGGATATTGACTTGAGTTTTCTATCCTGATGCCTTGATGTCACCGGAGGTCTACCTGTATGATTTCCTTTATAACCTTCCCATTTACTGTATACCTGTTAAAATCTTCGATACATCTGCCAGGGAACAACCAACATCTTTTGCCCCACTCCATCTTCTCGGAAGAGTTTTATAATCTTTTCCATTACATCAATTGACAACTCTCTCGTTGGAATCACGTTTCCTTCAAATTACCCCAGTCTTTGTAAAAAGTCCAACAACAACTTAAGGTCTGCAAATACTCTCCTTCAACTTTAGACTAATTTTCATTTTTAGACTTCTGCTGGTTTTAGTTTCAGAAATGCAAATTACAAAGTGATTCTATTTTTCTTGACATTGGTTGATTCCGTAATTCTTCACTTGATCTGGAAAAAAATGTGTCAATAATCTGAATGAATCAGTTTAGTTTCTCTATGGTATATTTTCATGAAGCCAAAATGTCAAGCTAACAAATAAAAATTGCTTTCTGTTCATTTGCTGGATGAACATCCCCAGGATGTGCTGATTCCATAATGTTTGTCAGGGGTAGTGAATATATATATATATATATATATATATATATATATATATATATATATGTGTGTGTGTGTGTATGTATGTGTGTATG
>OY735207.1:31610638-31618138 GCA_963457665.1 Thysanoteuthis rhombus
CATCTGCCCCCAAATTTAACCAATTCTTACTCACATCATTTCCCACCCTCCGACAAAGTCTCATTGAAATTCATTGCTAACCTTTAGAGATATCGTGTGGATAGACAGATAACTTGTGGAGATATTTTCCGGTTGAAGACAGCTAGGAAGCAGGGAAAATAATAATAATTTTACGACTTCTTTCTCAGTCTATTGTACTCCCTTTTACTAAATTTCATTGAAATCCATCGAGAACTATCGGAGATATTGAGTGGACATATAGAGAACTTTTAAAGATATGTGGTGTGGACAGATAGCTACAATGTAGGGGAGTTAATAGCGCATGAGTTCGCATCAAAATTCCATGACTATTCTCGTAGATTATTTTCCATTCTTCTACAAAATCACGCAGAAATTAATTGAATTTTTTCTAGTTATCATGAAAACAGATAGACGGATTGATAAGATAGGACTAAATAAAATGTTCCGATTTGAACTTTGATACTGATGTTTTCAGTCTGCCCACACAATATCCCGAAAATTTCGAATGGAATTCCAATGAAATATCGCGGAAAGGTTGGCAATGGTCAACAAAAGATGTCATTAAATTTGAGAGCGGATTCATGTTAGAGCTATCAGTCTACACAGGTGCTTAATTTCTAGAACGAAGATTAATGACATTTGATTGTAAATAGCTGAAAATGATTCTTTTCTAAACTTTACTCAGGATGAAATTTCTTTTCCAACAATATGCGAGATGCTTACATTAGTTTATGGTACCAGCAGCGAAAATCCCCTTTTTGTGATTTTCCATTAAAAATAATTAAGCTATAAGGCTGAAAAGGTTATCATATAATGATATTTGACCCTATTAACATTCTAATATCACTAATGTTTGGCCACCTCATCTGGATAGGCCCTTTTATTATTGTTTTTTTTTCTGTTGTGTTTTAGCTATCTGTTACCTGACGTCGTTGAGGGTAACATTATTTTGGTTTTAGTCAGTACCAAACCTACATCTATATCTGGTGGGGTGACACATCCTACGTATGAGTTTCATTAGTCATTTCTTTAACCCAAGTTTTTTTTTATGTATCAACCCCTTCCCCATATGCAAATAAAACAAAGGGAGATTATTAACATTGTTTATTTTGCATCTCACCTCTTCACCAATCTACTGCATGCGTGCGCACGCGCACAAACACATCAAATTTCAAACAGACGTTTTGTATGCCAAAGGGGATATTTTTAGTAGTACGATACAAATTGAATAGCTTTTGTCCCAATTTCTGTGATTACTACTCTACGGTAATTACACGATATCTCCGAAAGTCCATCATGAATTACATTGGAATTTCGTGCAAGCATGGGAAATAAAGCGAGGATGGAGTTGACAAATTTTGAGGAAGACCCCGGAATAATTTTTGATTGAGAGATATTTTTCCATTTCTTATGCATTCACGTATACGCCCATCACTGTGAATACAATATCTCCGGGAGTTCTTCAATGGAATTTCTGGAAAGCTATGTAAATAGTCACAGAAGAAGTGATTGAAATTTGGGATTAACCCGTTCAATTTACTTCCATCGGCAGTTGTATGCACTCTCTCAGTTTTATATGGGGGTAGGTTTGTTTCCAAGATAGGCAGTGTTATGATACCATAATATAGATTGGAGACCCAAAAGAAGACAAAAATACGAAAATTGTCCGGCCACATCTGCCCCAGGACTATATAACACTTTCATCCATCCATATCAAAATCTAGGTACATTGGAATTAATGCAAATACACACACATACATGTATTTCTACGTTTAAGACTGTACAGGCATAGGTATGTGTATAAAGAAAGAATAGGAAGAGAATTACATCAATTGTTATATAGAAATGGACCTATTGGTACAGAACAATAAGTTTTGATCTGCATACATTTGTATATACAGCAATTACCATATTCCTTTATATATATATATATATATATATATATATATATATATATATATATACATATATATATATATGTTTGCATTGTCGATGTGAAATGATCCAACAGTAATCTAAGACAAGCCAAATACCCACAGAGACAGGAAACAAACACCCTCGGAAACCAAATTTTACCCTCACCAAAACAGATACGAACACCTCCTCTCCTGCTCCCACTAGACAACAAAACAACACAGAAGAATCCCCATTTCCTTAAACGTGTAAACGGCAATTTTTCTGTGAACTGCAGTAAATTTTTTCTCTGTAAAAGATGGCTGGTACCAGTCGAAATGCATCGAAACATGCTCACGTAATAATGAAAAAGAATTGTGATACAACGCCTATTTTCTCTTAAGATTTTCTCTTGATCTTCCAATTGTCCCTTTCATCACATGTATATATTACTACCTTAAAACAACAATATATATATATATATATATATATATATATATATATATATATATATATAGGTCATGTTCGTAACTCAACTGAAACCGTAATGCGACCAACGTCTTTTGGTGGCATCTTGTGTTGGGGGTGATCAATAGAAGAATTATAGAAAAGGGTGATCAATGGATAAGTTACTTCTCTCACCTTTTGTTTGGAGAAGTTTGAATGAAAAAAACAATCAAACGTGAACGCAAACAGGCCTTAACTGAAGGATGAATTTAGAATGAACTCATGTTGTGAATTGAACTCCCAACTACAAACCTATTGAGAGATTTGGAGGAGATTCTAGACATAATAAAGAGCTAATGTTTAAACTTTCAGCCCTCTCGCTGCATTGGTGTGGCCTATACGCGCGGCACATCCATGGATACATAACCAACTAGAAAGACCAATCTAAAAACTGAAGAAACCAATGTTGACAGTTTTGGTCACAGTGTTGATTGATGCTTCATTTATCTATTCACAAGAATGAAAAAAAAAGGACCGCTCGAATAGCAACTGAGTAACTCCGGTGCCGACAAAGATATAGTTCCTACAAAAATGTCTTTATGATCATCACACACACACATAGACACACACACACACACACACACACACACATGCACACACACACACACACACACACACACACACACACACATATATATATATATATATATATATATATATATATATATGTATATGTATATATATATATATACTCTGACTGGGGTACCCGACGTTGCCCTGGAAAAAAGCTAATCAGTACTAGAAGATCCTGTGATTAAATCTAACACAGAGCTTCTCAGTATGAACTGCAACCCTTGAAGTGATTCAAAAATGCAACTATGACCTTTTTTTAGAAAAAACAAAATTGACCTGACCCTTGAATTTACCTTTAATTGTCACCAGGGTTATTTTAGGCTTAAATTACCCTCGTATACAAATTTGAAGACTATATGGGTGCAGATGTTTCCGTTAGATTTGAAAATGCTAAAATTGACTTCATCCAAAATTGACCTTTTGAAGTCACGAGATATCAGCTCCACCTATCCTATATTCATGCAGGAGCCAAGTTTCCTTTGCACAGAGAATTGCTGTTCATTCGCCTCTGTTAGATTTGAAGTTGCCATCATTGACCTGAACTTGAATTGACCTTCATTGATTGACCTTCATCTCCACCTATCCTATGTTCATCCTTGGGTTGAGTTAAACTTGTACCCACATTTCCAGGCCATAGGTTGCGGCCGCCCTGTTACATTCGAAAATGCCTACCAATTTGACCTGACCTCATAATGTCCTTTAAAGGTCAACACACCCTTCTTCCTTGGTAAAAGTCTTTATGAAATTGTCTCTGTTAGATTTAAAAATGCAAAAATTGACCTCTCCCTCCAAAATCGATCTGATTTCAAATTGAATATCATAGTTCACCAGAGGTCAGCATCATCCATCCTATGTTCATCCTGGGGTGCAATTACCTTTGTGCACAATTTGCAGCCTTTTGTGTGCAGCTGTCTCCGTTAGATTTGAAAATGGCATAATTGACCAATCCTATATTCATATACCTGGGGTCATGTAACCTTTTTACACATAATTTCAGCCAGTAGGGTGCAACCGTTTGGGAGTCTATAAAAAAGATTATTTGAAACAAACAAAGAGAAGAGACAAAGAAACATCTTTCGTCTTTATAGTATTTGTCTATTTACTTGTCAATCTCAGACCCCCCTCTCTCTCTCTCTCCCTCCCTCTCTCTCTCTGTCCGTCTGTCTCTCTCTCTCTCTTATTACCTGCAACGAATCTTGCAAGGTCTATGAGAACCAAATTCACTTTCTTTCAGAACAAAATGGAAGAAGGTTTAAAGCATCCACATAGGAAGATGGGAAGGGAAGCATGAGAGAGAGAGGGGGAGAAATTTACAATATTTACGATATTTGTGTTCCTGATTTTTTTTTTATTACGTCATAATAAAACGTTGTGATGCCACAAGAGAACTTATTCTTATCACATTTACGATAAGTTGTTTTTTTATCTTTACTCTTTTCAAGTTTGATTCTTTACCGGGCCTCAGATTCCAAAAACACTTTTTATTGAAAGTTGGGGTCAAAAGTAGTGGGAAACATTTTTTGCATTTTAGGAGTCAAAAGTTGGGTGAATGTTTTGAAGTAAATGAATCAGGGAGCAAAGGATTGTCAATGGTCAGGAATTAAGGCATGTGTTACAGAATGGGGCTTTTTTGTATATAAAATAAATTACAAATAATTTGGCCGTCGAAATGCATTTTCATTCTTGATGAAACGATTTTGTCAATAATGTCAGGAAAAAAAATGTCAACAATTGAATGGACAACGTCGCGGGTTTTGAACATAATCTGTTCTTGTTTACGTTATACTAACCCACGGAAGACGAACAAGCTTTTAGCAAAGACAGACATTCTAACAGACAGACAGAGACAACGAGATAAATAGAAAACCTGAAAAGTGGATGGGAGAATCGGAGATAGAGTAGGGGTTGGACGAGAGATCCGTGTTGCCTTGTTGTTTACGCCCGTCAAAAGACTATTGCTGGAGGAGGCAGCAAACAGAAGGAAAGAAAAGTAAGGATGTTGTTTACCGGCAGACTTGGCAGAATCGATGACGTCACAGACATGTATCACGTGATACAGCTGACGGCGGGAAACTTTCATTTTATTCAGTCTTTTTCCCCTTTAATAAACTTCGCTTGCTGTCTCTATTTATTATTTATTATTTTTTATTTTTGTTCCGGTTTTAAGAAGCGATCTTGTTTTCTCTTTTTGTATTGTTATTATATCTAATGCATGTTTACATCAGATGTCTGATGGTTATAGCTAGAGATTGTGTGACAGCAAGTCTACTAATATCTACAGTAATTTCCTCAGTATTTTCATAGACCCCAAACAACACAGTGATCTGGACATTCTGATTTTTCCACGTATTTCTAATCCATCTAATCTTGTCTTTTGGTATAAATCCAAGTGCACCGACAATTATGGCCATGATTCCAACCTTAGTGTTCCAAAGTTTTTGTCCTGGTATTTTGACATTTTCTGCGTTCTTTCGTCTGCATTCAGCAGAATCAGCAAGTGTGTTTTTACTTGTTTACCGTCATCAGATTCGGTTTTCTCGCTTGGATAGAGTGGTAAGCTGGATCTCAAAATTCCAGAGTATTTTATTTTGTCATTTTCTGGGACAACCTCTCGTTCAATTTGATACCATATGTTTACATGGTCGAACTTGAGTGATTATTATTACATATGATTACTGTGATCCGCCATATGACAGTGTTTCAATGGTGGGAATATACTTTCGCAATTGTGGATAATACCAAGTTTTGTCATTATTGGTCATATTCCAGCTGCCCCATGAAACTCTCATGAGTTTGAGCAGGCTTTCATTACAAGCGTTCAGTACAAGCTAACTCAATACCCACTTGATCTTTAGAATGATTTCATAGATAACAGACACTCACTGTAAACAAATGTTTGTGCGTTTTTTGTTTTTGTTTTTGTTTTTTTTTCATGAAAAATAAACAATATTTCCCCCAAATCCATTTAGGTGATCATTGAATTAAGTAATTTTCTTTTCTATATTGGCTGCTTTATTTTTGGAAGATCTTTTATTTCAGCGTTTGAATTTTTCTGTGGGCGGACTTCAATTATAGCGAAACTGAACTTAATTTATGGTGACAAAAGTTGATATTAAAAAGTAATTATTTTGCGACTATCAATCATATCATAGAAAGGACCGTGATCATCGGTATGATTTGTAATGTTTTGATCGCTTAGTTGAGAAAAGCAGTACGTGAATTGAACGTTTAAATGTGAACATACATATATTTATGTGGTTCAAAGCAATGGTCCCTGACTTTTATGCATATGAATGAAAGGCAAAGCATCACATCACTTAAGAGTAAACTCTCAATGGAGTAACAATGTCCGTTTGCTATAGCATGTGATCATTGCAAATCCCTAGTCTGGTCGAAATCAGGACTTCATTCGAATAAGTTCTAATGACCGCCCCTTGACAGGATATAAGTTCACCGAAGGGATACCTTCTCTATGATTATACAGCTTAGAATGTACTCAATTAGCTGCTGAATGCACAGGGAAATATGTCCCTAATGAATAATTTTCCACACTTTCACAGGAATCGAACACCAGAACCTTTTTCGTGTGAGGCAGACGTGCTAACTATTACGAGCAGATTGCATATAGATGTAATTGTTGAGTTTTCATACCGGTTGTAACTGGTGGCTTTCACTGGGAATGTTTTCACTGATCTCTTGTATTCAGCAGATGTTGCACTTTCGGATAACCATTTATTCCTGTCTTTACAGAATTCTCTTGATGGAAAAATAATAATTTCATGGGAGACTGCAAAAGCCATCTACGACAATGATTTTGTTGAAAAGATAAAAAGTAGTACGAGGATGGAATTATGAAGTTGCCTTGAAAGATGACAAGGGTAGTTAGATCGCGATGTTGTTCAATAAAGGAAATATCAAAATTAGAATTGAAATGTTTTTCATTCAATGTTTGTCATTGTTAAGAGCTGAGTTGATACCCTATCGGTCGCACACACGATTCCTGCAGCAGCCCCATTTTATTTAATTGTTTATTCTACTTACGTTGTCTAAGCCAAGTGATATATTGATGGTGTCGTGACAGGAGATCCTTTCAACTATGAGGTTCAATATAATATAACGCAATTTATAATCATTCTGTCAGATCATATGTCCTTTTCTTATTAACATAATCGTGACGTTGGAAGCAGATAGACTGAAAGAAAGGAGATGAGAATTTAGACCTTTGCATTACCGGCGGAAGTTTAGCTCAATGGTAATAGCAACGCTATGTTGGAGCAGCTACCCTATCAGTGGCAGGTTCGATTGCTGCGGCAGTCCCATTTTCTTTGATTGTATACTCTATTCATGCTGTCTAGGCCAAGTGATGTATCAACAATGTAATGACCGGAGAATATTCCAAATAAGAGTTTCAATGGGATATAACGCAATACATAATCATTGTTAATGAATAAGCCGAACAAACCTTTTACGTAACCCACTTATGTGTTAGAGTTACGAGAATATATG
>OY735207.1:31623138-31628138 GCA_963457665.1 Thysanoteuthis rhombus
TATATATATACATATATATATATACATACATATATATATATATATATAAATAATATATATACATATATATATATATATATATATATATATATATATATATATATATATATATATATATATATATATATATATATATATATATATATATATATAGGTAGGTAGGTAGGTAGAAAGAGATATAGATAAAAATATACCAAGAGGGATTTATATGTTGACAAATACACACACACATATTTATACATACATATATAATGATATGGAGTTGTGTTTATGATAAAAGTTCTCAATATTTCTAATAAAATAGATCTATCATAATTGATACTTGTAAATATTCAGTACAAATTACAGAGAGAGAGGGGGGGATAACATGTCTTCATTCAGACAATAGAAAAAATTACTGAATTGGTAGCGGAAAGGAAATTTGTGAATACTTTCCAGGACAATAAGAGTGTATACTCTCTAATTCGTTCGTATATGTGCATGAGCATGTGTGTAAGAAAATGACTGGAGGTGGTTTTCTGCACTTACAAACATGCATATGTGCTCATAGGCACGCATGTCGGGTATTAATTTACATGTGGATTTTCTAAACTAGAAACTAATACAAATTTCCTTACACACAGGTCAGTCTTTATGCGTGTGAGACTAGGGGGGTTTCAACATTTCAGAATTTGTGATAATAAATCCAAATACTTTAAGATTAATTCCTGCCACCTGTCATTCCTGCCACCTGTCTCTGTCTCTGTCTCTCTTTCTCTCTCTCTCTCTCTCTCTCTCTCTCTCTCTCTATATATATATATATATATATATATATATATATATATATATATATATACACACTTATAAAAGGAAAAGATAGAGACTGTGACAGATGGAAAATAAGAAAAATATTCAACTCCAGATTTTAGGATTTTTCCCTTTAATTTGTAAAACCATTAAAACAGTTACAGAATATTTCATGTGAATATTCATTTATATGGCTATAATTACTTGTTCTGTAAAAATATATGTATTATCATTTATGTTTTTATATATATAAGTTTTAGAGCAATGATACTTAACAACACAAAACATTGAAATTAACTTTGTCATTTCAGTCACTCATTTCCCAATATCTGTCAGTGCAATTTATGAAATTTTCCATCAGTTTTGCCCCACCTCTGTTTTATGGTACAATGAGCAAATTTTCTTGCACACACTATCATATATATATATATATATATATATATATATATATATATATATATATATATATATATATATATATATATATATATATATATATGTGTGTGTGTGTGTGTATGTGTGTGTGTGTATATATATGTGTATATATATATATATATATATATATATATATATGTATATATATATATATATATATATATATATATATGCACATATATATGTGTGTATGTATATATATATGTATATCTGTGTCTGTATCTGTGTATACATCCATATATATATATACATACATATATATACATACATATATATACATATATATTAAAAACGTATACACACACATTTATATATGAATGTACATATATATATATACGTATACATACATACATATATGTATATGCCTACATATATATACATATATGCATATATATAAAAATATACGCACATATATATATATATATATATGTATAAATTTATATATATATATACATAATTTGTCCGTATGTAGATAGGTTGTTGAATATATAGATATCGGTATTTATACATGCGTAGATAGATAGATTGATAGATAAGGTATACATGTAGATTTTCATCTTCATCACTTGAAATTATATTTCATTGCATTTACAGAGTAAATCCCATAAAATATATTCCGATGATTGTGGATGAAAAACAAATGATTAAGTAATAATTGGATATGCATGAAAATATGTATTTTGTCTGGTCTGTTCGAAAGATACACACGCTAACTGAAGAGTGGGGACCAAGGGAGATTACTCCTCTGTCAGCTCCATCAATAAGAGCCATAACACGAGCCCTTTTTTTAGTATCTTTCTTCTAGATTGTAACTCCTTCTGTCTACGTAGAAATCTTTTTCTCTCTGATTTTTTGTTTTCTTTCTTTTTTTTTTTTTATTTCTCCCTAATTTTATGTACAGATGCTGCTACGTGTGTGTCTCTGTTTTTTTTTATTAGGGTTTTTTGAGTATCATTACTTTTTTTTTTAAATATCTATGCATCTTCGTTTTTCCTGGGTCTATGTGTTTTTGTTTTAAATGTTGTACTTGTGCGTCCCAGTCTGCCTTCGTGTTCTTCCTGAAATATTCATTTCTGTGAACGTTTACGTGTGTTTGTTTTGCTGTTTTGGTAAATAATGTGTTTCTTTTTCTTTGTTTGTGTATGTGTGTGTGTGTGTGTGTGTGTGTATTTCTATCTGTCTCGGCATCAGTCTATAACTGAGCTTGGCTGTGTGTGTGTGTGTGTGTGTGTGTGTGTGTGTATTCCCCTCCGTCTCGGCATCAGTCTATAACTGAGCTTAGCTGTGTGTGTGTTTGTGTGTGTCCGCATTCTTCAATTTTCTATGTGTCAGTGTTTTCTGACCATTTCTCTCTCCAACAATGTGTGCAGGGTCTGTCCGAAAAGTATCCAGCCATTTAATACTAACAAAATCATAGCCTACCCAGGGTAGTGATAACTCAGTCCCCTTTTGAACAAGGCGTATCAGGACCTCACACACTTATTCCAGCGAAGCAGATTGCAAAGTCGTATTTTAAAGCCATGATCAGCTGCCTCGTCGAGTTCCCCTTAATCCTATCCACGGTCGGAAATCTCTTTGACACGATTCGTAAAAAAAAAATGACATCGTTCCGTCATTGTCATAGTCGCAAAGTACACAAGCAACAGAGTCTCACTGTCGATTGAGTAACCTCGCGGGAAAGTATCTGTTCACGCATATGTAGTAAGGTCTCCTCTAATTAGTAGCCAGATTGCATCAAGGTCACACAACCAGTTCTTAGGATATTCGAAGGGTGGATACTTCCTGAACAGAGTTGGTATTTGTGTGTCTGCATCCGTGTGGGTATGTCACCCCTTTATGTGCCTGTGTGCACGTGACTTTGAGTGTGTTTCTATCATACGGTATTTGTATTTATTCATATATATGTATGCCTATGTATATTTGTTTGCCTATGTTACTAGTCAGTAGATTTTTGTACATCGACGATTATCTTCTTTTTTAAACCTGTTCTCTTAGATCGTATGCTGCTTGTGTATGTGTGATGTGTGTGTGTCTATGTGTGTCTGTCCGTGTCTGTATGTGTAGTGCGTGTGTGTGTCCGTTATTTTCTATCATGTTCTGTCGTTGTGTGTCAGGGAGTCGAGATTTGTTCATCAATAGTTCTGTAGCTTTATTCTGAAAAAAAAATCTACACTCGTTTTTTAACAATCTCCTTCCTTTTCAATGCAATTAACCCCACAACGTATCCCCATAAATCTCATGTGCATTCCAGATTAAAATTCAGTCATCAACTGTCTTACTATGGACTTATTGATCAAACCTTATATATATATATATATATATATATATATATATATATATATATATGTGTGTGTGTGTGTGTGTGTGTGTGTGTGTGTGTGTGTGTGTGAGTGTTACGATGGATAATTGAGATTTGAATAGATTACTTAGTATCTGTTCAAACTACTCCCCAAGTACAGCCTGCCCAGACAATAAAATACTCACTTTTCTGCCACACTAAGTTGCTCGGCATCGCTCTACTGCAGGCGTCCAATCAAAGTACGATAACTCTATTTGGCTTAGAAGGAAAGTACGGACTGTTTCTGGTACACGGGACATTTTTTTTAACCTGATATCAGAAACAAATATTCTCCTGAATATAAAACCGAGACTGGTTTAAATAAACTGTCTGAAAAAATGTTCATATGTAAAATTTAATGAAAAATAATCCAGCAGTTGTGAAATGCTTTCCCTGGTGGAACAGCTGCTTCAGAGAGCTGGGAATTTTGATTGGGCTGTTTTTCCTGGTGGCTGTCACTTACACAGTGATGGTTCAATCCGGGCCATAACTTCAATTTCGCTCTTATGCCCTTGAGGAAGGAATTAATCCGGGTAAGCTTGATAACGTCAGGGGCTCATTTCGACATGAGGGTGTGGTTAATCATGAACCTCCTGACAAAATATTACTAATTGATTTTCCCAACGGTAAAAGTTGACTAATCATTAGAACTGTTCAATTTGGTCTGTTCCACAATGAATCAACAAATATTTGTCGACGAGGAAGATTCAGGCTTTTGACGTCTTTCTGTAGCATTGCGGTAGGGTTCAAAGAGCGTCGTAACAGTTGGTAAGGTGAGACTGGCTTTAAAAGGTTTCGAATCACATGGGCGAACCTAAAAAAAAAAAAAAGAAAACAAGAGAAATGAAAAAAAAGTTAAATTATTCGTCTGACCGGTATATTTTAACCATGGTTTTTCAGAAGTTCTAAAAGAAACAATTGGCTTAATTCCATGAACCTTTCCATCGAGTACTCTCATCTTTTTTGTTTTTGATACAAAGTTTAGACCGATACGCTCCCCTGCCTTCCCTGTACTGTCAGAAGATCTGAAAGGAATCATTGATTGAATTCTGTGAATCTTTTAGACGAACATTCTCGTCCTTTTATTTTTATCACAACGTTTAGGCCCACGCCCTCTCAGGCCTTCCTAGTTGTCCGAAGTTCTGAGACAAATCATTGTCTTTATTTCATGAACCTTTCAGAAAAGTATCTGTATCGTTTTACTTGGTCACAATGTTTAGACTGATGCAATGTCCGGCTTATCCAACAGTGTTTGGCATTCTGAGAGACAGCATTACTCCGAGCATTTCGATCCTCATTTTTGTTGTATTTATCACGATGTTTTGTATACTAAGCTTTAGCCCAACCAGGTATGTATTGTAATCAAGATTTTTTTAAATTCTGGATCAAAAAGAAATTATAGCAATGAGTGTATCTTTCCAGTTATACATAGTTAGGAGAT
>OY735207.1:31633138-31650638 GCA_963457665.1 Thysanoteuthis rhombus
ACGTACCGATAAGAAAACAAATATACTAATGCATAAAGTAATTCCCTGATATACAGTCACAAAATTCATACATAAACCAACATATAAATTTTAGTTATTATTTGTATATGTATGTATATATATATATATATATATATATATATATATATATATATATATATATATATATATATATATATATATATATACACGTGTTGTAAATATAGACATTCTCACCCTCTCTCTTTCGTACACAAACACACACACAATCATACACACACACACACACATACACACACACACACACACACTCACATATATATATGTAAATGATATTCCGTCATTATGCAGTTAATGTATCACTCGTCCTAAGCGGCTATCCTATCGGTTGCAGGTTCAATTCCGGCAACAGCCCCATTTTCTTAACTTGTTTATTCTACTTACAACGTTGTCTAGGCATATATATATATATATATATATATATATATATATATATATATATACTAATTTGAGAGTAGAATTAAAGAATCTCTACATATACATATATGTACGTCGATATAACATTTTCAACTATTTCTCCTGTTTGCGATTATGTTTTATCACTGGGCCACAAAAATGAGTGTATATATATATATATATATATATATATATATATATATATATATATATATATATATATATATATATATATATATATATATATATATATTATCACCTATCGAAAAATATCAGACATCTTCAACGAAACTTGCTTAAAAGAAATGCCCAAATGTACCCTATTTAAAGTTTTACCGACGCTAAACGTGAACTTCTCAGAAGTTTCAGGAACTTTTCAATTTTGATAAAATACTTTGGAAAGAGAAGATTGCATTGAAATATGCGAATATATACACAAACACACACACACACACACACACACACTCACACACACACACACACAAACGTGTGCTCACGCATATACATAGATAGATAGATTGATAGATAAACAGACAGAGAGGCAAAAGATTGCAACCCTGTCTATACGTACGTAATCATACATGTGAAAAAATTTACATAAAAGAACACATATATACATACAGAAACTGATTTTTGTTTATTTACTTCAACTGCAATAATAACAGTAATTGTTGATCTTTCAACTTGAGAGGGGTGGATTCATGCCTTCGTACACGCAAAAAAGAATGAGATATTTCAATTGTCGATCTCGCAATCCACTGGAAGCAATTTTATTTCAAATTTACAACTCTAAAGTAATTGTCCAAAATTATTTGAATACAAATTTTTCGTTCATATTTATATATATATATATATACATATATATGTATACATACATACATACATACATACATATATATATATATATATATATATATATATATATATATATATATATATATATATATATATTTATATATATATATATATATATATATATATATATATATATATATATATATATATGTATATATATATATAAAAATTGATTCACACATGCACATAGATACATGTGTAGAAAACAATTGATTGAAATGACATTAATTCGGAATTTGTTTTATATCCTAATGTTCCAAGCGGTAAAGCTTTTGAAATTATATCTGCTTACACACACACACACACACAAACAGACGCACACACACACACATTATACGCACACAGACGGACATACACACACACACACACATATATATATTGATAGATAGATAGTTAGTTAAGAGAAATGGAGAAATTTTAGTTTTAAAAAGATATGTACATGAGTAATGTATATCTATCTATCTATCTATCTATCTATCTATCTATCTATCTATATATATATATATATATATATATATATATATATATATATATATTTATATATATATAACCCCTTTTTGGGAAGGGTTCACATCTTCTGTATTATGTGTGTACCTTTTAGTGGTTAACATTCACAAATTTAATGGAATTGAGACCAAATATTTCTGATATTTGTACATAACTTTCCAAAGTTCAATATTTTCAACATTGCTTCAATATTTTTTCGATTCTTGTATTTTTTGACCTTTGGTCGAAATTCTGTCAATTTTGAACTTGCATAAAACTATTAAAATGAACTTTTCGAAATGAAACATATACTTTTTTCAAACTCCCTGTATATATATATATATATATATATATATATATATATATATATATATATATATATATTGGTGTCCACGCGGGATTGATTCCTGAACATCCTGCAGATACTGATATCCGTTAATGCTGAAGTCTCTTATATAAAACAGGGAAGAATTTGCATATAATCTAGATACATCCTGCCTTATACTTAAAATCATTTCTAGATTACTTATAATATATAATATATTTGCTATGTAAATATCTGTGTAGGCATGAAGAAAATTTTTTGTTGGAAAATCGACACCAGAGAAAAAAACAAACAAACTTGTATAAAAGTTAATTTTATTATCAAAATCCTTGTGACATAAGTAGAAATTGAACAAAATCCGGATATAATTGTATATAGGTTATTTGTGTACACTCTACAGATCCTGATATATTCGTAAAAGTTGATAGAGTGGAAAGTTGTTTAACCGTACAAAAAATTGTAATAATTTGCATTAGAAAAAGTTTTGGCATGAAGCTGATTTTTAGAATTTTGAATTTCAGAGATTTTAAAAATCTATTAAAATTCAACTAATCGTCAAAATTTAATAAAATTTTTGGAACTTCTTTAATAAAGGACAAACTATTTCAGAAGATGTTCCTTTCCAAATTTTGAAGAGAATACTCCCGTGATTACACTTTCCCTAATTAATTTGGTGATTTATTTTACTTATACAATCGTGCATGCATTGACTTTTTAATCATTTTAAAGATAACTCCCTAGATAAATAAATTCTGTTTACCTTTTTTTATTTTTTTTTTTTGACTAAGTACCGTAGGATCCGTACAGGCTTTGGTCTGTAAGAAAAAAAAATTTGAATTAATTTTTTTATCGATCATTTTTAACATTCCAATTTATTCGATATTATTTCAATTCCTTCATATTTGATCAAAATGAATTTTTGCTGTTAAAAAATACCAATGCTGAATAGAAAAAATTGAAAAAAAAACAAAAACTGATACGTTGAGAGAAAATTAAATGTGGGTTTTTTAATAATTTTTTGTTTTGTGTTGTTGTTTTTTTGTGATTGTCAGGGTAGTGCTCGGTACGATGCGAACTCAGACATTGCTTTTTCTGGATTTCCCTGGAATTTCTTTCCCGAATATTTTCGGTCCATCTATTCATTTCGCGCTTTTGAGTGGCATGAAATCAATTCTCCCTGCACTCTGCCTCATCGCCAGAAATCTTGACCAAATATGTCACGTCACTGACATGCCTAAGTAGCTGATAGAGAAGAGAGTGGGCGAGTGAGCACTTGGTTAAACCACTCTCCCTCCCATAAATACCTTACATACTCGAGCAGTTACAGCATAGCTGTTACCTCTGCTGCTAACCTTGACATGGTTAAATATTGACTTATTGTAAGGTTAGGGTTAGTTGCTTGAATTTAAAAAAAAAATATTTTTTAAAAGTGAGATTACCCTTCTTCTAATGAAGGACTGGTTAAAGATATATTTTCTCCATTAAACATTTTATACATGTGTATGTGAGAGAGAAAGAGAGATAAATTTTGCAAAAAACGATTTTCCAGATAAATATATCTGTTGATAATTGTTCTATAAAAAATACAACACAAATTAGTTGTATTCATTTCTAATTTTTTTTCGAAAAATTAAGTGAATTGAACAAAGTTTAGAAATTCAATATTTGTTCTTTTGAATATGAATAATTGAGACCTCGAAGAAGTCGGGCGAATAGTTATGAGTTCAATTTAAATTAATTAAAATATAGACCCATTAGCATATATATATATATATATATAAATAATTTATTTTAAATAGAAACAATGTAGCTGTACAGAACTGAATCCTTTTTTTAAAAATCTGTTTTTATCACTATTACCATGAACATTGGTCTTATAATTCTTTTAAAATACTTCCTTAGAATGACCGATGACACTCGGAAGCCCCTGAGGAACTTTAGTACGACCTTTGGACATTGCTTCCATTCTTGTAAGACGACGAGAAATCAACTTATTTGCAAACAAATAAAACAATTCTAAATACTATTCGTCGTCTTTAATGGGGCTTGCTCGAAAGAAAAATTGCTGCAAAAAAGTACATTATATATATATATATATATATATATATATATATATATATATATATATATATATATATATATATATATATATATATATATATATATATATATATATATATATATATAAAGAGAGAGAGAGTGGAGAAGGAAATTCTTGTTAAACCTACGACCTTGGGGTTCGCTCCAATTCGAGTCACTTTGATGGACCATGGAATGCAAACCCTTGTTTTGAAAAGATCATATATATATATATATATATATATATATATATATATATATATATATATATATATATATATATATAAGTAACTTAAAATATATTTTAATTCTAAATACTTATATCAATTAATTAATATTAATCACCGTATGAACTTCTCATGTGAACCATACATGTGTGTGCATTAGTGTGTTTATGTCTGTGTCTGCGAGTATACTTATCCATATGTGAGTATGTATGTGTGCCTTTGTGAATTTAGTGTCTTTGTAAGGTAATATATATGATATATACATGTAATATCATATAAAAGGCATATACATATCATGTTTGGCTTGTTGTTTGGTTGTCTGTCAAGTCTTGTTATAACCTAAAAGTTATAATGGATTGGTCCATGTGAAATACATTAACAGAGCTAATAAAACCATAAAAGGGTCGTAAAATATAATCGTCTGTCGCCATAACAACGAAGAATACGTTAAAATCGTGTCACAGAAACGCTGAACGTTTGAAACTAAAAATAAAAGAAAAAAAATGTGTGAGTGACTAAAAGAAAGAAAAGGTTATTGAGTTAGTGAGTGTGAGCGAATTAGGGAAAAAAAAGAGTGATTTATTGAGTGAGTGAGTGGGTTCAAGGAAGAGAATAGTGATTCAGTGAGTCACTCTGTCTCCTTCCTTTTCTTTCGTCTTCTTTTAGATTTGGCCAATTTTGTGATAACATCCCAGACAACGAGAAAGACGGAAACATACTTGCTAAACATACTTGCTAAATGTTTCAGGCCAAATGATTTTTTCAAATACCAGATTTGTCAAATTTGGCTATTTTTTTGATAAAATGATGTTCTATCTTATAATGAAATAAATCATATTTTTTGATAAAATACGTTTCTATTATGACTTTGTTTCCTACTGCACGATATCAGTGGTGACTTTTTTACATTATACTTTGTCTTGAAACTTTATGTCTGATCACCTTTTGAAACAACTTGAGCTGAATTAAGACTTGCAAAAAATAGAATTAGGATAATTGAATTATCAAAAATATTAACGAACAGATATTTTTACGGGTATATATATATATATATATATATATATATATATATATATATATATATATATATATATCTGTCTGTGTGTTTGCGTGTGTATATGTGTATGTGTGTGTGTGTGAGAAAAAGGCAATAAGACCCCAAAACTTTTAAAAGAGACCTCATGCAAGTCTTGCCAACTCACGGTTGATTTTTTGGGGCTGAAACTGAACTGGCAAAAATTGGCTAGATCTTTTCAACTTTCGGCTAAATTTATAGCTAGAAATATTATACTCATTTAAAGCCCAATTGTAAAATAAAACACCGTTATATTTGAAATGAAAATAAAATACCGCAGAAGAAATTATTAATCAAAATGGTACATTTACTTTTATTGGAGAAAATGTGTTTTTCTTTTCTTATTGTTAATAATTTAGCCTTTTCTCATTCTAGCAAAAACAGTAAAAAAACTCAAGGAAACATCTTTTTAAATTTTAGTTAAGTTTTAAAATAGAGTGTCGAAGATATATAAAAATTCTGTGATTATACCAACATATATATGTGAATTACAAACGTAAATATATATATATATATATACATATATATATATATATATATACATATATATATATATATATATATATATATAAATATATATATATATATATATATATATATATATATATATATATATTCTAGAAAGCTTTACAGCTTTAAACGCTAAACACATTAAAAAAAACTTTTTATTCAAAAATCAGTCACTTATTTCCAAATATCTGTTAATATGATTTATGTAACTTTCTTCTTTTTTTTAATGTTTAATATATACTTTGATATCATGGAACAATGTAAAAATTATCCTTTATTTGGATCATCAGTTGTTTACCATGTAACCGTTTCTGAGATTTAAAAACGAAACAGGTATATTATCATCGCACCCCAGCAGTGTTGACCAAAAGCCACCTCCCTTTAAGCTATGATTTTAATATATAGCTTATGTCATGCTATGTGTAGTTTGTTTTAATACAGGATAGGATAACTTTTTAGAAATAATGTATGTTGGTAATTCTACCAAGACCTTTGTTAGAGAAGTGAAATGAAATGAAGAATATGCTTTTGAAAACCATTTTATAAATCATAAGTTACTGCCCGTTATTTCAAAATTTATTTCCAACCTTATGAAGTAATTGCAGATTAAATTTCTCCAAAAATTTCTTCCAAAACGCTTACGGGAAAAATTCCTCAAGGGTAAAATAATAATGGTATTATGCGGAATTCTTTGAAAAATGACCTTTTAAATGTGTGTGTGTGTGTGTGTGTGTGTGTGTGTGTGTATGTGTGTGTGTGCATGCGCACGTGCCCGTTTGCATGTGTGTGTGTGTGCAGGTGCCTGTGTGAGTGTCTTCGTATTTGTCATTCAATTTGTGTAGAAAGGATATATTTTATCTATATAAGAATTTCATTCATAGAATATATATATATATATATATATATATGTATATATATATATATATATATATATATATATATATATATATATATATATATATATATATATATATATATATATGAACAACTGCTTGTATGTATGCATATCAAGAGAGTTTTTTATAATAGAATTGAAACTTTTTATCATATGCATACTCATCACTAATGAATATCTATATTCATACACATACACGTGCATGCGCGCACCCACACACACTCACACCAACACGCACATGAGAGCCTGTATTCAGCCCACAATCGGCCCCCGGGTCTTAAGCAAAGGTTTCAATCCTGCTTCACGGTACTGAATGGGATAATGGAAAGTCTATAGCCACACTGGAGAGTTATAATTCAATGAAACAGTTGTCTGTAGATGACACAATAATATATATATATATATATATATATATATATATATATATATATATATATATATATATATATATATATATATATATATATAAGGCGAGAGAATGAAAAGAGTAAACATACAGTGGATGACATTATGAAAAAGGTGTTCTTTTAGAGTTTTTGTCAGAAAACCCTTTTTTCTTTCAGGATTCTGAACGTTTTACCAACAAAACAGAAAAAATATTTTTTCAGTCTTTACTTTCTATCGTTTGTCAGCAAAAAATGTTTTAATCTTTAAATTTTGTAAGTCAGCACCACCTATCCCATCCTATAATCTTTTTTTCCCTAAGTGAAACGGCACGTACCGATTTACCCTAGCATTTTAGGCTTCTTAGGTGCAAAATTGTGGCCACCAACTTGGTAAAATAATTACAAATGACCAGAAATTACCTTAGTTGTGTCCAACTACGGGACAAATTTTGATAGAAATGACAAGAAATTGCCTCAGTTGACATCGAATGACCTCCAAAGTCAACTTCATGTAGTCTTTGTCACAACTTGATGTCTTGTTAGCCTCCGTGGTAAGAATTAGGTCCTGTAGTTTTAGCAGGGGAGTGGCACGAACAAATAAACATGCCGGAAAGTACATGAACAGGAGGTACGAATATTAGTATAGATTATACCTATGTTTGCACATTATACTATGAAAATACAACTTTGTGCGCATATATACTATATATATATATATATATATATATATATATATATATATATATATATATATATATATATATGTACACACACACACACACATATATATGTATATATATATGTGTGTGTATATATATATATATATATATATATATATGTATGTGTGTGTGTGTGTGTGTGTGTCTGTTGAGTGGCTGTAAGGTGATCCGACAGAATGTTTGCACAATGACAATAAATTTCTCTTCACCTTCAAATTGTCAATTTACATACATGTATGTAATTAAATCAATAAATCTGTACCCTGATTTAAAAAAAAAAATCTTTTCTACAAAGTGAAATTTATTTTCCCAAACAATCACCTTTGTTTCTTGTGCAATTAATTCAGTGGTGAATATCAATCACATAGATCGAACATACTTAATATATATATCTAGGTAAGACATATGTAAACATACATATAATACGTATAATACCGTATCGATTTATCTGAGATGTCTAAAGTGGTATTTTATCCGTCTGACCCCAGTGAAGTTAAAACAAACCCTCAGCAACTTGTCGCTGAACCCAAGTGTTCCGTGGAACCCCGGTTGAGATTTGATTTTTTTTTCTTTATAACTTGACGTAATCGAATGCCGCTGGATTGCCATATGCAAACTGTTTAAGCCCTCTCAGCTGTTGTGTCTGTGAAGATACAAAAACAATTTTGATTTATGTGGGATAATTCGATTTCTCTAATCTGCAAAGATAAATTTCTTTCTTCTTTTTTTCATCCTTTTTTTATTCACTGATCGATTTTTCGTCTTCTTTTATCTTTTCTTTCAGTCATAAACCTCATCAAAGCTAATACTGGTAATAGGTGTAGTTTCTTTTCTTAGGTTATATGCTTGGAACCCCCTCCTCTCTCTCTCTCTCTCTCTCTCTCTCTCTCTCTCTCTCTTCCAGATGTCGATTCGTTCATTTTATCTTTCCTATTGTGTGTGTTTGTGTATGTGTGTATGTGTGTGTGTTTGTGTGTACGGGAGTGTTTGTTCCTGGGAGTAAGGACTCTTCCAATTGAATTTTACATAACGATACACGCAGCTTTCATCATTATCATCACCAATTCTTCTTCTTCTTCTTCTTCTTCTTCTTCTTCTTCTTCTTCTTCTTCTTCTTCTTCTTCTTCTTCTTCTTCTTCTTCTTCTATTATCATTATTATTGTCATTATTATTATTATCATCATCATCACCATTATCATTATTAATAACGTTAATGTTATATAAAAAAGTGTTGCTTGCATCCGAAAATCTCGATTTTGACAAATGAAAGAGAAAAGATTCACCTTCGATATTAACACCTACAAAGTGAAAGAAAATAGTTCACTTTCGATTTTGATCCTAAAAGTTGAAAGAAATTATCTCTCAATGTCGATCTCCAAAGTGAAAAAAAAAAATGATTTTGACCCCTGAGAGTGAAAAAAGATAATCCCTATCGATTTTATCCCTAAAAAAAAAAAAATTTCCATCACTCGATTTTGTCCCCTAAAAATGCAGGGTTGGGGATTGTATCTGCATCTACCCATAAAAGTAATGGAGAAAAGTTATCCATATATTTCGTCGCCAAAAATAAAAATAAAAAGATTTCTTCTCGTTATTGATCCCCCAAGTGAAAAGGTTATTTCCCTTAGATATTGACCCATAAAAAAGAAAAAAAATAACCCTCGATTCAGAACCCTAAAATTAAGAGAAAAAATAACATCTGATTTAGAACTCAAATGTGAAAGAAAAGTTTCCACTTGATTTCGACATCTGAAAATTAAAATAATCTTTTCCTCACGATTTTTGCCCCTAAGAGAAAAAAAATATCCTCGATTTTGACCCCTGAATATGGAGAAAAAATTTCCTATTGATTTTGACTCTCAAAAGTGAAAACGAATTTCCAATTTGATTCTGACACCTAAAATGATTTGAGCTATGAAAGTGAAAGAATATTTTCCTGACAATTTTGAGCCCTAAAATTGAAAAGAAAACTTTTTCTCTCGATTTTGGCCCCTAAAAGAGAAAAGTGTCTCTCTCCACAAATGAGACCCCTGAAATGAAGGAAAAATCACCCTCCCCAATTTTGACACTTAAAAATGAAAAATGAAAGTGCCCCTATCGATTCTGGCACCTAAAAAAGAAAAAACTCCCACCGATTTCGTTTCCTAAAAGTTTAAATAAATCTTTCTTTGATTATAACCTCAGAAAGTGATAAAACATTTCTTTCCCTCGATCTTGATACATAAAAGTAGAAAAAAACCTTACCCTCGATTTTGATTCCTAAAGAAAAGAAAAATCTCCCTCCTCGATTTCGACTCCAAAAATGGGGAAAAAAAGCCCCTCAATTGAGACCCGTAAAAGTAACAAAAAATTTCCCTTGATTTTGGACCCTGAAAATATAGAAATAAGAATTACTTCTCTATTTCGACCGCTAAATGAGGAAAAATCTCCATTCTTGATTTTTTCCCCAAAAAGTCGACTAAAAATTTCACCTCGATTTTGAACTTGGAAAAATTAGAAATTAAAAAGGAAGTTTCCCTTCGATTTTCTTGCCCTAGATTGAAAAAAAAAACTCTCATTGTTTTGACTCCCCCATCAGTAAAAATAGAATTCTCTTGGATTTTGACTCTTAAAAGTGAAAAAGAATTACTCCCTATTTTGACCCCTAGAATTGAAAAAAATCTCTCCTTGATTTGGACCTCAAAAATTAAAAAAAACTCCAATCGTGAAAATTAAAAGTTTCCGCTCTATAATTTACATATCCTCTCCTACACAAATTTCGTGTTTAGAAAAACGTATCTTCACCGAACTAAATCAAAACACTCACGAAGCAAAACATTAAACGTAATCATGTGCAACTAATAAATATTGCGATAGGGGGCACGTTGAAAAATGCCTTAGCTTATTCTCAAATGAAGAAAGCAACTTAACGTCACATTTTGATTTCGAGAATTGATTCGAAAAAAATAAATAAATAGATGTTCTTATAACGTCATTAAAAAGTGAGAAATCCTTTTAGCACGACGAATTTTCGTACACCCCAACCTCCAAGAGATATTTTGATTTCTGAGCACTAATTGTCGAGAAACGTTTCCCAGGTTTTGAAGATTTCCTGGGTTTATGTCGGATAGTTAAGGCGGTTGGCGAGTACATACTGACAGATGGACAGACGGGCTTTAGTTGAATCATAAGATTATTATTATTATTATTATTATTATTATTATTATTATTATTATTATTATTATTATTTCTGTATGTTAACACCAGATGTCAGGTGGTAATCGTTGGAGACCTCCTCTCAGCGTCTTCACATATGACGGCAGCGCTGTGGCTTGTACTGTACTTACCTTCTCTTTCTTTACTTACACATGACTTCTTCATCCTAGATGTTTGGCCTTTGATGACGACTGGAGATCGTAAGACTCATGTTTCGAGTGGTCTCTACAGTATTCGTCCAGACCCCAGTAGAGCTCTGATCTGCATATTCTAAATCCTTCCTCTTATCTCCAGCTCCTGTAATCTTGATTTCAATGCATTTGGCACAGTTCCCTGTGCGCCTACTATCACTGGGACTACCCCTGACGTTCACGTTCCACACTTTTCTCCGGTCCTGGGCCAGGTCCTGAAACTTTTCCAGCTTTTCCCATTGACTCCGTAGGTACAGCCACATATAAGATCTGGCAGGTTCATTTTTCTTTGAGTACAACAACTAAATCTGATGTTATTGCTCGGAATGGACGGTTGTTTTGGAAGTCAAAGTACCAGAGCATTTCATAACCTCTACTTTCCTGGACATTCTTTAGTTGGTGCTGGTGGAATCCTTGCACAGTTCCCAGTGTATGACTGTCGCTACTGTGTCGTGATTATTCTTGTATTCCTTCAGGACCAGTTCACTACGTTCGCTGATTATGTGGTTCACAGTCTCATCTCTTTCTCCAAAAAGGCGCCATTTTCCTTTTTTTCTGGGTTTTGTTGATCTTCGTTCTGGTGCACTTGTTTTGGTTTGCCATTATGAGGCATTCTGTTTCATTCTTCGGATGTCCTCTGCACAACCATGTTCAAAATAGTCCTCCTGCTTTTTAAATTCTCCGTATTTCTTGTTGTGTTCATTACTACTCATTCATTTGTTGCCTTTTTATTGCTCGTTGAGCCGTTTGGAGCATTTTCATGATATTTCCACTGCATAGCAAGCACGTGATTCAAATCCTGTTTTGTCCATTTAGACGCAGCCTTCTATGGCGATGAATCTTCTGCTGCCTTCTTTCCTCTTCGCATATAACACTGTGCAACATATTTTGGCTTCTTTTCGTTCCTAGATAATAAGTATTATTTTCTGATAGCTTGTGTCTAAAAAAAAGTAGAGAAAATGCCAATTATTCCCTTCAAACTTTGTTTTTGCGTACAGGGAAGTAATAATTTGAAATTCATTCCTGTTCAATGATGCAACGACCGATTTTGCACATTTTTAATCTCATAAAGTTCGAAAATTCAATATGAATTTCACTATCCACTGGCCACAAAAGCAAAGTTTGAAGCGGATAATAATCATTTTTTGTACGTAAGCATTCGGAAAATAACACTTACTTACAAGGACAAAATTGCATTGCACAGTATTGCCTGTCACTATCATCTCTTGGGTGCAGGGTCTTGTGCGTAGTTTCCTAGTTCGCCAGTCTATAAAAGAGATGACCCTATGTATCTTATTACCGATAGTTCCCAATGTGTTGATCGATTTTATCAGATTTATTTAATTCAGTTTCAAATTTTTTATTGGTCAGGTTCTTTCTTTTTTTCTCTTCTCAGTAACGATTGGATAAATTACGCTAGCAATGGTCTGTGATAGTTACTAACGATTGATCTGCAACTTTCATTCGATATATATCTGGTCGACAAGAAGGTTATGACATTTCATTCGTTAGTGACATTTAAACTCAAATCGAACAATACAGTTTACAACAAGTAGGATACGAGATATCATTTATAGATTAATTCGTCATTTACAAGTGGTCGTACAAGACATTCCCAATAATCCTAAAAAGAAAAGTATACAACCAATGCACCTCCTTCCCGATAGTCACTTATGGAGCTGAAACATGGAACCTAACCAAGAGACAGACCTGCAAACTGAGAAGCATGCAACGAGCATATGAAAGAATCATCCTCAACCTTACATGGAGAGATCACAAGACGGCACAGTACATAAGGAAGAAAACGGGAGTCCGAGACATCATAGAATCTATAAGAAAACTCAAACAGACAACCGATGGATATCGCGACTCACGACATGGATCCCTAGATATCACATGCAAAACTGAGGCCGACAAAGAACAAGATGGAGAAATGAACTCGACAAATTTAGAAAATAATGGCTCCGCGCCGCCCATGATTGAGAAATGGGTTGGATCCCAGGGAACGTCCACGTCCAACGACGGACGTTAAAAGACTATAGATGATAATTTTCTTATTACACACTGAAGTGTTGATTCTTTATCTTAACTGTCTATATTCGCATATGCTGTATCCCTGATATCAAGCACTCAACCCTCATAAATAACTCAATTCTTGAAAACCATAACTATCTCTCTCTCTCTCTCTCTCTCTCTATATATATATATATATATATATATATATATATATATATATGTGTGTGTGTATTTATGCATGTACACGTGTGTATGTGCGTATATGTGTGTACAAGGAAGGAGCAATGACATTAGCCTAACATAGTTACCAACTGAATTTTGATATAACATTTCACTTTATAGCGTTGGATCCCTGTGATTAATATTCAATATTCAATCAAGTGCATTGACAGAAAGGAGATAATGTTGAAAAATGAATATTTCAATTATGTAGAGTTCATATATTGCGAGAGAAAATGCATCTATATCAGTAATTGAGAGGAATTTGTCTGTCCTCGATGGACGGGCAAAAAGTTTCATGTAAAACACCAAATTCGGTATGCATACCTATTAAACCAATTGGAAAGTTTCAACGTAATTTGATTTTATTCCTAACGGCGAAAGGAGGTTCTCATTGAAATATAGCGAAGAATTTAGAGTTGTGCAAATAAAATATCCCCTGGAAAATCATTTTGAAAATATTTATTTTCGATATCATTATTGAATTGTTCATGTTTTTTTAATGTTTAAAATTCTTTATCTATTATTATTCTATTCTACTTAGAAACTTCTAAAAGAGTATTATCAGGTAATGATGGTGTTTTAATAATCGAGAATTGTAAAGTTTCACCGAATCCAATGATTTTCTTTTTTTGTTAGTTTTTTTATGGTAATTTTCCTAACGGACAGATGTTATGCAATTCGGATGTAAGGAGGATCATTAGGAAATAATTTAGATTATGTCCCTTGGTCAACCATGCGTGGCAATCATTTTCAACTATATTTCTGAATACAAGGCGTGTTTGGGAATCCGCTTGAGTGCTCTACTAATTCCGATTCATTTTTTTCGCTTATTTTCTCAGTTTTTTTTGGGGGGGGGGTTTACTCCTTCTGATGGTATGAAAATTCATGACATTTGATTCATAAAATGATAAGTACCTAAGTTTTACTGAAGTTTATCTTTTCAGTCATCTGTATTTTAACTGTAACATTGGAACGCTTCATGAATTCACGCAGACTCTAAAACGCGGAAGGGAAAGTATGGAGATATGACTTGACCTTCGACTGATAAACAGACAATCCGTCAACAAGTATATTTTTCGCTGAAGGGTTAAGATATAAGTGAGCAATATATTCCCCAAATCCCTTCGATTATTCATTTCATCTAAATCAAATTTCAATGAGGGCTATTCTATTTCTAGAAGATTTGGAAGCCACAGTTTAATTTTTCTATGTTTGACACACCCATCAGTCATGGAATATAATGTATTTTCAAATGCTGGAAAATGTGTGTATTTTTTTAGGGTGTCTAAGGTGTCTAAAAACGATGATCTTTTTTTTTGGGGGGGGGGCAAAATTACAATGACTTTCCAGTCTTGATTCTGTCGGAAACAGCATTTACTAGCTCACCCAGGGATGGTCCTGCGCACCAGTAACACAGGAAGTTGCCCTGGGCGCCAAATGATTGAGGACGTCTGTCATGTATCTCAGACAGTGGGGTTCTCCCAAAGCGAATGGAAAAAAGAGGAATGAATTGAAAGTGAAAACAATAAAATTCCTTGATGCTGGCCCATCAGCACGTCAGGAGCGCCGGAAACCCGACAACCGACCCCAAATACACCATAATCTCTTACCTGGCTTAGATGGATTATTCAGCTTGTATACTGATGATATTATCGGGTAAATCATAATCCGCACCGATCAACTGAATACATATATATAATGTTCGATGCCTGGGATAGAGCATATATAAATATAGACACAGGAATCACCACTTGATGGTAACATCAGACTATGTGACACTCCCTAGAACTATACATCGGAGTAACAGGTGGTCCGTGGAAACGAAGAAATTTCTTGCACAAAATATCCTTTAAAAACAAATATATTCACATAACACAACACTATCAATGTACATAATGGTACCTTTAAAGCCAAAAAAAAAAAATAACATGGAAAGGGGAATAACAGTACCATATCACAGCAACACTTTAAAACACTGTACTCTTCGCTAAGAAGAGAAAATTGCAATAATCACCTTCCTTGAACTAAATAAACTCATAAACAAACAAAAAATCAGAAGTCATATCATATCCAAATGCAGGAACAAAAACAATTTTTTTACACCATTCTCTATCAAACACCATGACTGTAGAGATTAGATACAAATAAATTTCTCTGTGGTCCCTATGAATCAATAAGCTTTCAACAATCAACAGCCCTAGAATCCGAATGAATAAATTTTACTTTCATTATCGCCAAATCTATAATTTTAAAAAATACTGATCTTTTCAAATGAAAAATCTTTAAGAAATTATCAACATTTTGACTGTCAATACACAATAAACTAATAATCATCTTTTAAAATGCAGTAGATGTATACCATCAACCCTCTCCCACCAGATGAATGGGAGTTGCATATGGCATGAAGATCGTGGTATCGTAAAAATTAAATTACCATGAAGAATTGATCCTATGTCGACACCCTCTATATTCATATTATATTATCAATTATTTTTCTTGTTGAGGTGATCATTTTTTAACGGTTTCGGGGATTTAAAAACAAAACAGTTATATCAACATAGCTCCCCTGCAGTGTTGATCAAACACTACCGCCCCTTAAGCTATGATTTCAACATATATATTTATTCTATTGTTTTTAGGGTTGTGTCATAATACATGTATTTTTTACATATAGGGTATAATCATAACGTATTGTACATGTATTTTATGCAACACACCATTCAAGCTTCTGAAACAAAAGGGTTGCTTATGTGGGTTACCTATAAAATGTACTTGACAAGGGATCAATAAATATAACAATGGATGTAACTTGCTGTTCGTGTCACTTTTTGTTGAGTGTTCACCCAAGTGAATATCGAATCCATTATGTCGGTTTTATTTTCGGATTGCATGCAAACCAACTTATGATATTAACTTATGATATTATCTTTGAGAATATGATATTTCTCGGATTTCTACCAATATATCTTCACATATTCACGGAAGATCGTCAACGATATCAGTAGTGACAAGGCACTGACGTTGTCATATCTGTGACTCTTCCCTTCCCATTTTCAAACGTAACAGCTGAAGCCCTTGTCAGAATCTATTTCCCCTTCCATTTACTTTTTCAAACGTACCAGCCGAATAAATCGGATCGTTTTTCTTTTCAAATAAAATTGAAAACAAATACAGTCGGCTCTCCAATTTCATTGTTTTCCATTTCGCGGATTTGATTATTCGGTATTTTTTCATCAATAGTTGAATAGCATTTAGAACCACAGACGACTATAAATACCGTATTGAGCACAGTACAATTATTATCAGAATATTAAAACGGCAGACGAAACACGATAACCAACTGTAAGCATATTGTACACAAAAACCATAAAGTTTATAAAGTTATAAATTCATAAAAGCATAGGGCAATATATGTACAATACATTTCCCAGTCATATTAGCATAAATGTGTACATGGATTTACGTAGAAAAGACATTCTTAAACCTCAAGTACAGATACACCCACACACTCTTTCTCTTTCTCTCCTCTCTCTTTCCCCCTCTCACTCTTTATCTATATTTGCTGTTTTATTTTATGTCCTGCACAGTACTGTTAGTGTTGAGGTATTTTATGGATGGTAAATGTACAGTAATGTATACATTGCATTCAGTAGAGTACAATAAAGTAAAAGGTATTCAGCTTTAGCGGGGAGTTTTGAGTTATTCAGTAAATTGAAATTTGCTGGTTGTCACCGCCCTGAACCCCCACCAAATTAGAGGAACCACTGTTTATTCTTTTATCAAATGAAATGTTGTGAGCCATTATCGCTCATTTTTTTATCTCTATTTACCTTCATTTAGTTATTTTCAGGTTACACTTCGTTTTTAACAGTGACAGCTGAAAG
>OY735207.1:31655638-31658138 GCA_963457665.1 Thysanoteuthis rhombus
TTTATATATTAAAATATATATATATATATATATATATATATATATATATATATATATATATATATATATATATATATATATATATATATATATATATATATATATATATACATTTACCCATCCCCAATTTACAAGGTAAGTTCATGTCAAATTTGTTCTGTAGTCTGTGTCCAGGCGTGTTCACATTCGTTTTTTGAAAATTCGGACCTTTGCAGAGATCGATGCCCAACAGAGATGTAACTTATTCATTGAAAGTTGTTTTTTTTTCAATTGATCATCCCATGCTGCCAAGAGGTCGTCGATCACAAGACGGTTCCTATTGAGCGACTAACCAGACCTCTCCAACATTCAGTTTAATATAATATTCAGGAAGTGTTGAACTTGAACAAGAAAATCCTGAGTAACAAATATATATTTTAGAAGGACAACGTCTTGCAAAATTTGCTTAAAATGCCGTCATTTTTCGAAGTCAGGGCTAAACAAGTTATTATTATCATTATTATCATTATTATCATTATTATTATTATTATTATTATTATTATTATTATTGATGGTGATGATAACAATAATAACTATAACAATCATTACTATCATTATTATTACAATTAATAATGATTATAATTATGATGATAATAACAATAATAATGATAATGATAATAATTATGATAATAATAGCTATAAAAATTATTACTATCATTATTATTATTATGAATAATGATAATAATAATAATAATAACAATAATAACAAAAATAACAATAATGATAATAGAAATGATGTTGATAATAATGATAATAACAATAATAATAACAAGAAGAAGAAGGAGGAGAAGAAGAAGAAGATGAAGGCAACGATAGCAAAACTCAAATGAATGATAAAAAGAAGAAAACTTATTCTATTAATTTCAGGCTTTGTTTTTTTCCTTCCTCCTCCATTTTCTTCACTTATTATTCATCCTATTTTCTTTTTCTTCATACCCTTCTTCTTTCTCTCTCTTTTCTCTATGCCCTCCTTCTTTTCCTTCATACCCAGCTTCTTTCTTTCTTTCTTTCTTCCTTCTTCTTTCCTCTTTCTTCTTCTTTCTTGTTATTATATTTCCAACTTCATTTCTTAGTACTTCTTCTATTACTAATGCTTTCCTCTTTTTACTCTCTTTTCCTTTTTCTTTCTCTCCTTCTTCCTATCAACATATTTCTGCTTTTTTCATTATCTCTCTCATTTTTTGAACTTCTAATATTATCATTTTTTAAATTTCTAGTCAGAGAAATTTTATAAACAAAAAAAAATCCCTTGTAACCATAAATTAACCTTAAAAACAAAAGAAATATTTTCTTTTTCATCTAACATAATTAAGATGTCTATCGTCTTTTTCTTCATACATATCTTTTATTTATTGGTTATGCAGTAATCTTCTTTGATTGATATTTTAACTTTACATAGCAGTCATTTCTTGTGTAAGCTAAGAATCAAATGTTGACAAAAATGTTAGATCACACATTACTTTTGTGTCTTTGTTGTTCAAAAATTGTTTCTTTTTCATATATTTATTCGTAAAAACATTTTTCCATTTTGACCCCACCCTGTTCAAAATTCTGGCCCGCTGCTGTGTTTCTAGTTCTTAAAATCTGTACCTGACGGGAAAACCAATGACAACAAGTCTTTTCGAAGCCCCCCTACTTCTATTGAAAAACCTTACATTCAAATTAAAATAAAAACTTGGTTATTTATTATTATTTGCCAAAAAATACCTTATTGAGTTAAGAAAATTCTTGAAAAATGTATATATAATGCTGCAAGTTTGTAATTCTATAATTTCAGAAAAAGGGGAGTGACTATTTTCATGAAAAATTTGAAGAAAGTAGGCAAAATTTTTTTATTCAAATATATTGTATTTTAAATTGCCACTTTTATTTCTCTCCATCTTTATGTAATCGGAAATAAAATGATAAACCTATAATTCATATAAATGCCTACACTTTAGAAAATTTCACCATTATTAATTGACATACATCAATGAAGAGATAGTGACAACAAGTCTTTTTCAAAGTCCCTATAAATCTATGAAAAGAGCTACATTTTATTTACTAAAACTAAGTTTTGAATGATAATTTTCATATTAATTCAAGTAAATGATGAGTTTTCATGCACGAAAGGGGAAACCGTATGCTGTGGATGAATTTCATCACAGAAATTAGGCGCCTCGTCGTGGAGCAAAGATGAACTATCATATCTCGAATTCCGTTACTACTGTAGTGAATTCGGTCGTCACCGGGTATGCAAAACTTTTGGTCTTGTATTGTACTTAGGAAAGCTTAGTAATTATAACAAAATTTTCACTGCAGTTGTGGGAAAAGACACACATCTCAGATCGAGACGTTTTTTTTTTTGACTAACACTAGTTCACAGTTTACTTTACATGAACATGTACTCACACACACACACACACACACACATATATATATATGTACCTAAATACACACACACATATATATATGTACCTAA
>OY735207.1:31660057-31672557 GCA_963457665.1 Thysanoteuthis rhombus
TGCCTCCTGCCAGTTCGTTCGGATACTTTTTGGACATTAGCAAATATTTTCAGATATTGATGCATTTTCATTAAAGAAATATGTATATTTTATAAAAATTATTTCTTTGCAATGAGACATTGTGCCATTCTTTCAAAAAATGATTGTAGAAAACTGTGATATAAAATGATCAAAATTATTTGTTTCCGATGCTTAGGAATATATTGGCCAGAGATTATAGCTTCTGGTAGCCTCTAATGGCCTTTATAAGACACCGGAGGTCACTGCTACATTTCCTAGGTGTAACCTTGGATTCAATTACCCTTGCACACAAATTGCAGCCCCTCGGGTGAAACCGTTTGTAAGTTAAAACCAAGTTACTAAGAAACAAATGATCAAACATCATAATTTTTACAGTATTGTTTATATATATATATATATATATATATATATATATATATATATATATATATATATATATATATATATATATATATATACATATATGTATATATATATATATATATATATATATATATACACACACACACACACATACACACATGTATATACATATATATATATATAGATATGTATATATATACACACACACACACACATATATATACGCACACACACACACACACACACACATACACACACATATATATATATATATATATATATATATATATATATATATATATATATATACGCAAGCATCTATTTATTCCTTGCTATTCGCGGGTTTCCCATTCGGAGATAATTCGCGTTCCAGTCTTGAATAATTTAATGGGAATTTTAGCGAAGAACTGCTTCCCTGTCGTGTAAACAAAACTTAAAAAGTTTAGCAAATCAAAAATGCATAGTAATAATATTTGTGTTATTAATTTTTTTTTCGTGTAGACAATATAAATCCGGTTTGAAAATTATCGTGGTTAAAATTTAAACTCGGGAACCGGTTGGTCGAACGGCATTTTAGACATTAATTTTTTTTTCCCAATTCGCTGTGCTGTAAACAAAATTACTTCTTTTCTTTTTAGTAGATGAAGAACTAACAATCATTAAAAACATTTTTTTTTCTCCTTTTTATGCTTATGTTTATTCACCTCAGAATGTTTGGTTTTTTGTTGTTGTTTTTAGCTTTTCTCAGGCCGGATAAAAATTTTAAAATAGCTACGAAAATATTAAGATGAATATAAATAGTATAAAAAGAAGAAAAAAAAATTATGATCACAGCTCTGTAGTTTTTAAAGAATTTATGGTTTTCGCTATTAAACTGCCTTTTTTTTTAATAGCATCCACGGTGCACTTTTTTCCAATAAACTTTTTAACCTTTTTTGCAATGATTAAATATCTTCTTTCGAAGTTTAATTCTGGTTATAACTGCAAGAAAATAACATAAAGTTAGTCACAAGAGAGAGATAATAATACTTTAGCTTACTCATAGAAAATTTCTGAGTAGATTAAGACTGTTTTTACGTTTTTGACTAAAAAAAAAAATATGTATAAAATCCTCCATGATTGACGGATATGTCACCCGAAAAAATGAAGTCAAGTTTTTAAATTTAAAATTTCTGCCTCTTGTTTCACTGTATGATTTACTGAATTCATCTTGTTATTTGTACATTTACGATTTGGGAATGTCTTCGTTTATTGTTTATGGCGAAACGGTTCGGGTGGGACTTGGCAAAAAAATTAATCACAGATTTTCGTATTCGCGGCCCCTAGGTGCCCCTAAACCACGCGAATAGCAAGGGATAATTGAGTGTATGTGGCTTAGCGAAATACAAAAACACCTTGAATAGTGTGGTTTTGATTAGAGCGGTTTTTGATGTCATTTGTTATTACTGTACAAATTAACGTAACTAAGTATAAGCTGAAACAAAAACACGTAGGATCATTATAAGACCTTGAACAGTGCGATTTTGAACAGTATGCAAACTCTTACAACGAATTAACCGCACTAACCGAGTCATACCTATAATGCTACTCTAAAGAATTCAGTCTGTTCTTGTACTTACAGTTGTAATATATATACAATGTGCTAATCCCATCAAATCTATGCACCTCAGTCTGTTTCTATGTATAACGGGTAGTGTTAAGGTTTCCGAGCAAGCCTCTCTGATCACTCGCTAGTGTAGTAACTACGATCTACGCAGGGTGCTCTTCTATATTAACCATACTCTAGACAACACTTAAGCTTTATATACATACATGTAAACTCAGAATTTGTATGTTAGGATAACTTGACCTCAGGATGAACATAGGATAGGTGGCAATGAAGGTCAATTCAGGGTGAGTTCAAATCTGCATTCGGAAAACGATTAATATGGGCATTTTCAAATCTAACGGAGACGGCTTCACTCCACGAGCTCCTAATTCGCGTGCAAGAGTAACTTCACTACAGTATGAACGTGAGAGATGGGTGGCGCCTCGACCTCTGTTGACCTATAAAGGTCGATTCAGGGTCAGATTAATTTGGGCATCATCAAATGCAAGGGAGACAGCTGCGCCTTACCATGATGAACATAGGATAGGTGGCACTGGCCTCTGCTAACCTGTGAAGGTCAATTTAGGAGAAAAAAAAGAAGCCAATTCTGACAATTTCGACCCACCTTGAGGGGAGCGATCCTTACTTTGAGAAATTCCATGTCAGAATTTACTACTTCAACTTTTCCCTTCGGGCAACGCCAGACAATTAGTTAGAATATATATATATATATATATATATATATATATATATAGAGAGAGAGAGAGAGAGAGAGAGAGAGAGAGAGAAAGATGAGATAAATATGAAGTACAGAAAAATGTACAAATCTGGATGGCGATTCGTATCCATACACACACACACGCATACACATGCACACACACGTATAGATGTACACGTGTGTGTGTGCATATATATAATAGGAAACAATGAATGTACATCAAGCGTGTGTATATGAATTGAGTTGATCTTTCTCCAATAAGTGCACGATACCAACGGTAGAGCGGTCATAAAGTAATGATTTTTTTTTAATGATTCATTACAGATGTAATTTGTTTCACTTGAAAATCATTTGGAAATCTTTTCCTAGTGAAACGAAATGTAATGAACCATTGAAAAAATATTTACTCATTATATATATATATATATACATATATATATATATATATATATATATATATATATATATATATATATATATATATGTCTCGGAGTCCATTATTATACTTTGGAGTTCGATCCTTGGTGCACTGCTCGTAAACTTAACTTAGCTAAGTTTAGTATATACTGCTATGTAAGACCTTGATTTTCACACACATATATATATATACATGCATATATATATATATATATATATATATATATATATATATATATGCATATATATATATATATATATATATATATATATATATATATATACGTGTGTATAAATGAGTGTGTGTATGTGAGAGAGTGAGAGAGAGAGAGAGCGAAAAGTAGTTGCAATTGCTGCACACGGCTCGTTCGTCTTGAAACTTTTTTGCCTTCTTTTCGCGCTTCTCTTCCTACCATTCCTCCTCCTCCTCCTTCTAATTCTCCTGTTCCTCCTCCCACAGCCGCCCTCACCTCCTCTTCAGTAACTGAGAGGCCGGCTGCAACTGACACTGCCGAAAAAAAAAATCACTATCGCCATTTTTGCTGCTCTGATGTTTTCACATCATCAGCAAAGAAATTCAGCCAAGAAATTCAGCAAAGCGCCCTAAATCTCCTTCTTCCTCCTACTCCTGATGCATCCACCATGCTTTCTCTTCCCCCACCCCCCTTTTTTCTCTCTCTGTGCTCTTTGCCCTCTGTTTCAAAATGTTTCACCCCCCCCCCTTCTACTGATCACTCCCTCTATGTATAACTTTCATTCTCAGGCTCTCAAAAAATATTCAATTCTCTCTCTCTCTTTCTCTCTGTCTGTCTCTCTTTCTCTCTTTCTGTCACTCAGTCTCTCTCCCTCTTCTCTCTCTCTCTCTCTCTCTCTCTCTCTTTCTCTCTCTCTCAGAAATCTGACCTGACAAGAGATTTATGGCGACAAAACGATATGGGAAAATTGTTTTCTCTTTCTTCCTCTCCTCTTTTTTCCTCTCTCACGTTCTTCCATATCATATCTCCCCCCCTCTCTCTCTCTTTCTCTATCTCTCTATCTCTCTCTCTCTCTCTCTATATATATATATATATATATATATATATATATATATACATATATATATGTGTGTGTGTGTGTGTGTGTATGTGTATGAGTGTGTGTGTGTATCTTTGTGTTTGTTCGTTCAACAGGTTGTTATTTTTTACGATTATTTTTCTTTCAATTTCTTTTTATTGCGTGAATGAGTTTCAGATACAAACGTAGATATATATGCATCGTTACATATATTGACATATACACTCACGCACCCACAGATATTTATGAACACGTGTGAATGATTTGTATTCTTGTATCTCTAATATAACACACACGCACACACGAGGTGTCTCAGAAGTGCGGCAACTAAAAAATTTCTACTGCAGTAAATGATCGAACTGTTGACTTCAGTGCATTGGCTTTGAACTCTTCTTGAAGTCTGTGTGCCCTGGTATTATTGCACTTGTAAAATAAATAAAATGAATCTCGAAACCTCATAATAAATATATATCTATATACAAATGTTCGTGTGTGCGAGTATGTTATTCGAGGATTAGCTTAATTGTCTTGCAGATCCTCTCGCTAGTGTAGTGAGTTCGATTCCCGTGGGTTCCCGACCATGATGGACTTGAGCCAGACTAAGCAACGCTTGTAAATTCTTATAAAACTGTGTTGCAACGGAAGGGGAGAAACGAGGTAGACAGAGAGGCCGGCATGGTGAGACTGATCTCGATCAAATATACCCCGCGTGTGTGAATGTAATTCCCTGTGTCTGTGTGTTGGGCCCATCACACTATTGCTTATAACAAACAGGTGCCTAAACGAGTGATTGCTACCACCTGGATGCTCTTCACCCAGAAGAAGGGCTAGAACCACACAATTTAAACTCATAAATTAAACCCATACCCATACCTATGCACACACCTACAACCCCAACCCCTGTACAAATTCGCACACACACTCACCACTCACGCACACACACACGATAGGCTTATTTGCATCATGTCAGTTTTTTTTTAATTCAATTTTCTTTCTTTTCAAACCTTTTTTCATCTTTCTCTGATTTTGAATTAATTTTTCCTTCCTCATTTAGCTGTGAAATGATGAACGAGTTTTTTTTCCTTCTTTTGTATTTGTCTATGTTTTTTTTTTCGTTCCTTTCTTGTTTTTTTTCTTGCCCTTTTCTTTCTTTTGTGAGAAGATGATTCTTCTCTTTATTTTTCATCTTTCTTTTCTTTCCCTGCATTTATTTTTCTACACCCTTGTGCCTCTTCCGTGCCCCCCTTTGTCTGTGTCTCTTTTTTGTTTTTCCTTTTATCACTATCTGTCTATTCCTTTCTCTCTTTTTCTCTCTCCTTTTTCCTTCGTTATTTCTTCCTCTTTTCTGTCTCTCCCTTCTTCGTTAACTCAGTTTTTTTCCTTTTTTTTTTTTGTTAATTAGTTTTTCTATTTATATTTTTTCTTCCTTCTTTCCCTACTTCGATTTTCGTTTTTCTTCTTTCTCCTTCTCTCAGTTGTACTTCTATAAATATTATTCCCCCCACCTCTCTCTCTGTGCCTGAAGTCGTTTTATTCTTTCCCATCTATCTTTCTTTCTCCCTAAATCTTTCATACGGTATTCTTCTATTTTTTGTCTCTCTTCCCCCCACTCTCTTCATTTTTCTTTACTCTTTCCTTCTCCCTTCTTCTGTTCTTGATTATTTATTATTTTTTTTATGTTGCTAATGTTATTTTTTGTAGTATTTACATTCGTTTTTGTTTTTTCCTTTTTGCCTTTTGTCTTTTCTCTTTTCTCTCTTTTCCGTCTTTTTTTTTTCGTTTTTACTTCGTTATTTCATTCATTTTTTCTGCCTCTCTTCTTGTCGATTTTCTCTCTCAAATAATTCGTGATGGTTCTCCTCTTTCTCTTTTTAAATTATTTTCATTACTTGTTCTTCCTTTCTTCCTCTTTCAACTTGACTTTTTTTCATCTAACCTCATTCTTTTTTTTTTAACCATTTTCTTCTTTCTGTCTTCCCGCTCCCTTTCTTTCTTATGTAAATTCGTTCGTTTAGTTTTTTTTTTATCCATTTCTTTTTTTTACATCGTGTTATTACTTTTCATCGCGTTAATCCGGCAAGTTTTTCATTCACTTTTCTTTCATTCCTCTTGAACGATTCTTCTTTCACCCTTTCTACTATTTCTTCTTTTTTTTTCAAAAAAAAAACCTCATTAAACTCCAACCTTTTTCTTAACTTTTTTTCTAATAGGTCTTTCGTAGCTACTTCTCTTTCTCTTTCTTGCAAATAACTCATTCTTTCTTTCTTTCTTTTTTTTTTTTTTTGCGCTCCCCCAATCTTCTTTCTTTCTTTTCATCGGTCTTTCCTTCCCCCCTTTCCCCCCTTCTTTCATTACCCCGTCAGTCTTTCAGGCCCGACTCTCACGTATCAAAACCTTTGCCTCCTTTCCAACCATTCACCACCCCCGCCCTACTTACTTCCCACGCACCCCTCCCCCCTTCGCCTCATTTCGCACCCCAAGGCCCTCTGCTCTCTCCCCTCTGACCGATGATCTTATCACACGGGAATACAGTCTGCCTACCTGACCGTGTCAATGAGACGAACCCCGACACACAGACAAAACAATCGTTGTGACATTTCAACAAAAATGCTTCCAACGCCGCCGCCACCGCCGCCGCCGCCATTTGCAGTTTTTTTTTTAAATGGCGGGCTTTCGGGTCGATTTTAATACGCGCCAATGCAAGGATGGAAACTATACCCCCCTCTGTCTCTCTCTCTCTCTATCTCCCTCTTTCTCTCTCACTCTCTCTTTCTCTCTCTGTCTCTGTCTCCGATCCCTCTCTTTTATTTCTCGTTCTCGTGCTTTATTCTTTCTCCCTCCCTCTCTCTCTCTCTCTCGCTCTCGTCCCTTTTCTCCCTCTTTCTTCTCCCCTTCGCTTCTCTGCCTTGCTCTCCTGTCCTCACCCCCTCTTCTAACTTGCACACTCACTCTTTCTCTTTCTCATTTACTCTCTCGTTTACGCCCTCTCGTTTTTCTCCCACTCGCTACTCTGTCTATCGGACTCATAATATTTCTCTTTCCATCTCTCCCTTTCTCTCTCTTCCCCTCTCTCTCTCTCTCTCTCTCTCTCTCTCTCTCTCTTTAGCATCCAATAAAAGTGAATGCATGTGTGTGGAGAGAGATAGAGAGAGAGAAAGAGTATCTGAATAAAGTGTATACATATATATCACAAATCTGTATTTCTCTCTATATATCAAACATGTCAAAATCATCTATCCCTCTAACCACACACACTCACACACACACACGCATATATATATATATATATATATATATATATATATATATATATATATATATATGTGTGTGTGTGTGTGTGTGTGTGTGTGTGTAAATATGCATTTATATAGAACACCTTTCCATAAGCTAGTGGTCGTGTGTGCTTGTATTAATCTATATATCTAAAAAGAAGATGGCGATATATATACGACGTTCATCAACTTCGACATCTCGACCTTCATGAAATCTCTTGACCCACGTGCGCGTGTCAAGCATTCTTCCGTAAAACCTTGGTTAGCATACGAAAAGATTTGGTAGCTTTTTTTTCTATCAGTTTCACCAGAAATTTCAAATAGATGCATTGCTCGATTTTTCGAAAAGACCATTTTTGCAAAATTCACCCACTCCAAACAACATGCAACAGTGAACTGAAGTCAGGAGCGGATTGAAACCTTCAGGGGTTGTTTATGCTAACCCATTCGTCTATGTCTACCAGATGGATCGTGTACGCACGTCCGTGATTCGGTTTACATAACCCCAGTCTCGTTATCCAGCTGCACCTAGCGTATGTATGGATGTATGTATGTACGTATGTATGTATGTATGTATGTATGTATGGATGGATGGATGGATGGATGGATGGATGTATCAACCTATCTCTCTATATGTACGCATATTATTATAGAACTTCACGTATACAGAAAATATGTGCACATGCACACGTATATATGTCTATACAAATACTTATAAGAAAGGGTCAGTAAGTTTGTAGGCTGAATTTTGCTCTGAAATGATGTTCAATCTATGCGATTTATGGATAAGCATCGTGTTAAGTGCATTGATAAGGAAAGGGATCACGTTGAAAAATAAATATTTGTTGTGCAAAACTTTATATTTCAGCAGTAGACGACTGACTTATTGATATACATATATATATATATATATATATATATATATCAATCATCATAAGTCGGCTGGACAAAGGCCTTGCCCATCTCCTTCCATGACGAGCGTGATTGCGCTGATCTCTGCCATGTTTTACCATGTCTTATGTCATCTCTCTATCTTGTGTCTGGTTTTTCCCATTTGCATTTACTGTCCCCTGGGCACCACTTGGTTATGTTTGGGCTTGGATATTTTTCTAAAATATTCAATTGGAAATGTAGTCCCTAAATATATGACATGACATAGTCCCTAAACTTAAGACATGATACAATGACACACACACACATATATACAATACGCGATTATTTTATATCGAGAGACACTTATTGTCATAATTTGAAGAATGGAAGCGAGAAAAAAATTTGATGACTTCTCACGCATGAATAAATCTGTGAAATTACTTATTGAGATATAGCAATGTGCCATCGGGCTTGTCTCAGAATTAATGTTATTCAGCAAAAATATAGAAGATATTTACAAGTCGGGTACCGAATCAAATGAGAGAGAAAAAAAGATGAAAGTGAAGATTGTGTTGCGTCAATTTTCAGCTTACAGTAAGATTAGCATTCACAACTTGGAATTTAACCGAACTTCAAACACAGACCACCAGAGCCGATGCAAGATAGGCAACTATTCTAACAACGAAGCAGATTGTAATCCTGTATGGGACGAAGATAAGCTAAGTAAATATGTAAGTAGGTAGGTTGGTAGGTAGGTAAGTAGAGATCTATCTATCTATCTATCTATCTATCTATCTATACATCTATGATGATATATATATATCACACACACACACTCACACACACACATATATATATATATATATATATATATATATATGGAGACAAATTTTTGGAGGGCTATAGATAAAAACAGAGGGACCAAGTGAAAGATTTGTACACGTACCTGTGCATTTATGAATGTATAAAATCTATATCTCTGTCTCTGTCTCTGTCTATCTGTCTGTCTGTCTGTCTGTCTCTCTCTCTCTCTCTATGATAGAATATGGTCATGATTTTTTCAAAAACCTTTCCAGATTGTCTTTCAACAGAAAACACGTAAAATGAATGAAATTAGCGAGAAATTCATGAGCATCGATGTTCATCTTCCTCTTTTATTTTTGGACTTGACTGTTTTTTTGCTTATAATGTGAATTATTATCGTTGAATTGACAATGCAACATGTGTTTACCACCGCACATAGACACATACGTGAACGAAAGCATGGACGTTAACATCTCTCTCTCCTCTTATTCTCTCTGCATATAGGGGAATACCTTGATTAGTACGGTTCCGATGAGTGGGGGTTTTAATAGCTGAAAACGAATACACATTAATTATGATGAGACCTTGAGTAACGAAATGTACGGAAAATTTTGGGATTTAATTAACCGTACAATTCAAAATGTGTGTATATGTGTGTGTGCACGTGTGTGCGTGTGTGTGTGTGTGTGTGTGTGTGCGTGCGTGTGTGTGTGTGTGTGTGTATGTGTGTGTGTTTGTGGGTGTGCATGGACGTGTGTAAAAGGGTAGAAAATGAACAGACTGAGAAACATAAATATGAACATGTGATAGATAGATAGATAGATAGATAGATAGATAGATAGATAGAACAGGCTGAGATAGATAGATAGATAGATAGATAGATAGATAGATTGATAGAACAGGCTGAGATAGATAGATAGATAGATAGATAGATATGAACAGACTGAGATAGAGAGGAAGGTAGTTGGGTCGATTGATAGATAGATAGATAGAGAGATAGATAGATAGATAGATAGATAGAACAGGCTGAGATAGATAGATAGATAGATAGATAGATAGATAGATATGAACCAGCTAAGATGGATTTGTTCAATAAATTTCCGAAATTATTTTTCCATCCAACTATCTTGGACTGTTCATATACATACAATTGCACGTACACTTGTATGTATTCAAAGATATATATATATATATATACACACACATATATTTATATATTTATATATATATATATATATACACACACACATATATTTATATATTTATATATATATATATATACACACACATATATTTATATATTTATATATATATATATATATACACACACATATATTTATATATTTATATATATATATATATACACACACATATATTTATATATTTATATACATATATATACACACATATATTTATATATTTATATATATATATATATATATATATATATATATATATATATATATATACACACACATATATTCATATATATATATATATATATATATATATACATATATATACACATATATTTATATATTTATACATAATGAATATATATATATATATATGTGTGTGTGTGTGTGTAAGTATGTAAGTATGTATGTTTGTATGTGTGTATCTATAATGAAAAATGTGCTAATTAAACCAACTGTAAAAAAAATACTCTTATTTGTTTCACGTTCCACATGAATTAGTTCATCTCAAAGTGATATGTATATAATATTTTGTCAGAAATTTACTCTAGGACAAACTAATAAATTTAACAAATTTGAGTTATAAAGGTTGACACACACATAACTTTCTGCCCCTAGCATTGAAATTAATCAACTAGTTTTATAAGATCAAATCCGATTTTTTAATAATGAAATGAAAAGATCCAAGTATTAAGAAACACAAGCCCCTCGTCTGTTTTCGTACGGATAAAACTTTTTCACTGGTGTTGTTTTTCAAAATGATTAAAGTACATTATCTGTTATTCTTAAAGGAAAGAAATACGTGCGTATTTAAAACTTTCCCTTTTCGAATTCAGAGTTTTCCGTCTGTTGGATAGTTTTGCCAACCAGGTCTGAAGAGCCCAGACCATTTAACTGTAGTTAGGTTGAAGAAGAGATGGATTCATGCCTTTCCAATAGAATATTGGTGCGAAGTATACGCACAATTCCACCGATTTTATTCTTCATGATGCTTACCTTTCGGCCACCCGCTGTGATTTACTTCAATCTTTCAAAAAAAAAAAGAAAAGAAAAGAAAAGAAATCTTCCAGACTAACAATATTTCATCATCATTTCAGATCCTAGGGCAAATCTTTATTGATGTCTTCTGGGGATGATGCTAAAAAAAAAAAAAGTGGTATGAACCACCTCCTCCAAAATAACTTGATTACTTAAGAAGATATCTTTTTACACAATATTCTGCATACTTCATTTCCGAAAATGAATACCAATCAAGTAGAACAAAAAACAAACAAAAAAAAAAACTAGCCATCACTGTCAATAACTGAACAACCGTAGCGTCAAAATTTTAAGTCTTTTAAAAAAATTCCATCGAAGAATGAATTGGGTCAGATTAATTTTTATCTATGACATTCCTGGCGTTTTCCACAGGAAGACATCTTGAATTGAGGAAAAAAAAAACAAACAAACATTTACAAACATCTCGATTCTGGAGAAATAATGAAACTGTCAAAATAAAGCACAAAAAGATCAAAAAAGTTTTTTTTTTTTCCAAAATAAAAAATTAAAAAAAAAATATTTTCGAAGGGGTTTAGTGGAGTACTGATGCCAATTTTCAAGTCTGTAGACAAGACAGTAGTGCCAGCAGCATTGGAACACATGAATACATGCACATTTAAAAGAAGAAAGAGCCCTTCGCCATCTTTGATGGCAACGGTTTTTCAACGGACAATTTTCTGTTGCACCTCTTTAATCTGTTTTTACCAGACAACAGAAAATGCCGGAAAACAGATTTTTCTCTTTCTTATTATTAAATAATGAATTTTAGATAATCATCAGTTTTGATTGGTTTTTATGATAGTGTAAATAGAACGATATATTTTTGATAATTGAAAATTATTTGTACTTGCATATGATTTTAATTGGTTATATTAAAAAAAATAGAAGTTTCAGAAAAAAAATTTTCAATGAAACATGTCTAATATTAAGCTAGAATAAATTTCGAAATTTGTCGAATTTAAAGATCTACGATTCGGTTTCAAACCGCGGTTGAGCTATTTACACATTTGGTATAAAGAGTCGATTCGTAAACCGCTGGATTAAGATTCAAATCACGGTTTAAAACGGCAACGAAGACCTCCAGTGTCAGATACACGAAATAATGGCGGCGAATTCAATACCGGACTATAGGAGTTGCCGGACTATAAATTGTCGAA
>OY735207.1:31677557-31710057 GCA_963457665.1 Thysanoteuthis rhombus
GGATAAAAGAATCAAAGAAGGAAGAAGAAGAAAAGAGGGGCAGAGTAGGGAGGAAGAATGGTAGCCCAAAAGAAAGAAGGAATGATACATGCAAGGAAGGAAAGCAGCAAAGAGGAAAGTGAAGTGAAAAAAGCAAGGAATAAGCGAGGACAACCACAAAGAAAGAAAGGATGAAGGCCACAAGGAGGGTAAAGCTACAAATAAGAACGAAAGGGAAGCAGAAATGGAAGGAAAAAATAAAAGAAAGACGGAAAGAAAGCAAGAAGAAAGTTAGGAACGGAAGACACTAGGGGAAAAAAAGAAGGAAAATCAAGATGTAGGAAGAAAAGAAGGAGAGCCCGAGGTAAAGAAATTAGGAAAACCACAAGGACAGGGAATGAAAAAAAATCTGCCGGAAAGAATGAATGAATGAATGAATGAATAAATAAAAGAAGGGAACCACAAGAAGGACAGCAAGAAAGCTAAAAGGGAAAAAGGTTTCAAGGAAGGAAGGGAAGCAGCAAAGAAAGAAAAATGAATGAGTAAGGAAGGAGAGATGAAAACCAGTTGGAAGAAATGAATGAAAGCAGCAAGAAGAGAAAGAAAGCGCAAAGAATTAAAAAAAAAAAAAAAAAAGAAGGAACTAGTAAGTAAGGAAGGCAAGAATGAGGACCACAAAGAAGGAAAACTGAAATTAAAGAAGGACAGGAAAGAAAAAAAAGGGTAAAGAAAGAAGGAATGAAAGTAAAGAAGCGTGTGAGAGTAAGATGGATTGTGTATGTGTGTTCGTCCCACTATTCGCTCTGGGTCACTTGACACCTCGTCTTCCACCCGACAACGGTGATAAAATCCCCCTGGTCCTCCCGGCAAATATATAGAAGAGTTGATCTCTCTCCCTATACCTAAATCTTCGAAATTCGTCCATCGACAAGTTCTTCATTAACTTGAATAAACTGATTCCTTAAGAACATTACAATTATAAGTACCCTCATTTTCTAATTGTTCCGACAATTTTTTTTCGATGACTAACGTGTAAAATTGTAAAAGTCTCTTCCTCATCTGCCTACCACTTCATATTTAGTAAATAAAGCCATAGCAATATAAATCAAAGTTGATTTTGGCCATAATAATAGGTGACTTATCTAGGTGTCCATATTTGAATGCATGTATATCATTTTTGTTTTTTTTTTTCTTTTGAGAGTGGTGGGGTTACTTATTCAGTAGATGAAGGGGTACCTTTATTTAAATGGCCATGAAATTGATGGGCGCGTCATAGGGTCATAAAATATTGTGTCTGTGTGTTCGGAGTTGAATTTACAGGTGTCTAGCTACTTGGATAGTTGTATGTTTACGGATAAAACATATGTACACACAGACACACACACACTCACACACACAGACACGTATATATGAATATATATATATATGTGTGTGTGTGTGTGTGTGTGTGTGTGTGTATGTATGTCTCTATATGTTCATACACACACTAACACACACGAACGAATATAAATTTATATGCAGAGAGAGATAGAGAGACAGAGAGACAGAGATTTATGTTAAAACATACACTCTGATCTAAGAGGGGTGGGAAGTATATATATATATATATATATATATATATATATATATATATATATATATATATATATATGTGTGTGTGTGTGTGTGTGTGTGTGTGTGTGTGTGCATATGAATATATATATATATATATATATATATTTATGAATGTGTGTGTGTGTGTGTGTGTGTGTGTGTGTGTGTGTGTGTGTGTATGAATAAAATTCTTTCTATCCCTCTCTAATTCTGTATGTGTGTATTTTTTAATAAATGTATTTTCTCGTGGGTGTCAGTGCATGCATTCACAGTTTATACGGATATAAACAGTACGGATGTTTTTATGTGTCCAAATGTATGTATCTCCCAACTTTTATACTTAAGAATATATATATATATATATATATATATATATATATATATATATATATATATATATATATATATATATATATATATATATAGATACATGTATACATACAGCAATGATATACGTACGTGCATATACATACGTATATATATATATATATATATATATATATATATATATATATATATATATATGCATACACATTGGTGTAATGCTGATTTGAGAGAACGCAGGGCTACCTGATCGACCCACTGATAAATAGCTACGTGAGAAAAATGAAAAAAAAAACAACTCTGCGTGGGATAGACATGCTAACAAATTGCTCTTATTAGTGAATTAGTTTATAGAAAGTAAGGGAATGCCGTTCTCCCTCCCGAAAACGTAAGGGGACGCTGTTCCCAAGCGTTCACATGGCACCACACCATTATATAGACACATAACAGAAAATACATAAGCATATATATATATATATACATATACATATATATATATATATATATATATATATATATATATATATATATATATATATATATATATATATATATATATATAGTACTTGAGCATTTATGTGTGTGTGTATGCATCTAATTCTCTATCTGTTCTAGCATGGTGCAATGAAGCAGTGATTTACATATGGATCGGAAATTCTGCTGACGATTGGAGAATCTATGCGCTCATCAAACACACACACGCACCGATGCATACACACAAACGCACACATAACGTATGTTTCTTTCTTTGTTTTTAACTACACGTTCTATAAGCTACCAAATGGCTGCACTCTACGGACTGCAAATTTGTGTATGGGAATAACTTTACCCCAGGATGAACATAAGATAGGCTGCAATCATTTCTGGTAACATGTAAAAATCTATTTAGGGTTTGGTCAATTTTGGCATTTTTAATCTCAAGGAGCTTTTGCTGTTACACATGAAATGTGTGCAGGCATGAATGGTATCCAGACATAACGGACATGCACGTGAGGACACAAGCCCCTAATAAAAGAAAATATAATTTGCTTACTCTTGTTGTTATATTGAAATTTTTGTGTGTGTGTGTGTGTGCACTGGCCCAACGATAGGGGACAGGCAGGGTGCACCTGACTGCAAATTCTCCCTTTTTCATTTTTTTGAAAACTGTACACAACACAAATTAAAATTTTTTATCTACTTAAAATATAATTTGCTTTCCGTTGTTGTTATATTTTACCCGGGCAACGCCTGATACCACAACCACACATATATACGTGTGTGTGTGTGTGTGTGTGTGTGTGTGTGTGTGTGTGTGTGTGTGTGTGTGTGTTTGTTACCTTTCATATTTGTGTATGGACGAAGCCTGTCTCGGAAGTAATGAAACAGTATGAAAATATCAATCATGTCTTGTTACAAATCAATACCATCTTCGAAATAGTTCCTTTGGAAAGCCAAACACCAACGAAGATGTTGTTCGCACTCGCTGTAATAATGCCGGAAGTCTACAACTGACACTGCCTTCAGTAGGTTCGTCACAATCTTTTGGATGTTCTCAACAGTTCAGGAAATAGAAAGATTCAAATAAGGGTTACAGGGTAGGCTCAAGAATAGACGGTCAACCAAATTTACAATGTGAGGCCTTTGAATAACTCAGAAAAAGGGCCATTCGAGCCCGGCCGGAGATCGCTATCTCTTGGACTCCTTGTCACAACAGACCTCCCTCTGTCATACCAAACCCTCGGTGGATGAGGTTTTTGGCCCAAAAGAATATTCCAGCCCCCTTACTCCCATGATCCCAGTCGTTATGACCTCTGTTCCTCAAAACGGAAACTCAAATTCGTGGTCACTATTTGGGAACTGTCGCAAATATCCAACAGGTCGTGACGAACCAACTGCAAGCAGTGTAAGTTGAAGACTTCTAGCTCTGTTTCCAGGAGTGAAGTATTTAGAAATGCGATTTTGCCATTCGAAGTCACCCATATGTAATTTCTTGCAAATCTCCTACGTATAGGCTTCAACCTTTATTCTTATAGTAGTTTTCGGTACTTTATTATCAAATATTATTTATGTCTTTGTTCTATTCATGCACAACCCTATTTTTTTTTGCTTTCCCTGTTTAGATCACTTAATATGTTTTGCAGATCATCTGCAGTTTTTACTTCCAATGCAATATTATCACAGTAACTAAGATTGTTCAAATATTGTCCGTCTGTGTTTACTCCAATGTTTTCCCAGTCTGTTTTCAGTTAAGTGCTTTCAAGACTTGCTGTAAATAGTTTATAGCCATTTTCGTATATATTCTCCACTTCTTTCATATAATTCTCATTTATACCTCGTCCTTGTGTGTATGTGTGTGTGTGTGTGTGATCATGTGAAAGATATATACTTGGATTCAACGATTGGTTAAAGCTACCAATAGTGATATATATATATATATATATATATATATATATATATATATATATATATATATATATATGTATGTATGTATGTATGTATGTAGTCTAGAAAGCTTTACAATTTTAATCCTTAGACACATTGAAAAAACTTTTTCAAAAAGATTTTTCTGTCACTTCAATCACTTATTTCCCAATACCTGTTAATGTAATTTATGTCATTTTCTTCGGTATTTTCCCCCTGTTTTACGTAAACTTTGTTATTATGGTACATTGTGTACATTTTCTTTTGTTGGAATTATCAGTTGTTTACCATGTGACTGTTACGATATATATATATATACATATATATATATATATATATATATATATATATATATATATATATATATTGGGGAATGGATATATATGATCCGACCGAATGATTTTAAATTGCGTTATATCATATAGAAACTCTTATCTGAAATGATCTCCCGTCATTACACAGTTAATGTATCACTTGGCCTAAAGAACGTAAACAGAACAAATAATCAAAGAAAACGGCCCCATTTTCTTCGATTGTTTGTTCTATTTACGTTTTCTATGCCAAGTGATACATTAACCGTGCAATATCATTTTAGATAAGAGCTTATATATATATATATATATATATATATATATATATATATATATATAAGACTATACAGACAAACGGACTGACAGGCAGACCAATTGGCAGACGTACAGACAGGCAGAGGGATATATACATATATTCCTATAAGAAACAAGCATTTATTCAAAATTAGGCAAATGGATACATATAAAAGCATGTGAATATACATTGAAAATTTTCTCAGAGATCAATATTCAATTTACCAACAAGATAAAACTGCTCATTAAATATTTCGAGGTTTTCAGTTTTGAAAATCAATTTTCCTCTTTTCTTGTTGAAGGGGAAAACAAACCTTTCACTGTTATTTGCATTCTTTATTATTTACAAAAGTGTGTACGCGTATTTACATATATCAGTCAATTGATATGTACAAATGCATCCATAGAAATATGCAAGCATACGTACACACGCACGCGTGTGTGCGTGCACACACACACACTTATATATATATATACTAGTGTGAGTGTGTGTCTGTATGTGAGTGTGCATATATATGTATGTGTGTGTGTGTGTGTGTGTGTGTGTGATGCTTGATTATGCCAACTTGAATCGTTGGGTGAAATGTATGATTGCCACGAAAATGTTTTGTCAGAATTTCTTTCATTTTCTTGAATTCTGAAATTGTTTGGTAGATAGGGATTTTTTTAAAACAATGTTCGCATAGCACACACGTGTATTGACTTCCGAATTTAATTAACGTAGAATATCTAATTTGATTAGAATTATCAATACATTTGTCAATGCACTTAATTCAGCGTTGAAAATCATACAATAAACATTTCAGATATGGCAAGGAATTTATTGATAGACTACCATTACATATGTGTGTGTGTGTGTGTGTGTGTGTGTGTGACAATATCAATGAGATCAATATATATATATATATATATATATATATATATGTGTGTGTGTGTGTGTGTGTGCGTGTGTGTATGTATGTATGTATGTAATAGAGTTTAAAAAGTAGATTCAAGGAACCCCAGGACCTTTTCCAACATGTTGTTTACTTCACAAGTTATGCGGTTTTCTTTCTTTCCAGTGCCCGGCTTTAGAACCACACTAGGTGTCATACGTGGTTAGAAGTGAGCCCCGTGGGACATCAAGAGTTGAGAAAAACAAGTGAATCTAATTTTTCCACTCTACCAAGATAAATGGATTGTCCAGAAAATATCAAACCATTCAATGATAACGAAAAATAGCCTACCTAGGGCAACAGCACCTAAGTCCTCTTCAAGTGATCTCACGCATATACCCTAGCCTTCCTTTCACTCTTCAAAACAGTCTGCAAACTTTCTCTTTCGGGATTGCCTTCAGGAATTTGTGCTTTGTTCAAATACTCCTACGTATTCATAAATTCTAATCGCATTGTTTTGATATTTCAAAACAGGAACTTCATGAAAGAAAAACCCTACTCTATATCAATCAGCACATCAAGGAATGCATTTAGTCATGTTTGTTGGTTCTGAATGCTAAATTATTGGGATATAATGTTTGTTTTTTTTGAAGAATCAATTTTTTCAATGGATCAAACCAAGTATTTTTCTATCCTGCCAAAATCTTGTTCAGAATTGATCAAAAAGATTGAAAAGCCTAATTAACATTGCTCACTGGGAGAGTTGTCATATTAACTAGTTGAATAACCCTCAATTCGACGAATATATATAAAAAAATAATACAACCATAAAAAACAAACACATTTTATCCTTGTTCAAATACTTGTGAACATATACATATAGATATTAATGCTTGTTTATGTTATATTGACGTGATACTTGGTTTATATATGAGTATGTAATAGTGATATAAGATAGTTATTTCACATATATGTGTGTGCTATATCAATATAAAATAAATATTTGTTTATATATGTATCCTCATGAAGAGTGTTTTCTTCATAGAAACAAACCATCGTTGATATAGAAATACCCCCCCCCCATATACGCCATCTAGGAACATGCCAGACAGCAGAGAGATCATGCCCCCACTGAAGATTTTAAGGGTTGACTTGTCTTCCGAAGTTCAAGCTACTCTGAGAGAAATTAAAATTCATTTTCCAATTTACATCCTACTTGGTGTAGCATTATTATGGCTGTTAGACATTGTTCAATTTGTTCCTCTCGAAGCATTTTACCATTTACTTGTATGTACGTAGGCGTGAAGGATCTTATTCATTTGTTTCTGCAATAAGTTTTAACTTAATATAAGTCCGTTTCAAGACTATTCCTCTGCATTCAACAACCACTCATTCACACCTCTTGTTATATGTATATATAAGTGGGCAATACATAAAATAGTAGTATTTAAATTAGGTGTATTATTCTAACGTGTTCTGCCTTTCGACTTTGTCAAAGTGGTGATTTCAAAAGAAAAATATTAAAAAGTTCGTTTTTTCAAATAAATAATGTCACGTAATATCATACTTTGACGAAGCCAAAAGGCAAAGCATGTGAGTATAATAAACTTGATTTAAATGCTCCTATTTCAGTATTGTCTACTCAATAATATTGTTGGATATTGTATCCACATACCCATGATCTCTCTCTGTCTCTCTGTCTCTCTCTTCATATATATCAGAAATTTATATATATATTTATGTATATATTTCAAAAATGGACAAAAGCAGACGAACTTTTATGTATAAGCTAGCTTCCGTTTTTGTTCCCAGGAGCTCTTTTGTTCCCTGGAACTCTCGTGAAATATCTTTACATGGAATAGTTTACTCGGGGTGAAACGAAATTTCCTGGGAGAAATTCGGTTTCAACCACTTTTATTACTATAAGAAGCGCGATTCCAAGAATACTGTTAAAACAGAACGATTCCTTGTTCTACTGAAAGCAACATACTGTTGGAAATGGCTGAATACAGACCTGGAACAAACGATTGTCCTTGAGATTCGTCATTTCAAATGCAAGAATAACTGAATATTTTCGGCTTTTCATCGGGAAAGGTATGGTTTTGCCGCTTGGAGTAAGATCAGTTATGATTTGAAATTATAATCGAAGATGCATGTTGAAAATCGTGGTGTCACAGTTGAAAAAATAATGCCCTATCTATCAGGTTGGAATTTTCTTCATTCAACTTAATATCCCATTCACATTACGTAGAAATATAATGTTATGTATGAGCGTTACTCTTCCTGATTGAGTACCTGCTGGGGCATGAAAATTCAATTAAATGAATCCTCTTGTGATTTGAACGTTCGATCTGGTGATAAATGTATCGGTCAGGTTAACCTCGCAGCTTGAATATTGGGTGAAATTTAGTTGCAAAGTTTGATTGAATGAGTCACTTGTAATTTTTCCAAATAATACTAATGTGTTAAACTCATTTGGAAGAACGGAAGAATAAGGCTCACCAAATGACCGATTAATTACAAAGCCCGAACTGGGGCATTGTTAGCCGCTGAAACAATACAACACCAGCTGAGGTTAATCTTTTAATGTCGGCTTCCATGATAACAACAACTCTGCTCTCCACCTGAGACGAAAATAATGCCAGAAAATCCCTAGAACAAGTAACCCTCAAAAGCCTGTTATGTCAAATGTTAGCTTAACCAGATGAATTGTATTCTGAAAATCCCATATGCATTCTGAGGGTGCTGTTGAATGACGCTTAGTGTGAGTAATTTCTCTGTTTCCAAGGACTTTCTGCTTCTCTGATGTAATTTTCTTCGGAGTATCTTTTGGATCTTACGGTAGCTAAGTATATAACGTTGGTTTGTTGGCAATTACCATTTGATGGATCTTCGGAAATTGGCATCCATTTGTTCTGAAATTATAGGTGGGGGTTGCAGGTCTTTGCAGCATTCTGGTGATATTTTGTGGTGTTTTCTCTGATTTGCAACACATTTTCTACGCTGCTATAGCTGACTTTTAAATGGTCTCTCTTGTATGTTTTGTACAGTTTGTTTGATGTCGGGAATTGTTTGTTGAATTACTTTGAAAGTCAGCCATGAAACACGAAGCGAGAAATAACATGGGGAAATTAAAAAAAACAGCACCAACCAAAAACAACAATTCAAAACACAACACCCCGTACTTTGATGGGAAGATTTCTATCATTGCCTCTCAAGAGCAACATGAACTCCTAAACTAAAGATCAGAGCTCATATACAAATGCAGACACGAAAACAAGTTTCTACTTGGCTCCCTACCACTACATCATAACTCTAAAGGCTAAATACTATTTAACAATTAATAGAAAGAATCTTTAAAAAATACTTTTTAAAACTGATAAACACATCAAAAGTTCTTTTACAAAACATAAACTGACTTGAAATCGTAAATAGTATCGTGCAAGACGTGACACTGAGAGTCATTATGAAGTGTTGATTTTGTGGTCTAATATATATATAATCTAGAAAGCTTTTCAACTTTAAACACTCAATATGTAGAAAGAAGTGTAAAAAAATGATGGAAGATCTTTTGCTCTTTGAAAGTGTCAAAAGTGAAGGGAGACCTTTTAAAAAGTGAAAAATGAAGGGGGTCTTTATCCCTTTATGGAGTCTAAAGTGAAGGGAGATCTTTCCCTCCCTGTGAAGGGCCAAAAGTAAAGGAAGACTTTCCCATCTTTTTGGGATGAATAGTAATTAAAGACTTCTCCCACTGAGAGACTTTTTCACCTCCCTTAAGGATTAAAAGTGAAGGTCAACTTTCCCCCCCCCCTCTAACGGGTCCGAAATGAATGGAAACTTTTGAAGAGTCAGAAGTAAAAGGAGACTTTTTTCAGCTTTAAGGGGTCAAAAGTGTAGAGAATTTTCTCCCCCTTTAAGAGATCAAAAGTGAAAAGAAACTTTCCACCATCTTCAATTCTTCTTGAAGGAGAACTTTTTCCCAATGTAGGGTCAAAAGCTAAGGCTGTACCGAGAGAGGATGGGTGCTCTTTCAAAACGCATCCAAGCCCCTATTTGAAGGAGCTCCCATAAGGATTAAGAAATAGTAATTTACCCACTGCATTTCTACTGATGTTATGTAATAAAACCCTAAATGTTGGAGGGTTCCCTCAAGGAGCCAGGCCTTTTTACTCCTTATATATTTTACCCAGCGTAGATTGTACAACAGAAGATGGTGGCAAAAGTTGAGCTGAATTCGTCACCATCTTCCCAAATTTCATATGACAGCTAAACCTTATAAATATCGAAGCCTTCGTGTTAGATCATCATCTCTTAAAGGTCGAACTGTATCGATTCATGAGCCTGTGGACAATGTGCGATCGAGTGCGAGCAGACATTTCCCAGATAAATCTAAGTTTTGGACATTAAACAAATTAAACAACGTGAAGGTGTACATCCATAATGTTCGAGGCAGAGCTGAAGACCACAAACTAGACCTACTGATAATGGATTGGACTAGCTCTTTGGTATTCGAGAAACCCACATAAAAGGGGAAAACCTTTTGTTGCTTAAGGTAAGTAATCAATATTCTATTATTGAGGGAGGGGGAATTACAAATTCAGTGGCGTATGATTAATAGTCAATAAAAACTTCTCAGTTTTGACTGTATATCAGAAAGAATAGCTTGGATAATAATTAGATTAAGCAAGATATGCATACTGAAAGTAATCCTGATTTACGCGCCAACTTTGAAAGGTTCAGACCCGGACAGTGTACAGTTTTATGATGGCATCAGTAAAGCAATGGGCCGTGGAGAAGACAAGTTACACAATATTCATGGGAGACTTCAGCGCAAAGGTAGGGGAAAGGAAAGATAGGGGAATCAAGTGCAGGAGAATTTGGGTTATACCAGATAACCGAGAGAGGAGACATGCCAGCAAATTTCTCAGAGAGATACAGAATGGAGATAACGAATACTTTTTCCAAAAAATAGAACATCGCAAATGGACTGGGATAAGCCAGAATAAAAAAAAAACAAAAAAAAACTAAAAAGACTTCATAATAACGAATGAAATTAATAGCGTCAAAGACGTTACCGTCATCAATAGAGTAAATATAGGAAGTGATCATAGAATGGTAGCAAGCAGAGTCAAAATTTGACTTTAAAACGGGAAGGAACTAAATGATCCAAAAGAAGGAAACGTACCCCAGTAAGCAGAGAGAATTACCGATTTCCTGGGAGCGAGAGAGAACAGATTTGAGGCCTTGTTGAATAACGAAAGCAGAATCTAAGAAAAGAGTAAAAATCAGATAAACATGATTAAAGAATCTGCCAATATGATAGGCGAAGCAAATGATAACAATAACTCAGGAAAATACTCAAATGTTACATTAAAAAGAGGAAAAATATGGTATCAAAGACTTGAAAATGAAGACTGAAACCAAAAGAGCAGAACTTGATAAACAAATAAACAAAAGATTGAAACGAAGAGAAAAGGAAGAAAATCATGAAGGGGATAGTAAAGACTACCAGTAGAGAGAAAAACTTGAATCCTGCAGAACTCCCTGGCAAGCAACAGATGCTTGCATTAATTGACAAAAAAGACGATGTTAACAAAAGCAGAGACAAGATTTTGAGAATAACTGAAGAATACCATGAGAACGTTTATGCCTTGAAAAGAAATGTACGACCGAAGGGTTATTCGATAGGGAAATGCAATGTTCCAAGCGTAGTCTTTTACGCTACGTGATATAAAAAGCGAAAAAGCCTCCGACGAAGTTGGCGTAATGATAGACCTTTTTGAAAATACAGGAGGGGTTTATTAGAAAGGACTAGAGCAACTATTCAAACAAAGTGTCCAAAAACTTCTGTCTAGGAATGGGGATCCTTAGGAAGGAGGTGATAAAGACCCTGGTAATTACCGCCCTATCACTTGAATTCCTTCACAAAATATTCTCGGAAATAATCACATATAGATTAACAAACACCTAGGGCTTTGTAAGTTGATATTTGACAATAAATCACCGATGCACATTAAACCAGCTAATCGAAAAGACATCAAAATACAAGAAACTACTTTGTTTTGCCTACGTAGACAATTAAAAAAAACTTTGATTCAATGAAATACACATAAGTCTTCAACTTAATACGCGAACAAGGCAAAAATGAGAATCATATTGAAGTAGCCGTAAATATATACGAAAATGCCAGTGCAATAATTAGACTTCATAAAGATTCTACCAAGATAAAGATTGGAAACGGAGTAAGACTAGGTGATATGATATCATAAAAACTATGTACACCAAGCCTAGAGAGTGCTTTACGAAGAACTTACTGGGAAGACACGGGCGTAAACATAGATGGACAATATTTGAGCAATTAAAGTTACCATAATGACATTGCACTGATAGCAGAAACTGTGGATGATTTTTTAAAAAATCATGTAAAGTAACCTAAATAGACGAAGAAAAAAAAATCGGGTTATGGATTAACAGACCAAAGACAAAAGTATTGTTCATTAATTTTGTCCCGAAAAAAATTAACATAAGAATAGAGGATGACGGAGAAAACATTTACCTAGGTCAGGCAATGAAGCTCAACAAAAAAACACGGAAATTAAATAAGACAGTGCATAATGATTGACTGGTAAGCATCAAGTAGATGTAGAGACGTACCGAAAAGCAAATTACCAATATGCTTAAAACGTAAAGTATGCTATCAATGCATAATACCATCTATGAGAGCTATGGAAAGAGCAATGTTGGGAATAACTGTTCGTGATAGAAAAATAGCAACATGGATCGGAGAGAGGACTGGGTTCATAGAGAGAAGAGAAGACAACAGATGGATCAAAAGATTAATCGATTGGTGCCCGTGGGACAGTAAACTCGGTTGGGAAAGACCAGATACAAGATGAAGAAATCATAGAAAAGTTCGCCTGGAAGACATGGCAGAAGCTAACACGTGCTCTTCATAGAAAGAGATGCGAAAGGCCTTTGATTTAACGTTCGATGTTGTTGGTGATGATTACACGAAATGGTGTAACGGTTATGGGCTCGGGAAACCGAATCGGCTTATCAAGTTCCAGTTTTGGCATGTTTACGTTCACCTTGGGAAATGCAAGAACCCGCTCCCCCAGCTATGAGCATATAAACGTGCAATTGGAGCCCTTTAGCCCTGTAAGCCAGTCCCACAAAGAGAAACAAAAATGCCACCCAGTGTAGTAAAGGTTAACAAGCTTGTGATGCTGATCACTATTAATTCACTAGCCCCCGTCCACACTGCTGCGTCCCTGTGTCATACTAAGCTTAACTTAGTAGATATCAAGTGTACTCTACTTCAGTACATATTTACTAAGTTTAGCTTAGTTTGATATAAGGCAATAGAAGTGACACACCTAGTGAGGATCGAACTCATCGTTAGTTTCACAATCTCATTGTAACAATCAGACCAACAAAACAAAAGAAAGAAATGAGACCGAAGATAAAATATCCTTGGGTCTCTCGGGCAAATAGAGATTGACCAAACATTATTAGAGAGTAAACGATTATTTTCTGACATACCTAAATCACACACAGTCCGGTCTCCGTCAGTATTCCAATTCTGATTCTTCTTAATTGGTCACTCCATGATTTTCACCAACATTCCGTTAGATCAGTGACTTCTGAGGTCTGCCTCTTTCCAGCCACCATGTTTCCGGTTCCTGGAGATCAGAATAGAAAACGATTATGAAATCTCGTAAATTCGGTATAAACAATGTGCGACAGATACTCTTGAAAACTGTTTTTTGTGTTTCTTTTTCTTTGCTTGTTTTTTAATTGCTTTTTGGTTTTGTTTTGACATTTCGTCCTAGCTTTCTTTTTAATATTTCTAACAGTTATTTAAGCTCATATTTCCTCTCCTTTTACACTTAAACATGAAATAACTCATACACATACGCTGACAGTCTCTCTCTCTCTCTCTCTCTCTCTCTCTCTCTCTCTCTCTCTCTCTCTCTATCTCTGCTTTTCACACTTTCTCTCTCCCTCTCTCTATACATAAGCGGGAAAATAACTGAACATTCGACGATTCAGAAATATTCTTTAATAAATGTATTCTTACACAACACAACCAATTGGATAGAGAGGCAAGAGCTGGGAAATTGATTGAATGTGTTGTGTTTAGTGACTGGCTGGTTTTGCAGTTTAATCTCGGGATGGGTGCTGCACACCCTTGGGTAGGTTCCGCATGCACCATCGGACAGGTCAGCGTAGTCCGCACAGCTTTTCGTATCACTTTTATTAAAATGTTTAAGAGCGGGTGTAATATTCCGATGATATGAAGCTTATAAAACGATTTCTATCCACCCTAAACGATATTTTTTTTTGCAAATAAAGATCTTTTTAGTGTTATAGTTACAATGTAAATTAAACTCCTTTTCAGAAGGCTTAAAAAATTGTTATCTCATTTTTTCGTAAATGTTTTTGACTGAAATCAGAAACTTATTTCAGATTATTTTTCATGGAACAGCTCTGTTAACATCATGTATTTTTAAATTGCTTAACTGAAAAAATATTATTGACAATAAATGCCAACTCAAACATTAACTAGAGTAAATTGAATCGAATGTTAAGCAAAAGCCATTCATGCTAATGGTTACTGTAGATTTTTATTAGATAAATTGGAAATCGACCAGATCTTGCCGAAAAAAAAGCCAATAAAGCCAGTCAGATTTTTTACCCACTACCTCATTACCATCAGCCAGTCCTTTTCTTTCTTTAATTGAATCTCTTATCAAATGTCCTTTTGCCCATGTCCTCATGATTGTCAGCCAGGCTTATCAAAGCCATTAATTTGAATCATTTGTACAAACAAACATACTTACAGACAACTGAAATTATATATATATATAATGTCCTTGAAAAAGGCATGAATCTATACACCCCCAGCTATGAGTAAAATATCAGAGCATATCGGGATCTCTAGCATTGTGAAGACAACCAATCTAGGATTAGGTCAACACTGTAAACAAGGGAATGGGTCCCCTTAAGGCGATCTGACGTCCAATTTGACATCTTTCCCAACTTTCCTCAGGACTATATCAGCAAGGTCGAGAGGGAGATTCTAACTACTGGGTATCCAAGGGTCTCCATACATTTCGCCAGGTCTGCAGAGACAGACCGGAGCCCATGCATGCGCGTGTGTGTGTGTGGGGGGGGTTGTAGCTTGGACAGTTGTGTATTTCTAACTGGTGTTTGAACTTAGATGAAAGTTTAAAGATAAATTGACTCGATCTTTTCTTGGAAGGTTCGCGCCACACAATCTGTCTGAAACGCATTTCTCCTCTTCAGTTTGACCTAAGTTTAGAAACGGTCTATGTATCCAAGAACAATGTAAAGAATATATAGCACCGAGCAGAGTCATAGCTACTTTGACAACCTCTGACATCAACCAGAAACTGTAGCCATGGTGCTTTGAAATACTCGCTAAACTGACCGTCCGGTAAAGGTCTTAGATTGTCTTACAATTTGGGTTGTTTAGAAGTTGAAAAGAGTACCTTTCTATTAGATACACTGCCTTAAAGAAATAAAGGGCTCCATAAACCTTACTATTTTACCAATACTGGGGGCTCGAAATGGAACACAAGGTCAAGTTTAACAGAGCTCGACATGAGTGGATAGGGTCAAAAATAGCCTAGTCTCTTTGGCCTAGCCATTTGGGGTACGCCTCAGGTCCTGACTCTGCTTCTCTGTGCAAGGAGGTGCAGCTTAGGAGAACGGGACACCTGGGACCGAACCTCATTATATATGTGTGGCCAGTATGTGCGAACTGCTCTCCAACATTTGCAGTATTAGTGCCCCCCTCCCTAGATCCTCAAAAATGTTTACTCCTCTGGGTCCCAGGTCACATCAATTCTTCCCTCATTCCATTATAAGTCACTCCCCTGACTGAAATTCCACCCCTATTACTCTAGCTAAAACTCTCCCTTTAGAAAATTCCTCTCATTGAACCCAAGTGCTTCCCAGTGGAGAATCACCGTTCTTGGATTATTTCAACAGAATTTATTCTTTTGACAACGTGGAATCATTTTTCTTTATTTAAAAAACAAATGGGAAACTATCTTATTACTTCTAGTATTTGTTAGTTGCTTTTTTTTCTTCACAAAGAAAATGGCTGCTTTCTTACGATCATCTTGTTGGTTGATTTTTCAACTAGAGGATATCCCGTTATTCTTTTCAGGTTTTTTAAATTATTTTCATCATTACATTTGGGGAAAAAAATAGCCACTGGCCTCATTCTACCAAGATGAAAACAAACAACAACCTTTCTACATTATTTTCAAAATTCTTAAAATAGCTAATATCCATCTAAGTAATTTTATTTAGCAAGCATCTCTGGTAAGCCATTGCTGCAAGTATTAAGTTAATTCACTTGATAATAGGCACATCCGGCTTGATTACTTGTGTCTTCATTAAGCAGGCGTTTTAACTGGTCGACATATATTACGTGGGAACTTTCTCTGTGACTGCCTTTAACGAATTCACTACGTGACTTCTCTAAGTTGACACTGGAAAGACGAATTCAAGATTATAAAGGTACATCACCGATTTTCCGGCGCCATTCATTCGAGAAATGTATTGGATTATCCGGTTTGCTGGACCAGTAGGGGTCACGAAATAATCGTAAAATAACACACGTCTGACCCACTAATTATGTGCATTTCATATCCCTAAGCATTTTAACTGTTAGGAACTTTAATAGAAAATGATATTGATTATTAATTGAATGGTTAAAAGCAAGATATAAATGATACAATGTATTTGTATAGTTGAGACGGATACGGATATATTAAGTAATGGTTCTGCCAGGATTACATTACCAATGGAGCATATCTATCTGTATTATACACTTGTTCATGGCTGAAGTTCTCGTCATCCATAAGCTCAACATATTCGTATACATACTTGGTAACACCTTCATGGTTTATAGAACGTTTTTCTCCACACATATTACCCATGAGATCCCATAACGTTTCTTAAACCTTTGAAGCCATCCTCTGCTGTAATTACACTCATGTTGTAATTCAAGTTCCTTATGGTCAAATTCCATACAATAACGCCACCTGTGGCCAGCCATTGAACTAGTTTGAGAGCCACAAGAAATTTTAAGTGGACTCAAAATCCAAACATTTGCTCCTTATTTTGTCGAGAGAAAAAAAGAGTTTCTTTGGTCTTTTAGAATCCTCCTTAAATACTTCTCTTTTAGAAAGTATTCAGTTTACAATGTGAGTTTATGCTATATCGATCCCTTTGTTCGTGTCCGCTTGTTTCTGAGAATTCAGATTTTTTCAGTGATTACTGTCCAGCAAAAGACGAGAGAAGTAACTGATTCATTGATCACCCACTTTCCTAATTGATTACTCCCAACATGGCATGATGCCAAAAGATGTTGGTTGCATGACAGTTTCGATCGAATGACCAACCAGACCTGGCGTTTCATTAATCACTAAGCGGAACATCAGACTCTCTCAACGCCAAACTAAAAAGAAGAAAAAGAAAACAATACACAAGAAGAGACAAAGGACGTATCTGAGAGATCGCGTCCCAACATTGGCAACTTAATTTTTGTATTTGCTTATAAGTATATTCTTCACAGGTAGAGAACGTAATTGCAATAATTCTGTCCATTGAAAGAGGCCCTTGGTAACTTTGTACTATAATCACCTTTCCTGTAAATAGCAACTTACATCCATAAGTATAGGGTGTGTCTCTTTGAGGCATATACTTTAGCCAGCCTTATTAAATACAGAAAATCAACCATGGATCTTGCAATGTTATCACAGAGAAACTTAACATGCACACAGACTTACGCACACATATTATGTGTGTGTCATTTGTATACAAGGGATACAATACGTATCGATACATATGCTTTTGATTAAGGAATGAAACCACTTTTATGTATACGTGTGTGCTTGTGTGAACGTGTACGCGTGTGTAGTTCTTGCATGCAAGTTACATATGTCATTTTTTTAATTGGAAAATCCCTTTTCCCCACAGATAGATAGTATGATATGAACAGATGGATAGATATATAGATAAATATGAACACACTGATAGATAGATAGATAGATAGACAGACCCGAACAGACTCAGAAAGATTGATAGATAAATAGATAGATATGAAGAGAATGAGGTATTTACAAGCTTAACCGATTGTTCAATAATGATATTTTCCCTCAACATCAGAATTATTCAGTGTTTTAGTACAGAAAATGACAAAGGTTTACGCACAATAACAGTATGGTAGCAAGGATAGGAAAAGTTGTAATCTTGCCCATACGTACCGGGTTCAAATACAGCTGATGCCTGAATCAGCCCGTAATCATCGTTCCGTTTTTTCCCTCTCATCAGAATTAGCCATTATAGATAAAAACATCAAATTCCACTTCTAAGAGCTAATGTTATTCTCATGGTTCTCCTTGCACTAAGACCAACACTCATCATCCGTGGGTCACTATAAGTTCTTCGGTGCCAAATTGTACCATTTGGACCCCGTAAACATATCCATGAAGTTGATATTTTGCATAAATGTTTCAGTTGAACTTGGATAACTGTCAACCGTGACCTCTCATGCTTAGAACATCAATCGGTCCTTGCAGACACACAAGCGTGTGCACATACGCACAAACGTACACACATATACATAGATATGTACGTGTGCGAGTGAGTTTAGGGAGCAGTCCTTCATTAATACATATGTGAATAAAGGTCAAAACGTAATTGTATCCGTAGATAGTATATGCAAAACCGTCCATAAGTTTTTAATTGAGCGCTTTCGGCTATTTGTTTAACAATTTTCCAGATCCGGAACCTCAATAATTAGGGATAAAAACTACAATTACAGATGCTGTTTGTCTTTAATTTAGAAAAAGAACTGGCGTAGTAGTTTCATTGGTAATGATGACGTAACGCACAATGCAATATGTAAGTCTATTTGATCACTGTCCCACAGCGGCAATATGTGACACAAGGTCGGGCTTAACGTGGGAAGAAATAGTACCTTACCGCCAAAAATTGGCTCCAGCCGACGCAGTTACCTGCGAAACCTGGGCCGAGTAATGATGGGAGAACCTCAGGACGAATCCAAAGACCTCCCGTTGCGCATAGCAAACGCAGCCTCAGTGTAACCTCATTGGCCAACGTTTGCACCGGCGCACTCGGTCTTTGATACCCTGCACACAATCTCCGGCCCAATCAACGGGCGAGTGTAAGTACCGACTCCTCGGTCTATGCCGTGGAACAGATACTACACTTTGATCCCGAAGATTGGGCCAGAAACCTGTGCCAGGTAAGTACAAACAACACTTTCTTTATTTCTTCTCTTTTTCTTTCTCTCTGTCTTACTTTCTTTCTAACTCTCTCTCACTATTCTCTTTTCCCTCTCTCATATATATGTATATAAAGAGATTCCATCGAAGTATAATAGCTATGTTTTTTTTGCGAATTCAATTTCAGCATTACAGGCTAAAATTTCTGTGTTGGCAAAAGAAAACTCGAAATTTATCAATATATTTCCACCTAGGACAAAGGCTGCATCTGCATGGATGTGACAATCTCTCACTGTGTTGGAGAACGAACAAAGCCAGGTGATAATGGGAGGTATAGCTGGGGCGTCTTGAGTTAATAATAATAATGTACCGAAACTAGACCTAGCCACAAAGTCATTATCTATTGGAGCTTTTTTGGAAGGTACCATTGCTTTTCCCTTAAAAAAAAAAAGAGACGTGTGCACTCATACAGCGAATGGTTATTCAAAATATTCTGAATGATCGGTTAATATTCGAATGACATCGTCAAGAAAATAGAAATATTTATTAAGTCAACCTGTTGTTTGCTACCTGAAATAAAAGGCCCTAAATCAGCGTTTCCTACAGGGGCCCATACCATCCCATAGTGGTGTTAAGAGTCTAGGGGGAGGGGGGCTAAATTATATCATAGGGGTGGGGTCTTCCAGAACCTTGAGCAGGTGGTCGGCAAAATTTCATCGCAGGCATTGAAGGCAGCAGGACTTATGCAAGTACAATGATTTTATCATTACAATATGATTTATGCATATGGCAGAGCTGTACTGAATAATCATCACATCTATAATAGTAGAGAAAGGTTATAACAGAGTAAAATAAATTCTAACCACGAATAGAAACTGAATTGAGTAGAGCGGCGATTGAATTTACAACTTCTTTTGACAAAGTTGGAACCAAATATTGCAAAATTTGCTGCTGGTCGTCATTAGATTGATGGCGATAAACTCTGGTGACCTATAAAATCAATCTGTGGTCTGGTCAATTTGGGCATTTTCAAATTTAAAAGAGACTGATCTACATTGCGGGCTGCTATCCTGGACCCTGGAATGGATGATGCTGACCTCTAATGACCTCCGAAAGTCAATTTCAGGCCCAGTCAGTTTCGGCATTATTAAAAAGATAAATTTTCAAACCTAATGACGACGCCTGGACTCTAAGGGATGCAAATTTGTGTACAGGGGTAACTTAGCCCCAAGAAGAACATAGGATAAGAGCAGCTGACCTCTGGTGACATCTAAAGGTCAAATTTACGTCATGTTCATTCAGTAATTTTCAAACTAAAAGGAGAAGGTTGCACCCTACGAGCTGCAGAATTGTGCACATGGGTAAATTTACACCAGAATGAACATAGAATAGGTGGTATTGATCTTTGGTGATTTTTAAAGGTCAATTTAAGGTCTGGTCAATGTTAGTAATTTCTAAAAAGGTCAATTTTGGCATTTTTCGAACCACCTGAAGTGCTGCAATATCCTACTTTGAGAATCTCAGTGTTATGTTTTACTATATGACCTTTCAATCTTGATGACTCTCTCCCCAGGCAACACAGGGTACTCGGCTAGTATATACAGAATATTAAGGAAATGGATATATGGTCCAAGATAATGATTATTGATTGCGTTGTATTATATTGAAATTTTTTATCTGAAATGATCTCCCATTATTACACGATTCGCAGGTTCGATTCCTGCAGCAGCCCTATTTTCTGTGATCATTTATTTTATTGACGTGGGTACATTCTCCATGTAATAATGGGTGATCATTTCAAATGAGAGTTTCTATATAAAATAACACAATTTATAATTTCATATATATATATATATATATATATATATATATATATATATATATATATATACATGCAGTATATGTGGTACAAATCAGGCGAGCAGTATAACATGATATAATAATATATCAATAATATAAAGCCACTTCTGAAATGTAATGGATTTATTTCATAGAGTGCTCGATACATACAACTTTTTACTCATGAAGTTAAATTGTTTTAGGGTAGAGCTGGAAATAGATAGTAGAATGTGGATTCACTACACAAACTAGCTCATGTTTCTGCCCTCTTCGAGCCTCATCAGTTTTGAGTAGCGAATCCACATTCTACTATATATATATATATATATATATATATATATATATATATATATATATATATATGTGTGTGTGTGTGTGTGTGTATGTGTGTTTTCGGAGTGTGTGTTTGATGGCGTAAGTTCATCAATGAATCTGTAGTCAAATGATAAAAAAAGCATTCATTTTTCACAGCAAATATCTATTTTTCAACATAGTCTCCATATTGTCTGAATTTTGCTTGACGGGGCGTGTCAATTAGTATTATCATGGTCGGAGAATTCTCTTCATCTATGTGTCCATCTGTTCATGACGTTTCGGCCGTGTAGCTCTGCAGCCATCATCGGGAGTTCTAGAATGTGGAATCACTCCTCAGAACGCATTTTCGATTGGGCTTGACACGTTACACCTGTTTTTTGTACATCCTGTACGTCAGGGTCGTGAATACATAGATGAGGGAAATAGTCCGACCATATCATACACAATGAGTTATCTACTTTTTCGATTTATATGATTCAGTGGCAATTGTAATCAGTTCATCTATTAACTATATGTAAGGCTACAGACTTACTGATCCACCCTTGTATATATCCACAGGTATTTATGTGCAATATATATGAATACTATTTGTATGCATTATATATATATATATATATATATATATATATATATATATATATATATATACGTGTGTGTGTGTGAATGTCTAATAATTGTGTTGTACGTAGATGTATGCATGTATATGTGTGTGTACGTGGGTGTGTGATGTGGGTGTATCTATGTCTATTGTTGACCTGTCTGTTTCCACGTTCCTCCGTGCATATCTGGCTGTCTGGACTGGGGGTGGGGATTACAAGATAAGATAGGACTAACAATATTGAGGTCATTGGGAAAATTTGGCGGCAAATTCACCAACGTAATTATAAACACAGGACAGCTCCAGTGTGAAAGTATATAACGGTCTGTCTTCCTTACGTATACACGTGTGCACTACACACACACATACACACACACACTCACACACACACACACACACACACATATATATATATATATATATATATATTCTAGAAAACTTTATAACTTTAAAGACTGAAGATGTATAAGATCTTTTTAATTTTTGTTACTTAAGTCAATTATTGCCAGGTATCTGTTAATGCAATAAATGTAAGATTTTCAAAGGGTTTTGTTTCACACAGACATTATAGAACTAAATGTGCTTTTTTCTTGTTTGGATCATCAGTTGTTTACTATGTGACCATTTCGGGGATTTTAAAACAAAGCAGTTGTATCAAGATGGCTCCTCTGCAGTTTTATTCACTCTCCCCCCCCACCTGCACTCACATATCTGAAACTTTGATTTTGATATTTAGCTAGCTATATCATTATAGGGCCGTGCCATAAAAGATGTGTTATTTTTCATAGGTCATTATAATAATGTATAGTATATTGATATCATTTTATACAATATTATACTGATGTCATTTTATACTATATTATGCTAATGTTATTTTATGCATCATTTAATCTTTTGAAAAAAGGGCTTAATTGCATAGGCAACCTCAAAGACGTATTTGACGATGAGGAATCAGAATGTATAATAATCGAGCTGACTCGTTGTGTTCGTGTCACTTCTGGGTGTTTACCAATGCGAGCATTGAATCTGTTATGTAAGATTTTAATCTCATACTCCATGAAAACTAACACATGGCATCATTTTTATAAATGCTTGTTAATTAAAAAAAAGCTTTGTGTCAATTTTCTACCAATACATTCAACCGGAAATTTGATGAAAATATTTCAGATCGAATTATTCAAGTCTTACACCATCTCACTCAATATTTTAAATCACTTCTAACTGATTCTAGCTTTGTATGGATGGTTGAGACGAAACCAAATAACATTCTTGTCGTTGGTAACACCAAATGGACTCTCCCGTTAATGTACTACAGACATTCATTATTTAGCATTTCCTCCTAACTACCTATCAGTCAGATAAATTGACCAAAGCTAAATGACTTCCCCTATCCTTGGATTTAGCCAATTCAAAGATTTTTCACCGTTTTTTCCTTCTCTTTTTGTTTCCTAACCCCCTCATACATTATAAGGTATCGCCGAAAGTTATAACATCTAAAACTCATATTTAATTTTGTTTCCTCAATTTTTCCATACTCTTCTTGAGACATTCTTTAATTCTGATATATATATATATATATATATATATATATATATATATATATATATATATATATATATATATATATATATATATATATATATACTGCGTATTTAGGTATCAATCCTTCATTGATGTATTATCGATGCATGAGAAACTGTGGCTGTTGGACATTTTTCGGACTAAAAAGAATACAATTCAACTCAACGTTTGTAATTGGTGCGTTGTGAGGACATCACGTGTAGGTTGACAAGCAAAGGAAATTTCTTATTGGTCTGATTCATGCCAGTTGTTGAATACGTTTAAAATCCCTGTTCCAAACCGAAGATATTCTTGTTGAGTTCTTGAGTTTCTTGATACATGAGCATATCTAATTCTCCCTCACTATAACACCGTTATTGGACAATGGAAGCCATTTTCTTATTGCTTATGTGTAAAAAGTAGAGAAAGGGGCTATTATTCCATTTGAATTTCGCTTTTGTGACTAGGACAGTGATATTTTGAAAATTATTTTTCTTCAATTTCAATGTTAAACAAAAGTGATCACACGACATAGAAATGAGTGGTGCTTCTTAGACATACGGTTGAACTAATTCTCTTTCGCGAACCGGACTGTAAAAAGGAATCTCCATTACTGTTCCCATTACAAGTTCCTTGATAGCGGCGTTCAAAGTCCAGTATAGCCCGTTGGAAGCGCACCCATGTTCTCATTGGATTCATCAAGATGAGTGTCAAAGACATGGACTTTGGGAGACAGCCTACAGTCCGTTATATCGTAGTTCTTCACCGTAGACTCAACCGTAGTTTTCGTCCTTCTAAATGTCCTGGAAGTTCCGAATCACAAAGCTGAACCAAGCAAGCTGTGGCAGAATTGGTGATTTAGAAAACATCAACGTTCTGCCCATAAAGTTAAGCTTGAAGGGAATAACAGCCATTTTCTATACTTTTTAGCGATAATCAATTAGAAAATAACATTTATTGCCCATGAACAAAGGAGAATTTGCACGATATAATCCATATCTAGCTGGTTGCAATGGTTGCAAACTCTGCTGTAATTTTCAACATAAATATAAAAGTGCAAATGGAAAATTATTTCAAGATATAAACTGTTCAGTTGAAGCAACGTTAGCATTGAACATGTCTACCATTTTCACAAGTGCGAAGGTTAATCTTCAAGAGAATAAGGCTTTATGCAATAATGTTTTGAACTCTAGAATAAACTTGCTTTCGTTTGCGTTTTGTTTGATATCTCTATCTTATATAGAAGATAAATTATCATGAATCTAAATCGCACCAGGACTTTATAGACAGTCTGTATAAGATCATGTATATTTGTATGCAGGGACTTCAGGATAAAGAATCTATGTATTATTCAAGTCATCTTTGAGAAAATTATCGATTTTCTACGGGTTCCATGTACATTTATCGTATTTACTCGTATATTAGCAGATCTCATTTTGAAGTCGACCTCGAAATAACCTATCAACAAATTAGGCTATCGATGTACCATATATTTGCCTACTTCAGCCTCGCTATGACTACGTAATGTGTCTGTCCAATCAGCCGTTCCAATAACATATGCCCTGTATGGTGTCTACAATGTTATCAGGTGATATGGATTATAGCATAATTATAAGTGTGACAAGGTTCAGAGGGTATCAATTATTTTCCCAAGATCGATTCCTTGAGCCTTGCCTCCTGATAATCTGCTGTATGCATAAAACTTCAATATAGACTACTGAAAGAATGTTGTATGCTAAGAAAGCCCACAGAAAGTTGATTAGCTTCATCTGCTGAAAGCACTGCGAAACTTTTTATTACCAATCTATCTATATAATGAAGAGTGTGACCTTTTCAGTTTGTTTCTTAGTTCATAATGATTAACTTTACCATTTAGAGGTAACAGTTTTGCTGATATAGATATCTCCTGAACACCATGAATCCTTTCACTTGAACGTCACTTTCAAGTAGAATTTAATGAAATCGATGAAGCGTAAACATTTATTTACACTGTTAAGTAGTGAAATATTAAGTCTCTGAGTAAGAGAATATGAATATAGACAAATAAATAGGTAGGTAGATAATTATCGAATGAAATGTAGGGAACAATAGATAGATGGATGGACAGAATCAGACGGATAGATAGTTACTTACATCTGTGTTCATCCTTTCTCTGTGGGTGTTTGTGTTCATGTTTCTGTCATGTTAGACCTGTGCTGACAGTTGATCGGCATTTAATTGTCGGAAGGGGTTTATCCGTGGATTACAATCGCTAAGTAGCGAGAGGAGCGGATTATCCGCGGGGTTTGGGATAATCTCTTAAGACAAACAACCTTGGTAGCGAACTAAGTAGGTAAAGAAATCCAGGGTTGTTACGTGGACCAAGAAAGCTTGCCGTCCACAGCAATCTTTTTTGGCTACACAGCATTCTTTACTACAATATCTTTTTCGTATTAGAGAAGGCACACGCACGTACACACACATACACACACGTACACATACACGATATATTTATACAATGACAAGTACGCACGTTTAGATAAACACTGGCAATGCCAAAATATGTAAAAAAAATCATTTTTTAGAAACCGTCAACTAAAACTGTCACCATGGAGCTAGCGGGCTAGAACTTTCAACATTTACTCCTAATCTTGTCTAGGAAAGAAGTTCTATTTTCGTTCCTAGCAAAAATGTTTTTTGGGGGGGGGGGTGGGACTCAATTTACTATGTAAGTTTATGCTAAATGGATTCCTTAATTTGTATCCAGCAGCATTCAGATTTTTTTAGTGATCACTGCGCAACAAAATTGATCTCTTAGGACCTCTACAGGTCAATTTAAGGTTAGATCAATTTTTGGCAGTCATTTCCAATGGCCCCTTAATCTGTGTTCTGCAGCTTTCACCCTTGTTGTTTTGAAAAATTCAACTTTTTTTTTAATGTTCACTGCATGCTGCCAAAAGACGTTGGTCACGAGACGGTTTTCATTGAGTGACTAACCAGACCTGTCTATAAATCGTAGTTATGGTTATTACCTGAAAGTCAAATGAACGCTTTTATGGTTATATGTATAACAGCCCTAGAATGAAAGTAACGCTTGTATTAATCCCTTTAAGACGCTTTTTCTTGATGGTCTATGTATTTCTATAGCTAAATCATTGAAGTTGGAGAAACACTCTGGAAACGAAATAAAATCACCCATAATGGTCGACTGGAAAGCATTTGGCGTGAATAGAGACATATCTAAGAGCATCTTGCCGATGTGTTTAAAGCGGAAAGTATATAAGGAATGCGTAATACCACGCGTGGCTTATTGATGCGAAGCCTGGAAATTAATAAAACGAATTGAAAACCAACTAGCAATGCTAGGGATAATTCTAAGATATAGAAAAAAAACATCAACATTCATCAGATGGATTAGGGGTATATTCCGAATATATCTTAGCGGCAATCCTATTACACCATAGGCATTCCATCCGCCATTTGTAGTGTAAGCAAGTACGACCCACAGCACGATCCAGATGTCAGATGGCGCAATTGATAATTGACGGAGACGCATGATATGACCCCACGGTGACACAATCGATTGAGTACTAGTGAATAATGATACCATCTTTTCATATGGGAATATCAAGTTGGCTTGACACCAAACATGTATACTGTACCATTATCGTTTATTGACTCTGAGATTCGAATTTTCAAACCTTTTGCCATTGGCGAGAAGGCCTGATTCCATGGGGGGCGGGGGGTAAAATGCCTTCTTTGATCCCTCCCCCCATCGGACACCCATGCTCTTACCACATTTGTAACGTATTTCTATTGTAATATGATTTACAATGTATAACTGTCATGAAATTATCAGAATAGCATTTACAGATACTATAACTATAAGAGCCTTATTAAGTCTGCAATTCCTGACCACTGACAATCCCTTTCTTCCTGATTTGTCACACATTTAGAAATGTAATATAATTTGTGTTATTTTCAATTATCTTCAATGCGTTTATATCGTGAATTTAATAGCCCTATCATAGCTTCGATTCCTTACCACTGACAACCGCTTCCTTTCTGGTTTCAAATGTATTCCAACTGAAATATGATTTGCAATGTATTTCTATTATAAGATTATTAGCAATACATTTATACTAAATGTTTAATTGCCGTATTCTATCTACAATTCTCGCGCTTATTCCCGACCATTGACAATCCCATCTTTCCAGAATTTCGATACACAATGTGGAGACCTAAAACAAAAAATTACAAAAAGAGTTGAATCATGATCTTCCCCTTCCGTTATGAATATTTAGTTTTGTAAATTCAGGAAATGTGTGTGGCCAAACATGAAAGCAAAACTATCAACATAAGTTTCTAGAGTTTTTAAGCTGGTCTGGCTGGCTGGTTGACTATGCTTGTAGCACGCGTGTGGGTCGCTCCAATGGAAATACCGGACTGAAAAGATGAACATTTACTCCTCATTATGTTTAGGAAAAACTTCTGTTCTATTCTTTTTTTTTTGTTGAAATATTCTGAAAAAAATTTGGTGGAACAGATCAATTTGCAATGTAAGTTTTTGGTCCGGTAGCATTGACTTTCTTTTAGTGATCACTGCCCAACAAAAGAGGGGAGTGACTTATTCATTGATCACCCCTTTTCCCAATTTTTTGATTGATCATACCCATCTCGTTTTACACAATGTGTGTGTGTGTGTGTGTGTTTATTTGCTTCTTTTGTTAAGTTTATGCATATGACTATCCCATAAATTGTACGTGTTTCCTCGCCAGACTTTTGGAAACCGTCCATCAAAACGATCAAAATAGGTTGGTTCAGTTTTCAACCCATTCTTCCTATATATATATATATATATATATATATATATATATATATATATATATATGTAAACGTTTGAGGCTGAAACATTGCATTAGTACTCCTCTAGATCCCCTCTGAAAACGTTTTTGTTTTTTTAATTCTTTATGGTGATTTTGGGGCTTTTAATCCGAAAACGCCCCTGTTTTTATAATGTTTTCAAAGTGTGGAAGCTGTACGTAACACATGTTTCATGTGACAGCCTTGAAGATTTGCATTAGTAGTACATATCTTCTGGAAACCCTATTCAATTACCCTTCCCCCTACATAGGCTTTAGTGGAGTGAAAGTCTATGCTAAATTGGTCACCAGTTTATGCCCACTTGTTCATTTGAAAATACAAGTTTTTTGTGATTGCTGCCAGACGAGATTCATTGTTCACCCTTTTTTCCAATCTTTTAATTGATCACCCCTCCAACAACGTGGCTTCTTGCCAAAAGGCGTTGGCGGTTTTAATGACTGACTAACCAGACTTGATTTGTTTTATACCTTCTACTTCCAGAATTTGCAGTACCAATATGTATCAGTGATGGATCATTTAACCCTCCACTTGATACAGCAATTAGCTCTGATATGATCTGAAATCTGATCTCTGCTTAATATCCAATCAGTGCGATCAATATTCACCAACACAAAACTAAAGTCATTCACAAGGAAGGAGATTATGTTGAAAAAGAAAGCATTTGTTATTTGAAACAAATGCTACAGATTTTTTTTTTTTTTTTTTTCAATTTTTGAACAAGAGCATAGGATTTTGATTTTGGGATACAGGAATTGATTTTGTGGTTTTAGGACGGGGGAATGAATTCTTGAATTTGAAGATAGGGAAATAAACTCTTGAATTTGAGGATAAGGGAATGAATTCTTGATTTGGGGGATAAGAGGAATACAGTTCAGAATTTTTGGGATACAGGAATGGATGTTTGATTTTAGGGATAGGAGAATATATTTTTGAGTTTTGGGGATAAGGGAATACATTTTCAACTTTTGGGATTGGGGGAATATTTTCTTAATTTTTTGGCATAGGAGAAACAATTGTCGGTTTTGGGGATAGGGGAATAAATTCTTGATTTGGGGGATTGGGGAATACACTTTTGATTTTTCGGGATAAGGGGATAAAATCTTGATTTTTGGGATAAGGGAATAAATTTTAGATTTAGGGGGATATTGGAATATTTCAAGATTATTGGGATAAGGGGGAATGGATTCTTGATTTTGGGTGTAGGGGAATACATTTTTGATTTTTGGCATAAGGGACTGAATTCTTGACTTGATTTAGATGATAAGGGACTAGATTTTTGATTTTGTTGTGATAGATAGGAGATTAGTTCTTGATGTTCGGGATATCTCAATACATTTTGATTTGGGGGATTGGGGATGAATTCTCGATTTTTGGATAGGGGTAATTTTTTTAATTTGGGGGATACGCAAATAATTCTTGATTTTTGGGATGAGTGGAATGAATTCTTGATTTTTGGTCTACAGAATATTTTTTGACTTTTTGGGATAGGAGAATATATTCTTGACTTTTGGGATGGGCAATGAATTCTTGATTTTTGGGATAAGGGAATGAATTAAGGATTTAGGGGATGGGGAATACATTATTGATTTTTTTGTGGATAGAGGAATGAAAATTTGATTTTTTGGGATGAAGGAAAATTCTTGATTCGAGGGATAGCGGAATGAATTCTTGATTTTTTGAATAGGGGAATGAATTTTTGATTTTCGTGAAAGGAGGGTACATTTTTGTGTTTTGCAGATAGTGGAATTGATTTTTGGGGTAGGGGGATATTGTTTCAATTTTTTGGCATAAGAGAATGAATATTTTTGCAGATAGGAGAATAATTCTTGATTCTTGGGATACAGGAATATATTTTTGAATTTTTGGGATCAGAAAATAAATTCTTAGTTTTGGGAATAGGGGGAATAAATTCTTGATTTTTGGGTTAGATAATTAATCCTGAAATCGGGGATTGACGAATAATAAGTGGAATGATTTTTCGATTTTGTTGGTAGTGGGGTAAATTTTTTGATTTGGGGAATAAGGGAATAACTCTTGATTTATTTTCGGGATAAGGGAATACGTTTTCGTCTTTTGGGGCTGGGAGATTAATTCTTGATTATGGGTATGAGGGAATTGATTTCCGATTTTGTTGGGATAGGGAAATAGATTATTGATTTTTCGAATTGGGGAAAACATTTTTTACTTTTTATGATAGAATAAATTCTTGATTTTTGAGATGGAGAATACATTTTGGACTCTTGGGAAAGGAGAATAGATTCTTGATTTTTGGGATAAGGGACAACATTTTGGACTTTGGGAATAGGAATTTGAATTTTAGATTTTTGGAATAGGGGAATGAATTCTTGGTTTTGGTGATCGTGGAATTCATTCTTGATTATAGGGATGGGGAATACATTTTTGGGATGAGAAAATAAAATCTTGATTTTTGCAATAGGGGAATACATTTTTGATTTTTGGGAAAGGGGAATGAATTCTTGATTTCGGGGTTAGTGGAATGGATCCTTGAATTTGGGGATAGGAGAATACATTTTTGATTTTGGGGGATAAGGGAAAAAATTCCTGATTTTTGGCATAGGGGAATAAATTTTTCATTTTTGGTATAGGGGAATATATTTTTCAGTTTAGGGATAAGGGAATAAATTTTTAGTTTCAGGATTAGGGGAATGGCTTCTTGAATTTGGGGATAGGGGAATAAATTTTTGATTTAGTGGAATAGGAGAATACATACTTGATTTTTGGGATGAGGGAATACTTTTTTTACTTTTTGGGATGGAAAATAGATTCTTGATTTTGGTAATAGGGGAATACATTTTTGATTTTTGGTGGGGTTTGGAAAAAATCTTGATTTTTGACCGAGGGGAATACATTTTTGATTTTTGCTGTCGGGGTATAAATACTTAATTTCTTAGAAAGGAGAATGACTTCTTGATTTTTTTGTGATGGAAGGGTATATTCTTGATATTGGGGATAGGGGAATAATTCTTGATTTATTTTTGGGATAAGGGAATGCATTTTTGACTTTTTTGGATTGAAGAACAAATTCTTGATTTTGGGGTTATAGAAATGAATCCCTGATTGTTGGAATAAGGAAATGAATTCTTGATTCTTAGGATTGGGAATCAATTTTTGGTTTGATTTCGGGGATGAGGAAATCATTTTTGATTTTGTTTCGATAGGGGAATAGATTCTTGATTTAGGGGATACAGTAATAAATTCTTGATTTGGGGGATACAGTAATAAATTCTTGATTTGGGGGATACAGTAATAAATTCTTGATTTAGGGGATACAGTAATAAATTCTTGATTTAGGGGATAGGGGAATACATTTTCAATTTTTTGAATAGGGGCATATATTCTTGATTTTGGGGATAGGGGAAAGAGTTTTTAAATTAGGGGATGGGGGAATAATTTCTTGATTATTTTGAAAGGGGAACAATTCATTGGTTCTGGTGATAGGGGAATAACTTCTTGATCTTTGGGATTAGGGAATTGGTTTTTAATTTGGGGATAGGGGAATGAATTCTCGATTTTGGGGATAAGAGAATACATTCTTGATTTTGAAGATAGGGGTTAATTTTTTTGAATTTGGAGACAGAGGAATGAATTCTTGAATTCGGCGTTAGGGGAATAAGTTCTTGATTTGGTGGAAAGGAGAATTTATTGATTTTGTCTTCATATGGGAATGAAATCTTGATTTATAGGGGAATAAATTTTTGATGTTGTGGGAAGTTGGGAAAGGGAAATAAATTCTTAATTTTTGGGTTGGGGGAATAAATTTTGATTTGGGGATAGCAGAATGAATTTTTAATCTCTCGGATAGGGGAATTGATATTGGGGAATCAATTTTTCATTTTTAGGTATAGGGAATGCATTCTTGATAATTTGGATAGGGGGATAACATTTTGAATTTGGTAATTGGGGTATAAGTCCTTTATTTTTTGGAAAGGGGAATGAATTCTTGATATTTTGGATAGTGGGATAACATTTTGAATTTGGTAATAGGGGTATAAGTTCTTTATTTTTTGGAAAGGGGAATGAATTCTTGATTTCTTGGATAGGGGAAAATTTGTGATTCTTTGGGATAGGGGAATATATTCTTGATTTTGGGTGAAAGGAGAATGCTTTTTTGATTTTGGGGAAAGGGGAATGAATCTTGAGTTTTGGGCTAGAGGAATAAATTTTTGATTTGGGAGATAGGGGGATGAATTCTATATTCTTTGGATAGGGGAATAAATTCCTGATTTTGGGCTCAGG
>OY735207.1:31715057-31752557 GCA_963457665.1 Thysanoteuthis rhombus
TAAAAATGTCATGGGATAACACGTTGAAAGAACACTGATCGGATTGAGAATGATTTGTGTGGCACATGGTCATGGATACTTTGGGACTATATAAAATTCCCCTTTTCAGCAGTAAAAGTTTACATGACTCTCTCTATCTATATGTATATCTCTCTCTCTCTCTCTCTATATATATATATATATATACAGTATATGTGGTACAAATCAGGCTAGCAGTATAACATAATATATCAATAATATAAAGCCACTTCTGAAATGTAAGGGATTCATTTCATAGAGTGCTCGATACATACAACTTTTTACTCATGAAGTTAAGTTGTTTTAGGGTAGAGCTGGAAATGAATAGTAGAATGTGGATTTGCTACACAAACTAGCTCATGTTTCGGGCCTCGAAAAGGGTAGGAACATGAGCTATCGAATCCACATTCTACTATATATATATAAATAATTGAGTCATCCACAGATAGCTGTTTCGTTGTATTACAACTCTTCAGTGTGGCTATTGACTATCCATTTATATATTCTCACTGTGCTCCCTTCCCTGCAATAATTTTAGGGTCATTTTTTTAATGTCATTCTTCTGGATTATTTTTTAAGATTTTTTTGATGTTCCTCAGATATATTTTGCCTCCAGATCTAAAAGCCCCTTCCTGCAATTGCCGGGGCTGCAGGTCCCACGTACCGCCACTGATATATTTTCAAAAACAGAAATATTCTAAAACAGAATCCTTATCAATCCATAGTTAATATGAAAAAATCGCGTCATTTTTGACGGGTACTATGTTAGCATTCTTCACAATTCGTTGTGGCATTGTTTCTTAGTGACTCTTACAGTTCTATTGAGGTCTCTGTTATGGTTTGATAGTGATTCCATATTTGTCGATTCCTTCTTATTCGAATTTTTTTCTTTCTTATTTCATTCTGGCTTCATGTCTGCTACAATGAACTTGTTCTCGTGTTTGTCCATCTTTTTTGTTGTTTCTTTCTCCATTTATCTACTGTTTTCGTGTGTGCTAAAGCAGTGTTTACTCCCAATCTCATCCCGTGGGTAGCATTGAATTACGGGCATTCAAAACAAGTCATAGCATTTTGGAATGATGTTCAATTCCTGTGTCTTTCCTATGTCGTTAAGCATTTATTATAGATATAGCTATTATTTTCAATACGAGTGTTAGTATGGTTTAATTCTACACACTCAGCTTACTGATAAGATTTTCCTTATAGTAACCGAATTGATGGCTCTTCCAGTAATCCTTTTCAACAGAAAATCTTATGCAAAATTAGTTTTCATGAATGCTTTAATTTACACTTCAAATCATTTCTAATTTATGTTTTGATTCCGGCTTAAGTTTCATTTCAATTTGAACTTTCATTCATTTCTTAAATTCATTTATTCCTTAATTTTTGCTTAAATCTAATTCATGCATCAACTGAATATATTTAAAGCTTTAATTTATGCTATAATCTAATTTTAATTTTAATTTTGAATATCATGCTTTAGTTTTTTATTCAAATAAATTTTTATTTACGTCTTGATTTATAAATTAATAATAATCTCTGCCTTATAACATACACAGTAATAAATTTTGATTTATGGTTTAATTTTGTGTTTACATTGATTTTTATGCGTGTTTATTAATGCATTATTTAATTATAATTCATGGTTTAATTTTTGGTTGAATTAATTACAATATACGTTGTAATTAACACATTAATTACTTTAATTTATGCTTTACTTTTGGAATTTAAAAATATTCATTCGTGCTTAATTTATAAACTGGTTGTATTCTGAAGTATGCTTTAATTTTCTATCTAACATCAATTTTAATGCATGTTTCAATTTATGTATCCATTAATTTTATTCTATGCTTTAATTTTTGGGTTGATTTATATTTCAGTTCATGCCTTTTAGTGGGTTGAATTAATCTGAATATATGCTTTAAGTTTAGCTTTAAATTGTTTTCAATTTAAGGCTTAATTGGAACTTTAATTCCAATTTATGTTTCAATCTATTTCCAGTTTATGGTTTAATTAATGCTTTCACTTATTGCCTAGTTATTGTTCAATTTATGATATAAATATTTTTTTCTAAATTTATGCTTTGATTTAGTTCTATATCTAAAATTCATTTCATGCTTCAATTTGTGCTTTTAATTTGGACCTTCATTCAAACTTAGTTTATGCTTCAATCTATTCTTCAAATTAATTCTCATTCTTTCAAGATCTTAAATTATGCTTTAATTTCTACTTTAAATTTGGGGAGTTCTATTCAACGCTGGTGTATTTCCTTCGGTTCAAACCATCAATCTTTCTGCGTCTGCAAAAATCATTGAAAAGTTGTTGATAACCGATTAAAACCGCATGTTTACAGAGATCAGGGATAGGTTTTCGTATCCCCATCCCAAAGTAGGCTTGTGGAAACCGCAACATATTTGCGGTCCCGATTTCAGGACCCCACAATTACCACATCGCCAAAAATACTCTTAGAAAGAATTGAATAAAACCTGCTTAGTCACTCAATAGATACCATTGCAATAGCGAAACCTCTTTGCCTCAATTTGGCAACAGGTTGTGGGTGGGGAGTCAATTGATAAATTAGAAAACGGGTTGATGAATGGAAAAAGTTACCTCTCTCGCCTCTTGTTAGGCAGTGATCACTAAAAAGGTCTGAATTTTCAAAATACGAGCGTGAATACGACCGGAAGCAGGGGACCAATTTATCATGAACTTTATGGAAACTTATATAGGGGAGTGGCGTTTCAAAAACAATTTTTTTTCTCTAGACATGATATTGACTGAATGTTTTACTTTTTAGCCCACTAGCTCAATTGATGTGGCCTGTTCGTGCACACTTACATAGCCAACCGCTCAGCCAGCAGGTCAGCCAGCTAGACCAGCTTAAAAACTGAAGAAACTTTTGCTGACAGATTTGATTCACTATTTCTAATAAGCTTCCGGTATTTCCAATGGAAGAATAAATCGTAATATATATATATATATATTTATATATATATATATATATATATATATATATATATATATATATATATATATATATATATAAGTCTATAGCCACACTGAAGAGATGTAATACAACGAAACAGCTGTCTGTGGATGACACAATTATTTACTTTTTATTATAATTGTATATATATATCATTTTACACTGAAAAATACATTTGTGTAAAGCGTGTGTCTGTTACCTGCCAACTCAGCCAAAAAATCAAGTGGATATCGAGTGAAAGCCGGCTTAAATTTACGAGTCTCTCATCCCTCTGAAATATGGATGGCCAAAAAAATCGCAAAACCTGATATTACCCACAATGGCAAAAGTGTGTACCTTACATTAAAACAACTCACAACATGGATCCCTAGAGATCACAAGCGAAACCCAAGCCGACAGAATACAAGATGGAGAGATGAACTAGACACATTTAGAGAATACTGGCTCTGCAACGCCTATGATAGAGAAATGTGGCGGATCCTGGAGAAGGTCTATGTCCAACGACGGATGTTAAAAGACTGATGATGATGATGATGATGAGTATCCGTTAAAATGACAGGATTATGTATGTATTGGCTCTGCTGTGAACGCCTAAAGTATCTATGTTCATTGCCTAGGATCATAGTGTCACTCACTGCTTATTTGCCTAGGATCAATGTGTAGCATACGTGTGCTCTTTGAACTGTTGTACATTGATATGCCCCTTAAGTCAATGCTCTATACGATCACTTCATAAAGCATCTTTGTAGATGCTTGGTGTGTAAGGTTTTTGAATTGTAACCCCTTTTTTTTCCCCTTTCTTTTATTGCTTTAGCCAAGTGGAAAATTGGGATGATCTGCGGTTGGTTTGTGGTCAGGGATAAGCAGAGATGAAGAATCCAGCGAAATGAAATATGGCCTCTCCTTTCTAGAAGGCGGGGGCAAAGAAGAAAAAAAAGGGATAAACGACTCCCTCGAGTTTACAATAGATAGGAAACCTTTTTAGCACATTTGTATACTACACAATGTGTTTAAAGAAATTGGATTGTTATAAAATCAAATTGGCATTAAAAGAAAAATAACATCTACAGTAAAGATGAACTAAAAACGTATATTCACTAAGCTTAGCTTAACCAATCGAATGCTGTGGGTTAGGAGGATCGGTTTGCGTCAATCTTTCAAGTGAGGAGTCTTTATTATCTTAGCTTTTACTCCGATATTTACTAAATTTAGCATCGCCCGTCACCGGGTCAAATGCCAGGGAGATTGTTTTGCGCCAATCTTTCAAATGAGAAAGCATTTCTTGTATTGTAAATCAGCATTTGATATCTTGGCTTTCACTTGAATGTTAGCTTACCTCAGCACGTTACGGTGTCAGGAAGATTGTTTTGTGTAGCTTAATCTGCCACATGAATCTTCCCTATTTTCCAGCAGGCATAATCATGTAAAAAAAAATGATTATTAGGAATCGCATAGATATTTCAAAATCTTGAAAAATTATTTTTATATCTTTTTTTTATTAGAAACTTTCGATAATTGTGTCAGCGCTACTGGATACACTTCGATTCACTTGATGGCTGGTGTGACGTGTTATACTTTAGTTTTAGTTTTTTTTAAAATGATCATTTCTTAGAGTTGGTGACAGCTGGTCCTTGCGACAAATTAACCGGCGACAAATTTAAAGTGGACGAATTGACCGGATGCCACTTATAAAGATCTTCCCCAATAGTAATAACTTCGCTTATCACTGACCTAATATGTATGAGTACACATAACTGAATGTTTTACTTTTTAGTCCTCTAGCTCAATTGATGTGGCCTATTACTGCACACTTACACAGCAAACCGCTCAGCCAGCATGTCAGCCAGCTAGACCAGCTTAAAAACTGAAGAAACCTTTGCTGACAGATTTGGTTGACTCCTCGAAAGTGTTCCATTATCGTAGCTCTGTGGTAGACTGAGATGAGCCAAGTAAATATTCGAGTGTCTGATTAAGAGCAATAGATAAAAAAACTAGACAGACTAGCCGGAGAAGTTCCACCCCCAAGGGCTCTCAACTACTATGGCCTTATGCCAGTCGTCACGTTTAGTAAATCTCCTGATCCCTTAACAAATGGTTCCCAAGCTAGTCTGGTAGATCAGGAAGAAAAGTAAGTTGAAATCCTCCGGTGTGCTCTACTATCGTAGCATTGAATTATATTAAGTAAAAATTCAGGTACCTGATTATGAGCGACTGTTAGCAAGCTAGTTAGACCATTAAATAGAGGAATTTCATCCTCAAGATTTCTCTATTATTAGGGCTCTTTGCCAGAATAAGTTAAGACTGGTACATATCTGATCACTTGGAGCGATAGTTAGCAAAATGCTGTGGCTGACCAATAACTACAGATGTGGGTTCGATCCTTACTGAGTGCTACTGTACCAGACTAAGCTTAAGTCAGTAAATATCAAAGTGCCTGATTAAGAATGATGATTATCAAGCTACTGTGGATGACCATTAACTTTAGAAACAAGCTCGATCAACACTCAGTGCAACACTATTGAGGCCTTGTGCTTGTCTAAGCTGAGATCAGTAACGCCCTGCGATGGTTAGCAAGCTTGCCATAATCATGTCTCAACTGCATAGAATAAGACGTCAGAATAAATCTGTCATATACTATGCTCAGACAACCCTATTAGCAGACCGAGTATCGGTATGAACGATGCATGGCAACCATTGATCGAGAAGACACTCTCTGTTTGGGACCCCAGAAAAAAAATGTTACCAGATCAAAGGAAAGTAACACCAGATGACAGAGGGGCGCAAATAATCTTTAAAAACAAAACAAATCGAGAGACACAAAAAAAAATGTGTGCATGCGTCGATGAACTAGTTTCTAAATTGGAGGAAAACGAACACCCAGAGAAGGCCGGAAGATACACGATCAAAACGCTATGAAGAACGACAAACAAACAACAAAGACGGAAAGAATATTCCAACTGAACCACATGAATGATTGAAACATCTGTCTGAAAAGTTACAGATAAAAATCTTCAGTTTTTTTTTTTCTTATTTTTGAAATTATTTTTAAACAAAGCAACAGAGATTGGGTTAAAAAAAGGAAGCTGGCACGTCAGCAGCAGTAGTATTAATGGTATTAATATCAGTAACAGCCTAAATCCAACAAACACACAGAGAGGAGAACTTCACCATTTTATGTCTGTGTATTCGCAATGGCCCCTTCCTCTCTTTCTGATTGCTCTCGTGTAACAAAATGCCAACAAAGAAAATTACAAAACCTTTTACATTATATGATATTCCCAGGTAAATCCAGTATTTCGTGTGATGATTTTCAATTCAAGAATTCCAAGTGAGCCGGATGGTGCTACACAATCTTCCTGCTTCCTCCTTTTCCCTTGTACCTGACTAAGCTAAGATTCAGTGTCCATGATTGTTCAAAAAACTTATAGCAGATAGGTATGTTCCAAGGCTAGGGCATTTGTGTCTCAGTGGCACTCGTTGGCCGGCGTTCGATTCCAGGCAAAAGCCAAGCGTTTTTAATGTTATTTTTCAAGTCGTGCTCTCTCTACTGGAAATATCGAGATATGCGTATCTCCAATTTTATTCCAAGGGTACCAGACTCAGCTATTCTTAGTGAATGTATATTGGTTGTTCACGTTGACACTTTGTTGGGCATAGGGCTGCAACCACTCTACTCTAGCAAATTGGTTTTACGGGGTGGAATTAGTGTCTTCATACCCAACTCTTCTTCAGCCCAGGTTTGGGACTATCTATGGTGACTGTCGAGCTGTAGGTTTTTCTTATCAAAGTATCTTTCTCTCACATGGACAGCACCGCTATTTATCCAGAGCTGAGAGAAAAGAGGATTCATGCCTTTCCCAATTATTAGTGCAAAATGAATGTAAATAGCCTCGGCCAGAACTAAATTTCGATCCGCCTGTTTGGTATTCCATGTCAGTAATTCTTGTGCCGCTCCACACCTCTAGTGAATAAATGTCAAACAGCTGTGAGGGTAATATGTATTGGTACAGTATGGAGATTTGAACGTTTCATCCAATAACTTTCTTCATCTGAGCTCTACAGAGTTCGAATGTGACTACAATTAAAATACAACATGAGCAGTGATACACACACACAACGTTAAGTAAATATGCTTATTATTGGATGAGTTGTATAGCAATATCTGAAAAAAAAAATTTGTACGGTCGATATGAATCATTAAAAATTGGGTGAATATTTGAAAATGATTTATTGTCCATCTTCATTGAACGTATAACTTACTTAATTGGCATTTTTTTTCTTTTGCATCATGCAACATTGTGTCGTTGAGCTTCGTCTTCGAAACGACTGCTTCGAAAAAACAATTGTCTTAGACGCGTACCACTAAGGAGCTCTGTATTGATTCGTGGCAAATGATAGTTAATAAGCACAAGGCAGGAGACGGATATAACAATATTTCCAACTTTTCCAACGCTAAATCGACATAATAAATAAATGCAAGGTGTCTGGGTACGTGAAAATATTCTGTCATTTGTTTGTTAAAGTAAAGTTTCACCAAAACTCATACACAGATAGCCAGGGAGGCCACTTAAGATACACAGGTGACATGGTAAGATGTGACTTATAATTTGAAATCATGCGACGTGAATATTAGTCAGAGTACGACAAAGAATAAATTGCACCATGCCAGACTGAAAAGCCATAGACCAAGGAAGACAACTTCATTGCTCTCAATGCACTTGAAAGCTAGATTCAATTTTGTGGTCTGATGAGACGAAGATGGAACTTTTCTGTCGTTCAAGCAAGCAATACGTGTGGCGGGAAAAAAAGAAAGCTTTTTGCCTAAGAACATCATCCTGGTAGTAATTCATGGGGAGTCCATTATACTATGGGGTTGCTCAAATGCAAAAAGTGATGGTCAATTTCTGCAGATCTAAGAAATCATGAGAAAAGAAAAATGTCTTGAGGATAATCTGAAAAGTCTGGCTCGGAATCTCTGCATGAGAAGAAATTGGATATTCCAACGAGCCAATAGTTCCGAATAAAAGTTGAAGCTGGTAACTGAATAGATGTAAAAGGGGGAGATCAATGTCTTGTCATGGTCTTTGGAATCACTTGATCTAAATTCTATTCATAATTTTAAGTGTGAATTAAAAATGAATGTTAGAAAAAAGAAATCCCAAGAACATATTAGAGAAGTTCTACAAAGAACGGAGTGAAATTGCAGTCGATATTTTACCAAAAGTATTCAGGTAACTACACTTAACGTTTCTCAAAACTAATTGAATAAAAAAGTTTCACAATAGATCACAGATCTTGAATTATTCGTGACATTATATTCAAATATTCACCCAATCAATAATGATTTATTTATTTAACAACAGTACGAATACCTTTTGCTCATATGTTTTTGAATATTTATACATAACTTCTTTAATAATAAACACATTTACTATCTTGTTTGAAGACAAATTTGAACTTAGTAGAGCACGTATGAAGAAAGTTATTCAATTTTTCATACCGTAAGAATACTTTTTGTATAATTCTACATTTGAAAAAGCCTAGCTTGCGCTTAAGCATCCTTTTTATCTAGAGATTTTCTCTTGCTGTGCAAAATGGTCGGCGTCTCAACCAAAGACGAAGTGGTTGGCATCTCCTCTGTGGTTTCTGTCAGTTTATTGGCAGTGTCAAGAGATAACTTATAGTGGTGGTACAATGTTTGAAGGGGTGATCTTGAGACCAATGGAAAGGGAGACGATTTCTCCATAAATGTGACCTCATACAAACGATTATTAATATCAACAAATATCCCAATACTACTCGTAGTAATTCAGCAATTCGAAGGCTGATTTTGTAAGATATGGAGAATGAGCTCAATTCTGGGCAACTCGGCAAGAATTGAGCTCATTCTCCATGTCTTAAAGACAATATCTTATATATAATATATTGTCTTTAGTCAAATTTTTTTCAGAATTCTTAAATTTGATAATGTCACCATTTAGATTATAAAATCTTCAACCATGTTTTTGTATGTATTTCAACTAAGCTTAACTTAGTCTGACACAAAGTCATAGATGTAGGGCGCCAGTGTTGTTCGAAGTCACAATATCAGAATTCAATGGGTTTTTTTTCCTTCAAATTCTTGGCTTATTATTTGTAACACCCGAATCTACGCACGAATCTCTTTCACGTTCTGCATTTTTACTGTAAAAAGCTCAAAGTGCCGCTCCGATAGTAACTAGAGGCATCGGGTAATGTTCAGTCTCCTTACTGTTAAAGCCAGAGGGCGGTACAGTTCAGAGGAGACAGATCTCTATTCATATATCAGCAGCACTAATGACTTGAGATAATGTGCATTTGAAATATTCATATGTTAGGTTATTTCACATGAAATTTCTTATTTTAAGATATTTTAGAGAATAATGCTAAAGGTGAAAGATCAGCTAGTGTAATTGCAGTTTTAGCAAATCCAATCTATTGTAAGATCGATTTTTGGTGAAACAACTTCTTTTGTTTTCAACATCTGACATTATCCAATGCTTTTAACGGTTGTAGTTGGCCCTAAATATGCTGTATATGTGTGCCAAATTCGCAAATGGTTCTGCCTTTCGCAAAAATAAATGTGGGGTCTACGTTCGCTCTCACCTTGATAATAATGATCTGATTTTCATCTTTTTCTGTATAATACCAAAATTCTGATTCGCTCAACAAATTTTACAATCGTTGATTTTTTGTTGAATCACTTTTTAAACCTTTAACCCAGCACTGAAAACGGCTCCATGCGCCCCAAATGTGTACTAAGTTCACATGTGGTTTCTCTTTTAGTAGAAAAATCCGCTCTAGTCCTGATAATGATCATCTGATTTCCATTTATTTCAATATAATACTAAAAGTCTGATTCACCAAAACAAATTTCATTTGCATGCCCGATTGGCCCAAGGGAATGTTTTACAGTAAAATATGTACAACACTTAAAGGCCAACCAGTATCGCACACACGATCAAGCAGAATAATCGTAAAGAAACTGATTATCTCCAAGCATGGTTTTCGGAGTTACTTTCATCTTTCGTGTTTCAAAATTGTGTGATGTGCAAGGTTTCTGTCAAGATTTTACATAAGTAACACCAGGATCTGATTCTGCAAATAATCGCCTCACTGGAAACGCAATCTGTACTATCAAATAAAGGAAGGATCTGCCATTTCGCCAACAAAATAATTGAAAGAGTCACCAGCAGTATTGCCTAGTATGGTCTGTTGTCTGTGGCCCAAACAATGTCTTTAAATTGGCTAAAATCGGCTGATTTTTCCATTTCCAGCCACCTTTATAGCTGTAAATGTTATATGTACTCATTCAATGCCCATTTACCAAAGAATATCATCATAACTATGCACTAAGACTCAATAACAAATTAATAATGAAACATCATATATTTGCTCTCATTGAACTTACCAAATATTTTTTAATGGCCAGATTATCGGCTATTGTAGATTTATATCAGCTGAATTGGAAAATAACCAGCCAGATATAGCCATAAAATGGCTAATTTGGCAACCCTGGTCACCGGTAATCAGAAGGCTGCCCCGACCTTGGTGTCAGCAGGACTTGTTGTAGTGTTTAATCCTGTAGCGAAGAGTGCGATAGAAGGGGAAACGACTAAGAGGCTGCTGCTAATAAAGTGGGAGGAGGAAAATATGGACGAGGGGAGAGGGAGAGAAAGGAGGAAAAGAGGAGATGAAGGAGATGTGGAGGGTTATGGCTGTGGGGAGGGTGATGGCTGAAGACGCAGAATTCTTCGTAAAATTCTGGGTAAAAAACATCGATCGAATTTTGCGGAGAACTCATCGATTTCTTTGTTGTTGTTGTTGTTGAAATAAGTCGGTTAGCTGACAGCAAGTTATTGTAACCTTCGATTTGTGTACAACTAAAACACGGTTATTCTCTCACACACATGCACTCATACTCTCTTTCTCTCTCTTTCTCTCTCTCTCTCTCTCTCTCTCTCTCTCTCTGTATCTAACTCTCTGGGTTTCTCTCTGAATCTCTCGTTCTTCATCTAAATATCACATTTTTTATCTCCATTTCCGACGCTCACCTCCGCTCACTCTTTCCCTCTCTCTCTCTCTCTCTCTCTTGATATATCTATCCCTCCATCACTCTCTTTCTCCCAAGTATTTCTCTCCTTCCTTTTCCTTCTCTTTTCTATTCCTCCTCTTTCTTTATATGTCTGTGTTTCTCTCTTCCTTTATATATCTCTAAATATCTATTTCCTCTGCACCTGTTTCCGTTCCTCTCTCTCTATATATGTTTATCTCTCTTTCGCCTTTCTGTATCAATCTCTCAATATCTCTCTCTTTCTCCCTAAGATTCCCCCTAACATTCTCTTTCTCTTTTCCTCTCTTCCTTCTCTTTTTTAGTTATCTCTACCTTCCTCTCCCTTTATCTCAATTTCATTTTTCTCTATCATCCTCCAACGTATTTTCTTTCTGTGCATCTCTCTTTCTTCATCCCTGTCCCTCTTTTTCTTTATCATCTCATCTCTTCTTCATCTCATCCTTTCCTTTTTTTTTCTCAATTTCCTTCCTTCTCTCACTCTCCATCTCATTTTTTCCTCACATCTCTCGTATTCGCACTTCCTTCTCTCTAATTATCCATCTCTATCTTTTTCTGTTACTTTCCATCTTTCTCTTCTTCTCGTTTCATCTCTACACCCTTCTGTCTCTGCCTCTATTCTTTCTTTCTCTACTTCTTTTTCTCTTCTCTTCTCTTTCATTCTTTATTCCCCATCCTCGGTTTTGCTTCCTCCGAGTGTATCTCTGTCTCTATGTATATGTGTGTGTCCCTCTCTCTCTCTCTCTGTCTCTCTCTATCTCTCGTCCTCGTTGTATGATTCTTTCCTCTTCTTCCTTCCTCTCTTTATACACTCTCCATCCTCCTTTTTTTTTCTATACGTCTTTCTTTCTTTTTCTTCTTTCGTTGCCTCTCTCTTTTCATCCACGTCTCTTTCTTCCGCTCTCTCCATCTCTCTCTCTCTCTCTTTCCAAGTATCACTTTTAAAAACCCCACTTCAGCGTTTCCTTCCTCTCTTCGACTCTCTCCCTCGTTTTTAAAGTGTCTGGCTCTTAGTATTAGTGCGTGTGTGTGCGCGCGCACTCACGCATGTGCGTGTGTGCACTGATCTGTCGCCTTCTGCGAGAGCGATTGTGTGGGAGTATCCAGGGGTTCGAAAGGGCAAACATGTGTCAGTTCAGTATTTGATAGCATTGCATTGGAATACCTTGGAAGTTCTTGTTGCTCTGTTTATGCTCGTACGTTTGCCTTCACGTGAATCGAGAAGGCGCTGTGAAAATAGATGGCCTCTATAAATTCTTATACCTAATGAAGAGGGAGAGATAGAGAGAAAGAAAGAAATATATACATACATAGGGAGAGATTTTGGTGGGGTAGTCTCAGTGATGATATCGGAAATTACATGTGTAGGTGAAGCTGCATCGGAATTTCTCCTTTTCTCCCTCTTCGCCTTCGCCATCTCCTTCTCTCTCTCTCTCTCTTTTTTTCTCTCCCACTCATATATACATATATATATGTACGTGAGTGTGTGTGTGTGTGTGTGTTCATATATATCAATCACGCTTTGCGTAATTCGACACGGGTCCATAGAATGAAGAACAAAGATTATATTGCGCCAATTTTCAGAAATAACTGTGTGACATGGGAGTCAGCGTTCAAAATTCCTCGACTTTAATTGGGCTCGAACACCGACCACAGGTACCGATTTGTGTTTGTGTGTGTGTGTGTGTGTGAGAGAGAGAGAGAGAGAGGGGAGAGAGACACACACACACACATACACACACCAAAATATCGTTCAGATGGAAGTGGGTGGACAAGTATCTTGAAATGAGCAAAATTGCTTATGCACTGGATGAAGAAGTGTCTCCGTCGATGCAAATATCAGCTATCAATGCGTGGGTGGATTATATACACGTTGTTATCAATTTATGTAATGGTATTTTCTGCGTGGTATTGTCCAATTGTGGTGCAAGTGTTTGCAGATTTATGCAGGTGTCTTTTTTTTCTCTATTATCATGCTGGAGCAGGCGATAGGCAACAATTAAGCATGAAGGTTTTAGGGTGCAAAAGTGGATGGACAGATAGATAAATAGATTAATAGATAGATAGATAACGAGTGCTGAGATTGATAGATAGATAGATGGATAGATAGATAGATAGATAAGGAGTACTGTGACAGCTAGCTAACTAGATAGATAGACAGAAAGAAAAAATGGGAGAAATATAAGAAATATAAAAAAACATAAGTTGTATTTATTTGCGTGAGGCGGTGTACCTGGAAGCATTTTTACTATTCCATTAATACGTAACTACGCAGAGAGAAGGTGGAGGCCGTCAAATATACAGTAAGTCCTCGGGTTAAGAATATCCGACTTACGGACAACTTGTACTTATGAACGGATAGCTATCAGCCAATTTATAATATGATGGAGTTATCTCATAAATGCCCCTACCTGTAAGCGAAACATCAATGGAATAAGCCATTATGATCCTTTTTTATTTATATAAACTGTTTCAAGAACTATTTTTCTCATGTCCTTTACAATACTGTATACCTACAAAAGTAATGGCGAAGCTTTTTAGCGAGCCGAAATCAGTCTAATAATTGTTGATAAATTTGTGATACTGACAATTACTGCCGTAACGAATTCGATCCCCACTGGGTGCCTCACTGTTGCACCTTTGTGTCAAACTAAGCGAAACCTAGTAAATATAAACTGAAACAGAATATGTATGATATTCACTAAGTTATACAATTTGTTGTGGCTTATATGTTCAACCTTCAATAATCTTTATCGAATTTAGCGAGCTTTCGTATTATGATACAGCAGGGAGACTTTTTTGGTTACCTAAAAATTCATGGTGTGCCACTGCTGACACGCGTGTCATAGGTTCACGATCACTCACCTAATATATAAACTGTTCTCTCTCTCTCTCTCTCTCTCTCTCTCTCTCTCTCTCTCTCTCTCTCTCTCTCTCTCTCTCTCTCTCTCTCTCTCTATCTTCAGTTGATGAGTTTATAATATCAAATTTTTATGGAAGTGTGGAAGAGTCCAGTGTTGAGTAAAGAGAAACGAAAAGGTCACTCTGCTCATTATATAAGTATATTTTCTTAGAATGCGTTGGTACCAGACCATCTATAATGGGAGATCCAGTGAGAATCGAACAAACCAACAACGGCCAGCAAGATAAGCTTCTAATCATTGTTATACGATGTGCGTCCTGATCAGTTTTTTTCTCATCAATTATCATCATAGCAATTTTGTACCAGACTATCAATAATGGTAGAGGATAGAACTCACTAACAACAGCCTGCAGGTTTAACTTACTGGTCATTGCTATACGACGTGCGTAGTCGTCTATAAATTCCTTTTCATAGGATTTGTTAACACTGTAGTTTGGTATCAGACCATCCAAATTGGGAGATCCAATGAGGATTAGAAACATCAATAACAACTAGTAAGATTAGTTTGCTGATCATTGCTACACGACGTACATCCTGATGTATTTTTTCTTTTTCTATGATATATACTGAATCCCAGTAAAAAAAGATCAACAGATGTGTTTAGATTAAGATGGGTTTGCTCTTTATAGAATAAACACTTGATTCTTTCACTGGGATAAGTGCTTAGTTTGAAATAGTGAGTAAAAGGTATTTCCATCTGCAAAACTTTTAGCCTCCAGTGGAAAAATCAAGTGTAACGGACTGCGAATTGAGAAAACGACAGTTAATCATTAGAGTAAATTCTAATATAGCATGAGATGGAATCTGATGAGGATCGAACCCACTAATAACGGCTAGCAAGATAGGTTTTTAGTCAATGCTATACGGCGTGGGTCCTGATCTGTTTTGTTTTTTCTTTCATTATCATTATTAACACTGCAGTTTCGCATCAGATCATTATGTTGGATTCGTTAAAGATCGAACCCACTAACTAAAACCAACAGGTTCAACTTGCTGATCATTGCTATATAACGTGCGTCCTGATCTGTTTCTTGTTTAATGTTTTTTCATATGATTTATTAACTTTGCATAGTTTGGTATTACAGCATCAATAATGGGGGTCCAATGAGGATTGAAACCACTTATAACAGCCTGCAAAATTAGTTTGCTGATCACTACAATACGACGTACATCCTCACATATTTTTTTCTTTTCGCATGATTTATTCGTTGGTCCCAGAGGGAAAGATTCACTGATATATTTGGATTGGGACGTTGGTTTTTGTTTTGATATTTATAAAATAAATATTGAATTCATTTACCTAGAAGAGAGCATAGATTGAAATGGTTGGTTGGAAGTATTTTTATCAATAAGATTATTATTGTCATCATTATTTTTACAGTATGCATGCCGGTTCTTCATTCTGTGAGCCGACAGTCAAGCCTAAACAAAGGGCCTCAGACAGAGAGCACTTTTCATGAGATGTTTTAAGGAGGGCAAATTTTTGGAGAACTCGCATGACTATCTCGATCTCCAACTATTCGAGATGGTATGATAACTTTCTAGGGATCGAGCTCAATGCTCCGGATACAACTAGCACGACTGCCACTTTTGCTGTTGAGCATCCCCACATTTGACACATTTTCTATCCTTTCCACTTGTAATATTCTTGTCCACAGATATTGCAAAATAAACATAACATTATCATCATCATCATCATCATCATCATCATCATCATTATTATTATTATTATTATTATTATTATTATTATTATTGGAATATATGTTATATGCAAAGACAAACATTTGACCAACTGACATTAAATAAGAACCATGTGTACCTCTTCCGATTTATCTACAGAATCGACTTGACGACAGATTAAGTAACGGGTCTCATTCGTTACACGAGAACTATGTGTATACAAAAAACAACATGTATGTGTCGTTAACATTTGGCGACTGTGATGTAGAAACGATCAATTTCTATGGAGGATGAAAATGATTCCGAAAGACCAACTTTGATAGAATAAAAATTCGTTTCTCAATCAATAAGATGTATTGGATTGATATTTCAATGTTCTTTCACATCACTTTCTGCACAACACATTCCATAATTGTAACTACCACATTCTTTGTTTACCGTTCGTTTATCATCGAGCATTATATCAACCATAGTGTACTCATGTATTGTTTTAGGTATGTAAGGAGTTTGCTATTTATGCACCATATAAGAGTTTTCTGGTCCATTCTAGTACTTATTGAGAGAATTAGAAAAGCCATTGAACTTACCACTTTTTGTAAAATGCTAAGAAATTCAATTGGGCGAATATATGACGACTTATCGATCTTGGTCTCATTATCCATCTGTCTGTTTATCAGTCAGTTTATAGCTATCTGTTGTTCTGTCTATTGCAGCTTCACCTAACCTATCTAAGTCTTTTTATTCATGTCTGTCTGTCTTTGTCTACTGCAACTTGACCATACGTCTGTCTCTCGAAGTCTTTTGATAGTCTGTCTGTCTGTCTTTCTTTGTATCACTGTTGAACTACGTCTACCCGTCTTTCTCTGTCTGTACATCTCTGTCTGTCTCTCTTTCTGTTTATATCTGTCTGTCTGCCTGTCCTTCTGTTCATCAGGGCTTGACCATGTTTATCTGTCGCAGCCAGTTCATATCTTTCTATCGCAACTTGACCACGTCTATCTGTCTCTGTCAGTTTACATCGATGTCTGTCTGTATTGATACAGTTGAGCATTTCTAACAGCCTAATCAGAACTATCTGTCTCTCTCTGTCTGTTTGTATCGATCATCGATCAGTCTGTATATTTATATTGATCTATCTATAACACCTTGACAGCTTCAATCTATTTGTTTATAACTTAATCATTTCATATCTATGTTTATCTATCACACTCTGACCACACCTATCTATCAATATGTTATAGTAAGATAGTGACACTAGTGATTTCGTGAAAACTTTAGGGATTTTGTGAAATCCCTGAACCCATGAATTTTCCAGTTTTGCAATCGGTGTAATAATGGTTAACCTGGATGTGATGCTGACTGGGTGCCCCACTTCTGTTGCCTTGTGTCCAACTAAGCTACACTTATCAAGTATATTCTACTTCAATATTTACAGTGTATATGCAGCTTAGTTTGACACAAGGCCATAGTAGTGGGTTACCCAGTGAGCATCACAAGCTTGTTAACCTTTATTGAACTGATTTTTAAACCGGGAATTTCATGAAATTTCTGAAATCACGAGATTCACAATCTACTATAACATATATACAGATGATCTCGCCTATTATGATCACTTTGGGATTTTTTTTATATAAGAATAATCAGCTGGTAACATTTTGCAAAGCATACATAGAAGAAACCGTATATTTGAATAAAGTGTTTAGGGCCGACTGATTTTGATAATTATAAGCATATGATAACAATATCTTTGATTACCATAAATGGCTTCCTATGTATCTTAATCGTTCCATCGTCTTCAGTCTGTTTATATTTATCTAGACCAGTGGTTTTCAACCTTGCATCCTCTTCACCATATTTCAGAGTGTTTTTCCTTCCTTCCAGGAATGTCTGTCTCAAATGGTACATTATAGAATTGTAATTTAGGAATCTCCATTTTCCAACAGTTTGAATCTGCCAATTTTAGATCTCGATTCCCCGCCGAGACACTGTAAACGCCCATCCCCGGGGCAAACATTTTGAAACCACTACACTTTACACTGTTCATCCAGCTTTCTTACTGAACAGTAAAGAAACGAATCGAAATTATGACTCAAAACGACTTTGATAAACACTACAATAATCTGGCTCCATAAAATATTCCTTATACGGATCAGAAGGAATTGCTTAAATAACTGGCTTAAATTTTCTTTTTCCCCAGATCTGGTAGGGGAAAACATTATGGGACCACTCGATGATATGGAGAAAATTATGGAATGATTTCTAAAACAAATACCAGCACAAGTCTACGTATTCAAATTAGCTTGCAGTTAGAAGAGAGTGTTTTCAGACCTTGGCTAATTGGAAGGAAACCTGGCTTTAACAAAGAGAGTTCTCAATTGACAGAATATAAAGGATTATAAAGTTCCAGAGTGGCAAAAGATGTTGGTTGTTTCCAGTCAGCTGTGTCTGATATAAGGTCAAATATACACAGAATGGGAAGCTTATAAAGGGACAACATATGGGTAGACGATGGAAGATGTCCAGTCCTCTGATATAGTGTAATGGTTAGCACGTCTGTCTCACACGAAGAAGTCCCCAAATTTGATTCCCTGTATGAATGTAGAAAACTCTTTATCATGAGAGATTTCCCCGTGCACTCAGCAGCTAATTTAGTACACTCTAAGCTGTGTGATTAGGGTGGAGGTATCCCTCCATTGGACTTGCATCATGCCTGGGGCAGGGGTCATAAAAATTGTTGAAATGTCATCTTGGTCTCGAGAATACATTGGGTATATAAAATGCACAACAAGATAAATGAAAAAAAAAAAAGGTGGAAATATTTGATAGCGCGCGTGCGTGTGTAAATATGTATTGTACTAGAAGAAATTTCCTGTGCAAGATGAGGATTGAAACCATAGTCATTGACCAACAAATTAACCACTACAGGCTGGTGGACACGAGGGGTGTATCAAAGGGGACAGTTGCCCCTGAGCCCAGGTGTGAAGGGGCGAAAAACTGATCTATAATGTCTGCTAATCATTAGTTATGCCCTCCGATAGCATATCGTGTAACTACCAACATGTGCTGCTTTGGCCTCCGGGCGCTAAGGTTCCTTACTATGCCACAGGTGGACACTCACTCATTGAATGCTAAAACGATTGCGCCTGTTAATGTAACCACGCATCAGTGCGTCACTTTTCTATAAATACTCGGGGATATCCTAACCCAGGAGTTTGTCGAGCGTATCTCTTCTCCACGGTTTCCTCTCCGTTCTCTGCATTTGCCATGGCTACCTGCACCTAGTCATGGGTCGATACAAATAATCAATCGCTGCAAGATCGAAGCACCCATTTTAAAGCTTTCGCACGAGTACATTCTGTCTATCCTAGGTGCACTGCTGGGCAAAAAAGAGTACGATAACTGTGGAGCATGACATGTCATAACCCCCCCCCCCCAAAAAAAAATGTCACCCAAAAATGTCCCCATCAACATCGTCAACATCAACGTAGGTTTATCCGGTTTCCAAGTCAATTGATTTACTTTCTGCTGAAAGGGAATCCAGTCTGAGTTTTGTTGCGATAAAAAGCAACAGCAATTAAGATGACGTAAAATAGAAAAACGTTAATGATAAGGATTTGCAATACTACACTAGGTAAAATAGATTTTGAAAAATATCCCGTAATCATTGTTTCATTATTTCTGATCCTACCAGAATTTGTCACTATATATACAACACAGGTCTAAAGAATTAAATTCATTAAGAATTATTTCGATTCTTAGTAGTGTTTTTTCGGCACTTGAGAACACAGTAAAAAAAAATAAGAAAAAAAATTTACAATTTTTCCATTACATTACATTTTACTTCAGAATTAAAATTTTTTATCAATGAAAATATAAGTGAATTTCAATGGATTCATATAATACTGTTTTGAATTATGCTGATTTGAAAATATTTTGTAATTGTAATTTTACTAACCAGTGTTGGAATATATAGAGTTGTTTGCTATATAGCAAGAAACTATATATTCCAACACTTATGTAGTCTTTTTAACTTCACTGATTTTTTGGCTATAGAATTTCGTTTGGTCGCCAGTCTCTCGTACGCTGGTGCATCTCTACGAACCATCCAGAAGTAGTCCGACATCATACTGACATACCAAAGTCTCTGGTACCTGCTTTCCATGTCCTTGGTATCCTGACGAAATCTTTCACTCCAATCCTTCACTCCCCACTCCAAGATTTTCGGGTAAAAATTCTAAATGCAAAACTAAAAATCGAACCTTGCAATTCGTGTTGCTTTCCAACTCACTGAACTTGATTTACCAATTTCTCTCAATTTCTTTGTTATTTGAATCTCTATTATTGCCTAAGAACTTAGAACATTACTTTTTTGAATGATAACCAATCCTCTCATTCCAGATTGTTCATTGTACCAACAAATTCTGCACCAGAAATTAGTTTTCTAATATCAGGATAGTAAAATATGATCTCCTTCAATTTAGCTTGAGGCAAACCAGGAAACCTTCAGCATAAATACCTAAAACAGTTTCCATCTTTTGATAAGACTCTCACTAAATGATTCATTAACCCAAGCTTAATTTAAAGAGGTTGTAAAAGCATTTTTATAAGCCATCACCAAAGTTGGTCTGATATCAATTTTGGCATCAATCTGTAGATTTTTCTTTCTATTTAGCCATACCTTCTGAAACCAATATAAATTCTTAGCTCTGTTGTTCACTCAAAGAGAAATTTTGTATTTTGCAGATCTCAGTAAAATATACAAAACTTTCAGGTTCCCAACATATAAAGCAAGTGATTTTTCCCCAAATTCTGGTATGTTTCTTTAAATATACAGAATGAGCAACAAATATTGGTGTGTATTTTTTTATCATATAGAAGTGTCCCTTCCAGGCTTCTTTTAGATGAATCTATAAATACTCTCCATTATTCTATATTATAATCTACACAAAGTTTCTGCACTAGACTACTTATATCAGTGCAATGAGCCAATGATCCGTCTCTCTCGAAATATGGTTCAAAACCCATTCCTATATTTGAGCAATAAGGGAAAGTTGCGTCTGGATGTAATAAGTTTTTATCTTATAATTTAAACCCGAAGATATTGAGAGCATATTTGATAAGTTCATCCTGAGTGATCATAGCTGTGGCTCATTGCCTGAACATTGGCAGTAATTCATAAGTACACTAGTTACCCATTTTAGATATGCTTGTTGCACTCCAATAAAGTATATCAGATGGTAGGGGAAGCTCAACAGGTCCAACTGCTGAATATGTTACTTCCTACAGGTATGTCTCATCACTGTTAGTTACATTCTTGGTTGTTTTTAAAATAACTGTGCTTCTGAACATGGATTTTATTATTGGAAAGTAATAGATTTAAACACATGATCCAATTAATGATTAGTATTCTTTCCCGTCATTTCAATATTGTTCTCAATTGCAATGTTAAAACAGAATGTCTGCCCACCTCCTCATATTTCTTACACAACCAACGAATGACTTATCTTGAGCAATCCTGCAAAATATGACTTGCATGTCCAAGAAGTATCCACCAAGTGTACTTTAGTCTAGCACAAGGCTTCAAGTTTAGCACAATGCTTCAAGTCTGGCACAAAGCTTCGTGACACGTCACAAGTGCAAAGTGCCAAGTGAAAATCGAACTGACGATATTGGAAATGGCGTGTTGACCAGCATATCATTGCTCTACAACGAGGCACCATATATGTATATAGATATATATATGTGTGTATGAGAGAGAGGAGGGAAGAGAGTATGTGGGGGTGTATGACAACGCCCATCGGAGCAATGGTTATCAGACTAGTCCACAACCCCGCCCACCCCATCCAGTAAAGCACAATTTCTTTAAGTATCTACTTGAAGATTTTTTTTATTTATAAATAAAACACCTAAATAATCCCAAGTAATCACGAACCAACCTAAAAACGAAAAGATTATTTTGTTCACCCTCCCTAGGTGAGATAGCCTTTGTCTTATTCTTCAAATTTTTATTCATTCATTGGTTCTGAGGTACATTTCTTCTCTTTCGTCAATTCTAGTGTTAAAAAGCTGTAACTCATATGTAAGAGAAAAATAACGGATTACGTATTAATTTTCGCGTATTTAGTTGTAAAAATATTTTTTCATTCAGGTTTGACCCCCAACACAAAATCCGGGATCCAATGCCTGCAAAATATTCTGCACCAGCCCCTTATATCAGCCTGGTGTATGCTTCCTTTTATTTGGATGGAAGACGAGGATAAAAACCAACAGAGCCAAACATATTAAACCGACCAATTTGTGGAATAGCTATTTCATGATTTAATTTTTTTGAATCATTTCTCCATGTCTGTATTGATAAATAACCATGGTTGTATTTAAAGGAAATAATTATACAGCCGTGGCATTCATTGCAAAATATTCTGTAAGGATGAAGAACGCTAGATTTCCCAACTGAGAGACGAGGAAGTATGAGTAAATTCACAAAGTATAAAAGATAATGATGGTTAAACCTGGAGTTGTGTAAACCTAATGAGGATGATGAAGATGGGGATGCTGGGGGGTTGGTGACAGTAATGATGATGATAGAAGTTGGATGATAATGATGATGATGATGATCATGATGATGATGATGATGATTGTCATGGATAATGATTAGAGTTCTGAGATATAATAATAATGATGTTGACGTTGATGATAATGGCACTGCATATGATTGGATTTGTGGGATAATAATAACACGTCACCCCAGCCATTAAGTGAATCGCCGCAGCATGTCCGGTACCGATGACACAAATATACAAGATTCCCCCCCCCCCCAAATCCATCCATCCTCTAAATAATTCTCCAGTGAAATTAGGCATTTCTACCACAAATCTAGAATAAATCTATTATTCTTAAAAAACAAACAAAACAAAAAACAACATTTCTGCAAGTCCCAATTATCTCCATAGGATCCATGGAGCTTTCCCGCCCCCGACTTTGAGAAACCCTGGTTTGAAATACATCATCTAATAAAAGATAATTTTAATAATTCAAAAAAATTACTTTTTGCCCGATTTTACTTGTTAAGAAATATGTCTATGAAACTACTGCCACTATTTCATTCAAAAAAAGCGATACACGCATCCAAAATTTTTTTTTTTTCCACCCAAAAAGCATTTTTCTAAAAATTCAAAAAGAAATTTAGAAGGTGTCTAGAAAATGTACTCATGCGAACTTGGAATTTTCTGTGCCAAAAAAAAAAGTGTGTCTGGCAGCGCTGACGTAAGATTTTTCAAAATTGAAAAAAAAAATAGAGACAAAACCATGAAAAATTCTGGTTAAAAAAGATGTCTAGTGGAGTACACATGCGACGTTGCAAGGTTCTAGGCAAAACGATGTGTCCGGGAGCACTGACACAGAACTTTTTTAAAGTCATTTTTTTTTTAAATGTCGATAAAAAATGAAATTTTAAAGATTTCCAAATATAAAAAAAACATACCTTTTAGAAAATATGAGGTGGATTGCTCAAGTTTCAAGTTCAAATGGTGTATCCGGTAGAAGTGACATGATTTTTTTTTTATTAAAAAAAAAAACAACGAATTCCATAAAAAAAGAATTTTAATTTCCGAAAAAACAAAAACCTCTTCAGAATATATATTGTGAAATACTCGTGCAAAATTCTAGTTGTAGACCGAATGGTATGTCCGGTAGCGCTGACACGATAAGAAATAAGAAAAGCACTAAATATTCCATTATAAAAAAAATTGAAATAATTTCTTTAAATCCAGGGAATATGTCTGATGGAATACTCGTGTGAACTTGCTTGGTTCAAGGCCAAAAGGTGTGTCTGGTAAAACTGTCACAAGATATTTTTTTTACGTATTAAAAAAGCGCTGAAAATTCCATTGAAATTTTTTTTTTTTAATTTCAAATATGAAAAAATCCTAGAAACTTCATACGAATTTGTAACGAGTGAAAAAGGAAGAATACCTCATCACCTTGCTCGTTTTTTAATTGGGTTGATGATCGTGAGTACCGTGATTAGATAATGATCATGACGTTCGAATTATGACGACAGATGATGTGAGATTAGTGATAATAATAATGATGATGGAGCACAAGGTGATGGCATATGGGCGATGATGATGATGGAATTTGTGCGATAATAATGATGATGATGAAGCGGCAGTTGATGGGATTTATGCGATACTGATGATGACGATGATGATGACGATGATGATGATTTAGATAATGACAGATGGGGCTAAAGATGATGGTGTTGGCTGATAAGAGTAAATATGATTGAATTAAGAATGATTTATTTGAATAATACTAATTATCTAATCATATAATGAGTTCATTTGCAAATTTTTAAGAATGATGCGAATAATTATTCATTTGTTTGTTTGCACTCAAATGGGGTCTCATTGGTTGATTTAGATTTCTATCATAGCGTTAAGATGAAAATGACGTCATAAAACACTTGAGACTTTATGACTGATCATCATCACACTTTAAAACTGCTTGAGATGAGTTGAGACTTTGAAATTCGGATACTTGAATTATTAAAAAAAAAATTACCTAATAGAATAGCTTTAGGCTTCCTATTGACTATTCACATATAACAACGTCATTTTTTACAGGTAGTATAATAATAATAATAATAATAATAATAATAATAATAATAATAATAACTATAATAATAATAATAATAATAATAATAACAACCACCACAGCACTGCTAGGAACTGCACGGATACTGAGGAAAGTGCTAGAAATATAAACACTGCAACACTAATTGTTAACAATGACCTAACAAAGGATGGGAAATGAAAGCGGGAATGTGAACCACAGCACTGGCATGATAGGCGAAGGAGAGAAAAGACGTTGGCTGAAGACCTGAGGAGACTTATTGTCACTCAGCCTTCAGCAATGACCACTGGGTAACCGGTGTGAAACAGTAAACCGCAGTATTACTGTGGCCTATGAGAACTAGGAGAGGAGGGCTGGAGACTTGAGGAGACTTGCTGTCACTCAAACTCCAGCAGTTACCACCAGGCAACTGGTGTGAGATTGCAAATAATAATAATAATAATAATAATAATAATAATAATAATAATCGAGACCAATGAATTTCTAAAAAAACAATATAGATAAGACAAACTCAGCAAAAGAGAACATGGGTAATTAAGTAAAATAGAAAACCAAGGCCTTCACGATGGACAACGACTTGCTAAAAGCTGACAAAACAATAGAAACCTCCTAAAATATACCATACATTATTACAGGAAGTGAATATCATAAATATAACTAGTTTAAATTTAATACACGCTATGACGTACACAGCGACAAATGCCATCGAGTATAAAAACAAACAAACAAATAGGAATATTCAAACAAAGTGGAAGATATAAGGAATGTATTACCCAAGGGAAAGGTTATCTACAGTTCGTGAACTCTCTGAAGGAGTGAACATTAGAACCAAAAAATACAGAAAGGTTAAGAAATATAAACAAATAACAGAAAAAGACCTTCCATCAGCTAAAGAAATACTTGAACATAAGGTACAATTTAAAGCCCAAAAGGTAAGACGGTTTGAGAAAGGAACTAAAATTTATTGCCCAAAACCTGGTCTTTGATAAAGACGCCAAGAAATTTTACCGGGAGTTGGACTGACAGTCAGATGATGTAGAGTGATTCCGTGCAAACATTTGAAGCAACGGTAAAATGAAAATGGCTAAACACACATCGGCCCTCATAAACCTAACAAAATCTCTGTCTAACGTCATGAACGCCCCAAATGGAGCACCAGCGTGGTTAAGCAATGGTACAACTTACCTCCTACCCAAAAGCTGTAAAACAAAAGACTCGAACAACTACAGGCCCATCACCTGCCTCACAACCACCCATAAACTAATTACAGCAACACTATCGAATATAATATATTCCCACCTTGGAAACAACACTACCTTTCCATGAGAACAAAAAGGCTGTGAAAGAAGTTCTTATGGGTGCAAATACCAACTTCTAATTAACAAGATGGCACTCGAGAACAGTCGAGCCAAGTGACGTAATCTGAGTAGATTACCAAAAGGCGTTAGATAATGTACCACATACTTGGATACTAAAATCCTTAGAAATAAATGAAATTGTGCCAGCCGTAATTGATTTCCTCAAACATCATATGACACTGTAGAGCACCAAACTGCTCCTCAACCACGATAAAGGTACCTCTAAATCTGGGAATATAGACATTAACTGTGGAATCTTCCGAGAAGATTCTCTTTCAACCCTCCTTTTCTGTTCAGCCTCCATCTCTTTTTCAAATGAACTCAACAACACCACTTAAGGATATAAAATCGGTAACAAGAGAAAAAAAAACACCTATTCTTCATGGATCTCATACTCCACTGAAAGGATGGCTCTAGGCAAAGGAGGCTACTGTAAACTGTTAAGAGGTTCAGTGATGATATAAGAATGAAATTTGGCTTCAATAAGTGGGCAAAGGCAACTTTTAGGCGAGGAAAACTGGCAACAATAAAGAATATCTTCTCAGACCTGGACACAACCATTCAAGAACATGAACAAGAAGGTACCTGTAAATGCCTCACAATTAATAAAATCAATGGAATGTAAGATGCATTCATGGAAGAAATAATAAAAAAAGGAGTACTACACAAGGGTTCGAGGTCTTCTTATAATTGAGGTTAACTCTAAGAACTGCGTCCAAGCCATCAATACCTTGGCAATACCTATAGTACATCGTAGCTTTAACATCAATAAGTGGAACATAACTGACATACGTAGAATGAACGCAAAAACAAGGAAACTTCTCGCCAACAACAGAATGCAACACCCAAAAGCAGATGTAGATTGACTCTACCTACCCAGAAAAGAAGGTGGAAGAGGTATGATCCAGTGAGAACTGCCATACAAAATTACGACCTTTGGCCTATACGCTCACCTGAAGGCAAGTGACGCTTGGATGTTGACTAGTGGAAAACCATGATACAACTAAAAACCTTCTTTTGCAAGGGAATCCAAAGCATTTCGAGATTAACTAAACCAGACCGATATAATCCAACAAACCCATATGCAAGCTGCAATTAAGGTAGCAAGAAGAGTAAAAGCTATTGCCCAAAACTCTGAGAATAGAAACCCTAGCACAGACAATACCCACTTTGCACCCAATATGCTGTCGTACATAATACCAAAGCCCATCATTGGCTATCAAGTTAGGGCTTAAAAGCCGAAACAGAAGGCTTCACCCTTGAGCCTCCTTACCAGGAACTACCTAGCACACTTTATCAAAGACAGTGCTAACCCCAACAGCAGGTTTTGTGACAGTGCAGCTAAAGCTATCAACCACATCCAATCTGGATGTTCTGTTCTAGCCCCCGATGAATACAGACTTACACACGATTGAGTGGACTAGAACATCCACTGGATAGTCTGTAAGTACTATGGCGCACTACACACGCTACATAGGTACTAACACCACCCAGGATCTGTGACTGAAACACAATATGTGACAATAATATGGGATTTTCCAGTACACACGGATTGAACCATCAAAGCCAACCACCCTGGTATAATTATTAAGGACAAAAAGGGAAAGGGGTGGCTATTAATAGATATGACCTGTCATCGGACAAGAAAACATCTGTAGCGGAGTTTGAAAAACTGTACAAAGATCTGGAAATAGCGATCGCAAAAATGTAGCAATTTAAGACTGAAACAATACCTGTTGTATTGTGTGAAGATGTAGCAGCAGATGTTGGTTAATATGATGATGATGATGATGATGATGATGATGATGATGATGATGATGATGATGGGAAAAATTCTTGTCACTTGCAGTCAGGTCAGTCAGAGGGGTCAAGGAGTGGTGAAGGGGTCATCGTCTTGCGTTGATGAGCTTAGTGTAGAAATCAGTCTCCTCCTTAACGGGATCGCCGCGGGAGGTTCTCCACACGACCCCTAGCTGCTTACGGTAGCGGGTATCCCATCTAGGTACTGGCCAGTCTCGACGTTGCTCAACTTCGTTGATCGTTCGAGAACCAATGTATTCAATGAGATTTGGCCGTAACATCTTTAAATGGTAATTATAACGGAGCTGGAAATGATGACGATGATTATGATGAAGGTGGTGCTGAAGCTGATCGGTGTTTGGTGGAAATTATAATGGTGATAAAATCAGGGATTATGGGAGTTTTGTTATGATGATGATGATGATGATGATGATGATGATGATGATGATGATGGGAGTCTTGTCCTTATAATGATGATGATGATGATCCGAGTCTTGTTCAAATAATGATGATGATGAGGATGATGATGATGATGGGTGTCTTGTTCTTACAATGGTGATGATGAAGAGGATGATGATAATGATGGAGAATCGGTGATTGTGATAATGTTCATGTTGCTGAAAATGAGCTGCTGGTGACAGTAGTTCTGTGATGATAATGATGATGGTGACGATGATGATGATGGCAGTGTAGATGAATGGAGTAGGTTGATGATGATGAGGATGATGATGGAACATCAGATAGTGAGAGTTTGCTGATAAAACTGATCAAGACTATGATGGTGCTGACTTGCAAAAAATCATTGGTTCAACAGGAATCAATATCTGTACACAATTAAGGCATGAAACCTGACATATATATATGTTTGTGAGTATGTACGTTGGTGTGGGTGTGTGTAAGTGTGTAGGTGAGTTTATACATTTCCTAAATTTAGTTTTGTCTGGAACAAAGCCACACAAGTAGATCACCCTGTGAGGATGGAATTCATTACCCTATTGATTAGCTTGACAGGGTAGCGTGCTAACCATCTATCTACCTTGATTATGTAATCATAAACAACACTTGGAAAACATCAGGATTAGGTCTGGTTAGTCACTCAGTAGGAACCATCACGTGGCCACCTTCTTTTGCCAGCATACTGTGTTAGGGTTGATCAATTAAAAAAAATTCTAAAAGGGTGATCAATGAATAAGTTACCTCGTCTAGGCAGTGATCATTTTAAAAAGTCCGAATTTTCAAAAAACAAGCATGAACGCGGCCGGACACAAAGATAGCCAGACTCACTTGAAAGATGAAGAAACCTATGCTGGCAGTTTTGGTTGACAGCTTGTAATTAAAACATATCATATACAAAAAATTCCTGAACTTGTGGTCAAAAATTTCAACAAAATCCAAAAAATTGGTAATTTGAACATGTATCCTTGAAAGACTAAATCGTTTGGAAATGTGAAACCAAACTAAAATAATCCAAAGTACTTATTAATGTTTGACTATTATTGGCTCTTATTTATCAGTCGCACTTTATCACAACTTACAGATTATCATATTATAATCAAGAGTAATCAACTCGTTCTATTTTCTTTTTGAAACAGAAAATTGTCAAAAATTGTCAAAGCGTTTTTAAAAATTAGTAGCATGGCCAAATGCTATTAGAATTGTTCAATATGCCTAAGTTTTCATCAAAATTATATCCTAAGAATTAATCAAAAAATCCACACTCTCAAATGCAGTCATAATTATCAATACAGTCACATCAGGGAAGACTTTCGAATATATAAAGTTTTTTTCCTTGAGGTCCAAAGCTTATTCGAGGTCTGCTCTAAAAGTATCAATCCATTTAATATAAATGAAAAAATAGCCTACCCAAGGCAATGGTGTCTGAGTCCCCTTCAAAGTATCCCAGCGTTCCTTTCCAGCGTTGCTTTCCACTTTTCTGTCTGCAAAGTCTTCTTACAGGATACTCAACAGCTGCCTTTTCGTTTTTTTCCGTAACGTTTCCCATGGTCTGAAATCTCTTTGGGGAAAGCTAGATGAAAACATACTCGCATGGAATCAATGCAATACCGTAGAGAAGCTAAGAGACCTGGGTGATGCGATAGTTAGACACTCAATGGCGTCTTGCTACCGATTGAACAAACCTCCAGGAGAATGTCTAATCACTCATGTGCAGTAAAGTTACATTGAGGCTGCACAATCTGTTCTCGAGGTATGCAAAATGACTTGTACCTCGTTTTATCCATCGTGAAAAAACAAGCTGGAGAATGTAGTAAACAATTGAGTACTGAAGTTATTTTTAAAACTCATAGAAACATTTGGAATAATTTAAAAATACTACTGCTAGAAAATACTAATAGAATAAAAACCGTCTTGAGAGGCTCTTGAAGAAAGTCTAGAGGACGCTTATCTGATGCACAGGCAGATCTGATGACTTGGGAAGACTTGTCACTGAAGACCAAGGACTGATAAACTTGGTAAGAGAACAACGTGCCTAACTGAAATGATAGCGAACCACGTGACTTTGGCCTCTACTAGCACATAGGGACTTCACTGAGTGTTCTCTTCCCCCCTCTCTCTCATTCTCTTTTTTTTTTTTGTTTCGTATGTCTCTTTCTCTTTTATATTTAGTTTTTCCAAGAAGATCTAATTAGCTGAGATAAGATCAAAACAAGCCGAACAGATGCTGCGATAAAGAACAAACATGACTACTTTTACGTGATCATATATTAGGGTGTATCAAAAGTAATTTCTTTTTTCACAGATTTTTTTCTATTCCAAAGCTTATTTCATGTACACAGACCATGATTTTACTATATCTCTAATATTATTTTGATATTTCTTACATCTATCTATCTATCTATCTATCTATCTATCTGTCTGTATCTCTCTCTCTCTCTCTCTCTCTCTATATATATATATATATATATATATATATATATGTATATATATATATAATTATCAATATTAATCAGATGTACCTTTCGTTTCGGATATTTTTGATTGATAATTTGGGGATATTATTTAAAGTTAGGCCTTAAAGCCGCTGAAGCAGCAAGAATGGAGGGAAATGGAGCAATATCTGGCCGTGCTACCTAAAATTGGTTCCAGCGTTTCAAGGGTCCCTTGGAATAAAGTCTAGAAGTGAGCTGTTGTCGCTTATGATGGTTTAAAAACTCAGGCTAGAGGAGATGCCAACCACCAGCATTCGGAACCTTTCAGAGTAGTTAGGATCATCGAAAGATTCTATACGCAGAGCTTCAAAAACATCCAGTTGATTGTAAAAAGAAAATACTTTCGATGCACCCCCAATAATAATGCGTTCAATCAGTGCCACGCAACGGCGATGCACAGAGGGGTTCTATAAAATCTTTGCACAGTTTAGATTCCTAATAACTTCTCTTCTTTGGAAAATAGAAATATCAAACAAAATGAAAGGAAAAAGCAAATTTTTTGTTGTATCTAGACAGCTATACCCCCCCCCCACACACACACAAAAAAAAAAACGTTGTACAGCTTAGTCATGATTCCCACTAACTTCTATATAATTTAATAGTTTGGCTTCGCTAACAATGTTTTAGCATGGGCTTCTACGTCTTTTGCAAACATTCAGATGACCAGCGAAGCCTATGCAGACGAAGTACGCCTTTCCAAAATGTTTTTCATGATAAGGTCTTGCAGCCAGGAGGAGCTCCCACCTTACGGTGCTTGCTCTTTATCCTACTCTTTCTTGCTCAGCGGCTTGTTTCGGCAAGGGATGTTGCCGGATAGACCTTGAGTCTCCCTGTCAACTATCTCCATTGTCCACTGACTATAGTTGAATAGACGATAGTTGCTCGTTCTCACCTCATAGCCTTCTCACAAAGCGTGTCTTCTGTAGCATAGACTCAACGCTTGAAGTCCTATCTGATCTTAGTGTAAGTGATGGAATCACTCCAGTGCATATAGGGGCAATGTAGAGAAATATCAGACAAAATGCAAATGAAATAAATGTATTGTTTTCATCTATATACGTACGGGCTGTCTATGAAGCCTTCGTGCTGATTATATCCAAAGTAACTTCTCTTCTCCATAAGGAAAGAATAACCTGCAAACTACAAATAAAGGCAGATTTACTGCAGAAAGTGTTGTTGATCATAGCTATCTATTAAGCTTGGGTAACTGCAGTGAGGGAAATCAAATAAGGATTGAAACCACTAATAATGTCAATCATGTGCAAGACAAATTACGAAGGCTCACCTTTGTCCTTCGAATTTTTACTACTTTGTAGGCCTCTTTCTGTCTCTGAACGACGCTGCAGCGACTCCCCCAACGCAAAAGCTTGGGTGAAGCATATATCCTAGGGTGCCCAGTCGACAGAATTCCCCAATCAGCCTCGCAGATTTCCAAAGGAAAGCGGAGTGCGAAATCTTTGGCATCAGCTTGGCTGCATCAACCCATTCCCAGATCTTGAATCAGTTGTCCTTCTCCTAGACTGGTTGCGTTTCCAATGCTAGAGGTCCTTGTCTGTCCTGCTGTTTAGCCATAGCTAGAGAAAACATGCACACATACATAGAGAAGACATGGAGTCATACCTATCTCAAGGTCATCAAGGTGAAGTAAACATAAATAGCCCCGACCAGAGTTTGAACTCAGCTCGCTGATTCCATTGTCTGTGCCGTTAATCTCAATGCCTCTCACAATTCCATTAATTAACAGTTTGCTAATCGTTGCTTTACGATGAGTCGCCTTTGGTTATAGGAGTTTCAACTCTCTACAAGTCATATACTGTTTCATCAGCCCCACCCCTACCCCAATCTATGCACACTCACTCACACACATGTATACATAATTATAAAGGTATATCTAGGGCTGTTTGATTCTCTGCTGGGTAACACCTCAGTCGAACAAAATATAGCTCCTTTTGAAATATGTTTATAATTATCAAATTCTACCGGATATAAAGTGTCCATCAACTGATACACCCACACACACATACAAATATATATATATATATATATATATATATATATATATATATATATATATATGCTAAAAACGTACATGAGTGAAAATGTCGGATCACTTGTTTTGTTGTTTCAAGTTAGTTTTCTTTATCTTGTATCAATTTGTAAAAAAAATTGTCCATTTAGACCATGCTCTCTATTCAAAATTATGGACCTGCTTTTGAAATGCGACAGACCTCTAGGAATATAGTGGTAGAAACATATCTGAGACAAGGTGTTACTATAATACATTGATCTGTTCAGACAAGTTTCCTTGTTTTCGTTACAACATTCTGGCTGATCCACTCTCCGGCCTGCCACCGGTTTATACCACATTTCGTGGCCTTCTGTGAATGTTGGACAAAACCCGTTGTTCAATCTGGGTGAATACTTTTGTCATTCTTGATAAAATCAAAATAATAGAATCGAGATTTTAAAATATCTAAAAAAAAAACAAAAACAACATATGCTACACTCTAATCATCCAATCAGTAGACAAAGCATAGATATCAACACCAAATGGGAGCCATTAATTTGGGAAAAACAGGGATTATATCTAAAGCCCCCAATATCGCAACTTGGGAGTCCTACGGGACGTAACCCTAATCAATAAAAGTGCTGGTAAAAGCTTATCTCATTTCGGGGATCTCATGAGTTCAATTCTTGGGTCAGGCAGTACAAACAAATATGCACTGGCTCATTTAGGGGCAAATTATCATTAATAAGAAATAATTGATGAATTCTGAAGAATCTCTCATTTACGTTGGTACATCATCAAGGTCATAGCCTAATGTTGAAAAAGGCTTTATTTAATACAAAAAATATTTTTCAACATAATTTCGTCTCTTTCCAATCAATGTATTTAATTCAGTGGTGAATATTACTCATATAGATCGAACATTAAATAGTGAAAATCTCGAATGGAAATTCAGCTAAGAACGTGTCAGGCCACTTGTATTTAAATGTAGATTCCAGTTAATTGGCCCACGATTGGAATAGAGCAATTTCACCCAATTAGGCCACTGCACGATTATACGAAACAACATAGAACCCATTTACATAGTTGATTTTTCTGTTTCAGTATGAAATATATATTATAGGAACAGTTGAAAAATAAAACTTTGACAAGAAAACAAAAACTAAAATTCAATAAATCTGAGGCGAAAAATCTTTAAAACATTTTTTCATACAGATTTAATCATATATTGAACTGTTATAATCCTGAGCACATGAGTCATTAACGTTCGAAAAAAATAATTGAATTTGCCCCGTCATAGTCTCTTAAGTGACAGCATGTGAATAAGATAAGTGTTGATATCTAATGAAGATAATGAACTGGCTTCATTACCTCCTCACGAAAAAGATGTCGTATCGCCTATAGGTTAACCTGTCAAGTATTTAAATTTTACGTACACTAAATGACATATAATTATACCAATACTCTAATATGCTGATCATAACATGCATAGTAGACACTGCCTGAATGAATCTGACAAGGCGGTGACCCAGACAGAAATGACCCACAAAATCGTTACTATGGTTTGTTCCCGCTGGCCCATTTTAATAGCTCGGTGGCAATTAGAAAATCACGAATATACTTGATTTGTTCAGACTTAATTTATAATGTTTATTACGACTTGACCCAAATAAACGACTGTCTCCATTAACCATTGACCCAATTAACCGGAATATTTATCTAAATCAATTATATTATCTCATAACTATTCTTACTACCAAACCTCTGTGTTCAGTACGCATTGCTTACATACTATAATGTTACAAACCTCCATTTAAATATCTCTGAATATTTGTTCGTACCATTTCATGGCCCTTATCATCCAACCAGATTAACTAAAATTAAACCGTCTGATATATATATATATATATATATATATATATATATATATATATATATATATATATATATATAACCCTTCTTATAATATAACCATCTTTCCCTGTTATCCTCTTTCTTACCATTCGACCCTCTCGCTTGCCTGGCCATTCATTTATGTCTCCCTACCATTGAGGTTACCATTTATTAAATTATTCCCATCTACTGCCTTGAAACTCGTTTTTGTCGTCCTGCAAGGTTTACTTACCGTCCTACGATTACATTAAGCCTAAAACTTCCCAAACGAAATATCGCCCGTCCCGTCTTTCTTTCCTACGCTTCCCCCGAACCACGTCCACATCGCGAGGTAAAACAGCCGAGAGAAGGGCCGCCATATTGTAATGGCTGTCGCCATTGCTACTGCTGTTTATACTACGTTGCTTGTGAAGAGGGAGTTGGCGGGGGGCAGGCGAGGGTAGTTGTATAACTGGTTGGTCAATGCCATCAGCCCCGCCACTTCCACCTTTCACTTCCCGCCATGACTTTCCCCACCCTCATCCGCACCGAGACTAACCATCATGTCACCAACAACGACAAAGACCCATCCCGCCCACGACCCTGTTCCCTCAGAATTATACAATCACGTCCCTTCCCGGCATCATCTCACAGTGACACACACACACACACTCTTACTCTCTCCTCTCGCCGCCGCTTCTCTCCTCCACTTCTACCGACACTCTTCCAGAGTTCTTCACTCTACCGACCAGCTCTCCAGGCCTCTAGCAGCTCCTTGCCCTCCCTACTGACTCTCCTTATTGTTAGCCTCTGAATTCGTTCTCACTTGCGTAATGTTCGTCTTTCTCTCCCTTTTCACCCTTTCTTTCTCGTTCTTTTGGCCTTGTTTGTCTACGCTATCCTTCATCCTTTCTTATTCTCTCCCTTATCCTTCATCTCCATCTCCCACCCTTCGCTCTTTCTCATTCTTTCTTTCTTTCTTTCTTACTTCCTTTTTTTCTTTCTTTCTTTCTTTCTTTCTTTCTTTCTTTCTTTCTTTCACTCTTCTATTTTTCTCCTTGGTTTGATAAATATCATTTTTCTTTCTCTTCTTTTTCCCTTTCACTTCTCCTTTTCATTCAAATTACTGTGAACATTTCTCTTTCTTTCTTTCTTTCTTTCTTTCTTTCTTTCTCTCTTTCTTTGGTATAATAAATATTTACTCAATTTCTTGCTCTTCGTTCATTTTTCCACTTGAAGAAAAAAGATTTCTCTGTAGCTTTCGTCTTTCTTTCTTTCTTCTTTTTTTTTGCCTCATTCACATTTTTCTTAATCGTTTTTCTTTCTTTCGTTGTTATTTCTGTTGTTGCCTGGTGTCATCTTTTTTTTTTCAATTCTTTCCCCCTATTCATTTTCCTGTCATTTATTTCATTTTCTCTTTGTTTTTTCTTCTTATTCATTCTCGCTGGCTTTCCAGCATTTGTCTGTCTGTCTATCTCTGTCTGTCTGTCTGTCTGTCTATATCTGTCTGTCAGTCAGTCATTTAGTCTCTCTCTCTCTCTCTTTCTCTCTCTCTCTCTCTCTTTCTTTTTCAAAAATCGCAGTCTCTTCTTTTTCATTCGTTAGTTTCTTATATATTTTCTTTTTGATTTCTTTTTTGGACGTATTTACTTTTAATCTTCAAGTTATTTTCTTTCCTTCTCCTTCTTTCTTTCTTTCTCTTTTTTTCCTTCCTTCTTCCCATATTTCTTCCCTTCTTTCCTTTTATCTTCATTCCTTTATTTTTCTTTCTTTCATTTATCCCTTTTTTTTGCACTCCTTCTTTCTTTCCTTCTTCCTCTCTTTCCTTTCTAACGGGAAATTCTTTTTTTTCATTTTTTCATTTTTTTTTCATTCCGTTATTTTCATTCATATATCCTTTCTTTTCTTCGATCCAATCTTATTCAGTTTTCTGAATTATTTGCTTTGTTTTATTATCTTTTTTTCTTTCCATGTTCATTTTCTTTTTCAATTTTCATATCTATAATTATAGTTTTCTATTTCATTCTATTTTTTCTTTCTCTTTTTTTATTTTCATTTTTTCCGTTTCTTTCCTTATTTTTATTGGCTTTTCTCTTTCTTTTTTTGCCGGTTTCTCTTACTATCTTTTATCTTGTCTTATTTATCTACAAGTATCTACTTATCTGTAAGTATCTACTTATCTTGTCTTATCTATCTTTCTTTCTTTCTTTGATTTTTACCCTCATTCCTTTCTTTCTTTCTTCCTTCCTTCCTTTCTTTCTTTCTTTCTTCCTGCCTGCCTTTCTTTCTTTTTTTCTTTCTTTCTTTCTTTTATTGATCCCTGTCATAAATGTTGCCCTAATTTTCTATTTTAACTGCTTTTTTCTTTTTTTGTAATTTCTTTATTTTCATCCATCTTTCCTTATTTCTTTCTTTTTTCTTTTTCATTTCTTTTTTCTTTTTCATTTCTTTTTATTCCCCTCTTCTTCCTTTTTCTTTCTTCTTTGCTCTTTATCCTGCTTCCTTCCTTTCTGTTGTTTCTTTTATCTCCTTTTCTTCTTTTTTTCTTTATTTCATTTTTCCTACTTCTTCAATTTTCTTTTCATTCCCATTCGTTTTCTTTTTCGTTTTTATCCTTCTTCTTCCGTTTTTTCATTTATTCTTTTTTATTTCGCACATTCATTTTATCTCCATCCATTTACTGCTTTTTATCCATCTTTCTTCCTTTTTTTTCTTTCTATGTTTCTTTCTTTTCTGTCCGCTTCCTTTCTTTTTTGTTGTTTTATCCCTGTAATTTTTCTTCTTCATTTCTCTTCTTCCTCTTTGATTTTATCCCTTTTCTCCTTTTCAACCACTTTCTTTCCTCTTTTTTTCTGCTTTCTCTTTGAACACTCAATCGTACTTTGTCTTTTTCCTTTTTGATCACTTTTTCCTTCTTTTTTTTTTTGCTTTCAGTGCTTCTTTTTTATTCTTTCTTTGTTATTTTTTCTCATGTTCTTAATTTTACTTTAGTTTTTTGCTTTCTTCTTCTTTCTCTTTCTTTTACTCCTCTTTTTTTGTTTTTATTCCATCTTCTTCCCATTTTTCCTCATTAAATCTTCTTTATGTTTCATTCCTTTCTCCCGCCTTCTTTTCTTCTTTTTGTCGTTTTCCTCTTTCGTTCATTTTTCACTAGCTTCATCGTCTCTTTCGTAGTCATTTCTAT
>OY735207.1:31762557-31765057 GCA_963457665.1 Thysanoteuthis rhombus
TATATATATATATATATATATATATATATATATATATATATATATATATATATATATATATATATATATATATGACAATAATTAATAATTACACACACACACACACATATATATATATATATAAATCCATTCTCCTGAAGTGATATGTTAGAAATCGAAATACCGTATTGGTATCTTTTTCCCTAACATTTTTTCTTTACTATATATATATATATATATATATATATATATATATATATATATATATATATATATATATAAAGGTTTTCATGTTTTACTGAGAAGTAGATATCACAGTACTAAATGTTAGTGTTGTCTTGTGGGGATCATCATTTGTTTACGATGTAACTGTTACAGGTATTATACATACATGCATACATATATACCTATATATGTATTTATTCATTTATACATACATATATATATATATATATATATATATATATATATGTGTGTGTGTGTGTGTGTGTGTGTATGAATAATTATATATATTTGTATATTTTGTTATATATATATATATACATACTCATATATATATACATATATATATATACATATATATATACATATATATATATACATATATATATATATATATATATATGTACATATATCTATCCATCTATCTATCTATCTATCTATCTATCTATCTATATATATATATATATATATATATATATATATATAGATAGATAGATAGATAGATAGATAGATAGATAGATAGATAGATAGATAGATACTAAATTCCCTTCCATGTCAATGCTCATAATTCTGTTGTGAATATTATTTACGTAGCTGGAACATGATACAATAGAACACACACATACACACACGTATATACATATATATGTGTGTGCGTGTGCATGTGTCAGTGTGTATATAATTATATTTGCATGTGTGAGTGTAATTATATATGCGTATGTGTATACTAATTGTATATATTAGGATGCAGTGTCGTAATAAGCATGCTTCAATGATTATTATATCAAACTAATGTACAATTAGTTCTTGTTCTCAACGCCTCTCTCCTTCTTTTTTCACTTTTTCTCATCTTCTCTATCTTTGTTTTTTGCCCCCTACTCCCGCCTTTCTGTCTGACAACCTATTTTTCTTCCAATCTATTTTTGCTTTGTTTGTTTTCCCTTTTAACGGCTAATTACTTTTATGATAAAGCCCTCCTTTAAATTCATCATTTTTGTATGGTGACATCTTGTAAGTTTTAAATGTCTACCAAACAAAAGTTAACCCAATAATCCAAACATCGTTGACCGGGTGAATAAGTCATAGGAAAAAGTTGAAGCCCCCCCCCCCAAATCGTCTTGCACGATAAAGTATTAAAACAACGTCATTGCCAAAAAGGAATAAATTTGGTTTTTAGATAGAATCAAAATATTATTCATTTAATATTAGAAAATTTGAAATCACTTATTTTGACCATAACTTTTCGTCTCGCCAGAAACAACTTTTTTCGGGTGAATTTTTTTTTTCTTAATGCATCCATTATACCTTTTTTCATTGACAATTTTTTTTCTCGCACTCTCATTCGTAGCACTGATAAAATAAAAGAAAAACTTTCCCCAGAATAACAATTTTTTTTTTCATATAAACGTTCCATCTCAGTCAAGTCGAAGTACTATATACTATTTTTATAACGTGGATGTTTGAACACGAGGAAACCAACCGCGTTATAACCAAGCCGTGATTGAATATAGCTATTTTGGAGTTAGATCAATATTTTTGGGGTCTGCCATACATCCGCGTTATAACACAAACCGCGCAATAATGTACTTCCCCTGTAGCTACTCAACCACCACTTCCACTCAAGTCTGTGAGTCTACGAGGCCTCCATTTCTTACGCAATCCTCACGGTATAAACACAACTATTCTAATTTCAAGACCCTGAGTAGATTTTGACTTCCCTGGGCACGTCTTTTAGCCCCCCCCCCGTCTTTTCCAATAACAGTTGTTTGCAGTCTCCATGACCCAAGTATAAAAATATCCACTCCCGGACAGCCTGTTATGGAGGCATTCATTTTCAAGGGCACTTGCTGTGTTTCGACCTTATTCCTGTAAAATGGGGCAACTTGGCCGACCGTAGGCGGGATACTAACAATATCAAAACCTCTAGCATTACGTAATACACACATACATACACGTATATTCATATATATATATATATATATATATATATATATATATATATATATATATATATATATTTATTTATATATGTAAATATATATATATATGTATATACATATATATATATATATATATATATATATATATATATATATATATATACATATATATATATATATATATATATATATATATATATTTTTATATATATATATATATATATATATATATATATATATATATATATATATATATATATATATATATATATATATATATATATATATATATATATATCCCCTCGTAGGTACATCAATAGATCCGTAGCCAAATGATGAAAAAGCATTTATTCTACACA
>OY735207.1:31770057-31772557 GCA_963457665.1 Thysanoteuthis rhombus
GAGATCCAACCAAGTCCATCCAAATGAGAAGACAGGATTTAGTTATGAAGAAGATGAAAAAAAAAAAGATGTGTTGCACGTCGTAGTGGTGGCTATGGCAGGATACCCCAAAGTGAAAAGGGGGGAGCAAATTGAAGGGTCACTAGGGCCTGGGCAAACAGCGGAGCATAAAGTGTCGATAATAATAGATGCATTTTAAATCGTGCCAAACAAAAAACAGTACATGTTTGATTGTAGGAATGGGAAAATCGCGGTAAGGTTGAGACTTGATAGATCTCTGCTGTTCTTGGGCACACGAAGATAGAAAGGAAGCTCTTCGACAACTAGAAGAGACTTGTCACTAAATCCAACAAGTGCGGCACGGTTTGGGCAGCACAAGTCATGGAACTGCTGCGATATATGAGGAGGCTGAGAAAAGGGCCTGGAGACCCGTGGAGACTTACTGTCGCTCAGCCTTCGGTGATGACCATCAGGCATCTGGTGAGAAAGGGCGGACCACGGCACTGCTGTGGCCTACTGGAATAATGAGAGGAGAGGTGGGTACTTGAGGAGACTTGATGTCACTCAGTCTTCAGCGATGACCAGCAGATATCTGTTGTGATCATTCAGGAACAACAACAACAACAACAACAACAACAACAACAACAATAATAATAATAATAATAATAATAATAATTGTACCCAAAACGCTGAGGGAGAGACTGGAGGAGATCGGGATTAGGGGGAGGATATAGACCGTACAGACCACAGCGCTACTTGGAACTGCACGGATACTGAGGAAGGTGCTAGAGATATAAGTACTGCAACGAATAGTAGCTCTGTCATGATATGCGAAAGAGGGAGGAGACGTTAGCTGAGGACCTGAGGAGACTTATTGTCACTCAGCCTTCAGCGATAACCACTGGGCAACCGGTGTGAAACTGTAAATCGTAGAATTACTGCGACCTATGAGTACTAGGAGAGGAGGGCTGGAGACTTGAGGAGACTTGCTGTCACTCAAACTCCAGCGGTTACCACCAGGCAACTGGTGTGAGGTTCCATAATAATAATAATAATAATAAATGATGGTGGAGGCACAAACCACAGCACTGGTGTGATAGGTGAGGGAGATATGAGAGTAGGGCTGAAGACCCGAGGAGACTTACTGTCACTCAGTCTTCAGCGATAACCACCGGACAACTGGTGTAAAACTGTAAACCGCAGTGCTGCTGTGGACTGTGAGAGGCCGGAGACCTGAGGAGACTTGCTGTCACCCAGTCTCCAATGGTGACCACCGGGCAACTGGTGTGAAAATGCAAAATAATAATAATAATAATAATAATAATAATAATAGTAGTAGTAGTAGTAGTAGTAGTAGTAGTAATTAAAAAAATTTTTAAATCCTCTGTGACTATATGATTAGAAAGGATCACCCAATCTAGAAAACCAGATCTGGTGGTCTGGTAGAGGATTCTGCCACGCCGACAGACCTCTGGGTACAGCAGAAAGAAAGTGAAAAACTAGGTAAGTATTTTGACCTTGCTAGGGAACTAAAAAAAACTATGGAACACGAAAGTGATAGAAGTACTCATAGTGGTCAGACCCCAGGACAGATCCGAATAACCTAGAAAAGAGTTTGGCAAAACTAGGAATCTGGGGATGAGCCAAGATTATCCAGACAAAAGCACAACTGAAATCAGCTAGAATACAGAGGAGAGTCCTGGAAGTCTCCCCATGTCACAAGTATTCTCTCGATCAAAGGCCAGCGACGCCCATGGTCTTGGACAGTCTCGACACTTCTTCAAATCTTTAATTCATCCAGCCTCGATTCTCGAGGGTTTTTGGTACTCCAGTTGTTATAGGCATGAACCTAACGTACTTTTTTTTACTGCTCCCTGACAATTATGATTCTTCACAACCCTGTGATGTTGGCACAACCACGTCCACGATCAGACAGGTCCCCCTTCTTGTTTACGACTATCAAATTTGGACTCCCTCGCTAGATAGAGTGGTCGGTCTGGATGTCAATGTCCCAAAGTATCGAATCACCATTGCCCTACAAATGGCCCGCCCGACCAAGTGGGGTACAGGCTCTTCTTTCATTGCTCATCTGTGTGCGTCTCCTAGTCACATTTTTGGGGCAACAACCGTGAAAGTTCACGCCATTACTACATCATTCGGCACAATCTAAAAGTGGTTTATGTTTTTTTCAAAAAGGTGAGGCCGTTTTGGACCAACAATGCTTATATCTTGTGCTGAGATTCTTTAAAGATGATTTTAGATCAAAAACCCTTTTCTTCTTTTTTTAAAAAATCATTTTAGATTTATTTGATAGTTAGTTCTGGCAGTTAAGGTGAGGTACAGTGATTCATTTATGCGAGACAAAGGTATCTCATTCTTTTTATTTTCTAAGACAGCTTCTGATTTTTGCTGATATCATTTATTTATTTGGTTAGACCCAAGTCGTTCGTACATTTTGAAGTGCATCACTGTTCCTACTCTGTCCAGCCTATTTTCATGT
>OY735207.1:31775105-31800105 GCA_963457665.1 Thysanoteuthis rhombus
TGTGTATACTTTTCACACCTCTCTACTCTAATCATACTCTAGGATCACTGGTACGATTCTAGTGTGTCTGTTATTATCGGCACAGCCGTGACCTTCGTTCCAGAGCTTCTTAGGCCAAAGCCTTAGTATATTTCAATTCCCCTTCCTTTCATTTTTCAACCGAATTTCTCATCGAAGGCCGGCCATTAGACTCGAAGTCAGGTCACTTCCTTTATATCGAAATATATTACTTACAGGTTTGGTAGGTCACCCAGTAGAAACCGACACGTGACCAACGTCTTTTGGTAGCATGCGTGGAGTGATCAATTAAATTTTGGAAAAAGTGTAATCAATGAAACGGTTACTTCTCTCGCTTTTTGTTGGGCAGTGGTCGCTAGGGAAAAGAGGCTTGAACTTTTAAAAAAAAACAAGCATGGAGACACAAACTTAGGACAAATTTAGCATAATTGGTACATTGCAAATTGATCCACCAAATTTAAATCTATGTAGGACGGCAATCTTAGAAACATACACAAAAAGGCGTTTTTCAAGACATAATGAAAGGATAGATGTTTAAATTTTCATCCCTCTCACTCCATTGTTGCAGCCAGAACGTGCGATACATACATGCATACATACATACATACATAGCCAGCAGCCAGGCCAGCCAGCCAGACCAACTCAAAAACTGAAAAAAAAATTACATCGGTGACAGTTTTTGGTCGAAGGTTTCTTATATTTGCAAATAAACGAATAAGGGAAACTACTCAATAATTTTGCCATTTTTCCCAAAAGGTGAAACAAAGTTCCGGCCTCATTTTGACCCCCGAAAATGAAAAAATCGTTTCCCTCAACTTTGACCTGTAAAAGGTGAAAACTGTTATCAGATATGGGATCAGGTAAGAATTGACTTCCAAAGAAATATCAGAACATGAGGTCAGGTGGAAAAAAAGCAGGATAAAAATATTATCAGGATATGAGATTAAGTGAAGAAACTTCAAGAAAAGTATATTTGGGATATGGGCACAGGTAAAAACCAACTTGAAAAAAAAGTGTCACCAGAATATTTGGCTAGCTAAAATGACCCGTCAAAAATGCTATCAGAATATGAAAACCAACTTTGTAAAAAAAAGTGATATGAGTTCAGGTAAAACACCAACTTCCAGAAAAGGGTGTTATAACAATATGAGGTTAGGTATAAAAACTAACTCCGAAACAAGTGTTATCAGAATATGAAATCAGATGAAAAAATCAATATAAAAATGTTATCAGATTAGGTCAGGTGAAAAAAACAACTTCCAAAATAATCAACTCTCCTCAAAAATCGTTACAACAATATGAGGTTAGGTTTAAAAAAAAATATCACAATAAGGGTAAAAAAAAAAAAAATCCTTACAAAACAAGTGTTATCATAATATGAGCTCATGTGAGAAATCAATTTAAAAAAAACGGTTATCACAATGTTGAGCCCAGGTACAAAACAAAAACAACTGCCTCCCCAAAGAAAATGGCATAACAATATGAACTTATATAAAAAAATAAAAAAAAAGCTTTGCCCAAAAGTCTTGTCGTAATAGGAGTGCAGGTCAAAACTATCCCCTCCCCCCTTCCTAAAAAGGTCTTCCGATTATTCTGATAATATCATTACTTCTTGATAGAACACCGTATGCTCTCAGGTAACGTAATGAAATTCTTTTTGAAAATTTTAACCCTGACCATAAAATCAGGGCCCAGCCCCACATTGTAGTTACATAGTAAATTGATCCCCCTACTAACAGGTGGAAATCACCTGGATTTATTTTATTCGAAAAAAAAAAACCTGTGACTAAAACAATTCTGCCTACCATGTGCCGTTTGGCTGTGTTATGGTAACGTACATACATACATACATTATTATTATTATTATTATTATTATTATTATTATTATTATTATTATTATTATTATTATTATTATTATTATTATCATCGTCATTATCATCATCATCATCATTATTATAATTATTGTTGTGTTGTTGAGATCTTACATGAGTAATATGTAGTTGCTTTCGGTGGAGATCCAGTGACAACAAGAAAAGAGACGCTTCAGTCTTGTGTGCAATATGAAAGTGAAGGTTATACCCAGCATTACGGTGACTTGCAAGAAGATTAGAAGCATTGGATATCATGAAAAGATTCGAAAACACCCAGACAACAGAATTGCTAAGAATATTAAGAATACCGAGGAGAGTGCTGGAAAACCAATGAAACCTGTAAAGTCACCAGTTACTTAACTGCGACCCAAGTCGACTGCTCTGAGAACGGCAGAAAATCAATGTTAAGACCAGATACGAATGGGTTAACAGCGTTTGGAAGGGATTATGTAAACCTGCAGAGAGGAGTGTTTAAAGAGAGATAGGGAGCATAAGATGAAGAGGAATGGTAAGAGATAGAAAAAAAAATTATTCATTTGTTACGCCACACGACATCATATTATTCCCTTTTTAAAATCAATTCTCAAGATAAAAAATTAGAATGCCAGAAAGAAAGAGAGTGGGAAAAGAGATTTGACTAAACAGTGTTTATAACTAATGTACACACTTGATATATGTATTTATACTTTTCCTTTGTCAATGAATTATATTGCATTTTCAGACGATATCTTTGGTCATTCATTTTTATCTGGGACGTTTTAACTGGGATTTACTTTGAAAATCAATTGGAAACAAATATTTTCAAAAATTAACAAATGTTGCCCAAAATTGTATATACAACGTCGTGGGTTTTGAACAGAGTCTACCCTTCTTCTTCTTACAGACATGAAAACTGAACGAGTACATAAATAAAACAAATACTACATAAAGCGTCAATTTTTCACTTCGGTCGTATCTGGAAACTTTCAATGAAAATCAGGTGACAGCAAGTCTCATCAACAGTCTTACATTCCAATATTATCAATTTTTTAAAGTTTTCTTTTTTTTGTCTCAATATGTTGGTTGCTTTAAATCTTTATTTACTCTGGCTGTCAATTTACGACTGTGGATAAAACAGCCTGGACTGGAAACTAAAGATGAGCCCCCAGTGAGACTCGAAGTCATGTCCCTTCCACCAAAGGGACGAGCTACGAAAACACTACGGCTGGCAGAGGGTCAAATCTAACCCTAAACCGGTCCTCCATTCTATCCTGATCTCTCTCTCTCTCTCTCTCTCTCTCTCTCTCTCTCTCTCTCTCTCTCTCTCTCTCTCTCTCTGCATCGTATTTGTTTTCTTTGGTACACCAGTTGTATTACCCTAAACACATCCTCTCTCTCATATCTCGTTGCTTTCACTGGTGATCAAGTGACAGCAAGTCACTGCAACACTCTTGTACTCTCCTTGGTATTTTGGGGGCTTTCACAACAGTCGTGCCTGGTTACTTTCATAGGAGAGCAAGTGACAGCAAAGATCCTCACTATTCTAGCAATCACATTATCATTATGATTATTATTATTGCTATCGTCCTATTAATCAAAAATCTGTTAATTTCTCCAATCTATTCATCAAAGTCTGTCTAATTTGCTTTTGCCATTTTATTTGAGTGACAGAAAGTCGAATGAAAGAGAACGTAGCGTTAATCATTGCATTTTCATTATTCTTACACATAAATATTATTTGAATATCAAGAGTGGTGCAAAAGTCATTATCCATTTTGAAACTTAAATAACTTTTTTAATGAATAGGTAAAAAAAATTCCTTTTATATTCATTTTGGACCTTGGAAATTACTTCGAACTAATTATGAAATATCACATCCCACCAAATGGCTTCCGTAATTCAAACTTCGAAAATTAATTTCACATCTATGAGAACTTAACAACAATTGACCGCTCTCAAGTTTTTTTCCTTTGGGGTTATCTTGAAGAAAGTGTTCATGCAAACCAGCCCCCAAACACTCCTGGAACAGGAGAATGATACTCGTTGAGAAATTGAGCATTGGAGCAAGATGCATTTCGAACTGTCATGGAACATTGTCTGGAAAGGGTTCAACACTGCCAAACTGAAAATGAGAAGCATTTGCAGGATGCTGAATCACATAATCGGTTGATAAGTCAAAAATAATCATAAGAAAAAAACAAAAACATCTTTGGCTTTTTAGTAAAAAGATTTCAAAAGTTTCAAAATGGATAGCCACTTTTTGGCCACCCTATATGATTACTATTTCTGATTTGACCCGACTCGAGCATTTAACATTTTTGATATATTTGAATTTGAATGTGGCTTTCAGACTTTGATGAAAGCAGGCAGACTCGCCAACAGAAATTATAAAGAAGCAAGGGCGGAGGGAGCATTTTTAGTTGGTAGTCGTGGGTCCAAAAATAAAAATGTATTTTTATAATTAATACATGAGAAGGAAAACTCATTTTTGAATTCTAAACATCAAAAACAAAAAAGTGTGATCTGACATTTTCCACTTACATTTGAGCTGTAGCTTTTTAGCACAAGAATTGACAAAAGAGTGGAGTGAAAAAAAAAAAGAAACCCAAGAAATTTTATACAGAACCAATGGATAATGAGTTTATAAAAATTGGGACGGAAGACATTTTACTTATATAGAATGAAAAACAAAATGATGTACTTTTTTTTTCAAGGTTGATAAATGATTACTTGGGATTATTTGGGGTTTCTTATAAAAATTTCTTTTTATAAATATGCTCCAAATTGAAAGGGCGAAGGCGGGATGGGGGTACCCCCAGACACCTGAAACCCAACCGCCCTCCCTGGATCTGCATTTGGATGACATCATTTCTTTTTTGTTATTTCTTTTATTTTTTTCATTTCTTTACAAATCAATTTCTATTCGTTAACATTTCAATCAGTCCAAACATTTCTTTTAAATACTAAAAGAAAAAAAAAGTTATTACGTGGATTGAAAGACAGAGAAAGAGACAGAGACAGTGAAAGACAGACAGACAGAGGGGGGTAAATTATTCAGCCGTTAGGAAAACCACTGACCTGATTTTCAAACTGTACGCTAACTGTTTTTTTTTTCTCCAATTCTATCATTGTAAAATAAAGTAAAAAATAAACAAACATATAATTAATTAATTGCCATCACTCTTATAACCGACCCCTTCACTCATCTCCGTTTTTTTTTATTATTGCTATTTTCGATGTATAAAACTCGTTTATAACAAAAAGTCATGAAAAAAAAATGCCGATAGGTTAAATTTTTTTCCCCAGCTAAGGAAATCATGAAAACAATTCTCTAGCTGTAACAACACCATGCAACGCGATTTTTGTTCATGGTTAGTGAGTGTTACTTAATTGCTTATTTGTAAAAAGTACAAAAAAAATGGGTAATATTCCCTTTAAACTTTGATTTTGTAACCAGGACAGTGATATTTATGAATAGTTTTCTTACTTTATGCAATCAAAAATGTGCAAATTTGCCCGTTGTCGAGTTGGAAATAAGTGCATTTCTAATCGTTACACTCCTGGTCACAAAAGCTTGGAGGGGATAATTGACATCTTCTTTGCTTTAATCAATTAAGGAACAACACTTATGATCCAGGAACAAAAAATTAAAAAGTAAAAATATGCTGCACTGTGTAATTGAAGACCGAAGAAGAGCGTTTACTACATGGCTTTTTTATCAACACAATGTTTCTCGCTCCTAAGTTTGCGAAGCTGTAATATAATAAACTAGGACATGCCCATTTTAAGGTATATTTTTGGAAGGGACTGGACTTGGGGGGCAGCCTGCCATAATAGTTATGTAAAATAATGTATATATATAAATATATATATGTATGTTATAAAGAAATGGATATATTATCCCAAAGAATGATTATAAATTGCGTTATATTATTTTGAAACTCTACTTGAAATGATCTCCCGTTATTACACGGTGAATGAATCATGTGGCCTTGACAAAGTATATAGAATAAACAATAAAAGGAAAGAGGACAACCACGGTAATCGAACCTGCGACCGATAGGGTAACCACTTAAACGTTGCATGACTCTTATCATTCAGCTAATCAGCAAAGCTCCCCACCCCGAAAAAAGAAAGAGATTTTTTTTTATTATATGTATATAGATATACATATGTATATGTATTTTCCCCCCAAAATATACGTCATCTCAATCAATTATTTTCAATATCATGTAGTCTATGTAAGTCCTACAGTAGGGTGTATGTTTTACACAGAATTAGATTTGGTATCATGTGTAAAGTTTTCTTGTAGGGATCATCAGTTGCTTACCATGTAACCGTTTCAGGAATTTGAAAACAAAACAGTTATATTAACATGGCTCCCCTGCAATGTTGATCAAACATAACCTTGCCATGAGATATGATTTCATTTTATGAGTATTTTTTTATCATTTTGGGGGCCCATTCATAATAAATGTGCATGTATGTATAGCTTTAAATACTAAGTACATTAGGAAAAACTTTTTCAAATCTTTTTTTATCACTTCAGTCACTTACTTCTCAATGTCTATCAATGCAATTTAAATAATTCTATCCAGTTTCTTTTCACTGTTTCACATATACTTTTTTATTATGGTACTATGTGTAAATTTTCTCTTGTTGGGATCTTCAGTTGTTTACTATGTGACTGTTTCGGGATTTTATAAACAAAACAGTTATATTCACATGGTACCTCAGCAATGTCGATCAAGCATCACCTCCCTTTAAGCTATGATTTTAATATTTAGCTTATGTCATACATGCGGTTTGTTTCTCTATATCGGGTATTATCATATACACATAAAGGGAAAGAGATAGATAGATGTATATATAAATATATAAGAGGAAATCAGACAGTGTTTAATACAATTTGTTTTGACCAGTGATCGGGGGGGGGGGCTGGTGCGTAGACATTGTGAGTGAATGTTTCAAATCTGTTCACACATTTAAAAGATTTGCTGAATTTTAGTTTAGATTTGAAATTAAAGTTAAATCAAAAGTTAAGTTGAAAAAATTATTTGGATTATGGTAAGAAAATTGGGTGGGGTACAAAAATGGGGTTTTGGAGGAGAAAATCCGATCGCTATCCCCCTCTCTATCATAACAGAAACATCCTTCGTCTCTCCCTGTCCCTCCCTCTCCCTCATTCTCTTGTAAAAATATAAATATCTCCTTTTCTTTCTCTCTCGTAAGAAGATAAGCATTCTCTTTTTTTCACGCTCTCGTAAAACATATTATAATTCCTTCTATTCTTTCTCAAAACCATATAACATCAAAATGATTAGAGCACAAATTGCATCATATCCATCTGACTTCAAATTGCCTCAAAATATGTGTTCATTCAGCATGGATTTTCCATTGTAAATCCATTGTAAATCAAGCACATCGAGAACCGCTGACACAAACGTCTTCAAACTTGACAATGCAATGTCGGTGTACGGTCAAGCATATCTGGCGAATATCAACTTCGTACAATGGCTAGTTATCGTGCATTAACACCCAAACACACACACACACACACACACGCGCGCGCACACACACACACACACACACACACACACACGTTCATACATATGGATATTTCACAAATCATAGTCGTCCATTTTGCTATTGACATGTGACTTTAAAGAATGTTCAACAGTATATTGTTGAAATAATGATTTTGGTCGAATAAGATCTATCCATCTATCTATCTCGATCGGACAATGTCCGTTTGTGTTCTTTTCTCTCCCTCTCATCATCATCTCTCTCTCTCTCTCAACTTTCTTTCCCGCTCTCTCTCTCTATATATATATATTATATATGCATGCAAACACGTCTACAGACAACCAAATTTATATAAATAAGGATAAAAATGTATGGTATCTGTACTCAGATTGGTGGTACGATCTGCCTGTTACTCTACCAATTGCACAACAGAAACAATCTTAATAAATGCGATCGGATTTCGAGCCATTGTCAATCGTTTGTAAACAGGTCTTTTGAAATAACCATATTTATCGAAAGTATATTTTGTTTTACAATAAATAAGTATATCATCTTAACTTGATTAAAAGTTCATATCATCAAAACAAGAATCAAAAGTTGGTGAAAAAATCAAGTGAATTCAATCATTTTTCCACAAAACATTAATAGGTAAAAAGCAGATTATTTTGCATATATTTGTTCATATATATTTAAATCAAACTTGATTTTTCTTCGCCTTTAATGCCCCCCTTCACTGCAAGTATGGAGCAACATAAAATACTAATATCTTCTCTAAAGAAAAATATGATTCTTGAAAAACATTTCCCCAAAATAAATCAATTTGAAAATCAGAAGATGTTTAAGTGTATGATATTGTATGAAATGTTCTAGGTTCCTTCGATGATCAGTTGCCCTCTTATTGTAAAAGCAATATTAGGCAATCCCTTGTTTAATGAATGGGAAAAATTTAACCACTAACAAAATCAAAAAAAAGGGCAAAAACTATTGTTATAACAAGTGATATTCAGAGCAATAATAATATCATATATTAACTTCTGTTTTCTTTTGTGAATATTCCCAACAATTGCTCATTCGATGTTTAAAAACGGCGCACAAAAGTTTCATGGTTTTCAAAATCGAGTAAGTGATTGCGTGCAACTTGACACTGTATAATTATTTAATACGATTAGTCATTTGTGTGAATTTAGTCAAGTCACTTCATTTTTGCCCTTTTCTGCATTTGTGTTCGATTTGAACAATGGTTGGAATTTTTGTCTCCTCAAAACGAAGAATTGCCAAATATAATTAAAAACTGTGAGAGATTTTTTTTATCGATTTCATATAATCAGATTCTTGAAATCAAACTTCCGCTTTCAAACGCTTAAATAACGGTCACAAGAAAAACTGGACGGACTATGTTGACCTATCCGAGGGTGTGCAGGGGACCTAAGCAGATCTGCCCAATATTCTGTGCGAATCAGCCCCGGGGAGTGCAAGACCTTAGCAAAGATTCGATTGCACAACCAGCCTATACATTCAATCCATTTTTTGGCTCGTGCCATTGTCGGCAACATGTTTGTGTTGTGCAAGTAGACATGTATCAGAGAACATGTTTGTTTTTTTCCCTGTAGTGTCAAATACACTATTATTTCTTACCCGGACAATGCCAGTATTTCAACTCCACGTCGAGAGCAAAGATTTATATAAAAGTACCAGTAGGGAGACTCGACGTCTATAGGGAAAAAAAAAATTCGAAATCAGACAAAAGTGGTGGGGGAATAATGTTCCAGTGTATGTTGGATTGTGCTATTACCGGTCCAGGGTTTGCAAGAAGTTAATTGATCTTCAGTCTACCCCAGTAATTACAGCTAATATATATATATATATATATATATATATATATATATATATATATATTCAGAACTGGCCAAAACTTTTGTGTCCCTGAGCAGAATTTTATTGTTTTTCTGTGGGGGGAGGGTCACAACCACTTTGGGACTATCTTGGCCATGAGGTTCTTAGCAGCTGTTTATTTCTGAATGCATGCCCTTCTTTCCTTCTCTCTTTATATATATATATATATATATATGCATGTGTGTGTGTGTGTATGTATGTGTGTATGTGTGAGCAAAGACAGAAATACTACTACTATTACTAATAATGATGATGAAGAAGATTATATGTAATTAGTGCAAAAAGTATCCAATGTATTTCAAAAGGTTAATTTTGACAAACTGATATATCTTCAATGTTGACTGAAAACAACTAGAAGGAATTTTTCTAAGTAAGTTATATTCTTAAAGAGGATATCATAATTTGGTTTGCAAGCAGTCTGTAGTTAGAACTGACATGACGGATTTAATCTTCACATTGGTGAACACCCAATAAAAGTGACACAAACAGCGAGTTACTTCTGTTATAATAGTTACTGATCCCTCATTGTTAAATATGATTTTTGGGTAAGCGTTGTTTTAAAAAATAAAATGATGTATATTATAAAGTAACATGCATATAAAATACAATATGATAATACCCTATATAGAGAAACAAACTGCATGTATGACATAAGCTACATATTAAAATCATAGCTTAAAGGGAGGTGATGCTTGATCGACACTGCTGAGGTATCATGTGAATATAACTGTTTTGTTTATAAAATCCCCGAAACAGTCAAATGGTACACAACTGATGATCCCAACAAGAGAAAATTTACACATAGTACCATAATAAAAAAGTATAAGTGAAACAGTAAAAAGAAACTGGATAGAATTATTTAAATTGCATTGATAGATATTGGGAAGTAAGTGACTGAAGTGATATAGAAAGATTTGAAAAAGATTTTCCTAATGTACTTAGTATTTAAAGCTATACATATATGCATATAAGTGGCATTCAATTTCCTGAATCGCAGATTACTGAAAGTTCATTTGCTTGAAGCCGATTAGCCGATTCAGAATTGCCTGCAAATCAAAGGCAGATGATTAGAGGGCCTATGTTTGATAATTAATCATTTGCAATAACACTGGCTAATCAGGGTGATGTGAGTATGTTCACAATTTATGAAAAAAATTATCTATTGTGAAGAAAATTACGATAAGATTTAGTATTTACAATATATATTGTGTATGCCTGCGCACATACGATCGTCCATATAAATCCAATCAAAACGATTGGCACCTTTTTTGCTACGGACGACCATCTCTTGGTCTAGAAACCAGGTTCTCTCTTCGTCAGGTAATTTCCACAATTGTTCATCAGAAAATATGTACTTATGTATTATACGCATCACTGGTTATGGACTATGAAATCCTAGAGAGTATTTCTCGTGTACAATATGCACTAACTTTTAAGAATTTGTTGCGGCAAGAAAAAAGGTCCAATTTTACTTCATGATTTTAACATACACTTTTAACGCCACTTTCGGATATTTGAATATGAACAAAAACGTAGTTTTATCTACCAGTCTTTTTTATTTACTAGAAAAAAGTAAAATCTTTCATTGCTTACGTATCAAAAAATGTTTACGTAAGAAACGTATATGTTTGAAGAAAACAAGAACAAACAATATTTAACGGAAATTATTCACATGTATTTATTCACTTGGATTTCTTCTTTGAAGAAAAATATAATTAATGAAATATTAGAAAAGAAACCATTGAATGTAACTGGTCTAAGATTAAAAGCAAAGTATTTGCCGATTGTTCCCTGCTTAATTCAACTCTCATTTTCAACATTATTTTTCGCAGCCCTCTTTAAATTTAACAAAAAAAAATTAAGTATAGAAGTTAAGGTTAGTGTTTCAAGGATTACTTTTGTTTTTAGGGCTAATTACTTGATTTATTACCCTTCGACTAGTACAAGTTTCTACAAGTGCACGATATTGAACGTTGAAAATGTTTGCTGAATTCAATTCAGCACAGAAAAGATAAAGATCATTCACTATTTGATATTATATTACTACTGGATAATAGTGGGATCATTATCGGCTCTGTGAGTGGTAACTTTAAAGAATTAGCTTTGTATTTTCAAATTTTTTTTTTCGTATATCTCGGAATTTTTTATGATAATAATAATGGAAATTGTTTTTTTTCACTTCCCAGTAAAATCTGCTACTTATAAATATAAGATTCAAAAGTTCATGTGAAATAAACTGAAATTTGAAATTATTTTTTTTCTGAATCGCAGAAATGTTCATTCTTTGGAAATGAAAAATAATTGAATACACTGTTTAAATTGGGTCTATAGATTTAAAGAAGATTTTTAAAAAGTAAATACATAAGCCGAAAAAATGGTTTCTGAAGTAGGAGATTTTTACTTTAATGGCCTGTAGTGGCGAAAAATCGTCTATCGTTTGATTTTTTATTTATGTACGATCGTATGTATTTTCAGCGTTCAATATCATCTGGCTCTAGAGACTGGTGTCAGTCGAAGGGTTATAGATCAAGTAAAAACCAAAGTAATCCTTGAAACACTAACTAAAAGTTTGTTACTTTATTATTTTACATGAAAACCTTTTTCTCTTCATAATTCTTATACGTGATATATATTGTAAATACGATATCTGGTAGTTGTACCCGAAAAAAACAGACCCTGCCGAATCATAGACGTTGCTGTGCCCGAAGATCAAAAAATGAATTTGAAATAGAGTGAACAGAATTGGAAAAGTACTAGGACTTTGCCCAAGAGCTGAGAAAGGTGTGGAACATGAAAGTCAGGGTATAATAGTGTGCACGCCTGGAACAGTGCCAAAGACATTGAAGTCATGATTGGAGAACTTGGAGATGATAGGAAAGATTGAGATCACACAGAGCACAGCTCTACTAGTACCTGCAAGAATAATGCAGAGGGAAATATGGAACTAACAACCTCCAGTCGTCAACAAAGGTTGAACAGCTAGAGAGGACATCGTAAGTGTTAGAAGAATGAGGAGGCGCTGCTGTGATATGAGAGGACGCCAATTGGGAGAACTGGAGACCCAAAGGGACTTACTGTCACTCAGCCTTTAGCGATAACCACAAGACATCAGTATAGAGTAATACTACCACAAAAACTAATGCAACTACTACTACTACTACTATGACTACAACTACTACGACTACTACTACTACTACAATATGTATAGGGTATCAAAGAGGAAAGATATCTCTCAATCAAAAACGAATTCCTGGATCCATTACAAGATCTAGTCATTTCTTCCTAATGGCGTGCCTTATCTTCCTTCCTCAAGATTTCATTGAAATTCATTGAGAACTTTTGGAGATATCATATAAAGAGATATGAGCGAATACAGAAATGTATAAGGAAACACGAAAATATTTGCCAATGAAACAAATCATTCCTTCAAAAGTTCTCAATGTATTTCAATGGAATTTTGTGGAAAAGTAGGCAACAAGATGGAAAAGAAGTGATCCTATTTTGAGGTAGATCTAGGAATCTATGGTGGATTAGGAAATATTTTTGCATTTTTTAAATATTTGCTCCTGCCTGTCTACGCGATATCTCAGAAATTTCTCAATGAAATTTCTTAGAAAGATAAACCAGATTGTAAGGGGGAAATGATTGAGTTTTGGAGCGGATCCAGGAATTTGTTTGAGAGATATCATTCTATCTTAATATTCTATTCATTTTTGTATTCACACACGTCTGTCCAAACAGTATCTCCAAAAGTTCTCAATGAATTTCAATTATATTTTGTGGAATATAAAAAAAGAGCGATTAAATTTTGAGTCGGATCCAGGAACATGTGCTCCTTTAGAGATATATTTGCGTTGTTTTAATACATTTCTGTATTTGCTCCTGTTAGTCCAAATTAATTTTAATGAAATTCTGTGGGAGAGTCAGGCAAATTGTAAGGAGAAAATAACTAAATTTTGTCCAGACTGAGAGGTATATCTCCCGGAATTCTCAATGAATTTCGATGGAAATTCATAAAAAGTTGGACCATGAGATAAAGAAGAGGTGATCGAATTGGGAGGCGAATTCAGGAATTTGCATTGCATTGGGTGATATTTATAGGCTTATTAATCTTGTTGCTAGGATTCAAATATTGCTCAACAACCGTTGCTAAGGAAAGACCGTTTCAGAATCTCTCCGCATTGGAAACTGTTCAGTAAACCCTCAAGTTTCGCTAAGGCAAATCACGAACTGAGCAATTTCGACCGAATCCTTGACGACCATCTTAAAAAGATTTCAGGAAAATGAGCAAAAGAGATATTCACAAGGTCGTACTCTTAAGAACTATTCTCATTCTGAGGACATGTCCGTTGTGGAGTGACACTCATACACTCATATTGCTTGCTCTAATTAGTCTGCTTTGTAAAAACTGGCACGTAAATTGTGGTATGAACTATAGAAATTATATCTATATATATATATATATATATATATATATATATAGTAAATTGCAGATTCGCTACACAAACTACCTCATGTTTCTGCCCTCTTTGGGCCTGCCAATCCACAATCTACAATTTATTTCCAGCTCTACTCTTAAACAACTTAACTTCATGAGTAAAATGTTGTATGTATCGAGCACTCTATGAAATAAATCCATAATATTTCGGAAGTGGCTTCATATTATTGATATATTATTATATTATGTTATACTGCTAGCCTGATTTGTACCACATATGCTGTTTGTATACACACACACACACACACACACACACACACATATATATATATATATATATATATATATATATATATATATATATATATTTCGGTGGTGTCCGTCTGTGTGTTTGTTGGTCTATCGCGCTATCCAACCAAGACATGGGCGAAATTAGCATTCATACTCAATGGTTTGAAAGGTTTTAGAATAAAATAAAAAGTTTTAGGATTTGGGGAAAAATAGATTATATTGTTACGTCTGCGTTCGCACTTCTACCGATGATGATCTGATTTTCATCTATCTATCTATCTATCTATCTTCAGTGAAATCCCCCAGGTATTTAAAGTAAATGTGACGTAAGAGTACATGATACTACCCACCCCCATGTTTTCTCCCCCGTGGCCAGCACCAAATTGTTCGTTCTAAGGTTGGATCACCAAATAACCTTTTCCTACTGGCACCCAATTGGAAAAGCACTAATTTTGTGTACTCAGTAACCCTGTCAAATTAAGGGACTACATTATTTGTTTTGTTTTGTTCAACAGAATATTTTTTTCAGTTACAGAAACTTTTTCATGTGGAAAAAGCCTAAATGTTTTTTTACATTTGTGTGTTATGTAAAGGAAAATATGTTGTGCACACACGCACGCAGACACAGACACAGACATACACACACACACACACACACACATATATATATATATATATATATATATATATATATATATATATACGTGTGTGTGTGTGTGTGTGTGTGTGTGTGTGTATGTATATATATATATCTATCTAGAGCGACAGAGAGAGAGAGAAAGGGAAGGGGGACAAAAACTGCTTTTAATTCCTGACACGCTGATACAATTGTAAGTTTTTGCCTGAGGAAAGAATCTGTGCTAAAACCATTCTAGAAGCTAACATTTTGAATGCTGATTTCAAAGGCGCATAAATCTCCTACCTTGTGATGTCGCAAAACAATATCACTAACCCCATTTAACTCTTATCTGTTTCTTTCTTGGTTAGAATTATGTATATATATATATATATATATATGAAATGACAGTTCTAGATGGCTTGCTGAGACAAATGTTTTCCTATTTCGACGTTTCGCTCAAAAAGAGCTTTGTCAAGAGACTGGTGTTTTTAGAAGTGGATTGTGAGTTGCAGTAGGTAGGTTAGTAGTTAATCACATGAATAGATGGGTGGACCATGCGTGTTGTAAGTCGTTTAGTGTAATCTGTCATGACCCCAGGGATGTCAGCTTCCAGAATTTGGGGATAATTTACACTGCTGATGTTATCACATGTGTGTAAGTTGATTTGTAACTAGGGAAATGGAAGATTGGGGTCGAAAGAGGAATTTATTTAAGATGGGTGCAGCGAACTGAGATTTGAATGATTCATGTGATGTGTAGGGACCAATGATCATATTCTGACTAAGTGTGTTAGCTGTGCAGTGATAGCGTTGTATTTGGGGTGCGTAAGCTCGATGAGCGAATTTGTATGTGTACATATGTGTGCATGTAAGTGGTGAAAAAGGTATGCGTGCTCTAGTTCAGGGTCGACTGGGGGTCGATAAGGTTTAGTGTTATGTTATGTGAGAACAATTTATGCTATTTCGTAATGAGTTTTGCTAGATGTGGACTGCGTTACAGCAGCCTGGTCTCTGAATAATTGTATTACCTTTGGAAATGACTGCTGTTTCTATGCCTTTTCTTCTGTGTTTTTGATTTTTATTTTTTTATAATGCACGTGTACCGTGAGTCGAAAATGTGACTTAATGCCTTTCCTAGGTAGGACAAGTGCATTGGAATGATCATCTATTTTGAATGCTCTTCTGTATTCGTTGATAATTTTGTTTATTGGTCTTGAAGTTTCTCCGATGTACACCATAGGGCAATCCTAACAATGGATTGCATACATGTATGCCTCAGAGTTATTTTCTTTTTGTGATTTAAATGTCTTGGGTCGTCTAAGGTGTGCTTGTGATGATGTTTATGTCAGGGTCCCTAATGTTGTAGGCTATTAACGTGAATTGTGAATTAGTATGTAGTGAGATATATCTTTTTGGTGGCGTTGCTTTTGTTATTTTTGAAGGTGTGGTGTACTTTGTATGCTTTTAGCCATGTGAATGAAATAGTGGGCGTAGATATTTTTTTCTTATCAATGTACATTTAAAAAGTTTTGTTCATATGTATTTGGAAAAGCAGAAAATCTTTTTTTATTCCCCGAGTTTGCAGGGGTCTTTATGGATTTTGTACAGAGTGATAAAAATTAACTCACTAGTTTGGCAACTCTTCCGGACAGAAATGTGACTTCATTTTTCTAATCTCCTTGAACAAAATTTTAGAAGGATGCATATTGGAAAAAAACTTGCTGTTTTTCATTCGACAATTTGATTCTTATGTAAACATTTCCAGAAATGTAGCAGCTAAAAAAACTTTTAAAAAAAACTACTCAAAACTAAGGGGAAAGGGGAAATACGTTACACACGCACACACACACACACACACACACACACACATATATATATATATATATATATATATGTATATATATATATATATATATATATGAGTGTGTGTATAGATAGAGATAGAGAGAGAGAGACTTGAGAGAGAGAGAGAGAGAGAGAGAAAGAGAGAGTGAAAGATAAGATGGGAAGGGAAAGAGAGATGGGGGGGAACTACTTTTACTTCCTGACACGCTGATACAATTGTAAATTTCTTGTCTGTGGAAATGATCGGTGCTAAAACTCTTCAAGAAGTGAACATTTCAAATGCTGATTTCAAAGGCACACAATTTTTCTATCATGTGATGTTGCAAAACAATATCCCTAACCCCGACCAATATGGGATCGAAGTATGCAAACGAGGTGTTTGATCAATCCTCAATGAAATGATAACATGGCTGTGCAAGCCGGGGGTCAAAGGAGGGGGGTAGATGCACCCCACTTTCGAGCAAAACAATGTGAAATTTGGGGCAAATCAATCCTTCTGCCCTCTTAACTAAATAATTCCCATTAATTATGATCTATTGATTCTGCTATTCAAAAAGAAATTAAGTGAATAAAAAAATTCAAAATCATTAAAAAACTAGATCGCTACCATGTAAGTATAGCAGCTCCAAGCCCCCCCCCCCCACTGTCATATGTCTTCAGTGGTGCAGTATGTACTTAAAAATTGGGTGCACAGTACAGTCCTAATTTGGCAAGATGATCTGTTGATAGGCGACACTGCACTGGCTAAGGCGACTGCAGAACAATCGTGTTGCTGCATACGGCACCTGGTATTCCCAGGTGGTCACCCATCAGAGTAATAACCTGGTTCAACATTGCTCAACTTCGTTGATCGTATGGAACCGGTGAATCCAATGTGATTTGGTCGTAAAAAAAAAAACACAAAAAAAACTAGAAAATATTTAAATAGTACATACTACTGCCAACGGCATTGGCGTTGAAAATCACTTCATACATAGCTACTATGCAGGAGCAGCCTCTAAAAAGAATTCATGGACCACTCCAATGACTTTGTCCGTAGCCCATATCCCGCCCTTTCACGAAATCTCGTCGAAATTCAATCAGGACCTTTGGAGGTATTGGGTAGATATACAGCAGGGAGACTTTTGAATACGGAACTAATCAATGTTTTTACAGCATTTAGATGAAAAAAAGTCATAGATTGGAAGGGCTGGTAGAGAGAACGATAAGATACAGGCAAAAGGCGAGAGAGAAAGGCAGAGGCAAGAGATAATCTTAGTTAGCACCCGTGAAATTTATATCTAGCAAGTATTTTATGATAGGGAATTGGTCATCGGTTCAATCTGGTAAAATGTTTTCTTATTTACTCAGCTCAATTCACGCTGACACAATGTTTCTATACTGAAGCACCGAGGGAGCATAGAATTCATTACACTATGAATTGCCTGCGAGACTGCCCAGCTCTATGGCAGAGAGACTTTTTTTTGTTCACCATAAAATAGTGAAAATGAGTGAAGAAGGCGAATAGAACCCGTGAGATAATTAAATTCTGATATTCTCGATGCCAATAAAAACAGGTTAAATTACATAGGCCAGCGTCTTAAGAATTCTGCTATCAAAATGGCAAGAATCCTATGAATATAAACCAGAAACAAGAAGCTGTTTTCGGAAAAGCATCAAATGCAATCTACTCTGGGACTTTGAGGTGAAAACCAATTCTTCATTCCTGACTACAAACCAGACCTTAATCATCATCCCCGAAAAAAAAAGAAGGTCTGCATAATGTTGCCAAAACTGCAAACAGCATAATGAACTGAGAGTAAGAAGAAAAAATGAAGAGAAACAAAAAGAGAAAAGGAAAAGACAGAGAGAGAGAGAGAGAGAGAGAGAGAGAGAGAGAGAGAGAGAGAGAGAATATTAGAAGAAGGAAGATGAAAGACCTGTGGAACAGGAGGAAGACAGCTATCTGCACAAGTGCTGAATCACAAGGAACGGTCCCTGAGCAAATGGTCGAAGAAGCAGAAGAATTGTGAATTCGAAAAAAAAAAAGATAGAAATTGTGTAAATTGTGCCAAGACGGACCACTGCAAAAATAATGAGAAAAGCATTGAAGCTCAAAGACATGCTCTTAACCCGATTTGTATCAGCAACAGAATATCAAAACAGAGGATCATTTTTTTTTAATGTATTTGCATAATCACATGAAGTGTCCCGAGACTGTCGTTGGGGGATCGAGTGATAGCAAGTGTCAGCAAGGATTCCAATACATTTTTTTACGGTCTCTTGCCTATCCAAGCATTTTCTCAACCTTTCCTCAGTTCACCACTTTCTTCAATAGCGCCCTCTAGGCCCTTTGACACACTTCAAAGACTCTTCCCTGTTTATTCTGATTATTTTCTTCTTGAGAAAAACTTGTAGAAATGACTTAGACACAGATGAATTGTCAATTAATACTGGATTAGAAATTACTCGAGAACCAATTGCTGTTCGAACTGGAAATTGCTTTATTCTCCAAGTTAGAGTATTCTATGATATTGCGTTCACTGAAGTTCTGCCCCAATGTGCCGCTTTTGTTATGTTACAGTAACAAGTACACAGACAACCAAACAAAACATTCAAAAATTGGATCATTGTGATATAGATTATTATTGTGTTTTTGCACCTGCATCAACTGACCGTTTACATTGGCGATTTGGTGACAGGGAGTCTCATCAATACTCAAGCACTCTCCTCAGTATTCAAGCTGTTTTCAGCCGTGTTATTATCCACATGGTACCGATTCCTCTATTATTATTATTATAATTATTATTATTATTATAATTATTATTATTATTATCATCATCATCATCATCATTATTATTATTATGACGACGACGACGACGACGACGACGATGACGACGATGATGATGATGATGATGATGATGGTGATGATGATGATGATGATGATGATGAATGGAAACTTTCAACAAAAAAATTATACAATAAATATCATTATTGATTATAATTACGTATGAACAATACTTGTTCCGTTGCTCTCTAATGGTGATAATTAATAGAATTATGCCAATCAGAAATGTAGTACTAACATTTTAGGTGTCGGAGCTGACAAAAAGCTTGCCATTCCTTGTTTCCTCTCTCACCATATATATGGCCTTTTTTTATCTGATTGAGGTTTTGGATTGACGCTTCGGCGAGCTCCGGCAACACCGTATACCTGAGAAAAATCCACTAATGTAACGTTGTTACCATTTTTTTTTAAATGAAAAAATGAATGAATAAGTTTGCGAATACATTATTTCTTTTCATTGTCTCATATATCTTAACTGCTTAGAATAATAATCTAACTAATTATAGTTTAACAAATATATTTGTTTAAATCAGTACTTTTTTTATATCAGTTAAAAAAATATGCTTTGTGATTTCTATTTTGACGTGAAAATTTTCATTAGAAATAATTTTCGCGAAATTCTGATTAGCCTGGGTCTCTGAATGATCAATTTTCTGAATTTATGCTGTAAATCCCAAGTACGTTGATGCATGAATAAGTCCGTGGCCTCATGATGAAAAAATCATCTATTTTATGCAGAAGATATTCATTTTTTTGCACACAATCTCCTTCCTTGCCAATTGACTCAACACAAGAGCGAACATCACAGTACAAATTCCAAATCAAAATTCAGCGAATAGCTGTGTCAGGCAACGGACTTATTGATCCAACCTTGAACATAATTATAATTGTATTCATATCAAGAAAAAATAATTAAATTTACAAATATGTCAGCGGTGATATTTGAAATCACACCTTCATTAAAATTTGATGAGATAAAAGGATCTATTAATTTACATTCGCCACGTCACTTTTTAGAAAAATATTTTAATTCAAAAATGAAAAAATGGATTATTGCTAAATAATTACCCTCAGACATTTAATAATGTTATTTGATTAAAATCAACGCCCAAATTAATGTATAAATTCATAATTTGAACTCAAGACCTTTTTGAAAAGAAAAATTTACATCGTAATTACCTCGATTAGATTTAAACGCTTAGTAAGGTTACTCGATCATAATTTAAGGTAACGTGTAATACATTAAACTATTTTTACTATTTCACTTTTGTAATTTTATTCAAGTATATATAAGTATGTATAAAAACAGTAATAAACGAAAATAATGGTTAAGGAGATGAAATAATATCACGTGCATGGGGTGGGTTTTTTATTTTTTTTTTTCGTTATCTTTTTTCCATAATCCTTGAAGTTACCATTTCAAGTTAACTAATAAATAAATAAACATGAATTGAGCATATTGGACTGCAATTTCATATCGACTCGTTGGCGCACCTAGCAACAGTGATTATTCAAATTTTTCACCTTTAATGGTCAACGTAACCCGACCTAACCAAACCAAGTGAAGATTAGTATCACCCAATCGGGCCAAGGAAAGATCAATACCACTAAGAAGAAAAACTAGTGATGATCTTCATTTGACCCTGAGATTCTGCCAGGTAACAGGCTGAAATAACGTCCGATGAGGTTCATTTCTATCCCTATATCATACCTATCACGGACTGGAACCCAAATAGCGAAACAATAGAAGCTCGCATAACTTAAACAAAATATATAGACAAATTAATACATTTTCCATACGATTCTGACCCAAGGAATTCAATGTGAATGTGCTTATAAAAATTCAAACACATCTTGACTGTATTTTAGGACCAAAAAAAAAAACAAAAAAAAAACATAAAAAAGTTGAGAAATTCGATTTGTTTTCATATGTGTACTAGATATCAACTGTTTGTCAAGAAATCAGCTCTGTTGGTTCCCTCATTCAAGTCCAAACCCTTATTATGACGGTTAATTAAGTCTTTTGTGCAATACGGCTGAAAAAAACAAAAAAAAACAACTGTCCCCGAGTGACCTCCGATGACCTCGGAGGTCGGCTCAACCTTTTCTATCGGATTGGACCATTTCTACCCTAACATTTCTGAGGTCAAACACATTTTTGTACTTCATAGCAAACGCTGTAAATGGCCTCAATTGGCAACGCATATTAACTTATGTACATACACACACACACACACACACACACTCAGACACACACACACACACACACACACACACATATATATATATATATATATATATATATATATATATATATATATAATGATGGATTGGCACTAAGGAGCCTAAAGCTATATTTTTTGATGATTCAAGTATCCTAATCTTAATTTTTCAAGTTTCAACTCTGTTTCAACGTGTGATCAGACATGAAGTCTTAACGTAATCTTCATTGGTATTTCACAACATTCTAAAATCTTGTTTTTGTTAGCTGTGTTAATCTATTACATGGACCAGTAATCCCTAATAACTTTGAGGTAATGACAGAAATCATGCAGAACCAACCATACAGCTAATTATACAATTAAACATACTAATTTGTATATATGCTTTTCACACGGATAAATACTTTAATCGATAATGTGTATATATATATATATATATACATATATATATATATATATATATATATATATATATATATATATATATATATATATATATATATATATATTCATAATATGACGAAGTAAAGGATTCATTCCTCAAACACGTTTATATGTTTCTACTCTCTCTGGGCTTCTCCAAGCAAATGATTCGGTTTATTTGAGACACCTGTCGAGGACACATGAAATAAACCCATCACACATCGGATATTATATCATATTGAATAGTATTGTATTCCTGAGTTGTATTGTATTGTATATATATGTGGACATGCAGTTCACAAAGGTACTGAATGTTATGGGGTATTACTGTTGCGCTAAAATTCGATGTTGAGAGGGTCAACTTGCCTTGAAAATCAGTATCCGGTATCTTGACTTACACTTGGATTACAACACTATGAAAATAGTCACTCAATAGAAACTGTCATGAGACCTATGCCCTTTTGAAGCATGTTGAGGGTGTGGCAGGTGGTGGGGTCCAATACAGAAAGATTAGGAAAAGAGTTTATTTCTCTCGTCTTTTGTTGGACGGTGACCACTGAAAAAATATGTTGATGTTGATTATGCTGATGTTGACTGTTTCAGTTGATGATTTCTAAAATACAATATTCAGCCACCAAGATGAGGAAATGAAGAGCAACTTTCTTGAATATCGTGTGGGATTCTTTGCTTATGGTTAAGGGGGCAGAGGACTTGACTTAGGTTTTGCCTAAATGACATTGATTTGCCCAAAATTTTGCATTGTTTTATCCGAATTGGGATGTGGGGAGCTGCTCCCTGCCTCTTGCTCGTACCTATATATATATATATATATATATATATATATATATATATATATATATATATATATATATTAAGATATATAGACTGAGTGAAAGACAGTCAGACAGACAGACTGATTGATAGATTAACATACCTCTCAAAAACTGAAGAAACCTATATTGATGATGACCATGTTGATTTGGACAGTCTCAAATTGATATAGCCAGGCCGAAATCGACGTATAGAACTGGGTGAATGTATTTGTTGGTGTTGGAGTAATTGGTAATAACATAGTTTAAAGTAAGAAAGGTTTTTAATTGGTGAAAATGGTTAATGGTTATATCATGATGACCTAAATGTTTGTTACGTAATTGCATTTAAATGATTAATTATATGAATAGATTGAAGTAAAGAATAGTTTTGAGGCAGAAAATTGATGAACGCAATTAGATCTGATTAATTTTGGCACCAAATTAAATTTAAAACGGGAAATATGTTCAAAATTCATTAATAAGTAAAAAAAAAAAAAAAAAAAAAGAAAAAGAAAAAAAGTTGACATCTTGCAGATTTGAGGAATTGATTTTCATATTCATTTTTGGGCCATTTAAAGTGGATCAACTTGAGAACGTAAATTCCTTCCTTATACATATATATATATATATATATATATATATATATATATATATATATATATATATATATATATATATGTGTGTGTGTGTGTGTGTGTGTGTGTACTTTGTCAGTAAATTTTCTTCAATACATCTTTCGTTAGAATGACAGACGAGGAGCATATTTTAAATCTTTCGCTAATCTTTTCTTGTTTACGTACAACTGAACGGGTCTTTGGCTCTAATATATATATATATATATGTATATATATGTATATATATATATATATATATATATATATATATATATATATATATATATATATGGTAAGAGCTGGTTTTGTAGAAGCAACATTAAGATCTGTAAAGTGAGTTTATGGTACACTCAGACACTCTATCACATGCATCTTTTCTTGTTTACGTACAAATGAACGGGTCTTTGGTTCTAATATATATATATATATATATATATATATATATATATATATATATATGGTAAGACCTTAAAAGTGAACTTATGGTACATTCAAACGTTCACTCACATACATTTACATGCACACCCATATTCATAGGAATATCACTAATTCCGTAGCTTAATGCTGAAAAAGGCATTTATCATATGCAACAAACATTCATTTTTCAACATAATCTCCTTCCTTTTAAAGTGGATCTAAGTACGTAAGTATGCGTGTATTTATCCTTCTATCAATCTGTCAATATTTATAAATCTATCTGAAATTTTTTCTTGATAAAATGAACGAATGGCCTCCGTTCTGTCTCTTCAGACAATGGAGCGACACTGGAGTTCCCCCAGCACCAGGGGCGAAGCATATGACGATTCTGGGATTCTAGTCGTTTTAATCTCTTCTTGGTCTCTCATTGATGCAAACCAGAGGAGAACAGAGAGCGATGTGTCTGGCACCAGCTTGGCAGCAAGATCTGTCGGGTGGGGGGATGTCAAATCGGGTGTTGAACCGCCTTAAGGGAGCTCTACTCCCTAAATTTTGAATCTGAGTTGTCTTTCCCCTAAACTGGTTGCTTTCCCAAGGCTAGAGAACCCAATCCTCCCAGCTAGTTCATCCCCTTGCTCAAATGCAACACGAGCAACCCTATCGTTGATGTTTAAAAATCTATTGCACGATAACTTTCGGATTAACAAGCTCATCTTTGTTTGTATTTCTGAGATGAAGAATATTCATTATTACACGTTTGATCTATTTAGACTGAGGTTCTCGTATTGATTGGTAGAATCACAACATTAGTTCATTGTTCCTGGTCTATTTCTTTATGATGCCTCTTTAGCTTTTACTGAACACTACAGACCGTTGAAGAAGGCCGGAGGGTACAACAGCAGACTATATCAACCAAGATGAGGACACAAATCCGAATAGGTCCGAGTAAAATGAATGACTTGTTGTAAATTTTGTTCAGACTATTGAACATCGGCCTCCCCGTGTTTCTGTTGCAACTAACACAGCATTTTGGTAGATAAATTATTTAGCTTTCGCCAAGTGTATAATCTGAGGAAGAAAAAGGAAAAAAATATTTCTTCCGAAAAAAGATGTCAGAAAAAAGAAGTGGCTGTCAGAATCCCAACCGGATCAGTCCATTTCAGCAACACCAGATACAACCACGTCCCTGGCGATTCGAAACTATAC
>OY735207.1:31805105-31810105 GCA_963457665.1 Thysanoteuthis rhombus
ATTTCTTAGCCCTTTCTTCCTGCTTTTTTTTTTCTGAAATAAGGGTCAAGATTTGTATTTCTATTGTAACTATTTCTCTGAATTTTTCAGGTCAGAATTGTATGGAAAAATGTGTTCATTTGTCATGGTATATTATTTATTTCAAAAGTTATGAGATTTTGTCTCTGGGATTCGCACTAGGTCGGATATATGGTTGAAATTAACCACGGCAGACATTATCAGAACCTGTTAACAGGCAGAATCATAAGAGAAAATAGTCCATGGAACAAACAGTTGATATCCAATTCATACATGAAAACTTTTAAACAGATTTCTCAACATTCTTTCGTGTTTTTGCTGTTTTTGTCCTGAAATAGAGACAAGATGTGTCTGAACCTTAATAATAATGATTTTTTTCTGAATTCCTTATGTAAGAATAAAATGAAAAAATGTGCTCAGTTGTTTATTTACATGAGTTATGCAATTTTTTTTCTCGTCGTTATTACATATCTTTTCTAGCTTCGAGCTAATGTTAGACCCATCTTGTAAATTTTGTAAGTATCACTCTCAAACTGCTAAGATTGTTACCTATGTGTTTGTTGTGTCAGCCTGGGAACAAGCAGGATCATGAAATACACACTTCAAAGAGGATTCCCATGGACCTACTTTTTCGATTCCATTCTCTAATTGTTTATTCTATTTACAATGTCTGGGCCAAGTGATACAATCTCCCTGTAATAACGGAAGATCATTTCAAATAAGAGTTTCAATATAATATAACACAATTTATAATCATACATATATGTGTGTGTGTGTATGTGCGTATGTGTTGTGTGTATTTGCTCGTATGTGTGTGTACAAATGAAATCATTTGCTTTTTTTTTCAAAATACATGGTAAGTTTATAAAGCAAAACCAAGACAAATGAAGAGGAATTTACTGAAATATATGAGTATGTATTCATATATAATTGAAAGAGAATTCTATTTCATGTCATTATATTCTGAGCTCTACTCTAAACCAACTTAATATCTAAAGTTGAATGTATTGAGCACTTTATGAAATAAACCCATCATACATCGGATATTGTATTGTATTTTTTTATATTGCATCCCTAATTTGTATTATATAAATATGTAATTATATATATGTAGAGAGAGAGACAAATACGGGAGGCTGATAAATAGGACTTTACTGAGTCTGTCTGTATTGGCAAAGTATTTGTGTAGAGAGGCGTGTAATACTTACGTGGATCTTTTTCCTCATTTTGTGTGCGTCGAAGATGTTCGATAAGGACAAGCACCTGCCATTTTGCTCACATACATACAACAGCGCCCTCATAAAACCATAGAGCTGCATTTCGATAGCATAAGGCAGTGGTTCTCAACCTGTTTCTTTGCCACAGCATCTTTTTCGCCATTTCTTGGAATGTTATACCACACTTTAAAGATTGCCTTACTCAGAAGGTGCATCCCCGAATTGTAATTCATAGAGAGATCAATATTCTAACACTTTTGATCTACCAAACAGTGGTCCTGACTCCCCCACCGAAACACTAAAATTTCCCTAGGAGAGTTGTAGGGGTTGGGAACCTCTGGCATGATGGATAGTTATAGGCAGGTGATAAACCTATCTCTCTGTCTCTCTCAGTCAAGTAAGAAAATCAGATTTGAACAAAGTATAAAAACTCTACGGTCTGAACCAGTTGATCATAGGATGAAGATAAGAGAAAAAAAAATAACAGGACCTCACCAGGGAATTAAAGAGTCTGCTAAACATGAAACCTACACTCCATTCAATGATATTTGGAGCAATCAGAATCATGCTAAAACGTTATAACTGAGAAGGAATAAATAAGAGATTCTCGGAATGAGCGGTAACTGACGTCGTTTCAACAGTGTTTCAGTCTGCGAAGATACTGAGGGAGGAACTGAAGATTTGAAGAGACTCACTCTCCAGTGACTACCAACAGACAACTGATGTGAACAAGTAAAATCTTGAAATATAGTGATAATGAACCTAAGAAAGGGTTAACACAGCAAAAAAGTCAATGTAAAGATAAAGATAGATAGAAATGAGACCAGTAATTGAGTAATGAGCAAATGAAATGTTGGCTTACGAAAATAGGCATAGCTGTACAGGGAAGGTGATCCACTGGAACTGTGCAAACGACTGGGATGTAATCATAGAAACAAATTTCATATTCATTGATCAGGATTTATTTTAGAGAAGAAAATAATAAAATTATTTGTACTACGAAATTCAAACGGATTAAGCAAGATAAGAAGAACGGATCCAGTCATCATGAACAAGATGAAGACCATACCTTAAATAGTGAATTTTGCAGTTCAAGGAGGCTGGAGAGTGGATTCGAAAGGAAGCAAATAGATAGGAAAATATCTAGACTTTACCAAATAATTTTAGAAAATTGTGTATCATGAAAATAACAGTTTTGCCCATCATTATTGAAATATATATATATATATATATATATATATATATATATATATATATATATATATATATATATATATATATATATATATATATAATGTTAATATATTTCAAGTTCATGTCAAGTACCAGATCGATGGTAGAGAACAACACATGTAGATCATTGTGTGGGCGTGCGTGTGTGGGAGTAGGATGAGAGAAAAGACACAGAGGGATGAAAAAGTTAGAGAGAGAAAAGGATTCAAAGACATAGGAGAGGGAGTGGAAAGAATGAGATATAGAGAGAAAAAAGGGAAAGAGAACATGGTAAGAAAAGACGTAGGAGATAGAGAGAGAGAGAGAGATAGAGAGAGAGACTAGAGGATATAGAGAAAAGAAGAAAAGTGAAAGAGAATATAGAATATAGAATAAAGGAAAGAAAGAATGGTAGAAAAAAAGAAGGGAATGAAAAACAGAGAAAAGAAAAGAGAAAGGAAGAGCAAGCAAGAAAGTAAGAGCGTGGAGAGCGAATGAAAAAGGAAGAGCAAGGATGGGATGTTAAAAAAAAAGCAAGAATGAAAGAAGAATAAGTGCAAGCAAGAAAGAAAGAATGAAAAAAGGAAAGAGGAAGAAAGAGAGAAAAAGAGAGAAAGGAATAATGGAAGAAGGAAAGGGTGGTCTGGAAGAGTTAGAGAGGGCCTAGAGAAGGGGAAAAAGAAGAGAATGCTTCTGTGAAAGTTATTGTCAGCAGTAATACAGCCGAAGCAGTGCGATCAGCGTTAAGCCGAAAGTTGAAAGGAAATATTAGCATTTTGTCTCTATGGATCCAGAGAGAGAGAGAGAGAGAGAGAGAGAGAGAGAGAGAGAGAGAGAGAGAGAGAGAGAGAGAGAGAGGTTGGGTATTAGTGAATGAGAGAAAGAGATGGAAAAGGGAGAGAGACAGAGAGGGGAACAGAAACAGAAAGAAGAGAGTGATCGGAGGAGGAAAAAGCGAGATAGAAAGAATAATAGGACAAATGAGAAATGAGATTAAGAAGAAAGAGAGTGTTCGAGACAGCAAAAGAAGAGAGAGAGAGAGGGAGAGAAAGAACGAAAGAAAGAGAGAGGGAAATTGATCGGAAAATGAGGAAGACGGGAAAGGAAGATAGAAATGTCAAAACGAAGAAAGAGGGGGAAAGACAGACGGAGAGAGAGAGAGAGAGAGAGAAAAGGAAAGCGTGCGATGGGCAAACAGAGAAAGAGAGGACGAAAGAGTGAACTGAAAATACTGACTGAAAGAGAGAATCACTACACTGAAAAAGAATGTATTTTAACTTCAAGAAAGGTCACGTTGCTCGGCAGACGATGCGGTTATACATTCGTATGTAGATAGATAGATAGATTGATAGATAGATAGATATACAGGCGTGAAGTCCTTTTCTGATTATCAACAATTATATCTGAAAAACTATGCTAGAGGTTTGAAATCAGGGAAAGATTTTATTATCAGTCTGTACATACACACACACACACACACACACACATATATATACATATATACGTATATATATAAATAGGATGATGCTGGCCGAGGGACTGATGAGAAAATAATGGAATACTCGGCAAAAATCGAGATAAAAGGATAGAAAAAAAAGGGGATGAAGAGATAAAAGAGAAAGACAGAAAGAGAGACAAAGGAAGTCAGACAACGGACAGTGAACAGAGAATTGCTTAATCTATCTTCCCAAGTATGTATGTAAATATTGTGTCCCTCTAATGTTATCAACTGATTTTGTGTATATATGTATACCGACGCCAATGGAAAATATCTCTCTGTCTCTCCCTCTTTATATATATATATATATAGAGAGAGAGAGAGTAAGTGAGAGAAGCTGTGGTTGGGCCTCCAGGTGGGCGCCTACCGTAGGTCGATGGCAGCAAGTGCTATAGACTATTGCTCGAGCAGTGGGTTCGATCTTCAATGAGCGCTCATTACTTCGGCCTCGTGCCAAACTTTTCTAAGTATTGTAAACTATTCCACAATTAAGCTAAGTTTAGTGAATATATGTGTTAGTGTTAGTGTGTGTGTGTGTGTGTATATATGTCCGTATGTCTATGCTCAAACATGTGCACAACTGTTCCTAGCGGTAACATTTTTTGTTTTTGTCCTCTCTCTTTCTCTCTCTCTCTCTCTCTCTCAACCCCTCTTTCGCTGTGTCAGTACGTTTAGATATACGCCTTCCACTTTCATGATCATGATAGAGAGAGAGGGAGACTCAGAGAGGTGAATGCCTAGAGATATTGGTGATCGTCTGGCCAAGTAGTCGTAAGAAATATACCTATTTGTATGCACTCAAAAATATATACCACCCTTTATACATGCACAAGCTCGCAAATGTATGTAGGTGTGTGAATGTGTGAATATATATATATATATATATATATATATATATATATATATATATATATATATATATATAAATATATATATGTATCGATCAAATAATCATTATATGACGATGGTATGAGCTGAATATTGCGAAACGAGGGTATACCATGTCATAGACAAAATTCATGTTTTCAATCAATATATTGTCTCTAATCTAAGCA
>OY735207.1:31815105-31947605 GCA_963457665.1 Thysanoteuthis rhombus
TCTGGTAATGACGTTTCTTCAAAATAGGATCCGTACCTTAAAGAGTTCTTCAAGGCGTTTGGAATGATCTTTCGCCAATAATAGATGTTACAGCTAGTCTTGTAATTTGTATAGATATGACACACCCACAAGCAGTGCACATATTCAAAAATTGGAAGGGCTGCACATCATGATAGAATGGTTAGATCTCAGATCAATTCCCATTGAGTGACGAGTTCGATCCTCTCAGGGCTCCCCGTACTTGTGCCGTTTCTAAAAGCTGCTTTTGATTATCAACTATTTTGAAATTAAAGCAGAAGGCGTTGCTCATGTTGTAAGGACAGTGCTTCAAAAGACTGTTACGTGCAACTGTGATCTGTCGATGATGTTGTAAACTTTGAGTAAAATATTTCATATAGAGCATTTGATACGGAGAAATTTGTGGATCAATACATTTTTTATATAAATAAACTATCGTTTATATAGAAAATACTACTCATAGTTATTTGAAAAAGTACAAAATCTGTTTTCATTGTCCAAAATTACAGGGGTCATTATTGATTTTGAGCACTTTTGGCTATTCTTCCTTATAACAAAGTGATTTCCCTTTTATAATCTCCTTGATCGATTCTGTACAAGATTTTAGAAGGATTTAAAAAAAAAAACTTGTTTCTTTCCATTCAACAATCTGATTCTGTTAAAAAAAACATTTTGCAGAAATTCAGCATTCAGAACCATAAAACATAATCAAGTGCCTGCCTAGTTGTGCTGATTGCAAAAAAAATGTTCTTCTTGCGCTCTTGTTTTTAACGTCCAAAACAAAACGATTAAAAGCAAATTGTCAGTTTGTTCAAATACTTATAAGCACTATATATATATATATATATATATATATATATATATATATATATAGGATGATTAGTTATTTCAGACTACTTTAACTGTTATGTTATTTTCGTCGGCTGTGAATTTTTCTATCTTCTTTTCTCTCACTCTCTCTCTCTCTCTCTCTCTCTCTCTATATATATATATATATATATATATATATATATATATATATATATGGATAGTGTGACTTGGTTTCTGTCCCTAATTCATAATAATGATAATAGTTAGATAAAAGTTTTGCCGATGAAACTATCTCCGGCCCACCATTTGAAACAATTGACCCGACCACTTATAAAAGTTCAGTCAATTTTTGATAAACTCAGATGATATTGATAAGACGTACATGTATATATATATACAATATTCATATCTTTGAAGTGAATAAAAACTGATCGAAATTCACAGAAACATGAAATGCATCACCAAATGCATTACGGCCTCCATTATGTATATATATATATATATTCATATATCCCTTCATAATGCTGCCTTCTCTCTCTGTCTACTCTGAGAGATGCCATTTTAAGAGACATATTCGAGTAAAAAAAGTTTTTCCACCGACAAACAAGTGTACTACAAATAAAATTATATCACATATATCAATTCAGTAAATAATTAGTAAGAAATTATTTCTTGGGGCCACATTTTTTTTTTTTTTATGCTGAAAATCTTACCTGACATCTCCCTACTCTCCTGCCTTCTTTAAGAGAGGCTATTTAAAAGATGTATTTAAATAAAACTGTTTTTTATTCGCTGCACAACAGGTGAACTAAAAAATTATATCAAATGATGAAAGTTTTGAACCAAAAAGAATACAGTCCCAAGACATATTTACTGCAAAGCCAGTTTCCTTGAAGTAGCTATGCCCAAGACCTGACTAAGTGATTCGTACACATCCAAGCTAGAATTTCAATAATTACTAATCCTTAGCTTATTCTCAACGCATTGATATATAATGGGGTACGTGGTCTTATACTAAGTTAAAACTTGAGAAAGGAGAGAATTAAAAAAAAAAAAAAAGCACAATTTGATAACTTGGAGGGAGAGCGAAACACGAGTTCTATCAGCCTATAAAGCTGTGCTGTAGGGTACTCTTATTGAAAGGTTGGCAGACTTTTAATACCAGATCAGATATCTGCTACAGAAGCGTGACGTCTCATCTTTCCAAATTGTAAAAGTAGTTTGCTCTTAAATTTCACTTCATATTCAAACGTACACCTTTGAAATGCTGCTATCCTTTCTATGTAACTGTCAAAAAAGGAAGAGTTTTTTTTTTAACGTCCAAGTTAGTTTGACAGATTTAAGCAAGCTGATTAATGTCGATATAAACTCATAAATATACTTCTCTATTCCCTATGTTATCAATGTTGTTCAAGTTATAAATAATATTGTTCCCCCTCTATCTCTCTCTATCTCTCTCTATCTCTCATCCCTCTTTCTTCCCCAGGGATGTAACCCAGATCTGGGCTCTAATCTGCACAGGTTTGGGTTACTCCTCTAAGTGTCACAGACCTCTATTGCCAGATCGATTATCTGTTCAACGGAATGTCCACGTCCTTAGGTTCAACTATCCATGACAGTCATTCTGTCGAAACATTCCTACAAAGGGTTGCCAGCTGGGGTATTCGCCAGGAGAAAGAAACTCCTGTTAAACCAAGGGGGCCTCGCTCCTATCCGTATCACCAGGCGCCGGTGTTTAAGGTCCTGCACTCATAGAAAAAAATCTTCGTCGGCGAAGCCAAGCTATGTATACTAACTGAGGTAAAATATTTAAAAAAAAAAAGGAAAGAGACTGAAGCTTTCCCTTCATTCAGGAGTGTAGCTCGAAATTTGGGGGGCCTGGGAGGCTTGAACCCTCGAGGGCATCTCTCCAACATTCAGTGAGATTTGTTACTATATGGTGTCAGTGGAAATACAGTGGATGAACTATTATTTACATAAAACTTTTGGGTCCCCACCCCATTTGGCGACTCAAAATAGCCCCCCATCCTCTACCTCAGCTATCTAAATATGTGTATGTGAGTATATATATATATATATATATATATATATATGAGTGTAATATATGTGTGTGAGTGTGTGTTACACATACAAGGGTTGGCATTCAATGTCATTGAAATATGTATCAACAATATAACAGAGAAAAAAACTACTTGGACAAAAGATGAAACTAGGACAGCAGGAAACTTCTTTTAAATAATGATACTGCTGAAATTTACAAAGGAAAATAAAAGCAAAAAAAAGACCCGAGGGATATTATTTTGAGCTGTTTATTGCGCGATGTCGATCTTTATATGCCATCAAATACGTTAATTTAAAAAGAAAAAGAAAATAAATCGATAAAATGATGAAAATAAAACTTGTTTTGCATAATATGACCACTGTATCGTTATCGATCAGCCATAAAACTATATCTATTTATTTATTTCTTCTGCAAAAGTAACTTGCAATACCATTATTATCAATTTTGACTAATTTTTTCCTTCAACATAATTTTCAGTTTCTTTTCATCACAACTCAAGCCGTCGACCTACGTCAGTAAGTTAACAGCGCGTATCGGAAATAAGCAATGAACCCCCAATGAGACTCGAACTCACCTCCCTGATGCCTAGGGAAGCCTATTATACCCAGCAGCTCGTGATCACCTGAGCTACGGGGACTCAATGGCTCGGCAGATGATCATATCTAACCCTCAAATGTACTTCCCATTCCGCTCTCTCCGGCGCCATGTTTGCCTTTTAATGATTTGCAATAATTTCTGAAAGCAAAAAAATAAATAAATAAATAAGTGACAAACTTTTCAGTTTTTGATACTTTTTCGGGATTTCCTCGTTTTGAAGCCATTCGTATATATGGGCATAAAAAACAGAATGGGCTAAGCGAGATTGATTTTTTCCTTGGGAAAGGCATGAATTAAACAATCCCAAAGTTTCACCCCATAGATCTGTAATTTCTCATAGATTACAAAGGTATCGTCACTGGCATCTCATTGAATGCAGTCAGGTCTGGGTTCTTTCGTTATTATGCAACCTTTTGCGTGTTACTTGCAGAGGAGATGAAAACAAGATGGCGGGGTTAGCTAATTTGCATACATTTGATTTATTGTAACTATGGTAAATTTTAAACGGGATGTTTTTCAATTTTCTGATTACATTCAAATTATATACTCATGATATATTGTTTATATGGTTAATATAAAATAATATACGTCAAAAAATGATTATTACGAGAAATATTGTAACATTTAACCGTGAAATACAGACTTCCAGGAGATGATGCAAATATTTTATCAAGATAAAATGTTAGTGAGGGTACGAACAAAGTGGGCGAAAGAAAGTAAGGTAGTTTACTGGGGGTAGGGAGAGTGAGGCGAGTGGGGGATAAAATAAAATTAGTTAAACAAAAAGGTAGGAAGGAAGCAGACAGAAAAGAAAGATAGTTTAATAAAAGGATGTGAAGGGAGAGGGAAGAAGGGAGAAGAGTAAGCTAGGTAGATTATTGAAGGAGTAGGAAAGTTATTGCATGTGACTTTAATCGATGTTTGCATAACATTTAGATAAAACCAAGGACTGAAAACAAAGAATGGAAGGGATAAGGGAAAATATAAGTTGATATAGACATAGGATGAGAGAAGAGAAGAGGCATGGATAATCTTAGTTCTCAAAATCCGTGGAATTTCCTCGTGTCCAGCTAATTACTTTTTTATTTTCTAATTTTACTCCATTTTAAAATTGTTGCTATTTATAATAGAACTCTGGCTTTATAGTCGTCATTAATGTTATCATTCTTTCATTGTTGGGTTTTATTCCATCTTTTGATTTCTTTTTTTTATCACAACATACTTGGTAGATACATTCTTCATTGTTGCAATTATTTCATTATTAGCTTCAAAACATTTTTATTTTATTTTATACTTTAATCGCGATACTTCAGTCCGACGCACTCTTCATCATTGCTATTATTTATTACTACTTTTACTCCATCTCACTATTACTTATATAATGTTGCCCGACAGTTTGTTCGATATTGGAAATATCTTTATGCATTTTGTCCAATAAAAGCGCGTAAGTTGAAGTGGGCTTTCATCACACGGGCAAGGAAAACAGGCAACACTCACTTTACAATAGAATCGATTTAACAAGTAGCAGACACCTGGTGTAAACAAATGTATTTTTTCACTTTATTACAAGTAGAAAGTTAGAAATTTTCTTTCAAAATTCTGTTTAATAATTATTGAATTGACCGATCATTTCCCTCAACGGACAAAATCAAAAATGCAAAGCAACAAACACTGGCTACCACGCACACACACACACACACACACACACATACACACACACACACACACACGCATAACTTCAAGGTTACAGGAAAAAACTGTCAAATCCTTCGAATAAATATGTTGATAGAGAATCAACACAGAGAACTTTTTTCCTGTTTAATTAGTGTTCTTGAAGATGATATCATACATTGGTTTGCATGAATTCTGAGATGAGAATCGACACAATGGATTTAATATTCACTTAGGTGAGCATTCAATTGAAATGACACGAACAGCAAGTCACGTCTGTTGTTGTACTCATAGATCTTTCATCTCTAAATACGTCTTTTGGGTAACTTTCGCGAGAAAGCCCCAGTTCAAAACTAAATGATATGTTGTATAAAATGATATTAATACACAATAAACATAATACCCTATATGCATGTATGACATAAGCTATATAGTAAGAGAAGGGGTTAATATTTGAACAACACTGCTGGGGTGCCATGTAAATATAACAGCTTCGTTTTTAAATCCCTGTAACGGTTACTTAGCAAAAAACTGATGAACCCAATAGGAGAATTTTTATACATTGTTCCATAATAACAAAGTATATGTGGAACAAAGTAAAATACACTGAAGAAAATTACATAAATTGCATTGACAGATATTGGAAGATAAGTGACTGAAGTGACACAGAAGAAATTTTTGAAAAAGTTTTTTAATGGTTAGTTTTTAGAGCTGTAAAGCTTTCTAGACTATACATATATGTGCTTAATAACATAATTGTCGCACTGAAAGAAACAAATAGAACAGATGTAGATCATGAATGAACAAAATGGAATTTTGAGTTGAAACAGTTATTTGGGCTTTTGCATTACCAGAGGCTGTTTATCTCGATGGTAAAAGCAACGCTCCGTTGAAGCAGCTGTCCTATCAGTCACAGGTTCGATACCTGCAGCAGCCTCATTTTCTTTAATTGTTCATTCTATTTACGTTGCGTTGTTTAGGCCAAATGATAAATTTACCGCGATCATTTCAAATAAGAGTTTCAATATAGTATTACATAATTCATCATCATTCTGTCGGATCATTTATCCATTTCCTAATAACACACACGTTTATATAGATATATATGTGTGTATGTGTGTTATTATTATCATTAGTCATTGGAGTGATCATGTTATTATTCGATCACAATAGAAAATTGATGCTCCATCATTTCGATTCCCATTTAAAGTGAAGAGAATCTAAAAGCAGTCAAAACCTCCTTCAAGTACAGGATGATATTTGAATATTTGTTTCATATATTTGTATGTATTCCCTTTGAAATTTACTAGAGGTACTAGAAATTAAATTTATGCAAATCACTTGACTCCCGTTTTTCGACTTTAACGGAACTTTCCATATAATGAAGTGTTTGGTTAAACTGAACAAATGTGTTATGAATAAGACCGAACAGAAGGTGGGGTTAATTCTATCATTCGTTTGCTGAGTCGAGCAGGCTCTAAGTACGCAGAGATAAGTTTCGTTTTCTTACCATTATTCTGACATGATTTTGGGTTTTGTATTCAAAATATGAACCATGTGTCTGGTCTACGGACTCGTTACGTAAAGCAATAGATCGAGGTGTATTGATCAAGGAGGTGGGGTCAGTTTATCTCTAAATATCAATAGAAAACCGATTCCACTCTATATGGCCGGGGACATCTTACGCTAAGAAATATTAATAATGGGGGTTCAATCTATTGCTTGAAAACGATATTGACCAACCCCACCCCCATCGCACAAAGATTTTTTTAAAAGTATAAAACCTATTTAGTGCACGTTCATTTGCTTTTCATACCTTTTTATTCAAATGTATTTTGGTTTTGTCTGCAAAATATGAAAGGTATATTTGTTCTCCTCACTTGAACACGGACAAAAATGAATCGTGATCATTTTTTGGCGTAGCAAAGCAAAATACATTGGTGTTATTAGGGATAGATTATTTGTGAGAAGTTTTACTCTATCAGATCAATTGCATCTAACTTTATTTTCTCATCTTTCTTCTTATTCTCCGACGTTCAGCCGTTCTCCTTTGGTGCATATTTTTATGGACCACCCCTACCCTTTTCCTTACCCCATCCTGCTTCTTTCTCCTCCTCCTCCTTGCCCTCTTAGCTGTTTGTGTTTCACAACCCTTTTTTATGCAATTCATTTTATTTTCCAGGTGTGACACATGGACGGATAGGGTGCTCATTAAAACATAGAAGTGTGACAGATGGACGGACACGTTGATATGGGTAATTTTACTCCATCAGCTTAAATTCTATGTAAATCTAGGCTGTTTCGAGGGTCTAATCTTTAAATTCAGAAGGCTAGGTAAGAATGCAAGTTTATGTTTGATAAAATTTGATGGACCCAACAAGTCTGTACCCAGATTCAGTGATAAAGTCGTGCACCAACTGATGTATTCATCCTATGTACATCAATCTTGAGTAACAGAACTGATTGGATACTACAGTAAGCAAAAAAAGATCCCCTGGGTCACAGGCAAACAATGTTACTTCAAGTTGTTTATTTATCTATTTACTGAGTATATAAGAAATGTGAATATATTATTCAAATGCAAAAACACATAAATAGATAGATAGATAGATAGATATTAAATTTAACTTCAAGGGTAAGAGAGGTGTAATAGGGATAGAAAAATTGAGTAGCTCTCATTTTTCAAGTAGGAAGAGCCTGCCAGTATTTGAAATCCTGGCTTCAACCAGAACTCGGATACTTACACTGGTACCAGTATAAGTGAAAGAAAGATATATATATATATATATATATATATATATATATATATATATATATATATATATATATATATATATATAGATAGATAGATAGATAGATAGATATATAGATAGAGGAAAAGAAGCACTAAGTTGATAGGTGGCGAATGTCGAATGCGTACGTGACCAGAAAATTACATTTTCTCATTGGTTTGTGTTCTTTCTGTCTGTTGGTCCCATGTATTTGCCATCTACTGTTGTAAGGCCTCCAGACGAAAGTGGACCTCTTCATTAATCCAGTTTTCACTTTTTGGAGTGTCGTTCTAACACTCACTGCTGCAGAGCGACTGAATCTTTTGTATTCACAGAACACACATCAACCACCGGGACACTCATTACACCGTCTGCGATTTCGACGACCCGCCCGACACTTTTTTTTCCTTCTTTTTTTCCACCTCCCCAAACGTCCTACACGTCCTTCGTTCTTCTCTCTTTCGTTGAGATATTCCCGCTTATATTCTTTCTATGAGAAACTGTCAACCAATACTGTCACCTAAACTGCCAACATTGGTTTCTTCAGTTGGTGTAGTTGGTTCGCTGACTGGCCGTACCGACGGAGTGCTGAAGATTTAAACGTTCACTCCTAATTATGTCCAACAGAAACCTTTTTTTTTTACCCCTCCTTCCTACCTAATAAGGATTTTAGTGATGGCTCAGTTTACGGTGTAAGTTTATCCTAAATTGGCTCCTTGGAATGTGCCCGGTAGCATTTATGCCCGTTATTTTTGTTTTTTTTTTTCTTTCTGAAAATTCAGACTGTTTTAGTGATTACCCCCCAACTAAATGAAATGAATATCTTTTTCATTTTTCACCCCCTTTTCCATTTTTTATTGATCATCCTCAACATGTCATACTGGCCAAAGATGTTGATCATGTGACTGTTTCTATTGAGTGATTTCTCTGATTTTCTGGGTTTTTCTATAAAGATTCTGTTTTTTGCTTTTTCATCTTTTCTGTTAGTGTCTGCAAGCTAGCTTGAGCCCTTACGCTGACTACAGCATCAGCTGTCAGTGCCCTCCCATGACACAAGTTTGTCTTGTCTTGGCTTGCAATATGCGAAATAGATTTAGAGACGACACCCAAAGACGGCACCCAAAGAGACATCACTCATTCTGATTCGTGTCATATTTTCGTTATATTTTTTAGTCTCCCTCTTTTCCCTTTTTTCTGCCTAGTACGATTTTTCATTTTTTTTTCTTTATCCTCCATTACCCTCAAGCCAGACGGAACCACGCCTTGACTGTATGGTGTGCTGACAAACCTGAGTGGTGCAATGTTTGGTCCAAAACCAAGCAGAAGACGTGAAGAATGGGCATACAACAGTAAAACAGTAGAGAAGTGCACTCAATGGCGTATAACTTCTGAGTAACCCCATCGGAGAGTATCTGCTTGCATATGCGCTGTGAGAGGTCTTCTGATGAGTATCCAAGTTATCTTAAGGCTGTGCAACCGGCAACGGAGACAACCAAAATTGCTGTATACTTTCCGAATAGAACTCTTTATCTATTTTTATTTAATCTCCATTTTCTGTTGTTTTATTTTAATTTTCTTCTCCAATCATGTTGGGTCTCCTTCATATTTTCTTCTCCTATCTTATTTCTTTCACTCCCTTCCGTCATTTTTCCTCTCCTCTCTTACTGCACTCCTTTTTCCATTTGATCTTTAAAACTCATTGCTCAATCCTTCGGTCTCTTATCAATATTGTCGAACCGTTTCTGATTCTTTTTAAATATTTAAAAATACATTGCTATTCTTTCCCCCGTGATTTTTTTTGAATATTTTATTTTAAAACTTTTTAATTTTTTTATTCATTCGTTTCGGACGCGCACACTTTCTTCAGTTTCTAGTTGTTTTTTTTTAGCAATTCATTCTTTCTTTTTTCACCTTTTTATTCCTCTTCTCATTCCCAACTGTTTTCATTCCTCGATATTTCTATTCAATTTCTTTCTTTTATCTTTTTCTAATATTCCATCCTTTTCTGCACACTTAATAATGAGTTCTCTCTTCCGATTCATCTAAAAAACTTCTTTTTTCGTCTTATTCATCCCCCTCTTTCCCTCTCTCTCTCTACTTCTTCTTTTTCTTCTTCTTCCTCTTCTTCTTCGTATCTGGATATTTTTTCTTCTTCTTTTGAGTTTGTCCTTCTTTCTCACTGATAGCTTCATCTTTTATCCCCACTTCCCTAGTAGCTGATACTTCAATTACTTTCCTGTGTTATTTTTCCTTCTAAATTTTCTTTCTTTTATTCGAACTCCAGTACAAAGTCTGGAGTTTTCGTCGTAACAAGAGCAACAGGAAATATATATATATATATATATATATATATATATATATATATATATATATATATATATATATATATTATTTTCTTTTTGTTATATATACCATACAAAAGTTGCTTTTATCATCTTCAGCTGGAATTGAAGTTAGAGTAAAGTTTGACCCTGTAGCAGCTAGGATTGTCTTCTATTGTCTTCTTCCTGCTTTTTATCTTGGTTTCTCTAGGTTCTTCATTTTCTTGATTCTTTCTAGCACTTCTATTTCTGCTACTCTTCCTTCTTCGTCTTCGTCTTCACTTCTCTTTTCCTTACCTATTTTTTTTCTTTTGTCATGTCTTTCACGTTCTTCTTATCTTTTCATTTCACGACTTTTTCCTACATCTCCTTTTTTCTTCTTCTTCTCCTCTAAGCCACCCATATTCTTTGTCTCTCCCTCTTTCTTTTCCTTCCCTTTTCTTGTTGCTTCATACCTTCTTTTTTTAGTATTACTACTTTTGTAAAACTGGTTTGATTTACTCATTCTATTCATGTTGATGACTTTTCTTCTTCTTTGTTACAAGTCATCATTTCTCTCCTCCCTTCCCTCTCCTCTCCCCTCTCTCTATTACTTCTCGCTCATCTCTTTGTTCTTCGTTTTCTTCGTAAAATTATCTCTCCCTTTTCTTTTTTCATTCCTCCTGGTCCTATTCTTTCTCTTTCTTTGTGAACCCTTTTCATCTCTTTTCCCGTTTTCTTTTTTGTTCTCTATTTCTTCCTTTTTTTCTTTTCCTTTCCTAAACCTCCTTTTTTCAACTTCTTTCAAATTCCCTTTTCTCTGTTAACTCTCCCTCTCAATCTCTTTTCCCTTACTGTCCTCACTATCCCAAATGATCTTTTTCTTACTCTCCTCTCACACTCTCCCTATTCCCCTTTTCGCTACTCTCTTCACTCTGTTTTTCATTACTCTCCTCACAGTCCTTTTCATTACTCCCCTCACTCATCGAACTCTCCTACTCTCTCCTCTCATTTCTTCTCACTTAACTCTCTCACTCTTGTTTTATATAGATCCTTACTCTCACACTTTTCTTTCTTTAGTTTCATCTCTATCCTTTCCCTTCTTTTTCTCACACTTTCTACTCTCTTTTCCCCTTTATTTTCGCTTTCCTTACTCTTTGGTATCCTTACTTTCGTTTTCTGTACTCTCTTTTTCTTACTCTCCCTTTCCTTGCTCTCCTTTACGGCACTATTTTTTTACACTCTCTTCTCTCTCTTTTCCCTCACTTTTCTTACTCTCCTTATCCATACTTTTCTCTCTCCTTACTCTTTTCTCAGAATATTTTTTCTCTTAGCTTTCTCTCTCCTATTGCAAAGATCTTTACTCTTCTAACTCTCCTTTTTCTTGCTCTCATCACCCCCTACGAATTTTTGCTCTCTCTCTCTCTCTCTCTCTCTCTCTCTCTCTCCGTATGTGTTTTAAGTTATTTTTTAATTTGATTGTTTTAATTGACCTCTCCCCCATTGCCTGCCGCTCTGTCTTCTTTCCCTTCCTTCTTTTTCTCACTTCCTGCTTGCTTTTCTTTTTGTTCTTTTGTAAGTTTCTTTCAATTTTTCTCTTCTTCTCGTCTTCTTCCTCTCCAAATTTTTTCTTCATTTTTCTTTTCCCATGTAATGTATTTTCTTGTGTTATCTTATATTCTTCTCTTTCCTTTTCTTCCCTTTAGCTTTCATATCTTTTGTTTTTTATACTGTTTTCTCCTCCTTTTCTTCTTACTTTTCTCTGCGTTCTTCACTTTTTTAACCCTGTGAATATGAATTTCTCTGCAAGTATTCTGATGTTTTCAAATCTAAACGATTCCCTCTTCTCTGACGAACTGAAAAGCTTCACCGAAATGAACATGGGATATCAGAGCTAAGTTAAAAATTGAGCTCTGATATCCCATGATGCTTCACTCTGCCACTGAGTCGTACCTGTCAAATGTTTATATATATATATATATATATATATATATATATATATATATATATATATATATATATATATATATATATATGTAAACCTTCCAAGTTAAAAATGAAACAGTTGGCTCTCCAAATCAATCACTTCGAGTAAGACCCTTTATGTACTTAGTTCGTGCTATCATTGTTGCAATTACTGACAAGAATTTAGTGCTACTTATATGTTTTTTGCTATTATCATCTATTTATTTTGTTTTTTGCTGTTGTTGTCCATAAAAGGTGGAGATCAATTCGACCAAAGAGATTTTTGTGAAACAATCTTGCATGCTCATTCTGACACACGGATGCATGCATATATATATATATATATATATATATATATATATATATATATATATATATATATATATATGTCGAGAGAGAGAGAGAGAGAAAAATCAGGTAAATAATAGATATATATGTTCATAAATAGATAGAGAGGAGAGAGAGAAAGTGAGACAGACAGTAATCAGTAGCCAAGTAATTAAGAAATATAAAATACATTTTGTAAAGTCCAAGACAGTTAAGGACTTTTCCCTATCTTCTTCTCAACTTCATATTTTTTTATTACACGATTGAAAAAGTTGTACAAAACCCAAATCAACAAATTCACCCCTTCGGAGTAATCTTACTGCATATTGTGGACCCCTAAGCTAAGATTGATTCACAACCTCTTTTGTGTTATTGATGCTGTTACTGCGATCGAAATGTTGCAACAAGCAGACAAAGAAGTACAAAGGCCTGAAAAAAGCTTCGAATGGACTCTTATGATTGATTTGTTATCATTTATTAATCTCAGTTTTGTTTGGGGCCAAAATCAAATGGTATAAAGGGAATCAGAATATTGCTCTTCAAAGTGAGAAGAACTGATTGAGTTCAAAACAAGCATTCGAAATCCAGGCGATTTACCGAGACTCGAACGAAAAGTATCTCCCGAAAGTATCCAGCCATCTTGAATTTCTCCAGAAAGTGTTGCACAGGCTTGATGTAACTTGGTAACTAATCAAAAAAGACCTTAGTTATCATATCATGAACGAAGTAGGCAGTAGGATGCTATTTAGTGAGCTTGAGTACTGTGTGTGATTATCGCATTCATAATGAACGAGTGAGTCGTTCTTAACGTCTTTTGCAGGCTTTCATTTTGGGGGAAAACATCGAATGAACCACCCACCCCAACCCGTCCAAATGTACTTCCGGGTGGATTCTGGCTTTATCCAAAAAAGATTTTCAGACAGTGCACGACATTAAAGAGAATGCGATGCAGCAGCTGATGGCAATCCCGAAAAAGGACTTTGCAGACTGTTTTACAAAGTTGGAGGTTTACCAGGGTAAATGTATGAGGTCCCAAGGGTGTTGTGGGTGACATTACCTTGTGAAAGCAAATTTTTCGTTAATATCAAATCGCTGGAAAATTTCTCAACAGACCTCATACACAACGATGTATGCCACGAGTAAGAATCAACGTAGCTCTAAAAAAAAAAAGTCCTAATTTGATAACTTTTGTTTCACGAAGGCTTATTTTACTCATTTTTCAAAATATTTTATAGGCTAATGTTTAATGGAAAGATAGACACAGATGTATTTTCCTCTCCATAAAGGCAAATGTGACACAGGGCCGGTTTTTATGTGGGACTGTGCACGTATACGTGGGGTTGGTGACAAAAATTGTCCACCCCCATCAGCAGTTGCCGAAGGCGTCAATGCATGCTCACCGACTCACTCTGTTTTAGTTGAATTGAGATGTGTTGATTGGAAGATGGATCCCCAGAAACTATACATGAACTTATTACTGATCCCTGGCCACGAATAACCAGCGATTTGGCAACTTTACTATTGAAACTGGCTGTTAAGAACGTGAAAAAATTAATTTCACTTCTGTTGTTTATGTGTTCACGGACCATGTCGAGTATAACTGTGCTTACACGTCTTATAATATGCCTATTCCTACATCATCTCTTGAAAAAAATGTTATGAATAGTTCTAGACGCAAACAGAGGTACATGAGACTCTCCGAAAGAAATTCCTTTTCTTTTTCAGAGTTTTTATGAACTTTGATGTGTGTAATAGTCTAATTTCCTCAGGGATGCAAACTGGAGCCTAGTTGGAGGCTAATTCTTTATTGCCCATCTGCACTACCCACTAACGACCGTAGAATGACGATCGGTAAAATGTGATGGAAAGTTACAGACATTAAGACAAAAGTTCTCATGAATGTTTTGTCAAACTTCAGTCCAAGTTGGGGTAACAAGAAGAACAAGAATAGTCCTCACCCAATTAAGGGGAGTGAACTCTTCATTGTTTTGTCTATCCCGTCACGTCAGACCGATATATACAATTAACACTTCTCTACCATGATTTGAAATAACGTCTAAGTGATTGAAAAGAGGCTCTCTTACCAACTGAACCAAACTGACAAGTTTTATATCTTCGTAATACAAAGTTACTGTTATCATCTTCAGTCGGAATAGAAATCGGGGTGTAGTTCGATCCTGCAGCAGCCAGGTTTGATTTTTTCTTCAATCCGAACAATTTGAACCACCTGATCGACGACAACACCAACATTTGCCTAACTTAACAATACGAATCAGTATTAGCATTTATTAGCGTTTAAGTTTTTCGATAATCTTAATTTGAATAAATATGATAATTGTTCTCAAAAACATGTTTACATTCTGAGATGATCTATCTATCTATCTATCGATCTATCTATGTGCATGCGCGTGTGTGTGTGCATAGGTATGTGATATTAAGTGTAGATTTCATTGAATTGATGTGTAAAACTTTCATTCATTGTAATGATTACAGTTTGTTCAAAGTAACGTGACAGGCAGTAATGATTAAGATAGTATTCAAGCTTCGACTGCGTTTTAACCCGCCATATATGCCAGGTCTTGGCTTTCCTCGTCATTGTCCACTGACTTTATCTCACTCCATCATTTTTCCATTTCACTTTATGAATAATTGATATTTGGTAGCAGTGTTTTACTACAGAAACAAGTTGTAAATTATGTTACGGTGGAAATGCATGGAAGGGGAAGGGACTGTTAGTGGGCAGGGATTAAGGGAAGTGTTAGGAATTTTAAAAAAAGATCTATTATACGTATCATCTTTTTCGTAGCAGTGTTTACAACAGAAATGCATTGTTTATGATTCTACAATAAAACTGCATTGCCATTTTAAATGTATACAAACCAACGTTATCATTTCATTGAAATATCATCATCAGCAGCAGCAGTAGTACCAGCCTTTTAGCCTCCTTCGTTGGACATAAACCTTCACCAGACGTCATGGGCGTTGCAGAGCCTAAGTTTTCTGAACTTATCTAGTTCGTCACACCATCTTATATTTTGTCGGGCACAGTTCTGCTTGTGATCTCTGGGGATCCACATTATGAGTCGTGATGTCTGACGGTTGTCTGTCATTCTCGTAACATGACCAGCCCATTGTCATTTGAGTTTTCTAACGGATTCTATGATATTTCGGACTTCTGTTTTCCCTCCAACGTATTGTGCCGTCTTGTGATTTCTCTGTGTTACACACTCCAACGTCCTTCAAGTGTGTGGTGTATCTGGTGTACCTGGTCATCAAAAGGTATATATATATATATATATATATATATATATATATATATATATATATATATATATATATATATATATATATATATAAGATGCATTCGAGAAATGCATCGGCAGGAACAAAGTACAAAGAAAAAACCAAGAAAACTGATGTGTTTAGTCCGGAAAAGAGAAAAACACTGAGCAATGGTATCTGCATCATTTTTCAGACAACTCTCTCTATTTTATACAGTATCATGTATTTAGCACTTCTGAAAAACACACTTGATGCTGGTTTGAGGCAGGTGGGCCTACTGACCCATGTTCAGCACCACTAAATCTATTCAATAAAGTGGTTAGATCAAAGCTTTCCAAACTATTTGCATTGGCGACACACTTTTTAAGGATATTTATTTCGCGACACATTACTCAAGTTTTGTTTGCCAAGCTAAATATTTAATTCAAAATGCATATAAAATGATATAGTTCAATTAAAAATTTGGCTAATTAATCAGATTTGACATACTTTCGCGACACACCCAGGGATTATCGGCGACACACAGTTAAGAAATGTCTGGGTTATATATTTGACTTGAAATCTTTGACGGATGTTGCGGCAACCGTTTCCTTTCTTAACTGGTTCCACGCGTCAGTTACTTGCTGACTGTAAAAATTCTTTCTCAAGTTCAATCGGCAGTGTTTCCCCCTGAATTCTCTAGCTCTACCCTCTGGTTTTGCTTTCGTTGAATACTAAGAACTTTTCAGCCATAAAATCGTTGAATCCACTCATCATTTTGTACGTTTCTACAAGGTCAGCTCATTCCTTTCTCCTTTCCATACTGATCAGATTGCATCTCTGTCTTTCTTCTATCCAATTGACCATTCTCGTGAAGGTAGGGGCTCCATACATATTGACAATATTCCAAAAATGATCGAAGTGTTTCCTTGTGCAGTTGTATCATCATCAGAATTATCATCAGTCTTTCAGCGTCCGTCGTTAGGCATAGACCTTTCAGGGGATTCGCCAGATCTATATATTATGGGCGTCGCAGAGCCAATAATTTCTGAACATGTCTAGTTAGTCTCTCCATCTTGTATTCTGACGGCCTCAATTTCACATGTGATCTCTGAGAATCTAAATTGTGAATCCTGATGTCCAGCAGTTGTCTGGTATTCTTGCAACATGGCCAGCCCATTGCAATTTGAGTTTTGAGTTAACCCAGATATTTCTTGACTCCGTGTCGCCGATAATCCCTGGGTGTATCGCGGAAGAATGTCAAATCTGATTATTCATCTAAATTTCTAATTGAATTATATCAATTTATATGCATTTTGAATTAAACATTTAGCTTGGCAAACAAAACTTGAGTAATGTGTGCGGAAATAAATATTCTTAAAATGTGTGTCGCCAATGCAAATAGTTTGGAAAGCTTTGATCTAACCACTTTATTGAATAGATTTAGTGGTGCTGAACATGGGTCAGTAGGCCCACCTGCCTCATACCAGCATCAAGTGTGTTTTTCAGAAGTGCTAAATACATGATACTATTTAAAATAGAGAGAGTTGTCTGAAAACTGATGCAGATATCATTGCTCAGTGTTTTTCTCTTTTCCGGATTAAACACATCAGCTTTCTTGGTTTTGGTACTCCGTTTCTGCCGATATATTTCTCGGATGCATATTATTCATACCATACTGACCTTTTGAGGGCTAGGTACACTAGATACACCATACAGTTGAAGAACACAGGAGGATGTAGCGGACGAAACATTGCGCTAAAAAGAAGAAATAGGATAACGATAGTGACAATGATATATGAAACGGCTGAATCCCATGGAATTATGGGATGACTTAATCCCAGAAAGATAATATAAATACGTACAAATCCCTGCATACGCAAACACCTATTTGTATCAGATAATAGGTAATATATGTTAGAAGATGTCCGCGAACCACATAAGTATAAGTATTTAAACATATGATGCAAATATACACACTTATATACACACTTCCAAACATACACCTACATTTTTTCTGTATTATGATATAGAGCAATATACTGCATCATCACCATCATATTTATTTATTTATTTATTTATTTATTATTATTATTATTATTATTATTATTATTATTATTATTATTATTATTATTATTATTGTTATTATCAGCAATTTCACACCAGTTGCTTGGTGTTTACCACTGAAGGCTGAGTGACAGTAAGTCTCCTCAGGTCTTCAGTCCTCTTCTCATCTCATCTCATCTCTCCCTAACCTATCACAGCAGTGCTGTGGTTCGTACCTCCATTACCATTTGGCTGTTTTTTCTCTCTCCTTCTCTGTTAGGCCACTGCTAACAGTTGGGGTCGTAGATGTAATATTTCTGGCACTTCCCTCGGTATTCGTGCTGTTCCTTGCAGTACTGTGGTTCGTCTCAATCTTTTCTTTTATTCTGAGTTCCTCCAATTTCGCCCCCAGTGTCTTTAGCACAGTTCTGAGAGCATCTATTATTACTGGTACTACCCTGACTTTCATGTTAAACACTTTCTTTGGTTCACTTGCCAGATCCTGGTAATTTCCGAGTTTTTCATTCTCTTTCCTCTTTACTCGATGGTCAGCAGGTACGGCCATGTCTATTATTCGGCAGGTTTTTCTCTCCTTGTCTACGATTACTAGGTCGGGTCTTCTCGCTTGGATGAAGTGGTCCGCTTGGAAGTCCAAGTCCTAAAGTAATTTGTGGTTTCCAATCTCCAGGTCTACCTCAAACAAAATAGATTACATTTGAGTAAATGAAGGAGAAATTTGGAATCACTCAATGTTGAGGAAAATATGGTAACATCAACTACAAAATCATAATTAATATTTTGTTGCTCTACGTTGAGCTTTTATGACGAACTGAATTATTCGAGGCGTAGCGGTTGACAGGTTAATTTTGGAGGATGATGCCTTCTCATGGACGATTTGAAATAATTTCTACAGTAGACTGTTCGCCGGCCATGTCATTGACTTGATATCTTGTCTGAAGTAAAATTTTGGCATTCTTTGGTCTGTGACAAGATGCATTATCATCCAGAAAAATGACTTCTTCATCATCAAACCGATCTTTTTATTGATAGAATGATTAAAGTGCACATTGACCGTTGAGGTAATGATTACCATCTCCCCTGGTTCTTCACCTGAAATGCAAATGCGTATCATAGATAAGTGGAGAATTCACTTGTCATCTTTAGATATTACATTAGAATGGCACCAAACAAAGGTTACAGTGTTATCGCCTTGGTCACTGCAAACTTATCCATCACTAAATATCACTTTCATCCAATCAACCACACTCCATTATTGCTTCTCTTCAACCCATTGCAAGCTTATTTTCTTTTTAGGTGTTATTGCTGGTTTTCATCTGGCTTCTCAGTGTCTACATTCCATTTAATTCAGCCGATTATATATATATATATATATATATATATATATATATATATATATATATATATATATATAGTTCTGTCACAAACACCAAATGCTATTTCTGCTCATTTGTTGTTTTGTGGGGTTTTTTGTACATTTCCTATTTCCAAGGCATGTCGCTTTCAGTTTTCTATCCTGATGCCTTGACGTCTCCTGAAGTCTACCTGTAAGTTTTCCTTTATAATCTTCCTATTTTCGTTTATCATTACACCAAATCTTAGACACAGCTGCCTGGTAACAACCAAAATCGATTGCCACACTCTATGCTGGATTTCTTTCTGGAAGGCGTTTTATAATCCTTTTAATTATGTCAATCGACAATCCTCTAGTTGAAGCCATGATGCCTTTCAATTACCCCAGCCCAATAATAAGTCTAACAGCTCTGTGAGAACTCTCTCTTCAGAATTGACTGATCTGGATTTTTAGACTTGTATTGGTATTTGTTTTGGAAATGCTTACTACAATGTGATTCCATAATTGTTTTCCTCGATATTGAATGATTCCATGATTTTTCGTCTACTTGATCTGTGGAAGTGTGCCAATGATTTAGATATCTTAATCTTATTTGTTTGAGTATAATTTGTATTTCATGAAGTCAGGATATCAAGTCATTAAACAAAAATTTCGTTGTGTCATATCTGTTATCTGTTTATTTTCAGCGAAGTAGAAAAAAGGCTGGGTGTACATCCTCTAAGGGTGCTTGTTTCATAATTTTTGCCATGAGTGGTAGGATACTAATTTCGTTATAATCACTCAAATACTACTCAGTCGAATACTAATTTTGGTATACTTACAGGGATATTAATTTTGTTTTACTAACTCGAATTCAAATATTGCTACAACCACAAATGTAAAAATACTTTTAAAATTGCTAGGATCCTAATTTTGTACAATTGACTCAAATACTACTATTTTATTGTTAGTTGGTTATTGATTTTGTCATCAAACTATGATTGAAGAATGTGTGTGTGTGTGTGTGTGTGTGTGTGCACGCGCGCACGCACTGTGTCACCATTTCTCGCGAAATCTAATAAAAATAAACAAAAAAAACTACAGATGAAAGTAGACATAAAATATCTGAATTGGCAACACCAGAAGAAGTAACAGAAAATTATTTTACACAAAAATTATGACACTAATTATTATGCTACTCCACACACCATTAAGTCCAGTCCCTTTTAAATATGCACCTTTGGAACGGAGACTGCCTTAATATTAAGCAACGTTCTAATATTGTTATTCCTACTAGAAAACTAATGTTGTTATACTTACTCTATTGTACTAATTTGTTATAATAGGATATCAATATTGTTTGAGCATTTTTATTTTTAAACTAGTTTCCCTATGCCGTCAAGAATGACAGCATATATTCCAACAAGGCTATACACATTGCGTTTTATATACATCGATAATAGAGATTTGAATTTCACTGAGTTTGGAGATTTAGATCAGTATTATTCTTCTGTGTTTCATTAGTTTTTATTATTCTTCAAAATCGGTAGTTGAACCACACCATCAAAACAAAATATATTTTATTACGTCATTGTGTGGTTAACTACCTTATGATAATACAGATGAATTGCATTCCTTAGCGAGACAAATGAATAAATCTACTCATAATGAATAGTGTAGGGTTGGAATTTTACTCATGGAAACACCTCTGACCCAACATTTCAAACGATGGACTTTTCATGGCAAACGAATCCAGTATTCTTTTAAACATTTCAATCTAAATATCCATTGAGATTAACGAGTGGATCATTTTTTTTTAAATGGATAAGGATGCAGGCTAATCTTGCAAGCTGTTGTTTGTATATTCGATCTTCAATGGATCTCCCACAATCAATGGTCAATCGATCAAACAACTATGTTATTAAATTAGATGAATGAAAAAAATGTATCAGGATGCACGTTGTATAGCAGTGATCGGCAAGTTAATCTTGGTGGCCAGTAAGTTCGATCATCTGGATCCCTCAGTATCGATGGTCCAGCACCAATTCATGTGAAGTTAATACCTACTCTATATAATGAGCTGAGTGATTATTTTGTTCTCTGTTTGTAACCCTGGACTATTCCACTCTTGTGCATTTCATAAAAATTCAAATAAATCCATTTTTTCTTTTAGGAATTAACCAGTAAGTAAATAAGTACACATGGCGAATTATCATAGTTAGATTACCATCATCATCATCATCATCATTTCTTTATGTTCCCACCAAATGTCTATTGGTCACCAACGAGACTAAGTGACAACAAGTCTCCACTCAGTATTCCTGCAGTCAATAGCAGTGCACATCACTGAAGGCTGAGTGACAGGTCTTCTTGGCGTCCTCACACATGACAATATCACTATGGTTTGCACAGTCCCAACTTTCCCCCGTTTTTTTATTCTATCTGTTCGGCCATTTCTGACAACTGCTGATTGTAGTCTCTTATTTTCAGAACCCTCTCCAGTATTCTTGCAGACCCCAGTAGTACTGTGGTTTGCACAGTTTCAATCTTTGTCTTATCTCTGATTCCTCCATCTTTGATTTTAATGTCTTTTCCACTATTCCAAGTGTGTCTATGATAATTGGCAGTGCCATGACCTTCACGTTTCAAACTTCTCTCAGCCACCAGTATCATTCCATCTTTTCACTCTCTTATTCATTCTGTGGTCTGTATACACACTCATGTCTATAATTGGGTAGGTTCTCTTTCCCTTGTCCACAGTCACCAGATCCTGTCTTCTTGCTTGAATAGGGTGGTCGGTTCAGATGCCGAAGTCACCGCGGACTTAGTGGCTTCTAATTTCCAAGATAGTCTCTGGTTTGCACCAGTAAAATTCTTTCAACATGATTGATTCCAAGTCGTTCACATAGTTCCCAATGTATAACATTTGCTACCCTGCCATGTCTTTTCTTGTACTTCATCTTTGTTACTTAACTGCATTTACTGGTTTATTGTCGCACCCCTCTCTCCGTATAGGCAACATTTGCTCATTGTCTAAGTCCTCTCGATCTTCACCTCGATATATTTGTTGATACATCTGTTTTTGGGTTGCCACCATGAAGGATTCTGTTTCTCTATTCAGGTGTCCCTTGCGTAGCCATGCCCATGATATAATTGTGTGTGATTATTTCTACTCATCTTTTGAATTCCTCGTGTAGCTTTTATTCTGCCCCCATTTGTGTTATTTTCTTCTTTTCTACTCCTTCGTTTGTTACCTTTCAGTTGTTTGTTACACTCCTTTGAGTACCGTACATAATATCTTCACTGCATTCTATCACATGCTTTTCTGAATCAGGTTTTGGTCATTTGGACACTGTCTTCTATACTGATGAGTTATCTGCCTCCTTATTTACTCTTGACAATTCATCCGTCTTTGGAGTGTTGAGCCTTGTACAAGTCACAATTTTTCTGCTCTCCAGTAGGTCGATTCCTTCTACAGCTATAAGCCCCCATTTTGTGCATTACCAATAGCACGCATTTCTTTATCCCAATGTCATCATCGTATTCTCTTACTTTGTTGAACAATATTTCGACCCCTTCCCTGCTCTTTGAAAATAGCTTTATGTCATCCATGTACATGAGGTGGTTGGCTTTTCCCCCTTGTTTTGAAGAATTGGTATCCTTTGATGTTTTTCAATATTCTTGGTGGCATCATGGTTAGTAAAAATAGTAGTGAAGACACAGAAATTTTCCACTTTTTATACTCACCAAATTTCCTCTTCCAGCTGTCAAGTCTACTTCCCAGTTTTTCATAGAGTTGACTGTGAATCTAACAACTGATTCGCATATATAGACTATCCTGATGTAATCGAGTATCCAACTATGTAGGATTATACCATATACTTTTTATAAACAATCCATTGCATTTCAACATTTTTCTTCCTTTCCTCACTTCTTTTAGAATCATCTTGTCAATTAGGAGCGAGTCATTTGCTCCCTTGGTTCCTTCCCAGTATCCTTGCCTTGTGGTAAGAGTCATATTCTTTCCATAAAAATATACATTCTCTCTGCTATCTGTGCGGTCAGAATCTTTCACATTAAGGTTGGCATGTGATTGGTCTATAGTTTCTAATTTCATTCGCTTTTATTACATTATGCACCGTTGTAACAAATTTTATGGTGCATTATCTTTATAAAACTCTATCATATTATAAAGATTATGTGCTCAATATATATATGTTACCACAATATATCATAAACAATTTACACATACGGATACATGAGTGATAAATGTGTATCTGATGATTAACATATATGAAGAAGAAATTCATTACATAATAGACTCGTTTATATCTATACTAATACATTAGAATTCAAAACATCATAATCTTTATTTTATAGCAATACATTAATTATAACATTAAACATAATAATATAAATGAATCTACCGTGTTTTAATTCTGTTATATCATGGAATAATATGTAAAACGCCTTTATGCATGTTTACACACAAATACATAAATCGTCCCATACAATTATATTCAATGGATAAACGCATTCATGCACACATGCACGCTTGAAATCACACAATCACATATCTTGACGCACAAATATATGTTGTGCACATCATTATTGGAATATATATATATATATATATATATATATATATATATATATATATATAACGTATGTAAACATACGTTTCTAGATAGTAATGTAGTAGATATACACATATATATACTTACACACACATATATCTATATATACATATGTATATATATATATATGTATGTATGTATGAATAATATACATACGCTTATAGATAACAATCTAATATATATATATATATATATATATATTCATAAATACGTATGAATAATATGTACGTTCATAGATAATAATCCACTGAAACAACTGTAAGGAGTCTCGTGTGTGGATAATATTCTGATTGAAGTGGATTAGGGGAACTAAGTTTACGGTAATGTCTAGAAAATATTGGGATACAAATACCTAGAAAATGAGATGTAGATATCGTTCCATCTGCAAGATCATCATTTTGGCGTCACTGAGTGTGTATACTTATGTACAGCTATATAGGCCTGTATATATGTATGCATGTATATATACATGCCTCTGTGTGTGTGTGTGCGTGTGTGTGTGTGTTCAGGCATGCGTGCATGCGTGTTCCTGTGTGTATTCGAAGATTTGTAAAATATCTTACGAGTAAAATTTACATATTTTTATTACATTTATTCTAAACACACTACTAAAGCTATTGATATATATGTATTTCGATCGATACATTTGCACATACATGCCCCCTACATTCTATCATATATATATATATATATATATATATATATATATATATTTGCTGTCTTTATACTTATTTCTTTGACACACGCGCACACGTACACACAAGACAGATAGAGTGGGAGAGAAAATATTTATCTAGCAACAAAATAGCAAGATTTAACTTCGAAATGGCTCAATCTAGCTCCAAAAATAGCACAGTCGGCAACCTTGGTTATTGCAACTTGTTTATAACGCGGTCGGCTTTCTTTGGTCACAAAACCTGCGTGTTATGAAGGGGGACGCCTGTAGTAGAAGCGAATGAGTACGAGGAGAGCGTAAGCGCTTGCTAATAAATAATCTTCCTCTTTATTACTTGGCATCACCCAAGCGTGCCTTCTCGCCTGGGTGAACACGTTTATAAATCTCTGTTTTTTCAGTTGGTCTGTCTGACAAGCAGTCGAAAGGATTGCATGTGGCCGCCTTAGTGTGATCTAAACTTATGTTCTGTAAAGACTGGACTTATATATAAAGAGCCGAATATAACTGAGCTTCAAGTGTGCGTTGGCAAGTACGAGCATAAGCGGTATTTACATTAACTCTAGACTAAAACCTATAATTGTTTGTACATACATATATATATATATATATGTACATATATATATATATATATATATATATATATATATATATATATATATATATATATATATATATATATATGCTCTGTCATATTTCAAAGTGGTAGTATCTCTATAGTATATAAATAATTTCCACTAAAGCCTAACCACACTGCCTATCCGATAAGATGAAAATAGCGAAACAAAGGTTAACCATTGTTGCAGACCGAATTTCCACACTCAATCGATATATGTATATATATATATAAATATAAATATAAATATATATATATATATATATATATATATATATATATATATATATATATATATATATATCAAAATAAAAATCTGTAATTCAAAATACGATGTGTGTGATGTGTTCACGTTATCAAAGAACTCGATACATATATGATGAAATAATAGATTAGCTACACAAACACCGTTATGTTTCTGCTCTTCGGGCTTCTTCAGGCGATATATTCGGTTTTTTCGAATCCCCATTTAGAAAATTTATTTGGAGGTGCGTATCTTTTTTTTCCTGGGAAGAAATCCCTTCTTATCATATTGATTCCTCCTTTTTTCTATTTTCCAGGTTTATGATTGTTCAATTCGTAGTATCTCAAGTTTTTCATTCGTATCGAGAGAACACGACGTTTGCCGAAGGATAAGTAATTATTACCAATTGTAGTAAACTCGAACACGGAGCTCCCCAAAATAATGATTGCAACCCGGGTCGAAAATTCCCCAAATGACTTTATTTGAAAATACTCCAACTGAAATGACGTCTTAGAGGTCAACAAAAGTCAATTTCAATGTTCATCCTGGGTCAAGTTACCCCTGTACATAATTGCAATCGTCAACATTATATGATATATATAATAATCGTCAACCCTTTATTGGTCTTTATTAGTCACTTAAGGTACTCGCCACTTATCCTATGTTCATACAGGGACCAAATTACACTTTTGAGCAAATTTGTGGGCATCAAGATGCTGTCGTTTCCAATATACTTGAAAATGTGAATATGTGTGTGTGTGTGTGTGTGTGTCTAGATGAATGGATTAATGTATGTCTTTATATTTCTGTTTGCTGGTATGTGTCAAATATATTTACCAATATTATGAAATATCAAAATGTATTTGTACTCTAAGATGTCGAGAACTGCACATCACAGAATAGCAACAGAGGCATGTCCGAAATCAGCAGATCTCAAACTGCCTTCAGCAAATATCTTTTGTCCGAATTTTGGAAAAAAAAATTGCTGATTCCTTTCGGGCCTCCGATCGCGCCTGTTTTTGTTTTGTTTCGTTCTTAAAGTGGGATTTTCTTTAAAAACTATTAGTGTTATATCCAGAAAACTATGTATACTTATTGAATCAGCATCATCATGGATGATTTTTTCATCATTTATTTGAACCTTTACACATGTGAAGGGGAGGTCAATGCTTTTTTTTAAAGTTTTGGGTGGTACTTATTCGTAAGATTTATAATCATGGTAACTCAATAGCCGAGTTGTTAGAGGCCGTAATTCGAGTTCTAACTCCAGCGTAAAGAGTTTGATTATATATTTTTTTCTATCTTTTTGACGTTCAAGCCATCTCAGATCTTGTCAGTTTTGATAAAAATGTATTTTTCAAGTCATAGTGAGGATTCTATTGACAGTAATTCTGAACTTCACTCTCGCTTTCATTTCGACGTAGGTGACCATGGGGGAAGAGATTTCTTTTTTTCTCTCGGCACTCATGTTAGTTTAGCAGTATTTTTTAAGAAATTTAACCCTAACCTGACAATAAGATGTATTTTTCTTGGAGCAAAAAAAAACTAACCGTACCTTTAATCCTAATCCTAATCCAAACGCAACAATGAAACATGGACAGGATTTAAATCCGATAATCTGCTTTGACGTGCGAACCACTAACACAAAAAGTGATCAAATGAATTCTCGGTTATGAGAAAAAAAAAATTATCTCTTTAGGTTCCAGGGGGGGATACGTTGGTGTGCCCGGGATTAAACGCTGGTCTGTGCGGGTCTGCCCGGGAGTGTGTGCTGGCTCAATCAGTGAGGAGAAGGGGGTGCATGCAAGTCCTTTAAAATATCATTTGCTTTTTAATGATGTTATATTTTGAGATTTTTCTTTCCTTGCAAAACCAGGTGCCCCTGCTAGTCCACGTATATTCTGATTTGCCTCTTCCCGTCCGTATGAGAGGAATTTTCTTTCAGGAAAAATGTCTGTCTATGAAGAATGCTCACGGTGGTGCAAACTACGACCAATGCAATGATGACGAAGTCTACAGGGAGACAACAGTGGTGGTGGTGGTGGTGATGGCAGGACTGACAAAGAAAAAAAATCGCGACAGAGGCTACCCCCCACCGCCCAATGAGAACCCTCCCAACTCTTTTATAATACTACATTTGTCCCATAACCAACGTGACATTTATATATACTTTTATAGATTGAAATGTAGCAACTATTATGGGACAGAAATAGTATGATATAAGCAAGTTAAGCAAGCAGTAAAACCAATGTAATGTTGGGTAACATAGATATGTTGCCCAGCTGCTAAATCTCTGGCTTTGTTGTCTGGTGAGTTGTGTAATGGAGGTCTGCTGCTGCTGCTGCTGCTGCTCGTAACGCCAATACTGTTTTCATGTCTTGTTCGCCTCGACTTTATCCTAATGCCTTGCCTGTACTTTTGTCAAGCGTACTTTCTCTCTTTCCAACCTTTTCAAACCCACCCTTTTCCCTTGGACTTCCTCTCCTACTTCTCTAAATCCTTCGCTAATTTCTTCCTTCTCCTTATCACTTCCTGTCATCTTCTCCCATCTTTCTTTCCTTCTTTCTTCCTTCCTTTCTTTCTCTATAATTCTCAATTTTATCTTTCTTTTCTATTTTATATACTGTCCCCTACTTTATTTTTAAAATTTTTTTCTTCATAATCATTACTATCATTCTTTTCTATTCGGTAAATCATTCTCTTTTCTTTCTTTTCTCTTTTATTATTATTTTTATTATCATTATTATTAACCCTTCTTGTAATCTTTCCTTTTTATTTCCTATACCATTCTCTTTACTCTCTTTCTTTTTTCTTTCTTATATCATTCAATGCTCTCTGATTCATCTTTTCTTTTTTTTACTTTTGTCTTTCTTAATTTCATATCTTCATTTTATCTATCCGTTTTCAATTCAAGATGTAATTCTCTCATTCCTCTCCCCGTCTTTCTTTTCTTTTCACATCCTTTCTTTCTTTTTTGAAAAAAATATTTTTCCTTCATAAACGTCTTGCAATCATTTCTTTCTATAGCATATATTATTCTGCTTTTTCTTCCATTCATTCTTTTTTTTAATTCATTCATTTTGTCTTCTTTCTTTCTCACTTATCTTCGCTCGTAATCCCAATCATTTCATTCTTTCTCCTTTCTTTCTTTCTTTCATTTTTTTTTCTTTCTTTCTTTCCGTCTTTCATTTTTTCTTCATGGTCCCCTTCTTAGTCAAATCTTTATATGATATGTATCATTCTTCATTTTCTTTTTATATATTTTCTTCATCTTTCTTCCAATCATTCCTTTCTATTTTATGTATCGTTCCCCTTTCTTTTCATTCATCCATTCGTTCCCTCTTTCTTTCTTTTTCTTTTCATCTTTTATTCTTTTTTTTATTCCTTTATTCCATTTCTGCTTTTTCTTTTTTTTCCTCGTCTTTCTCTCGTCTTTCATAACCATACTGTCATAATTTTCATTTATTCTAGTTTATATATGATTTCCCTTTTCTTTATTTCTTCTTTCTATCTTCCTTCTCACAATACATTTTGTAATGATTTCTTTTTATTTCATGTCAATCATTCCCACGTTTCTTCCTTCATAATCCTTGTTGAGTCCACGTTTTATTCTACATATTCTTTCTTTCTTCATCGTAGTTATAGTGATCAGTCCTTTCTATTCAATAAATCTTTCTTTCTTCCTTCATTGTAATTAATGTAATCAATCCTTTCTATTTCACATATCTTTCTTTCTTTTTTTCATAATAATTATTTTAATTAACCCTTTCTATGTCATAGATATTTCTTTCTTTTTTTCTTTTTTCTTTCTTTCTTTCTTCATATTAGTAAAGGTAATCATTCCATTCTATGTCATATATCATTATTACCTTTCTTTCTTTGCGTCTTTTCTCATTCTTTCTTTCTTGGCTTCTTTCTTTCATAATCCTCGTTTAAAATTGCTTTAAATTCCCCGTATCTTTCTTTCATCTTTCCTTTTTCATTTTTCCATTTCGCCTCGAGAACTACCGATATCCTTTTCTCCCTTATTCAATTCTTTCTTCTTTTTATCTCATTGAGTAATTTTTTTCTATTATCGTTACATTTAATCTTCACCTTCTCCTTGAAGATATATATATATATATATATATATATATATATATATATATATATATATATATATATATATATATAGAGAGAGAGAGAGAGAGAGAGAGAGAGACGCACACACGTGCGCGCACACAAATACACTGATATCACACACACACATATATATATATATATATATATATATATATATATATATATATATACTGAGATATCTGGCGTCGCCCGGGGAAAAAAGTGAATAATCCTGAGGGGTCATGTTAATTCCAATAGAGCTCCTCAAAGTTGAAGTCGTGATCCTTCAGGTGGTTCGAAAATACCAAATTTGACTTTTTTGAAAATACCAAAATTGACCTGACCTTGAATTGACCATTACAGGTCACCAGAGGTCAGTGTCACCTACCGTATGTTCTTCTTGGTGTCAAGTGACGTATGTACACAATTTTGCAGATCAGAGGTTGCTGCTATCTCCATTAGGTTTGAAAATGCCAAATTGCCCCGACCATGAATTAACCTAAAGAGGCCTGCATACTTCAGCAGCACCTATACAATGTTCACCCTGGGGTCAACTTACCCTGCGGCACAAATGTGCAGCCTTAGGGTACAGCCGTCTTTTATTTGAAAATGCCAAAATTGACCTGACCTAAAATTGACCTTTTAAGTCACCAGAGTTCAATACAACCTATCCTATGTCCATCCTAGGGTCGGTACGTGTTTTACACAAAACTTCAATCTTTATGTTACTGCCGTCTCCGTTGCATTTGAAAGTGCCAAATATGACCTGACACCAAATTGAACTTTGAAGTTCCTCGGAGGTCAACGCCATCCATCCCATGTTCATACTGGGGATCGTTATCCATTCACCCACATTTTCAGCTGTTCGGTTGCAACTTTTTAGAAGTCAATAATAACATAGTCTGAAACAGACATTCGCTGTCTTTACTGTATTGTATATAAGATAGCGTAGACACAGTCGTTATGGAAGGAGCTGAGAAAGGCCTTGCTCAACAGTGAACCAACTACAGCTGCTATTGTAGATATATATATATATATATATATATATATATAATGACAGAGAGAGAGAGAGAGAAATATTGGACGTTCTTCAGATCAATATGTACGACTTGTGGTATATATTTCACATACACACAGACGCACACGTAAACACTCACATATATATATATGTATTGTATGCAACATTTTAATCGTTGTTTTCGCCTTTTGGTCCGAATCTATGTGCTTATTGCCATGTGCTTCTATATTTCTGTGTGCATAGTGGTGTATCTGTGTGTATCTGTGTGTGTTCCAACCAGTGTTTCTTCTGTCCTGTCTCAGGTCTCACCTATCTTTAGCCCTTTTGTTTGTCTGAATCCCGCACTTTTCTGCCCATCTAGGGCACACCGGGTTCTGTGTAGCTGTTGGCCGGGCACCCAACCCAAGCCACAAGTCTTCAGCTCTGTTGCTCCTTCGATGTCTGCCTCTCTGAAACGAAACAAATAAGAACTAGAAATAAAATTTTTTTTTTAAATCTCATGTCGGGCGCAAAATCACCCAGTGCTTTATTGTTTGTCTGTATATTACGTTTTGTCCCAATCTGTTCCTATTACTTCATAATGGATTAGTCCGTCTCCTGATGAAGCTCGCTCAATGCCTGGCTGTCTGTCTGACTCTCTCGCTCTCTCGTTGTGCTTACGTATATATATATATATATATATATATATATATATATATATATATATATATATATATATATATATAATTTTGAAGTCTACAAATCTGATGAAGTGGCCAGATGTTTCGATCCCCGTTCATATCTATCTATCCTTTGCTGGATTGATGATGTGCTGATTAGGCTGAAGACGAGTACTGCAATATCTTGGGGGACCACAAAATTAGTTAACAGAGAGAAATTGAATACCTAGACTTACACTGGTAATCATTTTGATGAGAGGGCCCCGGTTTGAATTACAGCCAGGGGGCCCTAATGCTACCTTAATCCGACTGGATTATCTATCTATCTATCTATCTCGAAACTGTGCATTCTATCCCAGTCTACTCGTATCTATATCTATATCTTTGTTGATATATTCTTCACCTGGTTCACACGTTTTGCCTTTTTCTAACGCATATCCTGCACCCCATCCTACTGTCTATCAGTCTAGTGACTCTGGTCGTTTCTCAACACGTTACGTACACCACACTGTCTGTCGTATTACCTCTGAACCTCATCCACGTCTTGTCGAAGGAGTAAAACAAACACTTTGCACGATTCTTACCCGGCGTGCAATTCTTCTCAACCGGCCGGCCTTTACGCCTTGTCTTTTCTTCTTTCGCCACGATGACGACCAGTTTAGCCAGCCGATCCCCCTCGGGAATCATGTGGACATCTGTCTCTTCGTCTCGTTTCACACACACACATACACAAGTACATATACGCATACAACGTACTCATACACGCACGAAATACACGCACACACACGCAAACACACATACACACGCTCTCATTCGAATAAGAAAGAACACACACAAACACACACGCGCTCTATGAAAAGGAAGGATCTCGCTAGGAAGATAGCTGCTTTTCTGATAACGGTGGGAAAACTAAAGAGTCGATGTACAGGGGATGTACAGGCGAAGGATGACGTGCTGGGAGAGACTGAGAGAGGGAGAGCGGAAGAAGGAGCCGAGAGGGAGGAGTCGAAGGAGGAGGAATGACAGAGAAGTCTGGGCTTAAATGTCTGTCGTCGTCGTCGTCGTCGTCGTCGTCGTCGTGATCGTCGTCTCTGATGGACTGTTTGCCCATGGTCGATTCATCTTCGCCGTTTCTGACGGAACATAATGTCGCTTGGCGTTCGGTATTCCGTCTGGCAAACCAAGATGGCTGCAGGGTTGGAATTCAGCGTAAGTTCGACCATGTGTGGGGGCGGTTTAGGGTAGAAGTGCACAATTGTTTCATCTTATTTGAGTGATCATTAACTTATGTATGCGTGTGTGTGTGTATATATGTGTACACACACACACACATACACATATAGTTTATATATGTATATATTTATGTACATATATACACGCAATTGCGTGCGCATGTATTTTCGCGCGTCTCTCTCTATTTATTGAAGTATGTATTTAAGATGATCACTTACCTAGACCCAGATATAGATATAAAAATTACGTATATATATATATATATGTGTGTGTGTGTGTGTGTGAGTGTGTGTGTGTGTGTGTGAATTTTATATATATATATATATATATATATTCTAGAAAGCTTTATAGCTTTAAACACATTAAAAAAACTTATTTGTATCACATTAGTCAATTATTCCCCAATATCTGTCGATATAATTCATGTAATTTTCTTCAATGTTTTTTTTCAGCCTGTTTCACGTATACTCTGTTATTATTGTACAATGTATAAACCGTCTCTTGTTGAGATCATCAGTTGTTCACCATGAAACTGTTTCGGGGATTTTAAAAACAAAACAGTTATATTAACATGACACCCCAGCAGTGTTGATCAAACAACTATGTTTTACAGTATAGCTTATGTCATACATGCAGTCGGTCATTTTATATAGGGTATTATGTGTATTGTATAGATATAATTTTATTCTACATATTTATTTTTCAAAACAGGGCTTACTTACGAAGGTTACGCAAAAATATATTTAATGATGAGGAATCATAAGTATATCAACAGACGTGACTCGATGTCGTGTCTTTCCTATTGAATGTTCACCCATGTGAATATTAGATCTGTATTGTCGGTTTAGATATCAGACTGTTCAAACCGGTTTATGATATCATTTCTAAGAAAACTAAGTACACAGAAAAACTCCTTCGACTTGATTCTCTGCCTACATATTCAACCGAAGAATTTGACAATTTTCTCCATTAACTTGAAAGTTAATTTTTTTTTCTACGTCGTATGCCATCCAGCTGCAGTCATCTTTTTTAAACTTTTAATTATCAAATAAAGTATCCTTGTATACATTGTTGTAATGAAACAAAACCACTTTCTAGCGGGAAGTAACACCTCAACAGCCCATTCCATTGATGTACATAAGCAATTTGTAACCTGGCATTCCGTGTTCAATTTCCCATCCTGCCTAATTACCTATCAGTCTGACAAATAGACCAGAGCCAAATGTTTTCCCCTTTCCCTGGTTCCAGTCAATACATTATTCTTTCACACTGACAAAGACTGGATCCATCTCTTTTGGTTATCTAATTTCACTAACATAAATACAAATTGATTTTTTCAATATACATTATTCATTCATTCTATTTCTGTACTTTCGTTAACATATTCTTTTATTTTCGTCATTATTTCACCATGGTTGAGTTGATAAGTTTCAAAGGGATACGAATGTCTAATCACTGTCCTATTAAATTATATATGCGTGTCTGTGAGTGCATGTATGTATGTGTGTGTGTGTGTGTGAAAAGAATTATGTATACATATATAAGATAAAACATGTACAGATAAGGAGTTATGTATTTCCTATTGTATATAAAATGTGAGCGACAAACCAGCATTCAAATATATATATATATATATATATATATATATATATATATATATATATATATATATATATATATATATATATATATATATATATATATATAATACAAATCAGGTATACAATATGATGTAATATAATACAATGTCCGATATTTAATGGGATTATTTCATAAACTGCTCGATTCATTCAACTTGAAATATCAACCCAAGAAAACCCTAAGAAATGAAATATTATATAAGAATATCGAAATACCCTTTAAACTAAAATTAACCAACAATATATCATCATTTACAAATGGAAATCATAAAAACAGTACATCAAGTTCCACATAAAGTAGCATTAAAATGCTAGCATTTTCAAAATTTTATTAGAAAACATAATTTAATACCCCACATATTGGTATACTACAATTAACTACCACGGCTCTAACAATAATTTCAATAGTAATAATGAGATTAATAAGAATTCATTTCGTTATATCTATTGATATTATTGTTATTTTACACCTCCAACCACTTTAAAGAACAAACCAATCACCATAATTATCTTATATTGAAACAGACCAAACCCAGAATAATTGAACCAACAGCTAAGGTCAAATTTAAAAGTGAACCCTAACTCTGGGAAATAGATTTAAGTGAAATAAAAGATTATCTGAGAGGAAACATATCACAAAGAGCTGATAATTTAATAGCTTGCTGATTAAGAAAATGCCTAATTTATAATTTATAACTACCAACAAGCACAGTATCTCCACTAAATAAAACAGAAAGATATAACAAGCAATGACCGACCCGTAGGCAAAGATGAGAAAAAAATAATTAAAATAAGAAGAAAATCCTACAACTTAGAAAAATAGAACCCCCCCAATATCCTAAGAAGGAATCTAAAATAAATCGAATCATTCGCCTGAAGAATCAGAAACAGGACAGAAACATTAACATGTTTGTGTAGTTAATCCTTTACTTCATCATTCATATATATATATATATATATATATATATATATATATATATATGAACACATTATACTATTTGAAATGACCCCTGTTGTTACAAGGAGAATTAGTCATTCGGCCTAGGCAGCGTGAATAGAAACAAACAATTAAAGAAAATTGGAGCTGCTGTAGTTTAAGTGTTTGTTTTTATCTATTCACCGTGTAACAATAGGGGGTCATTTCGAATGGAGTTTCAAATAATACAACGCATTCATAAATAATCTGCCGTATTATCAATCCATTCGGTAATACACACACACACACATACAGATACACACACACATATATATTTTTTGATGAAAGTGACAATTGGAAGGTGAAGAGAAAAACTTTAGAGAAAACAGGTATTACAAATTGGATTTTTAAAATTATTCCCTGGGCATGTTTTGATCCATTTCGATGGGTGCCAGCCATCTTTTTATGAGAAAAATTTGCAATGGTTCACAGAAAATTTCTCTTCACCTTCCAATTGTCACTTTCATCAACATTCTGTCGGATCACTTCACATCCACAATACAAACATATATATATATATATATATATATATATATATATATATATATATATATATATATATATATATATATATATATATATATATATATGTGTGTGTGTGTGTGTGTGTGTGTGTGTGTGTGTGTGTGCGTGTGGTCTAGAAAGTTTTACAGCTTTAAATACTAAACATTAAAAAAAAGCTTTTTTAAAGGATATTTTGTGTCACTTCAGTCACCCACTTCCTGATATCTGTCAATGCAATTATTATAATTTTCTTCTGTGTTTTTTCCATATTTCACTTATACTTTGTTATCATGGTAGAATATATAGATTGTCACTTCTTGGGATCATCAGTTGTTTATCATGAAACTGCTTTGGGATTTTTAAAAAACAAAATTGTTGAATCAACATGGCACCCAGCAGTGTTGATCAAACACCACCTCCCTTTATTATATAGTTTTTGCCATACATGTAGTTTCTCATTTTATATAAGGTTTTATGTGTGATTTAGACTGATATATTGATATCATTTTATAATACATATTTATTTATTTCTTTTAAACAGAGCTTACTTGCCCCAAAAACGTTTTTACCGATGATGGATCAGTGAGTTTGGTCAGTTATTGGTGAAAATAGGCTTGTTACGTTCCTGTATGAACAACCTTAGATTCTTTTTTTGGGGGGGTCAATCTTATATAAATATATATATATCTTATATATGAGCGAGAGGTACCAGATTGTTTGTAATAAAAAACACCTAAACTTTGGCTCGGCCAAACCAAAATGCTCAAAGGATCTAAGGGAAAGTTTTAAAATTATTTAATGATGTCAAAAGTTAAAGGAAAATTTTCCCTCCATGTCAAGGGTCAAAAGTGACATGAAATTCATCTCTTTCAAAAAGACAAACGTGAAGGGAGTCATTTCCCACTTTTAAGAATGAAGTGAGCACCCTGCTCCCCCCCACACACACTCACATACACTTTAAGCGGTCAGAAGTGACCAGGAGAAATTTTCCTCCTTTCAAGGAATCAACAGTGAAGGAAGACTTTTTTCCTGCTTTGAGCAGTCAAAGATGTATGAAGACCTTTTCCTCCTTGTGAAGGGTCAAAAGTAAAAGGTAATTTTTTCCCTTCTCAAGGGATCAATAGTAATTGGAGAGTTTTTCCCTTAAGGAGTCAAAAGTGAATATTATCATTTTTCAGCTTTAGATGGTCAAACGTGAAGGATAATGTTTACCCCTCCTTTAAGCGGTCGAAAATGAAGGGAGACTCGCCCCACCCCTGCTTTAGAGGTCAGTAGTAATAGGAGACTCACCTCGAGAGGTAAAATAAAAGGAGACTTTTTTTCATATCTTTAAAGAGACAGAAGTGAAGGTATGTCCCATGATTTTTAAAATAGTTGCTCACCAGCTGCATTTCTATTGACAGTATTCTCTCATATCTAAACAGTAGCCATCCAGGAGTTTTTAGCCTGAGTAAAAAAAGGTGCAATTAAACTTTTAACAACTCCAATAATGATTGATCAAATGGCGTGAAATTTCAACTTTTTCTGTTCAGACTTTTTGCCTAACTTTGAGAAGATTAGTGATGACTGATTGATCCATATTTTTCCATTCTTCAAACAATATTTTCCTTAGGTCTGTGATTGATTAAGCTCTTGTAGAACTTGCACGTAACCTGTCATCCATTGACACTAGGATTAAGGTTGCCGGTAATGCAAAAGGCCAAATAACTGTTTTAACTCCAAATTCTCATTTTGTTTATATATATATATATATATATATATATATATATATATATATATATATATATGTGTGTGTGTGTGTGTGTGTGTGTGTGTGTGTGTGTGTGTATATATATATATATATATATTGTGTCATCCACAGACAGCTGTTTCGTTGTATTACAACTCTTCAGTGTGGCTATAGACAATCCATTACCCCATCCAGTACCACAGGGCAGGATCGGAACCTTAGCTTCAGACCAGGAGAATGGTATCCTCTCTCTACTCCACGGAACTGGTCAGTAAGGTTGAATTTAAGCTATGTATCTATTAATCGTATGTATTCCTCATCCACCAAAGAGCTCCATTCCATGTAGGAAGAGCATTGCATATATATATGTCAAAAATTTTTCAAAAAAATCATGGATACATCTATATTTCAATGAGATAATTATTTATTTGTTAAGAGAAGAAATAATATATATCCGGTAAAAAATCTAGACGTTAGACAACCCTACTTAAAATTCATGACTATTTTTCCTCACCAGTGAAAATCGATTATGACAATTCTCCGTGTCGATTAACTAGAGAAATAGACGAATATTTGAACGCTGAGCAATGTTCCTTTCCATGAATTCAGCTGGAACCCATACCCCTACCTTTTGAAATTTTCCCAAAGACTTGTATTAGCTATACCAAATTCAATATATTATCATCGTCATCAGTCTTTTAACGTCTGCCGTTGGACATAGACCTTCCCCAGGACTCACCGTATTTCTCCATCATGGGCGTCGTGGAGCCAGTATTTTCTGAATTTGTCTAGTTCATCTCTCCATCTAGTGTTCTGCTAGCCTTGGTTTCTCATGTGATCTCTGGGGATCCATGTTGAGAGTCGTGATGTCCATCAGATGTCTGCCATTCTTGCAACATGACCTCCTCATTGCCATTCAATTTTTTTAATAGATTCTATGATGTCTCGACCTCCCGTTTTCTTCCTGATATACTGTGCTGTCTTGTGATCTCTTCATGTAAGGTTGAGCATGATTTTCTCATGCGTGCGTTGCATGCTTCTCAGTTTGCAGGTCTGTCTCTTGGTTAGGTTCCATATTTCAGCTCCCTAAGTGACAATCGGGAGGATGCATTGGTTGTTTACTCTTTTTTTAATTCATTTATTTATTTATTTATTTATTTGTAAAAAAGCTACGAAGATAACACTAAGATTAACTTGGTATTGTGCCCAAGCTGCCAGTGGAAATGTTTGTCCCTATCTCATACAGACTGAACATTAAGAGCTTCATGGAGTTGGATACTACAGAAGGACTGCAATAGCCAGACTTTTGCTTTCACAAATCAACATGGAACATCGTAAAAAGTGGTATAATAACCATGAGAACTGGACAGTTGACCAATGGAAGAATGCGATATGCTTGGACGAATCTTCCTTACAACATTTCCATTTACTGGAGTTTACGTCTGGAGGTAGCCTAAAGAAGCTTATGATCCTGACTCGAACGATTAAGCATGGCGGTGGATCTGTGTTAATTCCGGCAGTAACATCATGGAATTTTCTTGGTCCGGTAGTAGCCCTGTATGGCAGGGTGAACTACCAAGACTGTGTGTCACTTTAGGCTGACACATCTCATGGTACAGACAAACTCTGCCTATGACAGGCACTGTCTCTCAGGACGATAATGCACACATTCACATCGCTAGAGTTGTTAGAAACTGGTTTGAAATGCATGAAAGTGAACTTCAACACTTCGAATGGCCTCTGCGATCACCAGATCTTATTTATAATCAAGCATTTGTTATGCCAATTGAAGCGGCAACCGAGGGACCGATTCCCTCCATCTGTATCGCTGAAGGATCTGGAGCAGGTTATGTTCGAGGATTGGCTCAAATTTCCCCTAGATGCTGTCAAAAAGCCAAATGAAACGATTTGTAGATGTACTGAAGCTGTTAATAAGGTTAAAGGAAGTCCATTTTTGGTATCAATTGATATAAATATTGTCCAAAGATATATTGAAACCACTCCTTCCACTTGTATGAAAACAAGAAAATTTCACCAAAAGATTAAAAAGATGCTCCTTGTCAGTCGAATGGAATGAAGGATATATATATATATATATATATATATATATATATATATATATATATATATATATATATATATATATATATCATAATCAACCATTAAAAGTCTATTGTTGGACATAAGCCTTTCTCATCTCCTTCTACGACGAGCGTGATTGCACTAAACATTGGCTCGTCTTACCAGCTAACTTTCTATCTCGTCTCTCAATCTTGTGCATTTTCCTGCTGCGTTCACTGTCCCACGAATGCCAATCAATTAACCTTTTGATCCATCTGTTGTCACTTCCTCTCGCCATGAGTTATTCCTAACATTTCTCTTTCCATTGCTCTCTACGTGGTACTGACTGGGTTTTCGAGTGGTTTTATAAGTTTCCAGGTTTCTGACTCGTGCGCTATAGGTGGCATTATGCACTGATTGTATATTTTAAGTTTAAAGCATATTGGCAATTTCCTTTTCAGTATGTCTCTTTTCTTACCAAATGCTTTCAAGACAATTGATACAACCGTACCTTTTGGCTTTCTATACTTCGATCACTCGGCATGTTTTGTGAATCTTCTGCATTTTTTATTGATGCATTATAATCACAGTAGTTTGAATTGTTCAAATATTCTTTGTTCATGTCTATGCCTATGTTTTCTGTCTGTGAAGAGCTTTGACGATATTATATCCCTTTGTCTTACTCCTTTTCCATTTTTTTTTATCTTGTTAATATTTTTATGGGATCTAATTATCCATCTTCGTGTATGTTCTCATTACTTTCATACAATTCTCATTTATACATTCTTTTACTAAGTCAAAGACTGCTTCATAGCCTACGTAAGCCAGAAAAGGGGGGTTATATATATATATATATATATATATATATATATATATATATATATATATATATATATATATATATGTATATATATATATATATATATGTATATATGTATATATATATATATATATATATATATATATATATATATATATATATATATATATATAAAGTTGATCAATGAGTCCATAGTTACAAGCTAAATTTTTATCGGGAAGTTACACCTTATAAAGTTCGATTTATGTGATTGATATTCACCATTGGATTAAGTGCATTGGCAAGGGAGGAGATTATGTTGAAAAATTAATATTTGTTGTGTACAATAACTTTTTTTCTCCATGATGCCACGGAGTTTTAATGAACCTACGAATTTTCGAATAACACACACACACACACACACACACACACACACACACACATATATATATATATATATATATATATATATATATATATATATATATATACATATGAATTTAATGACAATTCGGTATCTTTTTATCGATGACACGTTTCACTATTTTATAGCTTTTAACAATTCGTTGTGGTTGTCATCACATTGTTCATGACAGTTACGACATGACACCAACAGAGGTCACTAAAAGTCAATGCCACTAAAACTATGTACATCTTTGGACCAAGTTACTCATGTACGCAAATCTATCGCTCACAGGTTTGCACGCGTCTGTTTTGGATTTAAAAATGCGAAAATTACCAGTCCATAAATTAACAATTAAAGTTCACCAGAATCATTGTTACCTATACCATGTTAATCCTAGGGTGAAGTTATTCTTGTAAACAAATTTGCTGATGGTAGGGTGCAGCCTTTTCCGTTAGATTTGAAAATGCCAAAATTGACCTTTTTGGGAAATGCCAAAATCGACTAAATCTAAAACTGACCATCAGCAGTCACCAGAGGTCAGCACGAACAATTCCTTGTTCCTCCTCCGGTCAAGTTACTCTTGCTCACAGATCTGCAGCCCGTAGGGTGCAGCCTTTTTCGTTAGATTTTGAAATACCAAAATTTGACTTTTATTTGTCAGTTAAGGTTATCAACACCTATTTCATGTCCATCTTGGTGTTACACATACACATATTTGAAGACCGCACGATGCAGTCGTCTATGTTAGATTTGAAAATGCCCCGAATTGATTTTTATAGATCACCAGATATCAGCACCACCTATCTTCATGCTGGGGCGAAGTTATCATTGTACACATATTTGCAGCCTTTAGGGTGTAGTCGTGTCTATTAGATTTCAAAGATTCTAAAATGCAAAAATTGACCCGTGTCTAACATTATAAACCTAACCTTGAATAGATCTTCAAGGTCCCCGAAGGTCACCACTTGCCATATGTTCATATTAGTAGGTATACCCGCCCGGGGAAAATGACTTGAAATATTTCCAGACAGGAAAAATATTTTCTTTGATATATTTTTTCTCGCACAATGCAGTGAATGGAAAAACAATTATTTTCACAATATAGAAATGAAGAAGTAACAGTAACGGAAGAAGAATTCTGATGTGAAAAGCAAAACAAATGATTTCGTCGCTTAGCTGGACTGGGCTTCTGGATATACTTCAGAAGTATTTCTCCTACTGGGTGCCAGAATCCGACCATAAAACAACAAATAAAGAGCTGTCAATGGGGAAAGCAGGGAAAAGCATTGAGAACGAAGGTAAAAGACGTAAAAGACAGTGATCTTGAGAGATTGTCCCGGTGACTCGTTTCTATTTTCAGAAATAACTTCAGGTAAACTCTAATGATCTCCACCGACAACCTTACATTGCCTCTAACTTTCGCCGTGTAAAAACAAAATCGCTAGAAATAACTAGTAATGACATTTTGTGACCTCAGATGATTCTGATGTCAAAATCTCATCTCTAAATACTTCGGTTGAGAAAGAATCGACGTCTATGTCGAATTCCAGTTTCATAGTTGCACATTTGTGGCTCATAACTTGACAAAATTGACTAGAACTGACCAAGAATGATCCCAAGTGATCTCAATTGTATTCTCAGGTTAATATTGCATTGCTGTTGACCTTAACCAAGAAAATATTTTACTTTATGCCAAAGACCTGATGAAAGGAATAGAAATGACCAGTGTTGATAGCTGGTAACCTTGAAAAACCTCCGAGGTCTACCTTGCTTAGCCTGTTATATCCAATATGGGAAGATGTACCCATATGCTTAATTTCAGCATCCTTGGTGCAAAATTGTGGCCAATAGCACTTGCAAAAAATGGCTAAAATGGCATGAAATGTCTTCAAATGACTGCAGTGGTGAACTCAGCGGTGCATATTACCATCGCCATGAAAAGATCTATCTCTAGGTCCAATTTCAATTTCATAGATGCTAAATTGTGACTCAAAACGTTTGAATGTGCCAAAATTGACCCGACCTTAGATTGACTTTTAGAAGTAAACACAGGTCAGTGCTACCTATCCTAGGTTCATCATGGAGTAGATTATCCATGTACACAAGTTTGAAGCCTGTAAGATGCAGCCATCTTTGTTAGATTTGAAAATGCCAAAATCGACCTGACCCCCACCAGAATTCACTTGACATTGAATTAGCCTTTAGAGGTCAACAGAGGTTATCGTCAACCATCCTACGTTTATCCTTGGCTCACGTCAAGATACTCTTAATCACATATCTTCGGCTTGTAGGGTGCAATCGTTTAGGAGTCTATAAAACACAGACACAATCATTCATCGTCTTAGTATTAGATTCATTTATTATAATTGAAATATTGATATACATATGCATATATCTGCGTGGAATATATATATATATATATATATATATATATATATATATATATATATAGTGTGTATGTGTGTTTGAGTGTGTGTGTGTGTGTGTGTGTGTGTTTGCATATGCATGCATCAGCGCCTATGCGTGCCCGTGTGTGTATTTGATAAATGTATATATATATATATATATATATATATATATATATATATATATATATATATATATATATATATATATACCAGCATTGCTAGAGTTTGTTCTTAACTTCTGATCTGTGCTGATAACTCACTGTCGTAGATTGATGGACTAAGTTAAGTTGAGAGAAGAAGAAATGATCAAGATTCGTTTACCATTAAAAGCCGAAAACTCTAAGCGAAAATCCATTCCGATGAATTTGTTTGCACCTCCAGTAAATAAGACCTCCACCCGTTACGTTTAGAAAGGTATCATTTTTTTTTTTAATAAAGAATTTCTTTTATTCATTTATATGAATAAATATAATGCTGAACTGGAACCTGACTTTCTGTCCGTCCAACGAAACTATTGTTTTGAAGTAGTTTGGTTACGTGTTATGGAAAAATGATTTTGGACGATCGTTCTACGGACGGAAATAATGTGTCTAGGTCATCATTATAGTCACTGGGTAAACAGTCCCACCTTAATTTTTTTTCTCTCTCCAAAACTGACACTTTACTAAAGATCCAATTGGTTGAGGGCACAAAAATACGGTGTTTAGCTTTTACTGGGAAAACGAATCATAGAATAAAAAAGCAACTAAAAGATTAAGATGGTGGTAAAGAGTTGACAAATACCAATAAAATGTTTGGGGCCGAAAATGAGATCGTAAACAGAATGATCCGAACTCTAACGCGTTGTCAATTCCCTTGAAACCTGAAATAGATTACATTTGTTTAAATTTTATTTGCGATTTAAAAGGAAAAAAATATGACCTTAACTTCGAAATATCGCAAGTTGCAGAATCATAAACTGGGGAATATATGTAATTACTTTCAACTTAATGCGAAAAAAAGAAAAAAATGACCCGAATTTTATGAAGCCTGCTTGTTACGATTAGAAAGAAGAAGGTTGGATGAGAACCTTTCACAACGGAACATGAGTAATACTTTTACTACTGTTACTCTTGCATTTTGTTGACGCTTTCATTTCCATCAATGTATGACGAAAAATGCACATCATGAAAATAATGGTAGGAGAAAATTCTGACCTAAACCTTATTTGTTTCGAATGTTTAAGGCCGGGGAAATGACCTCTGATGAGTGCGAATGACCTTCGAGGTCAACTTAACATAGCCGATCTGTGAAGTTAATCTCCTGTGAATTGATATAACGAACATTAGGTCTATAGGTCTTGTAGTTTTAGTGTGAAAGAGGCACGGACAAACGAAAAAGGGATTAAATATTAGTACACACTCGCACGCGCGCATACTCACATATATAATTATACATACACGTACATATATATGTATATATATATATATATATATATATATATGTAAATATATATATACATCTGTGTATATAAATCTCTCTCTCTCTCTCTCTCTATTTCTATATATATATATATATACATATGTACACACAAGCACACACATAAATGCACACACACACACACACATGGATAGATTTGAGCAGCGGGAGTGAACTGAGGTAAATTGGACTTTTGCAGCAAATCTTTGCTAAATCTATCCATCTATCTATCCCAGTATATTCATATCTATCCATCTATCAATCTATCAATCTATTTCAATCGGTTCATATCTATCCATCCATCTATTTATATATCTCAAGCTACTCATATCCATCTTCATATACGTACGTTTTCCATGTATATTCTGCCTGGCTGTTATGCATCGATTTCTACCTCAGACCCACAAGAGCGACTCAGAAAGAGAGAAAACATCTCGTCGTATTATGGCAAGGTAATCTGGGTCAAGCTGACCTGCTGAGCCGAATTTTTCCAAATATTAAGAATGCAAGAATATTTTATTTGTTTCTCTCGATTTTCGTCGAGATTATATATTCATGATATTTAGTACTGTATTTATCATAAACCAAGATTTAAATAATGTAGCTTTTTAGCATTAATGTACGTATTTATTAGAGTAAAATAAACCCTTAAATATTTGTAAGATAAATTTAGTAAATATGTTAGATTTGTCTATTTTGCTCAGTTGGCGAGACGTTTGCCTACCAATCAGTTTGTCATGATTTCAAATCATGGTAATGGGAATGGTAACCTTCACTCCCCTAAATTTGGTTGAGGATTGTTCTTGTTGTTCTCCTTCTTGTAACAGTAGTGAAATAAAGTCTACTTCAGACTTTGACTTGAGTTTAACAAAAAAAGAATATCAGTTACTATAGATGAAATTAGATGAAACGTAGATATCTATTGGGTTTAAATAAGTCTGGCACAGGGCCACAATAATAGCCTACCCACTGACGTTTGGAGTCAATGGGTATGATCTGCAATACTAACATGGCATCCATTGCTCTGCAGCCGATACTTATTCAATCCGCTGTGTTTTGCCTGGCACAGGGCCACAATCGTTGAGCACGAAGTGGTTTTCGATAGACCGCTCTACTGTTGGCACCATTTTTTAAAATATTTTCAAGCACAAGACTACAGTTATGGAGCAGCTAGTGTGGCTTAAGGAATGAAAGTAACATGCTTAGCATCGTCCAGCAGTAGGCACACGGCTTTTATCAGTTCAGCTTGGCTCGATCTGGCACAAGGCCATGGGCGTGCGCTAAAGGTTCACACAGAACATCTATCTTCCCCTGGATTAGGCCTTCTCATTGAGTTGAAAGTTGTAAGAATAGCCTCATCGGGGATCACAGGGTCACTATGAACAACGGTTGCTTGAGGTGCATCACAGCTTAGGCATCCCTTAGTCCCCCCGAAGATGTACCCCCAATCCTAGAATGTATCATCTTGTACCCCCCTAGATGAATAGCAGCAGACACCCATGCACAAGACCAAATGATAGAGTTTCCATCCTTCGAGACTTACTTATCCTCAAAATGTGATACGTGTTTGTGGACGCATCGTTTACTACTTCCTCGCGAAGGCAGAATGTAACACAAGGTTGCTTCCTAATGTACCTGTGGGCAAGCAAATGCTTATAATGCCTGATGTTCCCGAGCGGTCAACCATTCAAGTGTTGATCAAGCTCGACGTTTCTTAACTTTGGCGATCAAACGAAAACCGGTTCTTGCAGGGTGATTTGACCGTAAGCTGCCACATGTGCAGCAAGTTGGTTTCGCAGATCATTACTACGGATTAGTGAGTTCAATTCTCACTGGGTGCCTTACACTTGCAGCTTTGTTCTAGAACTGAGCAACGCTTGGTAAGTAACTACTGTGTTTTTCCACGTTCTTGTATGTGTGTGCGTGTGTATGTGTATGAGAGAGAGAGAGAGTGTGTGTGTTTTAGGGGAGGGAAATTGATATAGATAAATGAAGGCAGGTACACTGAGAGAGACATAGGGACAAATTTGACAGAGGGAATTGGGGGACAGGAGGGGGAAAAGAGAAGTAATTTCCTTTGAAGAGATAGAGGTCTCTTTAGTGAAGAGCGAAGACTAGTAGGTGGTTTGGCTAGGGAAATAAACAGGGACAAGGAATTAAATGAAATATAAACAGAACGAAATGGTATTGAGACAAGAAAACGAGAGGGAGAGCTTTGCAAAGAAGAGCGAAACCAAGAGAAAGAGAGAGGGTGGAGACAGAGGGAAGGGTGGAGGAGCAAATCAAATAACAAGAGAGAAATTGACAGAGAAAGAGAGAGAGGGAGAGAGAGTAAGAAAGAAAGGATGGAATATGGAGAGAGAAAAAATCGAGAATGTGAGAAGACGAAAGAACATATATCAAAAGAGAAAGAGAGAGAGTGGAGGAGGGAGGAGCAGAATGTGGAGAGAGTGAAAAACTGAGAAGGAAAAATGAAATATGAAAAAATTGAGAGAGAAAGTGGGTATGCATTTAATAAAAGACAGAATATGAAGAGGGGAAGAATGGGAGAGTGAGAGAAGGGAAAGACGAAATTAAAAAGAGACACAAGTAGATAAGAGGAAAACATGGAATATCGAGAGAACGAAGAAACAGAATATATATATATATATATATATATATATATATATATATATATATATATATATATATATATATATATATAGAAAGAGAGAGAGAGACTCATTGAGAATCGAACTCACTGGTGGAGCCTTTAACTATGAACGAGATCACAATACAGATGCTCCAAGCAAGGATCGAAATATAACACTAAAATGCTTCGCTACACTTGTCCGTTAACCTTTGGTGCTCACCATACATTCAAATATATTCTTCCATGTTGATATTTACTAAAATAAGTATAGTCTGTGACAAGGTCACGTAAGAGAGTCACCAGTTTAGTAACGTAGGCCTTTTCACAAATGATAACATCGTGGGTAACATCGAAAGTTTCGACAGCAATCCATATGAATTATCTCTGATAGTGGTTAGATAATGCAAAGTACACACATTCAAATATTACAAAAATATGCTTCAACTACAAATAAAACAGCTTCATGATGACATCAGTAAGGCTGGACCTGAGCGATACAAGGGGATACAATTTCGCCAAAACTATTATCAGCGAGCCTTGAAAGCACCTTTCGGGGAAAAAAAATTGGAGTAAACATAGACGGTGAATATTTGCACTATTTACGATTTGCTGGCGACGTTGCAATAATACCAGAAACATCATAATGCTGGGCAATTTCAATGTAAAGATAGGAGAAGGGAAAAATGGAAAATCTAGAGTAGGGAAATCTAGAGTTGGATTGAGGAACGAAAGAGGCGACATGTTAGTCAATTTCTCAGGATGATACAAAATGTCTATAATTAACGCAAATTTTCAGAAGCGTGAAGACCATAAATTGACTTGAAAAAGCCTGAATGAAACAAAAAAAAATGAAATAGACTTCATAATGGCTGATAAAATCAGCGCTGTTAAAGACGTAAGCGTCATAAATTAAGTCAATCTAGGAAATAGCGATAAAATAACAGCTTGCAAGGTAAAATTCGACTTTGGAACTTGAAGAAACAAGATGATTCGCAAGAAGAAAATATATCCTAATAGGATCAGAAAGAACATTGCCGAATTCCTGGTAGAAGCGAAGAACAAGTTCCAGGCTTTGTGGAATAGTAAAAGTAGCATATAGGATATGAGTAACAAGTTAATAAATACAATTCTAAGAGCAGAAGATATAGCAGGCAAGCAAATGAAAACAACAATATATATACTCATAAAAACCTTTTGAAAGTTGAGATTTACACAAAGAACTAGAGCTGCTATCCACTCAGTGTGTACAAGAAAGGAAGTTGCCCCAAAACCTCTGTCTAGTAAAAGTGATCCTGCTATAAAAAAATGGAGTTGATAAAGACCTTGGAAACTATCACCGTATTACATTACTATCCAACATGTATAAACTATTCTCAAAAATACTTATAGTCAGATTAGCAAACACTCAAGATGGAAATCAAACACGTGGACTGCTAAGATCAGGGAGTGGTTACTAAACAAAAGACCAATTATGCACTATAGATCTGCTGATAAAAAAAACATGGAATATAACTATGACTTTGTTTGGCTTTCGTAGACTATGAAAAAGCATTAATTCATTTAAAAGCATTTAATTCATTAAAACTGTCGGCAGTCGTCTGGAGCAGAATATTACTTACGATGATTATGAAAAAATTTTTGAGAATACATACGAATATATCACTGCAATAATTCGATTCCCTGATGATACAATAATGATGAGGATTGGGAAAGAGGTGTGGCAGGAGGATACAATTTCGCCTGGACTATTTACAACGAGCTTTGAAGAGCGCATTTCGGAGAGAAAAAATTCAACATTGACGGAAAATATTTGCCATTTTCACGATTTGCTGGCGACGTTGCAGTGATATCAGAAACATCAGATGAGTTAGAAAACATGCTGATTGATCTAAAAAGGGAAAGTTTCAAGATAGGGTTAAAGAAATAAGGCAGAAGTAACGTTCAACTGTATCATTCCTAAAATGGCCATAAAACTAGAGGATATAGATGTAAAAGAACTTGAGAAATTTATTTACTTATGTCAGTTGATAAAGTCAAATGAAGATGATCAAAGTGAAATAAAGCGGTGTATAATGATTTGTTGGAAAGCATGTAGTAAATATAGATGCGTAATGAAATGCACCCTTGCCAATATACTTGAAGCATGAAAAGTACAATGAATGTATAATACCAGCTATGGCATACGGTTGTTAAACAAGGGAACTAACTAAATCGCTTAAAGAAATTGAAAGTCACACAAAGATCAATAGAAAGAGCAATGTTAGGAATGACTCTAAGAGATGCAGAAAAACATGGATTTGAGAACACACTAAAGTAAGAGATATAGAATTGATTAAGCGACAAAAATGAAGATGGGAATATCACAAATGGCGAGATATGCAACAATAATTGTGGTTTTATTTGTCTTTCTAAATACCGATGCAGGTACGTATACAAACATAAGTAGTTATTTTACAAAGATTGGTTTAGTTTTGGTACAAGGATAGATTATCTAATTCTATAAAACTAATGAATGTTAATGATCTTGTACGTTTAAGTCTTTTGGACTCCTAATAGGCTGCACCCTAGGGGCTACAAATTTGTTTATGGCTGTGATATGACCTAAGTATAAACATATGATAGGTGGCGGTGGTCTTCAAGGTTCCTAAATGTCAATTAAGGGTCGAACTACTTTTTTTCCGTTATTTGTGAATTTACTCCTACGTAATAATTCATTTCTTATGTGTTTATTGATGGCGATAATGCTCCTGTGGAACATGGAACATGGAATCAGTGAACCGTGTTCTAACTCCGACGGATAAATTTTCATCAAATTTAATGTGCTTTCAATCTATTAGACCTTCAAATATTCCGAAAAATTGTCACTTGTTAGAAAAATATTTTTTATTTGTGGGAAGATTATGCTGAACTGGGCCCTTACTTTCCGTTTGTTGTATTTTTCTTTTTTTCAGTGATCATGCCATTTTCATTGTATTGTTAAAGGAATCCGATCCTGACCCGACAATGAAACATATTTTCTTGTCGTAAAATGCCTATATCTGTCCCTCGCCCTAACCCAACAAAAACACGACGTAGTGTCATTTAAATTCGATGGACCACTTTGACGAGCGAACCATTAATGCCAAAAGTGAGCACATGGATCCTCAGTGGATCCGTCTGGGAGTGTGTGCGGGCCCGACCGAGGAGAGGCGTACGCGAGAGCACGACCCTTCTCATCTAATTTTATGAAATCTTTATAAAATATTATTTGCTTTCCTGTGTCTCTCCTCCTACTCCTTCTTTGAAATGTGTATGTGTGTATGTGTGTATGTAGAGAGAGAGAGAGAGAGAGAGAGAGAGAGAGAGAGAGAGTCAGACAGACAGACAGAGAGGGAGAGAAACAGACAGACCGACAGATAGACAGATCGATAGAAAGAGAAAGTGTGTTAGGCTCTAGAAAGATACCCAGCAACATTTTTCTCTCCTCTTTCTTCAATTGTAATATTATTAACTCTAACAGAGTGGTATTGATGGAGAGAGAGAAAAATTACTGACAGATGACAGGCTCTATAATGACAGAGAGAGAGAGAAAGAGGGGATGCAGGCCGATAAACCTAAAGATGAACAGACAGACAACCTTAGACAGCCGACTGAGGTGCAGTTTTTGAGTCAGGGTGGCTGGCGAGAGTGGAGGTGGCTCCGCGGGCCGAACTGCTCCTTATAATTAAAACACAAATCAAGGAAGGTATCGTGGAAGGAAGACAGGAAGGTAGGAACGGTTGAATCTGAAGGATATCAGCAGCAGCAACGGCGGAAGGAGTCGGATGATAAGGGAAGAGGAGGAGGTTGTGCACTGGAGAAAGTGGGAGGCACTGCGCACGCGCGTGTTTTTAAGGGTATTAAGGCGCACGTCTGCCTATGACGTAATCTGCAATGTCTGATGACATCATGGTCTCCGTATGCAACGACAAACTCAGGCACATCAGATTCTTCCCCATCCATCTTGCACGCCTCTCCTTCCTCTCCACTTGTACTATTTTTTAAACATGCACACACAGTCTCTTTTACTCTTTCTATCTTTCTCCCTTTTCTCTCTCTCTATATATATATCTCACTATCTCTCTCTCTCTCTCTTTCATACACACATATTCGAGGTAGACGCGTAAACAGTCTCATCACATTTTTTTCCGAACAATTTCTCTTTCATTCCCCCAACCATACTTCTGTCCCTCGTACGCCTTCACTACCCGCTTAAATCATCATCATCATCTTCTTCTTCTTCTTCTTCTTCTTCTTCTTCTTCTTCTTCTTCTTCTTCTTCTTCTTCTTCTTCTTCTTCTTCTTCTCATCTCCTTGGTTTGTATCATTTAATGTCTTTTCTCTTTCTTGATTTTTTCCTCCTCCTACTCCTTCTTCTTCCAAATGTCTTATTCTTCCTCCTTTCTTCTCTTCCTGAATTGTATCTTCCAATTCTTCATCTAATTTTCACTCCCCTTTCCCCCTCTTCTCTTCTTCTTTATCCTTTTTTACTCCTACCCCTTCTTCCTCTCGTCTCCTTCCTCATCTCCCTCCTTACTCCCTGCCTCTTATTTTCATTCCTCAACCTTCCCCCCCCCGCTTCTTCTCATTTCCTTTTCATCTTATCCTCACACTCCTCGTACCCCCTCTTTTTCTTCTCCTCTTTGTCCTGCTCCTCTTTCTTTCCTGTTTGAAATTGACCTTTTTTTTTCATTTTCTTTTCCTACTTTACCTTCTCCCCCTCCTTCTCAAATTCCTTCTCTTCTTTTTTCTTCTTATCTTTATCCTAAATCTTTTTCTTCATTTCATTTGTCCACTCTCTTCTCTTCCATTAATTCTCGTCTTCTTCTTGGTCCTTTATCGTCGCATATAACCCTCATCGATAAAGCGTCCACTTTATCTTCCTCTTCATTTCTCGTCTTATTTGTCTTTATCTTTCGTTCTCTTTCCTTCTCTCCACGCCCCTCTCTTCCCTTTTCTTTATCCTTTTGTCCAATAATGTTTCTTCCTTTCTTATTCGTCTACTCCCTTCCCCTTACAAACTAATTTCTTCTTCTTCTTCTTCTTCTTCTTCTTCTTCTTCTTCTTCTTCTTCTTCTTCTTCTTCTTCTTCTTCTTTCTTTCTTTCTTTCTTTCTTTCTTTCTTTCTTCCATTTTAAAGAAGAAAAAACCCTCTCCCATCTTCTCCACCTGAATTATATTGCCTTTTATAATTCCAAAAATCTTTTGAAAAAAGAAAGGAAAGAAAACCTCAAAGAGGAAGAAGGCAAATATTTGAAAAATCCAGCATGTCATCCATTACAATAAAAATTCCAATGTCGTCTTTCTTGCTCGTGGTTGGATTTTCTTTTTAAATCTGAAAAATAAAACAAAACAAATAACGAAGTTTAATAGCAAACAAATGCTTCTCTCGAACCGCCGCGTTTGAAATCTGCAGCAAGCCGGTTCCATAACACCCAGACGCCGGTAAGATAATTTATAACACATGTCATCCCATCGACAGTACGATGACGCCGACTGTTTATCTCAAATTCTTGATGGTTTCATGAAAAATAAAATTTCAAAAAATGCGTGCTTGTACGAATATGTTGGTCTTCTCTTGTTCTCTCTTATTTTCTCTCGTTTTTTCTTTCTTTCTGGGTTTCTTTTTGTCTCCCTTTCCCTTTGACCTCCTCCCTAACTTTCTGTTTTTCTTTTTCTCTCTCTTTACCTCTCACGTTTTCTACACTTCCATACTTTAGAATTATGGACGTTAGCTTTTGATGGGGACTAACGAAAAAGCCCCCAAACCAGGATATCGAATGCTGATCGTCAAAGCAGACTGGTACACCTTACCAACGTGAAACGAATTGTGCTGCTCCTAATCAATTCTCTTTGATCTTGTACTGTACTTCGGTAACTCTCACTGCAGCTACCCCAGTTACCTGAAAGTGGAGCGTTCCTGTGATAACTTTCGTAAGCCAAAATGGCGTTAGCAAAGAAGCAACCGCCATTAATTTATATGGGGGTAAACTTTTGAGCGTTCAAATACCCTCAAGATTTTGGCTTTAGCTGGTTGCAGAAAAATGTACGTCTCTAATTTTGAAGAGGAAACATAGTTTAAGAGCAGGTTTACAGGATGTTTGAGTGCATACTAAGAACTGTATTTGTAGGGTTCTACAGTCAAGCATACTGTTATATTTCAATACTTTCACATCAGCCACAATAGACGTCAAATCTCGACCTTCAACTCTGAGACATAGAAAAAAGTTACTTTTGAGTCCCAGAATGCTCGAATAATTTCCCATAAAAATTGATGGCAATTGCTTCTTCACTCTACACGATTTCAGATAGTGGGGTAACCCTGTATAAATCCAGATTTTTGGTGTAAGCGAATTGGTGTAAAACGAACTTACAAAAAGGATGGATACATATCAGTTATAAATATCAATAATAGTGATATCGATATTATTTTTCAAAACTTGCAGAGACCCACTCTACCGTCAGGATTTCCAGCAAGTTCCGGCAAAGGACCTGAATGGGACCTTTGGTCCCAATGAGGGATGAAATCTCAGTTTTATCTTGATTCTGTAACCCTCGCTACAATGCACCATTTTGACTACTTAGAAGTCATGAACACATAAATGGAATCCAACTTTGTGTTATTTAGTTGGATAAGACACATAGAAAACCAGATCATTATAATCGCTCACGGGGCCCAGAGGGATCACACGGCGTATGCACACCAAAGAATATGAGCTCTAGTAGAGTTGCCAGAGCGGATATGCACATGTTGCATATATATATATATATATATATATATATATATATATATATGTATATATATATATATGCAAGGGAACAACTGTTCTTCAAAAGGGAGGGATATATAATATGCATGAGCACCTTCATGACGTCATGAAGCCTACCAACGCAGGATACACAGCGTGTATCGAGCAATGATCCAGGGAGGTTAAGGAGGACTTAAGCAGCATATAGATATAGAGCATATAGTCATCAACGATATAAATAAAGTGTTATTATTCAGTTCGGGCCAGACAACAAGAGAGCTATTGTTCAAGGCAATGGAAATTATAAAAATTACCACCATCTTAGTCAAATGATAGACAAAAATATAAGTAAATGAAGGTATAAATTATAATGACGGATAAAAGTATAACAAATAGTGTTGATGCGATGGTCTGATCAAATGATGTTGAAAAATATAGAAGAAATAAACACGGAAATTATTCCACAAGACGATCAGTTTAACCCATTTGCAGTGATTGACGTGTGTATATATCTCAGACTTCTTCCACTGGTGGTTTATCGTTCATGACGTCCGTTTCCTTTTTCCTGGCCTTTTTGGCAGGATTTAAGTGTATTATTTGTTCCGCGGCATAGACCAAGGAGTCGGTACTGACACTTGCCTGCTGAATGGGCCGGAGAGAGTGTGTGTCAAAGACTGAGTGCGCCGGTGCAATGTGTTAGCCAATGAGGTTTTACTGAGGCTACGCACTGCTAAGCGCCTTTGGACTCGTCCTTCGCAGGGGGGGGGGGTAGTTTCCCCGGAGCAGCACTGCTCCATTGCACTTAGAGGAGCAGGTCCCCTGGTGGACGCTTTCGTGGCGGAGGTTGCTGTTGCTTCTACGGTCGCTTGGCAATCGAAGTCGCGTCGGCTGGAGCCATTTTGGGGAGGGGTTACCTATTTTTCCCACGTTAAGCCCGACCTTGTGTCAAATTCTGCTGTGGTGGGACAGTAGATAAATAGATTCATGACGTCCATTGCTTTGTCCTCTTGTGTATCCGCTCCAACAATGTCGTCAGACAGTTTGGCAACTTGAAGGTTATGTTGTTCCTCTCTGTCAAATAGTTGATGATCAACAATATGTTGCTCTGGATGTGCGGCTCAAGCTTCATTTTGAGTCACTAAGTGAACATAGCAATTCAAAATGAAGCTCAAGCATGTTGTTGTTGTTATTGATGATGATCCGTGATATGCTGTTCTGGAGGTGCAGCTTGAGTTTCCCAATGAAGGTCCTTGTTGGGATGTGAGTCAATCGTAGAATGAACGTTTCCTTGTTATTGTTTTTTGCTGATCAGGGATATGTGGCCCTGAAAGTTCAGCTGGAATTTCACTGTGTGTGTGTGTGAGTGTGGACAGGGTTGGGTAACAGTTGCACGTGGTTTTGCTCTTTTTGCAACATAGACTCCTGCAAAATATTTTTTTCACAACAACGGCGGCGGCAGCGGTGGTGGCGGCGATGGCAGTGTACGAAAGCAGAAATGCACACCGTTTTATGATTTGATGAAAACGGTATAAACAAAATGCAATTATTCAGTTTTAGCCAGACGACCATACAAAGCAATAGAAAATGTATGAAAATCACCACAGTCACAGTCAAATGATGGAAATTTAAAAGTAAATGGGAGTATGAAGTATAGCGATAGATAAGAAATATAAGTGATGAAAATTTAAGAGGCTTCACTCTTACAATGAAAAAGATATGAAAATTTTGCAGCCGAGTGAAAACTTCGTGGTTCTGATATAATACGCTGTGAGCTGGATTATTTTTAAGTTGTAACCACCGCAGCATTAAAGTCACCCAGTTGATTGTACGTCTTTAGCAATGAAACTTAAGTCTTTTGCAGTGATCGGCACAGAAATGCCAAGAAATGTGAAGTGTTTATTGAACTGAAACCACAGATAAACTTCACTTTGAAGTGTCACAGAGATTTTTTGTTCTTTACCAAATGGTGACTGAAGAAAGAGAGAACAGTCATTTTCGCAAGGCGTTATTTTGAGATGATATTTAGATATTTAGAACCTGACCTGCCGAGTACTAATCGATGATTTATTAAGAAACATTCTTTGGGCGAAAAATTTAATGCAGATTTTGTTAAATCTATCGTTTTCTCTCCAATTGGAATAACCTTACTCTAAAGTTGGCTTTTCTTATAAAAAATCCTATACATAATTCTGCGAGCAAGAACATTTATCATTGCGAATGGAAAAATAACCTCTGTTCACAGAGTGTTTTTTCGAAAATTTCAACTCTCTTCCTTTCATTCATTTGTGAAAAGATTATCTTTCTCCATTCTATTTCGTAACTATTACAGATGCAATTCGCGTCATATTTACGTCATTTTTAGATTTTCACAAAATATGTGTTCATTTTAATAAAGGTTTTTATTGTCAACAGAGCACCGCAGAAATCGACTAAGAAAGCCTCGAATCGAAAAACACTTAAGATGAAATAGTTGGCGATGGACATGCAGGAGCTGAAGAACTCAATTTAAGCTTTATAACCATTATCATTTTATCTAAAAAAAGGGAAAATGCTCGAGTTGATTTGCATGTAGTCCTCATAATATATATTAATAAGTTTTTATCAAATCATTTTCACATTAGATGTAAGAATATCAACGATAATAGTAAATCAATATAAATATCAATAATAATCAATCAATGATATTCTATAATCGAAATATTTCAATATTGAAAAATAACAAACAGATCTGGTTAGTCACTCAAAAGAAACCATCACTAATTTTACATTGTAAATTGACTCCCTCCCACAAAGACACACTTGAAGGAAAAGGAAACACTTCTGTAGACCTAATAAAGATTCATCAGTGCTGCCTGTACGCATGAAACATATATCATACATAGCCGGTTAGTTGGACCAACTTGAAAACTGAAGAAACCTATTTTGACAGTTTCGGTCGACGATTTCTAATATATATCATTAATAATAATAATAATAATAATAATAATAATAATAATAATAATGATAATGATAATAATGATAATAATAATAATAAATATTGTCAAAGATAAACAATAGTTTACTTCACCAACAAGAAAAGTAACAACAATGAAATGAAAAAATACAAGATGTATGAAATAAATACATGTGTAAGTAAAGCTTGAGATGGTACAAACCACAGCGTTACGATGTTATTCGAGGACGGTGAGAAGAGGGCTGGAGACCTAGAGTCCTGGAGAGACTTAATGACATTCAACCTTGAGTGGTGACAAAAGAAAAACTGCATTTCAACCATACAAACCACTGATCAGAATCTGTTAAAGGTGTCGAAAGAAAAAAAAAAAAAGAAATCCCAGACACTTTGAGATACAAACAAATCGCCCTGTCCAGGCCAGGAGATCAGATCCGATCGTAGTGAACAAAAAGAGAAGAATACGTCAGGTAATGGATTTCGCTGTTCCGCTAGACTAGTGAGTTAACACAGAAAGTAATGCTAGATAAGTATCCGGACCTTGCCAGAGAACTTGAAATTGTAGCACATGGAGGTGTCGGTAGTACCAAGATTAGCCTCTAAGAACCTAAAAAAAAAAAAACAGGAATCCGGGTAAGGGACGAGATTATCCAGAAGACAGCTTTGCTGAAATCAGAGAAAATACCGAAGTCCAAGAGTATTGAAGGGACTTACTGTCACTAAATCTCTCATGAAAATTGCCAGTTACGACTGATGTGGAAACTTAACAAATTCAAGACATAGTAGTAGTAGTAGTAGAAGTAGTAGTAGTAGTAAGCCATTACTGGTGCCAAGACATAATGAGAACAAATTGTGATAAATGACAGGGGCATGGTTCAGCAAAGGACACTTGAAAAGGGAAAATAAGTCAGTAGTAATAGCAGTTCTAAACAAATTTGTTTGAACGAATTCCATCAAAGCCAGAAGAACAAAAGTTGCCAATGCAGAGACTGAAGTGAAACTATAAATCCTACAATGAGTGGATATAACACATTAGCTAAGAAGGAGTACAAAAATAGGGATGATCGGGTAAGGATGAGGATTCACTGGGAATTGTGCAAGTAAGTTGGATATGCCGAGCAGGTACATGATTTTAGTACCAACCAAAAGCCGTCTTTAAAAGAAAATGTAAAAGTCTCTGAAATGTTTAATTACAAAAGAATCGTTGAATCCTGATCATAAAACCAGAGATCTAATAAATTAGTTGAATATAAATACATCTGATAGAAGTCCTCAATATATATATATATATATATATATATATATATGTGTGTGTGTGTGTGTGTGTGTGTGTATGAACATAAACGTGCTTGTGTAGCAAATCCCTTCATCATATTGTAAGCTCTACTCTAACTCATGTTCAATCCTGAATGTATCGAGTACTTTATGAAATAAACCCATCACACATCGGATATTATATCATATTGTATTCTTGATTTGCATTATATATATATATATATATATATATATATATATATATATATATATATAGTTTTCTGTGATTGTGTTTGTGTGTACGTCTGACAGGGGTAAAAGAGGGGGCAAAGTAAAACAAACTGGCGTCAGCAGAAGCAGCACCATCAGCATTTACTAAAGAAATAATTTGCGAGCAACGGCCTATTTATTTTTACCTGATAAAGTATTGTAAACGTATGCTTCTCAAAAAAGGGGATGAGAACTTTCCCACCCCTGAGGGTCCAAAAAGATTATTAAGTTTGGAGAAAAATATAAAGATTGATCATGTAACTGGAGTTTTCTTTTTGTTTGGGTTTTTTTTCTTATCTTATCTCTGTACATATATCCACTCCTATTGGTGCTTATGGTGAAATGACTCAATGTTATTCAAATTCTAAATTTTATGAATACAAATTTTTTGATTTTTGATATGATAGATAGTAATCACCGTAATTAATATTAGCCATTATTTTTCATGGGTTTTGGGTTAATTTGTTTCTATGTTGAGTTGCAGTAAGATTACAACTAAAGACTAAAAACACAGAGTGAGGGATCGCAAGAACACCTTTCTATCGATTGCGAATAAAAAAATAGAGTTTGAGAAACCCTGCAGTAAACCATAATCAAATATTTTTTTTACACCTTTGGCAGAGCTAGCTCAACCTTCAAAAATAATAAGATCCCATTAATCCTAAAGAGAAGGGTGTATAACCAATGCATCCTCCCAATAGTCACTTATGGAGCTGAAACATGGAATTTAACCAAGAGACAGACCCGTAAGCTGAGAACCATGCAATGTGCACATGAAAGAATAATGCTGGGCCTCACATGGAGAGACCAAAAAACAGCACAGTACATCCGGGAAAAGACAAGAGTTAGAGACATCATAGAATCCATAAAAAAATCTCGAATGGCGGTGGGCTGGCCATGTTGCAAGAATGGCAGACAATCGATGGACATCACGACTCACAACGTGGATTCCCCGAGACCACATGCGCAACCGAGGCCGGCAAAATGTTAGATAGAGAGACGAGCTAGACAGGTTCAGGAAGTACTGGCTCCGTAACGCCCATGATAGAGAAGTGTGGCAAATCCTGGGGAAGGTCTATGTCCAACGACGGACGCTAAAAGACTGATGATGATGATGATGATGATGATGACGTTCATCTCATTTTTAAGTTGATTTTCGAGTTATGATTTCTCTTACCAATGAAAGCAAAACGTCATATGCCGAATAATCCTTCTGTGCTTCGAATCAATAGTACTTCTGTTACCTCTGGATAAGTGTCAGTTGTTTAGAAAACATTTTGGTTCGGGGGTACAATTTACTATGTAACTATAATGCTGAACTGGAAACTCCCCATTTATCATACGACCGTTCAAAATAATTTTTTTAAACACAGAGATTCGTCTATATAAAACTAAAAATTTCACATCGGCAGTAACATAAATATGCAGAGCCATACTTTCGTACAACTGTCATGAAATGAGGGTCCAAGTCTGCATTATATTTAGAACGAAATTAGAATTCCCCACCCCCAGGAAGGAACGAGGTCTTATTGATTGAAAGCACCAAAAATGTTTTTCTGAATAAAAAAATTGAAAAAATAAAAAATCTTATACAGTTGTCTGATTTCAGTGGTTAAACGGATGTCAAACTTTTTGATCCCAAAACAGCTCACGTGGTGATTGTACGACTTTCTGTAATCAGCGATTAAGGAATAAGCACTTTTCCCATTTGTTTTGTGGTGTACGAAGAAGTATATCAAAGGATATATTTTCCAATGTGTTGTCAAATTTGAATTTATTTTTTACCTGGGTAGTACCATACCTGTCTCTGGGTCTGAAGCGAAGGTTTCGATCCTACCTCGTGGTTCTGGATGGGATAATGGATAGTCTATGGCCACACTGAAGAGTTGTAATACAACGAAACAGCTGTCTGTGGATGACATAATAATCAACGCTCCCATATTCAGGGTTGAGCACTCTTCAAGTTAGGTAATTCATTCATTATCAACTTATGCAATGCTTTTCCAACGTAGGAATAGAGCACTCTGGTCGATGGGGAATATATGCGTAAGTAAATATATCACTTAAATTCACCTTTACTGACCGTCCAGTTCCGTGGGGTAGAGGTAAGATACCCCATGGTACTGGATGGGTCAAATACCTCTTGGACTTCTATTCTGATTGAAGATGATTGCTGAAATTTTTATACTGTATACATAACGAATAAAAATATTTTTTAGATTGTATAAATGTATTCGCTTATTAGAATGAAATGAGCCAGTACGTATCAGTGTGATACATTTTTGTTATTATCTAAGACTTGTCAGTCGAGCTCAATCAGTGAGACAGTCTCCTGACAATCAATAGATAGCAGCAACTATGCAATAGAGTCTACGAGGTGCTTAAGTCGTTGTTAGTTCATATCTATCAAAGCACGTTCCAGGGCTGTTCATTGGTGAGTCGTATTTGTTAAATGTGGCTGTAACCAATTTAGTGAGGTCTGCAACATGCCCTATGCATGCTCAATGGGGTTTAAATCTGGCGAGTGTGGGGGCCAATAGGGGCACCAAAAAGGTAGCCCAGTGTTCCTGGAATCAATTTCGTGTCAGTCGCACCCTACGGGGGTTGCGTATCTTTCTGGAACATATCATCCCCACCGGGAAGCTTGTTGAGCATAAAGGAGTGCAATTGGTCTGCAACAAGATCTCTGTGTGTCAGACCTGTCAAGGCAAACTTTATTAGTAGTTTCATTAGTTTTCCTGGCAAACCCCAACAGAATACACCCACACCAACACAGGGCCTCCACCAATTTGCGCAACACCCAGCTGACAGGCTTCATTCATAGTCTCATGCGGTGTCCTCCATACATCAAACTCAAATTATACTCAAATGTCTACCTGAAAGCATGAAACGTGACTCGTCTGACCAGGCCGCACGGCGCCAGTCTACCACGCTCAGATGGCGATGTCCTCTGGCTTAGGTGAAGGGCATTAACAGATGTTGTGGTGTCGATAATGGTGTACCATGGAATGCAGTGCGTGCTGTACAATTCGTTGAATAACGTTAAATTGGGATGTGATTTGATGCAATATTCCCTTTATTTGGGTGGTTACCATCCTTGTCAATCGACGATGGACCCGTTCTTGCATCACCTGTGGATGTTTGCAGTTTTCACTTGCCCTTGATGTCTGGCATACCCTTGTTTCTGTTGCCCGAAAGGTCTGAAGCAGTTGCCACCTCGGAAATATAGTTTCTCAGTCTCTTGGCCCCAACAACCATCCTGAACCCAAACGGCGTTAAATCCTGTCTGTGTCCTACGGCTGTCAAAGCTATGCTAACCACAGCTTTTCTACTTCTTCACCTATTACAACACAAATGCGTAACCCAGCAAAGTCCATTTATATGTTGCACCGAGGGAACACCCAGTGTTTTACTGTCTTTAATTGTTTTTTTGTTTTTTTCAACTTCAATGAGCGTAGATCAATAAGTCTGCAGTCCGACTTTTGATCTGAATTTTGCACTGTAAAATGATTGGATGTCGTTAATGGTGAGGCGTTGAGTTATGTGCATTGACAAGGAAGAAGATTATGTTGAAATTAAATATCTTCGTATAAAATAAATGCTTTTTTTTTTTCATCATTGGGCTCGTCGTGAATGAATCAACCAATGAATATATATAGATTCAAAATTTCCCCTGAGTTCTTTCTATTCCCACTTTCTCAAAAAGGATGAATTCACGGATCCGATCGTCAAGGGATTTCCCGCATGTCCTCCCTCCCCCATACCTCCAAAGAAAGAAAGAATCCACGGATCCAAAGTCAAAGAATTTCTTGCAAATCATTTCCTCCCAGAGCTCTTCAAAAAAGAGAAGAATTCACAGATCCGAACGTCAAGTAATTTCCCGCGTGTCTTTCCAACCAACTCGAAAAGAGAAAATCCGCTGATCCGAACGTCTTGGATCTTCCTGCCTGTGCACGAAAGTTTCACATTCAGATCTGTGAATTGTTTCTGGTGATGAGTGTGAAGAAAGGATTGGAATACACTCACAAGCGGCAGTATGTAAAACGCACATGGTGGGTATTTTTTTCAAGACGAAGATATCAACCCATGTATTCTTTGGATTGAATAATAGGATATAAAATGTCTTTGTTGATTTGCCCCTCCAACGAAGTTTGAGGAATTATAAATACTCACTCATGCTTGGTGGTCTGTCTGTCTATCTTTCGGTAAAAACAATTTCTTCAAAAATTTTCAATGATATTTTGTGGAACGGCGGCCCATGGACTAAAGATGAATTGATTGAATTTTAAGGTGAATCTAGGATTTTTTACCGTCACTTACCCTGGATCGTGGCTAAATGGCTGTCGATACAATATCTCCAAAAGTTCTCGATGAATTCAAATGAAATTCTCGTTTTCTACCTCTTATAATACAGAATATTAAAAACGTCTCTAAATCAAAAGCATATTCTTGGATTCATCTCAAAATTTGATGACCTTTTTCTCAGCTCTTGAACCACTCTGCCACGAAATGTCATTGAAATTCATTGAGAACCTTTAGAGATATCGTTAGCACAGATCAGAACTACTACATGAATATATGAGAAAAACAGAAAATATCTCTCAATTGGGGAAGTATTCCTGGATTCTTGAAATTTATTCATTCCTTTCTCGTCCCGTGACCAATCAGTTCACAAAATGTCATTGAAATTGATTGAGACCTTTTGGAGATATCGCGTGGACTGACATGTGTGTGCATGAAAAATCTCTCAATTGAAAAATGTTTCTGGATTTGTCCTTGCCCAATTTATCATTTCCCTCTAAACCCATGGCCCACCCTTCAACAAAATTTCAATTAAATCTATTGAAAACTGAAAGATATTGCCTAGGCGGTGGGACAGTCAGACGGACGATGGGACAGTCAGACGGACAGTCGGACGGAGAGTAATGCTTGTACCTCTCCAATTTCGTTGGTAGGGGTAATATCTTGCATAGCTTACCGGGATGAAGGAACTCAACAATCTTCGTGTTGCAGCAAACTATCCTAATAATCAACGAACTAACGACAATATTTCATTTGAGAGCTTCAGACAGCTCAAATAAATGGAAAGAGGACATCCGACAAAATTAAGCGATCAAAACAGAGATAAGGCTAGTGATCCAAATAATTTGCGAAATAATAAACCTCAGACTATTCTTACACAAGTGAATAGTGAACTGGGCAAAACGAAGCGGTCGTAATGAAGATAAGGCTGGTGGAATCATTTTTTGGTTTTTGGTCCTTCGTGGCTTGAACGTAATTATAACTGACGCAATGTTCCCTCGAACGACCTTCCCATTGTACTACGATGAGCCTGGGCACGCCTTGATGTCTGTCAAGTAGATCAGGCGATTTCTGGCTGACTGTAAAAGGGAAAATCATCACATGCCTGACTCCACTCCAACTTCTACTCCACAACTACTTCTACGGAAGATGATTACTGCAGTTTTTGTATTGTATATATATTTTTAATTGAATAGTTTCAATCAATGATTTCAATATAATATCATTTGTAATCATTCTGTCAGATCATATATCCATTTCGTAATAACAATTTTTTAAAATTAAAAACTATTTTTCGTACAATTACATTTATCAAAATGAAATGAGACTTCCGTATTTGTAACATAAATTTTCGCAGATTTATAAGACTCATCAGTTTGGCTCAGTTAGTAAGATACTTTCCTGTTAATCACTTGGTTGGATTTCAAATCTTGGTAGGTAAATGGTAATTTTGCAAATGTACTTATCTATCAGAATGAAATAAACCCCTGTTTTACGTAATATATATTTCTGGAGATATTCAAGACCTGTCAGTTTGGCTCAATCGGAAAGAGAATTGCCTACCAATCACTTGGTTGTGGTTTCAAATTTCAAATGATGGCAGAGAAATCGTAAATTTCATTCATATATATATATATATATATATATATAAACTTATTCATATTGTTTGTTTTTTTTTCAATTTTCAAGGATGCAAAAGGAAAGGAGTAGAAAACATTCATCAGTTGTCGATGATATTCAATCACAATGCTCAATATTTATCAAAGTGAATAGAGCTATTAACCTATAAAATAAGATTATCAAGGATATATCCCTGGTGAATGTCATCCTTTCGTGCCTAATGAAGTCTTCAGTAACATGTTTCTATGAACGTTACATACGAAGTTGAAATCCATCGAGTATATAGCCTTATAAATCTTATACACACAAACATATATATGTAGTGAGAGAGAGAGAGAGAGTTTGACTAAATCTATAGAGTAACATCTTTCAGAATATACACGAAGACTTGAGAAATATTGAGCAAATATTTAGGTACTTCATGACGTATAACGTGCACGTTATAACCAAACCATAACAACAGAATTTTCTGAAAGAGAAGACGATAGTTATGAGCTTTCATTTTTCATTCAAGCAATTGAAAATTCCAACCAAGGTTCTTTGTTATAATTTTTGTATCGCACTTGAAGTGTCTTTAGATGAAAATTAGTGGATTAATACTGATTACACAGACCCCGATTTTTGGAGTGGATTAATTTGTGTCAGTTTGAACCCGGATCACCTATTCTATAGTTCACGCCGTTACCACTATTTCAATCTTACCTCCGATGATCAACCCCACTAATATCAATATTTTTTGTATGTATGTTACTGATAGTAGTTTAACCTCGATTGGCTTCAATGAATGAATCTTGGCGTTTAATTCGTCTGCCTATTTTCCATTGTCTCCAATGTAGTCTCTTTGGGCGAGTATATAGAGATCTGAGAAAGGGAACTGCTCACGAAGGGCAGCAGCAAACATTTGTGGTACAATTAGTTCCTGCGTATGCTATTTTGATTCTCCGGACTTTGGTGTGAAACCTTGCATTGAGGCGATAGAAAAAAATCTATCACTATCTTCTGCACAATGTTACGAAAGTCTCAAGAGTGGTTTTTTTTTTGTAGTTAACTCAATTATTTTATTGCCTTTGCCACCAGCTAATTGCAGCACGTCGTTTAGAAGACATTCGGAAAAAATTCAGAAGCTTGAAGAATAGGCTACACGTGACCTTAAGTAAACGTTTAAACATTTGTCTTTCCCTTTTTTTGCTGACGTAGAAAGTAATTTTTGGACGAGTCGCCAATGATGAATTTAGTCAGAAAATCTTTAAAAAAAGAAAAAAAATCGCAGTTAATACGAATTGCTGGATCTTGGACAGACTGCTGCTGTGCACCGCTGCAGGGAGCAATTGGTTTGTTTAAATGACATATCGGAACTGAGGTGTCCCCTATCCGTGCAGAAAAATTAATCAGCTTCATGGGAATGTCTGTTCTCTTGTTGCAAATACAACACAGCAAGCGATCAGGGATGCGGGAATCGGAAGTTCTTCTACGTGCTTCGTCATCCTCTGACTATCATCTGTTTCGCTCCACGCAACATCTCCGTAACGCTAAAATGGTCGCGTTTTATTTAGTCGTAAACTGACCATCCAATAATTGACATATCTCTATTGCTTTGATTGACAAGTCTACATCAGCGTTCTATTGTTATCAACTACTAAACCGATCCCTCCATGATTAATGAACCATTCCAATCTTTCCTTATAAACACCGATGTATGTTGCTTTGTAACACCGAAATGGTGAATTTTTTAAAGCGTTTTGTTCATATCTAAATGTTCAGTCAAGCTACAACTTTCATATTTTAGGCACATCGTTCTAAAACACGTTTGAATGAAAAGAATAACAATATGCATACTTAGAGCAGCTTTTTTTTCACGGTTTTTGATATCTGTACATGAGGCTGGGGATCAATAAAATGAGGGATAGATTTTCTATTGTCAATAAGTAATAAAATGATCCCTCCTTGATTGATATATCGTGGTGTAAGATGTCCCTGGCCATAAAGGTGGGGATCGGTTATCAATTGGTATTTTATTGCAAACCGACCCCCATGATTAAAACATCACTGTCTGTCGCTTTAAGTAACATACGTGTGTATGTATGCGTGCGTGTTTTACAATGTTAGGGTATTATGCCACTTTACTACAAAGTTTTATATAGATATTCATAAGTCTTAGCATAGACTGCTGAAAGCGATTTTGGCTCACTAAAACAGGGCACCCAGGGCGGATCAAACCCACCACAAGAATATATGCTCTAGTAAGACTAGCATGTTGATCATCTGTCGACACTAAGCATCATCATACTAATCTTGGACCGATCTAGATAGGTAAATACATGTGCACGATGACATATATATATATATATATATATATATATATATATAGAGAGAGAGAGAGAGAGAGAGAGAGAGAGAGAGAGAGGGGGGGGTAGAAAGACAGACAGGGAGCAAGACAGAAAGAGAGAGGTAGGTGTGAAAGGTCAATAGGGTCAGATAGATAGATTTGAATAAAGATATTGGGGCAGATTTTTCAACATCCCAGGCCTGCCAACCAGCATTCAGATGTTCCTTTGCTCTGGATAGAAAAAAAACAAAAAAACAAACACCAATGAACCCAGAGTTTCTGCTACAACGACGTTCTTTTAAAATCGAATGTTGTTGTCTACCCACGTTCAGCTGAATGCCGTACAAAGTGTGTGTGTGTGCGCACGTACACACGTGCGTGCATGCGTGTTCGTGCGTGTGCATGTGTGAACGAGCGTGTGTCTGTGTACGTGTGTGTATTCGTAGATGTGCCCACACAATGTAATCTCGCTATCGGTCGCCATGTGCACCTGTATCTGGTTGTGTGTGTGTGTGTGTGTGTGTGTGTGTGCTTGTTTCTATCGCCTGGTGCACGGTGCACGTCTTGAATATCCATGTTCCTTGGCCAGACAGACAATATGTCAGGGTGTTCGGTGTATTGCCGCTGCAACCTCGACTCATAGGGTTAAAATTGGAGACCTGGCTTCAGGGACATGACGTCATTTTTTTAAGGTAAGTCTCACAATTTATTTCGTTTGTACTGTTTCTTTCTCTTTTTTTCTCTTTCTTCTTTTTCTCTTCCCTTTTTCCCCCTCTTTCTCTCCAATGATTTATCTCCTTTTTTTTTCTTTGATCTCTCCCTGTTTTGGCGTTTATTGTTTTATCCTAGATAGAGTAACGGACTCCGTTGTACCTTCTCTTGTGTTATTCTGTCTAAGTAATGGTTAATTTGTGGTATTAACAGGAACATCGTACTGGTTATCTGCCCTTTGGTTCGCGAATGTGTAGAGTGGGGGCTGAATACGTGCGTGTGCGTGAGTGTATCTTTTAGTATTTGCTTCTGCATCTATTTTGATACCCAGATACTTATAGTTATCTATCAATCAATCGCTATCTCTCAATATATCTATCTAAGCTTGTCCTTCAACAGAAAGTTGACAATTTCCCACAGACGCTTAGGGTCAACGTTCGAGCCCAGGTGAAAACCAAGGTTTTAAGGCAGATCTCTCCATTTGAATGAATAGCGCAACACAGTTTTTTTTACTCTAATTACTCTCCCAACCTTTGACACTGAGCTAAGTTGAGCTTAGAAAAATATCTATCTATCTATCACTCTATCTATCATTCTTTTTCTCCCTCTATCTATTTATCTATCTCATTCCGTTCATAGCAAACTATCTCAGTCTTCTCATCGTCTATCTATCTATCCATCTATCTATCCAAGTCAGTTCTTTAAATATTTATCTCAGTTTGTTCTTTAAATATTTATCCATCTATGTATTTATCTATCTATGATGCCCAATTCAGAGCAATGTTTAGCAAACTAGTGTGTATAGTGAGATGTACCAGACTAAGCTAAGCTTAGCATATATCTATATCAGTAACTTCTTTAGGGATAACAATTATCAAGCTGGTTTTGCAGATCATTACTAACATTATGATGTGAATTGGATCCTCACTCGGTGCACCATACTTGTGGCTCTGTCCTTAAATTTAACTCAGTAGTAAAGAGTGTCTAATGTGACGTGATGATTCAGCACTATTCCTAATGAGAACAGTCTTCATGGGATTCGATTCAAGAGAAAGGTTCATAGAATAGTTCAGTGTTTTCCAAGGTTTTTCGGATTACCACCGTCTTTTAGAACTTATATTTCATCAGCAACCCCCCCCCTCGTAAAGTCAAATTTAAGAAGCACTATTTCAAAACATTCTACAAACACAAAGTCGTAAGTTTGAAAAGGTATTTTCAGAGCTGTTTGAAGTTCAATAGTCATTTTTTTTGTTTCACAATAAATGTATGTTCATTTAGTTATAATTAAATTATCGAAACGAAATAATGGAACTCTTCGAATCAGAAAAACATTAAATATTTGAACTTCAAACAGCTCTACTGTAGAATCAGCTTTTTAGACATACAGCATTATGCGTATGGGGTTTCGATTTGTGTTCTTTGGCCCCCTCAATACACTTTGTCCTCGAATGCCCCCTACAACCCCTTCCTACACTGCCCCTTTTGGATCTTGTAGCGCCCCCAAAGGGTTGGTGGTAGTGTCCACTTTGAGAATCATTCTGATAGTTGGATAAATGCTGGAGATACCATTCTTGACTATTGAGGTATGTTTGTAATGCCACCAGTTGCTTTCCAGTGTGTTGGGCTTGAATGTTCAATGAATAAAAATGGTTTTGTACCCTGCTTTTTGTATACTGTGTCATCAGAGGGTGGATATGCGGGTGGTGTAATCGTTACCGGTACTGAAATCGGCGAATCGAGTTCAAATTTCAGCCAGGGCTGCTTATGTAAACACCACACGAATGCCATCGGGAAAAGAGATATCTGCTCAAGAATGAATAAATAGCAGGGCCTTTGAAGCCTTTTGGCCACCTAAGACAATTTGTGTGAGATGGTTACTTTAACACGAAAAAACTACTGCTTAGCATATCTGGTCCCAAGCCCGGCTGAGAAATAGGGAGGGTTAGGTGCTAGGACAGCACTTAGGGTCTAAAAATTTAATTGCTTCAGAATGACCACCCTGTTACTCAACATGCTTTGTCGCATGGGAGGAACTCTGGTTTTTTTTCTATTATCAAAAGACAAAGAAAAAAAAGGTACTTACAGTAGAATCACCACCAAAAGCATTGGATTTTCCCGAAACTCTAACATCATCTCCATGAGGATTTTTGGAGAGCCGTATGATGTTATGAGGAGGAATTCACTTTTATCAAAAAAGTATATTCTGTAAAAGTTTGATGAAATACTTACAGATTTGTATATGTGTACATAAGTTCATCAATAAGTCCAACTTTTATCTTTGACAAAAATATTTATTTTTCGACATAATCTCTTTCCTTGTCCACGCACACAAACGGAATTGATAATAATTACATAGATCGAAGATGTGGTGAAAGTCTCAAATCAAAATACAGATAATAATTACGTTAGGCTACGGGCCTATACAGTCACTTTTGTATGTATTTGAGTATACAGTAAGGTAGCTTAGTTTTTGGAACTGTTGACTTGGAAAAGTCTATATGATTGGGACTTGTTATAATAAGACCTGCTACAAAGTATTTTATTCCAAGCTTTTCACAGTCATTTGAGGAAACTATTTGAAAGAGTGAAATATGCAAGTTGTGGGAATACCGGAATGAAGAGTGGCCTTGAGATAACAAGGAAAAACCAAAAATCTTTTCACCGTGTTTTTTCTTACTTTTTCTGAAATCGAATATGCCAAATACAAATAGTCTTGATACATATTTTCCAATTTTGTATCCATTATTTTTTTCCGTTTTTTTTTTCTTATAATATTATTATCTTCTTGTTGTTTACTTAAATTTTCTCTCTTTTTTTTTTTGTTGTTTTTTCTTTACACATATATCTATAGAAACGAAAACTTTCAGATATTTTGTCTAACAAATCCCCCATCGATGGTTAAAATGCGGCCCTTGGGTTCGGTATTTTCCCCTCTCCTGTCCTGGCTCCATCTCGTTTTGGTAGTATTGCAGCTTGCTGAATCAGTAAGCAAGTCGTAACCTTCCATGAAAATCGGGTTTAATTCACAACACAGTAAATTGAATTAACCGAACACTTCTTATATAGTAACAATTCGATTCATATTGAAGAGGCGGGGTTAACTGATTTTCATAAATTTATGTTTTATTTCTAGAACCTATAATAAATTTTAATGGGAATGTCTTTTAATTATCTCTATACATTCAAATATTTTTGCGTACTTAAAGTCGGTTTAGATTGTTATAGAGTTTCTGTACTTCAAACGGCGAGGGATCAGTTTTCTTAGCGGCCGTAGCCGTGAGGATACTTTTTGATAGTTCGATGTATAAAAAGTTGTGCCTTGGCCCAACAGTCTCCGGTACCAAATTTCAGCTCAATCCAACAATCTACAAGGGAACTTTGATGGAAGAAACTGCGCATGATGCAGACCCCCTCGCTAAATGGTTGCTGTGAGTGGATCTCCGTTTCGATCCGAAAGAATGTAAATAAAAATATTGCTTGCATTTCTAAGCGAAGAAACGACCTTAGGTATTGATTGTTTTCTTTCTGTTTCATTGGCATTCTCTCTCTCTCTCTCTCTCTCTCTCTCTCTCTCTCTCTCTCTCTCTCTCTCTCTCTCTCTCTCTCTCTCTCTGTGTAACTTTTGATGCTCATTTAGCTGTCACGTACCGCTGATTGTCACGGTTTGAACAAAAAAAAATCCGTTTATTTTAATTCTCAATATATTTCATTTGAATTTCATCGGAAATGAAAATAAAAAGGATTTCCAATATAAGATACACGTTCATTTCCTTTAATCGGATTAATGTAATGAATACATACTATGAATCTATCCTTTATTTATTACATTTAAATAAAATAGCGACCGTTTCTGGATTTATTGTTGAAATAGCACATTTTTCGAAGAAATCTTACGAAAATGATGATGCATTTTTAGCAAACAACATAGGTTTTGGTATCAGTTCTCATCATGACGAACCACAACTATCTAGATTCGTCCAAAGTTGATTTTTTGAGTGAAAAATCAACCTACCCAAGTGCACAGCTTTGTGCACGTGTGTGCGTATTTATGTGTGTATTCGCATATATACATGCATATGTGCGCTTGAAATAGGTGCATATGCATATTTATATGTATATATGTATATGTCATTCCAGAAGAACCTTTCCTGCGTCTTCCAGAATTTCTGTTGCTATGCTATCCTCGCCTGGGGTTTTTACCGAATTTCAAATTTCGTAATGCAAAAAATACTTCGTCTTCTGTTATGTCTGGGATATCACTAATGTCTAAAGGAGTTTCAGTCTGTGGTATTTTTTTTTTTTTTTGAAGCGTAATAAGTTTCATTACATTCTTCAATTTATTTTTACCAGCTTGTCATTTGGTAATTTTACCGTTTCTGTCCTTCAATATTAGCATCTGTTGTTTGCCGGTATAATCCGTGAATCAAGCGTTTTCTTTTTTTAGACTCTATTTGATAGCCTCTATTTTTTTCAATGTTTTCTTCCTTTTTTTTTCTCTTCTCGTTCTTTTATTTATCAATTTGTTTTGTTCCTCTCCTTTCGTTTTGTCCTCTTCAGTTTTCACCTCCTTAATTCTCTTTTTTTTTATTTGTTCTAAGGTTGCTTTTGAGTATTTCATTTTGTATTACTTCCTTTTGTATTGCCAGCCATCTCTGCTGTTCCCTTCATTAGATTTTCTCTCTTTCCTTCCATGATACTTTTGCTATTCCACAAAGCCTGGAATCTGCTTCTATTGCCACCGAATATTGGATGTCCTTAACCTCTGTCTCTTGAGGGAATATTTCCTTCTAAGGAATAATTTCATTCCTTTTATTTTCAAGTTAAATTCAACTCTGTACCTAATTTGTTTCCAACGGTAGCGTCTTTAATGTTATTGATCTTGTCAACTATTAGCAAGTCAATTTCGTTTTTGTTACCCCATTTGGGTTTCTTCAAGCTGGTTTACGATCCTCTCGTTTTAAGATGAATATTTCAGTTATCTTCATTCTGTATCTTTCTGAAACATTGACGAGTGTGTCACCTCTCTCATTTCTCTGGCCTATTGCAAATTTACCTACACTATATTCCTCAACCTTTCCTTTACCAACCTTAGCATTAAAGTCACCCATCAGTATGGTGTAATTTGTCTTCTCGCGGTCCATTATCTTGCTGATGTCGTCGTAAAGCTCTTCAATCTCCCGATAAGAACTTTTCGAAGACGGTGCATATACTTGGATTACCTTAAGTGTGTATCTTTTGCCATTCTAACAACTATCCAAGCTATTCTGTCGGATATGCCATCGAAACTGATAACATTATGTCATTACGCAGCATTATTATGAAATGAAAACCCTACTTCACTGAATTTGCTATTTTCTCATACCCTCATAATAAAATAGATGATTATTTTCAGCTGTAAAAGCTTTTTCCCCTTTCTCTTTTCAGTGTCGGTGATCTAACTTATTCATTTATTAGATGAAGTATTACAAACCATTATGATTATTTTTTTGTTATTATTCACCTTCATCACAATTTTTATTGCTTTTGGAAATCTAAACTCTGTCTGCTTTCCTTTCGGCACTTAGTTAACCAAGCTACCCTTCAGCATAGAGGCTTGTGGGTTCGGTTCTTGCTGCGAACCTATTATTCATCCTGATCCCCGCAGTCAATTCATTTACTCACTGCTGTAAAAGCAAAGTGAGATGAGTTGCGATAAAAAAAAAAGGAACAAAAATTGAGACGAAGGTAAATGATAGCAAAAATATTAATCATAATGAATTATAATACTACATATACTAAAATAAATATATAAGTAAATTGGGTAGTTATCTATGAGACATTTCCACAATTCGCCTCTCGGTAATTAGCAAAGGGACCCTATAGAAACATGAGGGTGTCTAGCTTAGTGTCCAATTTCGCTCTAAAATGTTTGGGGTTTTTTCTATCCGCTTTTAACATGTACCATTATTGCAACAATAATCTATTCATTCATAATCACAATAAGAATTTAACTTAGTATAAGTCCATTTCAAGGGTTCATATTTCTGATGGATTGAACGTCCCTAGATTTCTTCAATGTATTTTCCTTCTTGATAAAAACACAGATTTAATAGAGTAAACTAAGAAAAGGCTATGTGGAATGAACATGAGCAATTGAAATATGAAATTTGAACAAACGACTTTACACGTAAAGCCACAATTTTTCAAAGGGTTATTTTTTTATTTCATTTACCTTCATTTTCAGTTTACTGCTTCCAGGGAGAGTCAAGAGGTATGGGTTAAAAAAAAATAATTCCCCTTTCTATTTCGACCAAGATAGTGAAGATTTATCCATTTTTTTTTCCTCAAATGACGAGCATAAGTATTTACGCAATGCATAAGAGAAAAGTACCTAAAAACTTCTGGGTAGAAATAATGGTTCTACTTCATAAAAAAAGAAGATAATCATAATTTAGCAACTTACCATTCTTTTACACTATTACCTAACGTATATGCACTATTTATAAAAATACTAACAAACTAACAGATACTGCAGGTTAAAATCAATCACACGAACAAGCAGGTTTCAGGAATGGCTATTTAACAATAGACCACCTATTCACAATAAATCAACTAATCGAAAAGTTATTTTGATACGACGAACCACTTTGTCTCGCTTTTGTAGATTACAAAAAGGTATCCGACTCATTGGAACCCACAGCAGTCCTCTTCTCAAAGCGCGAACAAGGTGTCAACGAGAATTGCGAACTAGTCATCCAGAACATACGAAAATTGTGCTGCAATAATCAGATTACAGAAAGATATTAATAAGATAAAGATAGGAAAAGGAGTGAGATAGGGGGATACAATATGTTTAATATACAAACTGTTTGCAGTTAACCTTAGAAGCATATTTTTGACAAATGGCAGTGAGGAAAGGGGAGAAAACTTGGACGGAGAAAATTTGAACAACTTGATATTTGCTGACGATACATTGATGACGACAAAGACTTCGAAAAAATTACAAAATATGTCGATCGATCTAATTAGGGAAAATAAAAAGATTGGTTTAAAATTGAACAAAAACAAAGACAGAAATTATGTTCAACGATAGAATCCCAAAAGAGACCATAAGAATAGAGAGTGAAACTTTTGAAGAAGTTCACTCAAGTCAGCAGATAAAGTTAGATTAAAAAAAAACAAAAAACACGAAAGCAAGATGAAACAGCGCATCACAGTCGGCTTGAAAGCATTTGGTATGAATAGAGACATATCAAAGGGCTACTTTGCCTGTGTGCTTAAAGCGTAAAGTGAACGATGAATGCATTAGTCACGGGGGCAAAACATGCAAGTTAATAAAACGAACCGAGAACCACCTCAGAATCACAGAGAGAGAGAGAGAGAGAGAGAGAGAGAGAGAGAGAGAGACATGCCAAGGACAAAGCAAAAATGGAGATGGGTTGAACACTTAGCGAGAAAAATTGTCAATAGATTGGGCGAAAGGTTGATCAGTTAGTGCCCATAGGACAGTAAAAGCAGTAGAAAAACACCAGATCTAAAATGGAGGGATGAGATGGAAAGGATTGCCGATAAGATGTGTGAAAGATCAGCACAACAGATGTTGTCGTGAAAAGGAGACGGAAAGGCCTTTGTCCAGGAGTGGACTTACAACAGCTGCAATTGTTACTAATGTTGATATGTATATGTGAATGCGTCAATGTATGTGGGTGTATGGGCATGCGTGCATGTGTGCACGTATTTTTATACTTGTACGTATAGGCACATCTGTATGCTTATATATATATATAGAGAGAGAGAGAGAGAGAGATGTACGTATAAGCATATGACTGCCCTCGCATGCATATACTTAATATAAGAAAATTACACACATATTATACCAGTATGCTTCCCATCAAAACAGAGTGATCGAATTTACATCAACAGATATTTGATCGAAAATCGATTAGGAAAATATAAGCAAAAGAAAATGTGCCGCTGCTGTTTGATAAATGATTTCAGTTATTCTAGCACGTGTTTTTTCGGAATCTTTTTCAACTTCTTTGGAGACAGTATGAAACTAAAGAGCACTCGGAGAGCGCATACCTGCGCCAACGCCATTGTTGATGAAAAAAAATTGATATTTTAGTAAAGCATCACATCACCTATGTCAATGACTTGGCTCTCGGCAACTACAGGCTCTTATCAAAACTAAAACTACCTCTGAAAGGGAGATTCAAGATCATGGGCGAGATTAAGGAGAACGCGACAAGGTAGCTCATGGCGACCCCGGAAGAGGACGTTATAGATTGTTTTGGGTGGAAGGGACGTTATGATTAGAATAAGAGGCCCCATATGGAGTATTTTGAAGAGGACTGAGATACCGTTACATTTGGCTATATATTTCCATCAATATTGAATTCGTATTTGAATCAGTGGCTAGTCCCATTTGAAAACCAGTTGTTGGTGTTCAAGCCTTCTTAAAAAACGGTATTTCGAAGGATGACTTTCAAGATAGTCGAATGTTTACCATGATCTTCATCTTACTCTACTTTATCTTCTTCGTCCTTTAGCCAAACCAATATATACACACACACATACGCACACATACACACACACACACACACATATACATATATAATGGATCTGCTACGTAAACACGCTTATATTTCTGTCCTTTTGGGGCTTCTTCAGACGAACTTCAGATTCGCCAGGAGAAACTCAAAAAGAACAGAAACATAAACGTGTTTGTTTAGTGAATCCATCATTCCATCATATTCAAAGCTCTACCATGGAGCACTTAACACCCATCACTCACTGGCTATTGAATTGATGATTTGTACTTTTGTATGTATGTATGTATGTATATATATATATATATATATATATATATATATATATATATATATATATATATATTAAATTTAGTATGATATCTTGTTCATCATCTCCAATCGTATTATATGTTATGTGCTTGAAATATGATTCATTTCATACTTGTTAATCATCGTTAAAAATTGGCAGATGTATTTGAATTTCTATTAGATGATCTTTTGCGAAAGAATATTCAATTTCTTTCAGTGGAAGAGTCCAAGGTTCCAAATGGTGAGTAGGAGATATTTTATCTGCAAAATTGTTACCTTTAAATGGAAGAGTCGAGTGTTATGAACAGGATAACAAAAAAATCACACTGTTATTAGTAGATTATATTAGTATAAGTGGGTATCCAAATATCGATACTCAAAGATCCAATTAGGATCGAACACACGAACAGCAAATTAACTTGCTGAAAATTGCAGCATGCGACCTGATCCGGGTTTCCTTTATGATTCAATAACTTGGGAGACTCTATTGTGTGTGTGTGTGTCTGTCTGTCCGTCTGTCTGTCTGTCTGTCCGTCTGTCTGTCTGTCTGTCTGTCTGTTGATTTTTCATTTCATATGATCTACACGTTAATCCCAGTGAAAAAAATTACAGATATTAAGGTTAGTTCAGCGACTAACACTTCGGTTGAATTCAACGTTTGGCGTTTAAGCAACTTCTGCTTCTGACGAGAATACGTTCAGGATTCACCGTTTCAGCGACCCCCGATTCGAGCATTCTAAATTCAGGGTCTAAGGTTTAGCTTCGGGGTTAGGGTTTAGGGTCAAGGTTAGGAGAAAAGGATGCAAAAAAAACATGGTATCAGGGAATTATGGCTCGCGAATAGCAACAAAAAGTAGCCAAAGATATAGCAGAACATCCAGAGGAAAGAACTGCTCTCAATTACTTACTGGAGAAATCGTATTATATTTCACTGCAAAAATCAAATTATCATGAAGGCTGATGGTCTCTTATACATGTTTGGTTTCAACGTTCACGTATTGCATTACACGCTGGTTTATACGAAGAGAATTACACGCTGATACAGACGTAGACCTCACGGAAAGTTGAAATCACTGAAACGATAGGCGCTAGATGCAGGTTCGATGAAAGTGGACCTGCTGAAAATGGATAAAACCGCATGTTTCATAACCAAATGTTTTTTTCTTTTTTGTAACCCCTTTTTAAGCTCCAAAATATATTAACTGAACAAATTTGTAGATTTCATTTTCGACCAGAAATGATAAAGACATTTTTTTTTCCTGTGAAGATATTCTTAATCATGTTATATCGAATTCAGGACCGAGGTAAGAAATTAACAGGTGATGAAATAGATGATCACTTGACTAATTTTGTTCTCTTTCAAAGAAAGGCGATAGAAATCTTTCTGGGTGTTTATGTAGTTAACACGATGTTTTGGACAATCTATTCTACGGCTTTCTTGTTTATAAAAGAGAAACAAGTAACTTTCTCAAAGTCAGTATATCTGAAGAAAGCCGTAGAATGGATCGGCCAAAACAGCATAAAGAAAAAAGATATGATCATCCGGACAACCCTTTGAATGTTAATGACCCTTCTGAAAACAGAATTGGAATTTTTTTGCGCAGCCGATTAGGCGTGGGCGTTCTTGCCTGGGTGTTTAGGCGTCATCTGATTTGGAATAATGCCATTTGGCGACTGAAGTTTTGGCAAGTCAGGAGAAAAGTGTTGACTGATTAGACAGCAATCAGTGAGATGAAACTTTAGAAAGGCTTAAAATCTCAAATCGGCAAAACTAAAATTTACTCCAAACAAACTGAGTTATGAGAGTAAATTCAAATAGAAAACGTCGGTTATTCTTTTTTTTCTTGACTTGGAGTTTCACTTACAGAACAAAGACATTTTTTCAATGAAGTTAAATATATTTCAGTGTTTCACCTTCAATGATGAATCAATCAATATTTTTTCCCTGATACCAAAAGGGCTTAAACCAAAATAGGTTTTGCGTCTAAACGCTCGTGCCGAATCGGCTACGCCAAATAGTACCAAATCCTCTCAAAACTATAGAAAGACATCCTATTCTTGCAGAAATATTAGGTAGAAGTTAGTTTCTGTTGGTAAGGTGCGTTGATGCAATGGTTGTAGAGAAACATGATTTCAGTTAATGCTTGAAAACAGAGACACGTTGTCCGACGTAAATTTTATATATATATATATATATATATATATATATATATATATGTATATATATATATATATATATATATATATATGTATGTGTGTATGTATATGTGTGATCTAACAAAGATACCCGGTGTCGCCCGGGAAAAGAAAGATCCAAATATATTAATACAGGTAAGCAAATTATATTTTACAGAGATTTCGTGGAATTAAATTCTTTTAATCAAATAAATGGCTGTCAGAAAATGGCCTATTGCTAAATGGATATTTTTTCTATTGAATATGTCTGACATATGAAAGTAACACTAACACCCTTACCCTTTCTTTTCCCAAAGTATCAGCAGCCATGCTGTTGATAATCTTTCATGAATAAAATCATTCTGATGAAGTTTAATGGAGCTGTGGTAGGTGGAAAGAAAACAAAATTTTAAAAATCAAAACAAGAAATAAATTTAGGCTTGGAACTTGCTGGGAACTCAGCCGGAAGTTATTGTGATTGATGGAGATACGTTAAATTTAAGCACATCACTAACGAAAAATGAATATTTGTTGTATAAAATGAAATAAATACTGTTTTATTCATATTGATCTACCAACGTATATTCAGATACATTCAGCAATAGACACAACTATATCGCCTCAGAGCATTGGTTAGCGAACTAGTTCTGCTGACCAATGCTATCATTGTGAATTCTGTCCATACCTCACTGAGCTAAGCTTACTATGCATATTTATATGGGTAAATGTATACACATACACACATAATGTTATATCATATCATCATATATTATCATATATTCGGTTTGTGGCACCGTGTATGTTTTTGATTAGCCGGGCCCGCGAACACAACATCTCAAAACATATCATATCTGAAATTAGCAGCACACCCCATAAGATAGCCAGAGCAATTAGTAAAAATCCCTACTTCACCACAAGATACAATTATCTATACACACCTTAAGAAATCGGGAGACCTCGTACACGCAATTCCATACAACCATTCCAGTTTTTTTAAAATGCTTACATCTAATTAGAAACCACCTCAAGAAATACAAAACAAAACTAGCCTTACTTGCAAATATAAAAACCTGCACACTTTGGATAAGAAATACTACAAACAAAAATTTGACTTACCTATGGAATCTCTAATCAGCGGAAAGTTGGCCTACCTTTTTCTCTAGTTTTAGAATCTGGCCCTTTGGATATCATGTAAAAGACTGCCGTTTACCATCGTTACTTTGACGACACGCTGATTCCATTCCTCCACTAAACAAGCCTACACATCCCAATGGCATAACTCAATGTAATGGAACCCCCTATCATATTCGCACAAGAAAGGGAATCCAACGCCCCATCACTGTTTTTTGACAACCTACTACATAGGACAAACAACAACATTAAATTTAGTGTATTCTGCAAAACCACGAACAAAGATGACCACGTAAATTTTTACTTCCAACACAAACCCAAGATAAAATCAGGATTAGTCATATGTTTCTACCACAGAACTCTCAGGAAATGCAGCCCCGTGTACCCAGATGAGGAAGGGAAATGCATAGAACAATCTTTTCGGTACCTCCAGTATCAAAGCTACTTCATACATAATGCCAGACATACACAAATTCCACAAGACTAAACATGAAATAAGAAAAATGACAAAAACATTATAAGGTGAATCACATTGATCCAGCGAGTACCAAACTCGAGATCAAACGAAACAAACTAAATATGCATATCACTATCAACGATTACAAATCAAATCAATAAACCACACAACAGTCCATCTTCTGCTACAGCTGGTATCAATGTAATACCATGCAATTACTGCCACAAGGTTTACATTGGCAGAAACTTCAAGATCCCCCGAACAGACAGACTTACCAACATAAAAAAACTTTAAAGTTTGATGATTTAAAGGCCACTGAAATAATTACAGCCACAGATTCAGCTTAGAGAAAGCACGTCTAATCAAGGACATGCACGATGCCACAAAACGAAAATACATCGAAGCTGCTCTTATTCTAAAATATATATATATATATATATATATATATATATATATATATATATATATATATATATGCAGCATATATGTTTGTGCATATGAGACTTTGTTCAAGTTTATAAACCGATCGAAGGCTTCAGACTTAACCATGACTCAAGTGTTCTAATATTGACGATGAGAGAGCTTCAATTTGTGAGGTTTTACTAATTTTTGATTTGATTAGAACTGTGACTCATGAATAAATCATAGCTGCAACATCAGGTTCACAGCAGCAGTAAAAATAATTCTCTGCTACATATTTCAGGTGCTGCACGATTACATCAATTTACATTTCTCTGCAGTTTCTTTTTAGCCTGCAAGGGAAAAGTGTGAACGTCACTGTTAGAATAGGAAGAGTGGAGTTTGGCCCTTCGCCAGCCAGTTTGTTTCTATTGTGTTTTGATGTTTCAATCTTAGACTATTATCCCTGGTCTGGTCTTAATCAAACTCTACTGATCGTTTTATAGTGTTTTACTACCCTGATGACTTGCATTGTGGCTCATATATTTTAGTTGGATACTAGGGTTAATATTATACAACTACTGCCACTGCTGACGTCATTCTCTAAACAACCTGCGAAACATTGCTCCACGGCGTAGCGTTCCTTGAGTCTTTGCTAAGGGTATCTTAGTATAGAGCAATAACACATTAGTGGGGCACACGGTGATGATCGAATTCGTTACAGTAGTTTGGGACTCTAAGTCTACCTTGATAATAATTGTTCTCACTGTTGATGCAACCCAACCAATATATATATATATATATATATATATATATATATATATATATAGAGAGAGAGAGAGAGAGGGGGGGTCCTTTTTTTTCAATGAAGTGGTCTTCATTTCTTCGACTGCCCAAGTGTCTATTTGTTTCTGTAGGGAGTCTAGTCTTAGTTCTTCACTATTTGCATTTGGCCCACGATTCTTGAATGTGGGTGGTCTTTGGGCGCCAGGGTGGTCCTCTTGAAAGCGGATCGACTTCCATGTGCAAGTGGCCCCTACGTGCACACATGATCAGTAATGTGGGCCAAAACAAGTAGGACAAGGGGGTGGTGTTAGGAGTGACTGCACTCTTCAACATCCCCACCTCAGTTTTTGAAATGCTACTCTAGATATGAAAAAGGTTGCGATGAATCAACATCATCTCCCGCTGAGACTTGAGTGGTAATATCAATCTATTTATCCGTCTAGATAGATAGATAGATCTGTAGCTTAATGATGAAAACAGCATTCATTTTACAGAAAGAATCTTTATTTTTTTCAACATAATCTCCCTGTTGGAGCATTTAAACCAAAGCTAGTCCATTAATCATATTGAACAAATACTGTACAGTGAATATTTACGATCGAAATTAAGCTAATAATTATGTCTAAGGCTACAGACTAATTGGTCCGCTTTTATTGGATTGATAGATATTAGCATATAAGTCCCAGTGGGTATGATATTGATCAATAGCAATCTTTATATCCTGCTTGTCGGTAGGTGTTGTCAAAATAAATTGACGAACCCTAACCCTAACATTAAGTGAGGGGGCTTGCTCAAGATCAATTTTGATAAAACAACATTCATGGTACTGAAGCAATTTTATCGCCGAAAGCGTGTAAGACCAGCATGCTAAGTATGTTTTTTCTATATGTACTGCTCTCTCTCTCTCTCTCTCTCTCTCTCTCTCTCTCTCTCTCTCTCTCTACTCATATACATTTCTGCGTGTGAATATGTGCGCCTATCCAAACGTTTGTGCATGTGTGTCTGTATCAGATTTTTCGTGAACGTCTGTGTGTGTTTTGTGTACAACCTGTTGTATATTATTGCATGAAGAGATGGGTACAGCCAATCAAAACCCAATGCTTAAAGGGATCAACCGGAAGCTTCTTGTATTTTTTCTAATTAACGCATTTTAGGAGTACCTTAATTCAATATTTCTGGCCACAATACACCGTCCGATAGGAGATGGATATACACCAAACGTTATCGAATATATATATATATATATATATATATATATATATATATATATATATATATATATATATATATATATATATATATATATTGTCAAAAGTTTACCAAAATAGGAAAAGCATTAGGAAACTGTTTTTCCTTTGAGGAAATCCCATGACATGCGTAGCTGAAAGTCTGCACTCCAATTAGAAGATGTATCAGCTTGGTCAGTACTTAGATGGGTGACTGTTTTCGGAATACCAGGTGCTGTAAACAAGGATGATGAAGTGTGTGATGGCTCTTCGGATCCTGACCGCCTCTATGTCTATTAGACAGATCACTAGCCGAGATTAGAGAAACTAATGATATGTGAAGCTCCGATGGGTTGATAACATAACCAGCATAACGACGCTCAGATGAAATAAGATCCAGGGTATATGTTTATGATTCTACAAAAGCAATATAGAATCCTTCACCACACAAATAAAAATTGAATATCGCACAAGATGATGTCTTTATGCGATCTGCTTAAATAATGAGGTCACAAAAAGCTTTTGGGCATCGAGAAGACTTCCTGTTCCCGCAAATGTCACTAGATACTACTAATGCGAAAACTAAACACATGTCATTATTATTATTATTATTATTATTATTATTATTATTATTATTATTATTATTATTATTATTATTGCTAGTTGTAAAGTGTTTATCTATATGATGGACGGAGTGACTTTATCTATTTGTTTCTCTGTATGAATTGACTCTTTCTTTACGTGAGAGTTTTGTTGACAGAATATATCTCCCACCATTAGATACAATGGACCTTCCCACTTTAATATGTTCTGTCACTTTTTTCAAAAAACCTCAGATAAAATTGAAGAAAGGTGAGTATTTATTTACAGTATTAATAGCTTTCAAGTAGCGAGCAATAAAGTCTTATAGTAGGAGAATTAAATGAACTACTCGAACTCTGCGGAAACGCTGGGAAATATTCTAACTATATATACATATATATATAGAGAGAGAGAGAGACAGAGAGACAGAGAGAGAGACGGACAGACAGACAGACAGACAGACAGAGGGGATGATAAATGTATAACTAATATATATTTCAAATATTCTAGTGCGCTGTGATGGGACAAAAGATTCATTGTTATTATAATATTACACACACATATATATATATATATATATATATATATATATATATATATATATATATATATATATATATATATATATATATATATATATATATATATATATATATAAGGAGTTTTCGGGCGCAGTAAATTTGATATTGAAATTACTATGCCTTAAAACTAAAACAAAAAATTTCTCTTCCCAATTTTTTTCTCGAATTTATTAAACCATTATTGTAGAATTTAATGATGATAAAAATAATAATGATAATAATAATAATAATAATAATAATAATATATATATATATATATATATATATATATATATATATATATATATATATATATATATATATATATATATACGTAGTTGTAATTCGGTACGAGTTATCCGACAAAAGTCGTCAGTAAGAATTGAATTGTTTTATTCACATATATCCGTGATTTTTTTTCTTCATGGTTAATAATTAGTTCTTATCATAATAGATTGTAAACCAATCAATAAGTGAATGCAGCAAGCGGGCTCAAAAAGAACACAAAAACAGACTCAACAGGGTAGCGACAATCTCACCCTAGGAACTGTGCAAACGACTTGGGTTCAACCATCTAAACAAATGCTATTACTGCAAAACAAATATTGTTTGTGAAAACGAAAATAATGAGAAATTCTGGAACTATCAGATTCAAACTGACTACACAACATACCCGGGACCCGATAACTAGAAATGCTTTAAAATATGAGAGGTTTAGTCATGCCCGTTATAGTTCGTGCATTTGGAATAGTACCAAAAATATTAAAATCGAGTAAGGATCAAAGCTATCCAGAGCTTGGAGGTGATGGGGGTCAGTGAGGATCCCGAGATAGGTGATAGAGATTCAAGGAGACTTGCTATCACTCAGTCCTCATCGATAATCACCAGACATCCAGTAGGAACTTGAAAAAGCATAGAATAGAGGTGGTGGTGGTGGTGGTGGTGGTGGTGGTGGTGGTGGTGGTGGTGGTGATGATGATGATGATGATGATGATGCGTAACCACCACTTTCACTGTTTTCTTAGCCTCTCAGAAGTATTTCGATAAGAGAGAAAGTGTTTGAGAAAAACAGAGAGCAAATTAAGAGAGAGAGAGAGAGAGAGAGAGAGAGAGAGAGACGGATAATACGTCAGACGCGATTAGATTATGGAACAGACGAAAGAAGGAATGAAGAAAGAAAGAGAATATAGCGAGCGAGAGAAAAAAAGACAGAAAGAAAGAATGAGAATATAGCGAGCGAGAGAAAAAAGACAGAAAGAAAGAAAGAAAGAAAGAAAGAAAGAAAGAAGGAAAGAGAATATAGCGAGCAAGAGAAAAAAAGAAAGAAAGAAAGAAAGAAAGAAAGAGAGAGAGAGAGAATATAGCGAGTGAGAGAAAGACGTTTCAAAATGATTGGAGCAAACAATGAATCCCGTGGCGAAATTAAAAGAAAAATGTACAGCAAAATGGAACAATAAAGAAAAATTGTACAAGACAATACATCCAGGGAAATACTGCGGAATTAAACATCAAACTATATTTTGAAACTATTCTTCGGCTTATAGGGTCGAGGTTCTTTTCTTCTCCTTCCTCTACTTACCGCTATCCGATCACAACTTTTGTACGTATTATCTATTTATTAATTTTGAATTTCTAACATCTTTATCTTTCCAAAGTACAACATAGAAATTGCCAATTCTGTTCGCTCCTGTCGGGAAAAAAAATGACTATTTTTGACTCGAAAATCTGACAAAATAGAAAAATCTGAATTTTTCAGAATTAAAAAAAATTATGAATTCTATTAACGATTTTGGGGGGAACGTATTCTCTTGTGGCATGTTTTATTTGTTTGTTTTTTCAATTTATCATGAAACAGTTATTATTAGGCTATGGTCATTTATTTAACGGCAAATAGAAAGCAGTAAGCCCATATATTTTATCTATTGTATCCAACAGTCTCTTCTGTTTTAATTTCATGAATTCAATACTTTAAAAAATTAAGGTCAAAATTGTATGGTAACATTACACTCGAAAAAAATGTAGACCAAGATTTTTCCGATTATTTTCAAAAATTCAATAAAATTTTAACAGATTTAAAAGTGTTTCAAAGGCCTAACTGATAATTACCAGATGATTTCAGTAAAGCGATATGACATTATTTTAGTGATTAACAGGTATAATGTTTTTATTTTTCTGAAAAGTTGGATTTACAATTTTAAAGCCTTTTAACGTTTCACCTATGAATGATATTGAATCAATAAACAATTTTCCTAACGCCAAAATGTCTGTCACCTAATCAGCAACGCCAAATCGTCTGATTCCATTGTCAGATATGTTTAAGAAAATTAACGAAATCAACATTTAACATTTACATTTTTGGCTCATTGATGAGATTTGTTATCATATAATGTCACGTAAAATGCCCCTTCCCCTTTTTTTTTTCTTTTTCAGGCGTCCCCTTTTTCGTTTTTCTTGTTGGTCCCTGTCCCCCTTTCTGTCCTTTCAAAACCTATTTTTCCCCACACCCAATATCGGCCCCTTTCACTTTTTTTCACCCCTCTAATCTTGTTGTCTTTTTGGGTTCTCCATCCAAATGTTCTTTGGACGTTCATTAACGTTTTCTTTGTTGATAAACCCATCCTAATTTTTTTTTCCTCTCATCTTTTTTTTTTCTTCTTCAGACTTTTTTTTATCTTCTTGTTGTGTCATCCGTGCATTTTTTTCCGCCCCCTAAAATTTTGCCCCATTTTCTCTTTTTTGGGTACTCCCCCAATATGTTTTTTTTGGGGGCTGCTCCTCAACTTTTTTTCTTTCTGGTGTGCCCTCAACATAAATTTTTTTTTTCTTTTTGTTGTCCTCTCCAATTTTCTTTCTTTTTCAGGCGTCCCCTTCTTTTGGTGCTCCCTATTTATTATGGGGGTATCCCCCCCCCACACCAATGCATAAAGGGAAAAAGAATAAGGTATTGAATTACCCATCCAGGAAATTGTCAGTGCACTCAGCGTGATAAAAAAAAGTACAAATACCAGGCAACTTGGAAACAGGTGCGATTAAATAGAATGAGATAAAGAAAAAAGTAGATAAAGAATATTCCAGACGAATAAGAAAAATATTGGAAAGAAAAAACCTCTATGGCAGAAACCTGATCGAAGGAATAAATACCTGGTTAGTTCCCATCGTGAGATACTCCGGACCCTTTTTAAACTGGACAAGATAGGAGCTCAGGAACTTTGACTACAGAACAAGAAAGCTGATGGCAATGCATAAAACATTGCACCCGGAAGACGATGCTGACAGATTCTACATAAAAAGAAACGACTTATTAGCATCGAGTAGCACATTGGCTCTGCAATTAAGGGACTAGATTTCACTAAAAAGAGTAGGGGGATATTAATTACAGCAATCAGAGACAGCGATGTTTCCAACAGTGATACAAGAGAACTAGGAAGCGCTAAAACGAGTAACGGAAAGTGAGGAGAAAAACAACTTACACGGACATTTCAAAAGACAATCCCAATGCATTGTAGCACCAACGATATGGACCTGGTTGCATAAAGGGAACCTTAAGAGTAAAAATGAATCGCTCCTAATAGCCTATGCGAAGGCTATGATAGATAATACACAGAGAAACAGCGAGTGTAGATTGTGTGGAGATAGAGATGAGACTGTCAACCATATTGTAAGAGTGTAGCCAACTAAACCAGAAGGAATACAATAACAGGCTTGACTGGTGTGGGTTCATCCACGGGGGACTGTGCAAGCGACTGGAGTTCGGCCGTACAAAACAGTGGTACTTGAACAAACTAAAATTTGTCAGAGAATGTGACACACAAAATTCTCTGGAACTACGAGATTCAAACGGATCACCCAATCAAAGCCGGAATAACACATGTAGTAATAAACAACGAAAACAATACGTGTAAGATAGTGAATTTCGTTATCCCCACAGACCATAGGGTGAAGCTGAAGAAAAGTGATATGCTGGATTATGTATGCAAACCTTTTCAAGAAACTAAAAAAAGCTGTGGAGTATGAAATTGACAGTAATGCCAATTGTGGCTGGAGCACGAGGAACGATCCACAAGAACCTAGAAGAGAGACCGGAAGAACTGTGTGACTATTCAGATGACGGTACTACTAGAGTCGTCTATAATACTGAAGGGAGTCCTGGAGTACTGAGACGATTTGTTGTCACTTAATCGCTAGTGAAGTCCACCAGCCGCTGCTAATGTGAAAATTCTCTTATCCCTTCCTATATTTTATTGAACTTCCTGAATTTCTTTTCTCTCCTATCCATTCCTAGACTCTTATCAAAATACCTAACTTCCTTTTCAATCTTCTCTATCACTACCCTCGTGAATCAAAATACCCAATTTAATTTATGTTATTACTTAGAGCGTAACACTCGAACGCAGAAATAAACAACACTGTATAGTTCTGCAATAAATAAAAATCAGATATATTTCATCACGGGAATTGCATATCCTATAATTTTTGTCGCTTTGCAATGAATATTCTAGAAATAAAACTTAGACTGCAGCCATTGCATTACAATATAAGATAAATCCACTGTTGAGGAATACTTTTTTTTTCAAGAATAAAATTTATTAATAAATAAAAAATCATTTATTGATAAAACTATTTTTTATGAAAATAATTCAGCACGAGGAGAGGAAGATTTTAAAGAAAACATATTTCATCTACTTTTTTAATCTACAAAATATGAATTTAGGTAAGTGTGTTTATTTCTAACCGGAGATTTTTTTTTCATTGATAAAGGTAAAACAAGAATCTATCCTGAGTATGAATAAATACGGATTTTAAAATTTTAATTTGGCTGTAAAATTCCGAAAAATATGCTTTTAATTGAAAAGATGACTTTTCAACTTCCATATTTCTGAATGATTGATTTCGATTTAAAAAACAAAAAAAAAAACAAACTATAATTTGGCGAATAAATTGATTGAAGTGAATCAGTGGCTGATGAATGAGAATCAAGATTCTATTTTTTTAACTTGGGTAACCGATCGGTATCCATCGTCAGCATAAATTCTCCCAAAGAGAAGTAAAGTTTTTGAATCGGAACAAACTAAAATCTTTACTTGTGAAATCTACGATGTCCCTAAAGGCGGGAACATTTTGCTATCATGCTCACGTTAACTCATGTGAGTTCAGGTGAACGTTAGAAGTATGTAAGCCAGTTTAACGCTAATTTGAATAACAGTACACACTGCTGTAACGACTGCAAGTCGAGTCTTACGATGCGCCCTTGCTGGTCTCCTCTCGCGATTTCACCTCACACATTTTGTTTCTGCACACATTTGCAAGATAGGTTATTCAGTTACCACTTGTAGAATCCCGTGAGGTGACACGATATAAATGTGAATCCTACGGCTGATTCTTATGGTTTTGAGGCCTCATGAGCTTGCATGGGTTCACGGGACGTGATAGCAATATTTTCTCGCCTTTTAGCATCAGATGTATTTCTTGAATATTCATACAATTTTTTTTCTTGGGGACTGGGGTATTTAAAGACTCAGAGGGGTTTTCTCCTTGATGGATTCCCCTCCAACATTTAGTGGAAACGCAGTAGGAGAACTACTATTCAAAAATTCTTTGACTCCCCCTCTATTTATGCCCCGAGGGCGATTCAGAATTACCCCCCCCTTCCGTCAGCTACACCTGTCCTTATGTGTTGATCTCTATGCTTTCAAATCATGATCAGGAAACATTGTATATATCATAAGATTTGATTAAGGGCCGATTGTCTACCTCTCTCTTGCTCTGTTTCTGCCTCTCTCCTTCTCTTTCGCTCCGTTTCTGCCCCCCTCTCTCTTACTCTTTCTTTATCTTTCTCTTTTTCTAACTCCCCCTTCTCTCTCTCTCTTTTGTACGCACACACGTGAGTATGTGTGTGTGTGTGCATGTATGCAGATAACTAGACATGAATAAATGGGGGGGGGATATTGTGTTTTGTCTATACTGCCAGAAGGCCAGAATAAGGAGCACCCACGCATCAAAATCACACACTATATATTCTGAGATAAACTCTCTCAGCATCACTTAATAGAAGGTGACTGATACACACGGGCACATGCATGCATGCACACACACACACGTGCACATGCGCACACATGCGCGAGCGTGTTTCAGAGGCGTTCTAAAGGTTGGTCGTAGTAATTTTTCAACTGGATGATATTGTCAAATTATATAAAACATGCAAGCACACATACTGGTGGATATATTTTCCTCGCATTGAAGGTGAAAGGGTCATTTTGTTCGAAACTTACTAAAAGCCACGAAGTCGAATGCCGACTTCCTCGGCTGGAAGATACATACATGAACACACACATAGACACTCATAAATTGTATATATATAAATATATCATTCCTCCTTTAGGGTTGAGCATTGTTAAGTCGGGCACCCGTCTATCACTACCTTATGCAATGCCCTTCCAACTCTAGAACTGAGCGGTTTGGTGGACGGGGAATTATGCTTAAGTAAAAATATATTGCTTAGTTCGGCCTTACTGGATGTTGGATAGTCTATAGCCTCATTAAAGAGTTGTAATACAGCGAAACAACTGTCTGTGGATGACAGAATTATCAATTTATATATATATATATATATATATATATATATATATATATATATATATATATATATTATTGTTGTATATATATATATATATGTATATATATATTATTTTTGTATATATATATATATATATATATATATATATATGTTGTATGTTGAGATAAGATACTTTCTTTATAAATTTGCTTTAAAACTCGAGATGTATGAATGCTGGTAGAGTTGCTGTTCACCTGGCTAAAAAAATTTCGGTTTATCCGCTCGAAGGCATTCAAATTTCCAAATGAGATAATCAATCTTTAGATTGAAGACCCTAGAATCATGAATGATTGGCTGTGCACAAACGTCTGCTTTTCGGTTCGCCAGAAGAGTTTATGAAGCTGAGAAGGAAAAAAAACCGGGGCTAGTTGGTACATTTTCACTTAAATGGCTGTAACTTCATCAAAACGCAAATATGACCAAACGTTACAACAGAAAAGAGACTTCTTCTAGATGGGTGGTATGAATATGAATCATTTGTCAAGTTTATTACATCCTCATTTAAACATTTGGGGACAATGTGTACGAATTGACACCACCAGTGGGGATATTCGGTACAATATGCTTGGGAAAGTTAGTAAATTCGTTAATTGGTATAGATGTGATTAAGATACTGTTATAATTTAGAAATATAAAATTTCAAACCAGACAGAAGAATGCATTTGAGTAAAAATTGAGGTTTTAGGACTATAATGACCCCCTGATTGGACAAGTGAAATCACATGTGAGTGGACCTCAACGATAAATTGTAATAAGGCGGAAGATGGGGAAAAAAACAATAAGAGAAGAATGACGAGACCAATTACTTGTTCGAAATTTGTTTTGTTATTTTACAGGCTTTACGTTTTTTTCCTCTGTCTCAATTGCATACAATTACAGCGTACCAAGTAGCCAGGCTAATAATGTAACAACGAGCCCAAAACACATTGTTTTCTTAACATTCTGTTCCAAGAAAAAGTTCAGACTAGAGAAAAAAGTTGCCAGAGCAAAAACCGTTTTTCATGAAAAACTATTCGTGCTTACAATTCGTATGACTCAAACTTAGGAGAAAAATAGCCGAATTTTTTCCTTCTCAAAATGAGGCCAACAGTGGTGCCATCAAGAGGAGAAAACAAAAATTAAAGCAAATGATTTAACCTGTCTCTGTGTCCAATTAGCCCCGGTCTCCCTTATTTGCGAAAATGTTATACAAGAAACGATGTATGTACGTACACATACATGTGCAGACTCAAATACATTTGAGTCTGGACAGATGGGTCTGTAACCTGATACGTATTTATAGGTAGAATTTTATACCTGCGCCGAATAATATTGGATCTATGTAACTAATCACCACTACATCAAGTGGGATGATAAGAAAGGAGAATATGTTGGAAAATAAGTACGTGTGTGAAATAGACGTTTTTCTCATCTTTGAGCTATATACTTGCACGTTATTCCAGCTCTACTCCAAAACAACTTAACTTCAATAATGATAAGTTGTATGTATCGAGCACTCTAGGAAATAAATCCATTACATATCACAATTGGCTTTATATCATTGATTATTATTATATTAAGTTATACTGCTAGTCTGATTTGTACCATGTACTAGGTATGTATGTGTGTATATATATATACATATATATATATATATATATATATATATATATATATATATATATATATATATATATATATATATATATATATATATCACATCTCTTCAATGTGGCTATAGACTTTCCATTATCCCATCCAGTATCGCGAGGCAGAATTGAAACCTTCACTTCAGACCCGTAGGCCGATATCCTATCTCTGGACTACGGAACTGGAATTTAAGCGTTATATTTGAATTATACAGAAATCCCTCATCCACCAGTGTGCTCAATTCCTATTGAAGAGCATTGCATGAGCTTACAGTGGATGAGTTACCTCACTTGCTCAACCCTGAATAGAGGAGCAGTAATCATATGTGTGTGTGTGTGTATATTGATATATGCATGCATGTATACATGGATATTAGTCACATTTGTTAGTCACTAAATAGAAACCGTAATGCAACCATATTGCAGTATTTTGCATTGAGGTGATCAGTTGAAAAGATAGAACATCTTTGATCAATAGATAAGTTACTTATGTCGCCTTTTGTTGGACTGTGATCACTAAAAAAGTTTGAATATTCAAAAACAATCGTGAATGCTCCCGGACACAAATAAAGGAACCAATTTTGCATAAGCTTAACTTTCAAATTAAACCCATCATTGAAAACTGATTTGACGGGGCGAGGGGGCTCTTTTCTAGGCCTAATTAGGAGTAAATTATGGCCCTCTGATTCCATTAGTGCGGCCTGTACGCGTGATACATTGCCAGCCAACTGCACCAACTTGGAAACTGAAGAAACCTATGTTGACAGTTTTGATGGACAATTTCTAATATATGTATGCACTTCTAAAACAAGATATAAATAAAACAGGAATTAGAAATGTGAATGTAAGATATGATTACACCAATATCTATTAGTGTAATGCACTTTCAAACGATGTAAGTGAACACACTGAGAGAGATAGATAGATAGATGGATAGATAGATAGACAGACTGACCGATGGTTAACAACCATTTAGGGACCGGGTTCGGATACTGTAAACATTTGTAAGATAGAGTATGAAATCCAGACACACATATACAAACATACATAGACACACATAAATACGCACACATGCACACACATATTCGAATACAGGTATGTGTGTGTGTGTGTGTGTGTGTGTGTGTGTGTGTGTGTGTGTGTGTGTGTGTGTGTGTGTGTGTGTGTGTGTGTGTGCAAGTAAAGAAACACTCAGGAATCGACAATATTAAGTTTTTCGCCGCAGTCTGAAGCGGCATATTTGCTGGTAGGAATGGAATAAATTTGCATGCATTCATACACACACACACACACGCGCGCATATATATATATATATATATATATATATATATATATATATATATATATATATATATATATATATATATATATATATGCATATGTGCATATGGGACTGGATACAAAGGTTTTGGGCCAGTGTTTCTGCGGTTCAACAACCTGAGGCAAATTGTTGATTCGTCAAATTATGAAATCTTGGGTTTCCACAGGCAAAAATGTCTTCAGATAAAAAATTTTCTCCACAGACTGATTGAAAGACAGAGAAATAATGTGTAGCAAGTCTTGAAGTCATACCATAGAAGCTCTTGTCCTTTTCTTGTGTGAAGATCTAACTAGGGTAGTGTTGCCAATTTTATTCTCACGTTTACATCGAAAATTGAGTGAGAACCATCCCGGAAAACTCAGAAATATTTAGATTCAAGAGATAAGTATCAACAACGTAAGAAAAATATTACATATCATTACTGAATTAAATGTTACTTCGATCATTTGAATATTTATTTAATAACAATATTACATGATTCATTTAAAATAATGCTTATAATATTATTATGAATTAAATAAAAATATGACTTCTTTCATCAAAATGTAATCTAAATAACAATTCCTGACAGCTGGGTGCATCAAAAAACATATAGATTTAGATTAAAAAGATCCAAATTGAGATCATTGTGCTAAGGACGTAACTTCTATTTCGGTACGTCAGTCAGTCAGTGACGGCAATCTATGTGCATCTTTAAAAAAAAAGGTCAAAATTTCGATAAATGATTGCAAAATGCCAAACTATTGAGAAAAATGAGAAATCAAGAATTCATACATTATTATTTATAAAGAATATTTTTTTTATCAGCGCGTGTATGAGCTTTAATATCCATGTATATAAAAGTTCTTGTTTGACTATCTCTGTCTTGGTGTATATATAATGTATTTAGTATTTACTACTTACATGCTTGTCGTTTGAATGTTCGTCTCTATCTTTTCCTAGATTTGAAAACTAACCCACACCACACACACAGTCATGCACACGTATGTATATATCTCTTTTTTTCTCTCCTTCCAGACATATCCTTCTCTCCCTTTATATATATATATATATATATATATATATATATATATATATATATATATATATATATATATTTGTAGTACAGAAACAGCTAGATCAATCTATGATAAATAGATAGATATATACGTAAATACATAATTAACATAAGAACATTGAGGATACACACCTCCCACTTTTTGCATGCATATATATATATATATATATATATATATATATATATATATATATATATATATATATATCGATTTGCTCCCGAATAATATCATTGTCGAGAATTAGTTCCTAATGAATTGTCTTCATAATTATCATATTCTGTCGGATATAAACTGTTCATTTACATATATATATATATATATATATATATATATATATATATATATATATATATATATGAGAGGGAGAGAAAGAGATGTACTTGCTTGCACCCACAGGTAGACACACACAGAGATAGATTTCGTGTGACTAGTATTTTCACATATCCTTCTATTTAGTCTGCCTAACCAGAGATCTTACAAATCCACTCAACACTTCCCAGTCAATTCAGTGGAGTTACGTTTCCATCAAAATTTAAATCCACCCTCTTTCTTTCTCTTTCTTCCTTTCCCTCTCTCTTTCTCTCTCTCTCTCTCTCTCTCTCTCTCTCTCTCTCTAAATATATATATATATATATATATATATATATGTATATATATTTATATATATAAATATGTGTGTGTGTTTATATATATATATATATATATATATATATATATATATATATATTTATATATATAAGTATGTGTGTGTATATATATATATATATATATGTGTGTGTGTGTGTGTGTGTGCATTTGGAAAATATACATCTATATATTAAAAGAATAACTTAACATAATTTCCCTTCAAAAAAGCCAGCTAACACGATTGACTTGGACATGAAGTTAGGAATCAGACACTATTCTACTTTTTTTTTTACTCGGTCTTTTGAATGGAGCTGAAAATCATAAGCCGGCCAATAGAGGGCGCCAAAACCTGGGCCGCCATTCTCGGGGTGCAGTATAAAAGTAGAGCAGAGAATGGCGCGCTTGTCGCTGATTGGCTGCAGCAGGAAAGCGGCATTTTCCAACAATGGTTGACCTTTTTCGTAACAAGGGTCAGTCAGATCATTGCATGTAAGACTGGCTGTCAGGGGAAAGGAATTTGAAAAGGAAAAGACTGCCAGTTGAAATTGTATGAAAGAAAAATAAAAGAATGGCTTCGTGTAGCCTTGTATTCGGGGTAGATGGATAGATATAAAGATATGGATAATCTGATATAGATATGAATATATTAAAATGCATATAAAGAGAAGGAAAGGCGTAGAGATGAGACAGATGTATAGATATAAGTGAACAGACTAAGATGAACATTATATACATACATATTTATATATATGATAAAGTGCTAAAAATTCACCTGTACTGTAAAATGTAGAGAACTACGCATTGTAGAACAGAAACAAAGGCATGTCCAAAATCAGCAGGTCTCAAATTAACTATGGCACATTTTTTTTTTAACAAATTTTGCAAAATGAAAAAAAATTGTTGAGGGGACATTTTTTTTGGAAAACTTTTAGTTTTGTTTCGTATTTTCATACAGAATTTACTCAAAAACTATTAGAGTTATATCTCTAAAACTGTTTTTAGTAATCAACATTATCATGGGAAGTTTTTTCACCATTGAAGGGGGTTTCAATGCCTTTCTGAAGTTTCTTTTAGGGCTCTCTTTTGTAGGATTCAAAATCATGGTAGTTCAATAGCCGAGTGGTTAAAGGCTCAAAAAGTGTAATTCAAACATAGACAGATGAAAATTAATCAATCTCTTTTTATTCTATATTTTCACTCAATTATAGTTTCAAACCTTCCAAGAATTGGTCAGTTTCGATGAAAGTTTCAGAGACGATTCCAATTGCAATGTAGCTATAATACTAAACTGCGGCTATAAATTCCATGTATAATAGGTGACCATTGGCGTGAATTTCTTTTTCTCTCATTTTAATTAATTCTTGAGGTTTTTGGTGGATATGCAGGCCTACCTGGGGTTACATGCTGGCCCGTGCGGATCTGCTCGTGTGTGCTAGCTTAACTAGTAGAGGGGAGGGATGTTTTGTTTAGTTTTTTTGATTCCATGAAATCTCTATATAAATATTACTTGCTTTTCAGTGTTGTTAGATTGAGTGGTATTTTTCCTGACAACAGCAGAAACCCAGGAATTATACCAATATTTGAACCTCTTATTTGTTCGTCTGTGTATCTTACCCGTTGAAACTACAAGGCCTATCGACCTAATGTTTCACATATAGACTGAGAACAGGTCAACATCTCATTTAGACTATGTGAAGTAGATCTTGGAGGTCATTCAAGGTCATTTTCCAACCAATTTTTGGTTTTAAATATCGGAAAGAAATATGAAAAACTTTCTCCAATAATTCGTTTTTCGAACGACACAAACTTTTGTTACAATAAAATTGATTTTATACAATTTTGGATAGCTTTTCGTCAACGAAACAACAGTAAGTATTATTATTATTATTATTATTATTATTATTATTATTATTATTATTATTATTATTATTATTATTATTATTATTATTATTATTATTATTATTATCATTATTATTATTATTATTATTATTATCATCATCATCATCATCATCATCATCATCATCATCATTATTATTATTATTATTATTATTATTATTGTTGTTATTATTATTATTATTATTATTATTATTATCATCATCATCATCATCATCATCGTCATCATCATTTATAGTAATAGAGCACCCGTGCACGCTCATACACGCAAAACCATTGTCTCTACGGAATCGGCTCCATCCTCCAATTTCACTTAAGTTGATTAGCAACAAGTGTAAAATACAAAAAGTAAAATTTTGAAGTGAACCTAAATCTTTGAAAACAAGTAGATGTTACGATTTCCTGTTTTCAATTTGACATTTTTATTATATTTATATGCAAAAAAAGAAGAAGAAATAGCAAACATCAAAAACAATTTAGTTCGTAGTCAAGTATTTGTCACTCATTTAAGTCACAGGTTTTCCGTAGATCTTCAGATTTCCTGATATCAAAATATGAGGAAAAGGAGAATAAAATATTTTCAAAAAAAGAATAGCTATTTGTAATCCAGCATTTTTCACTTATATTTGAGTCACATCTAGAGATTTTACCGACAAAAAAGTGAACAAAATTCAACACAGAACCAAAAATACGTAAATATTTCATTTGATAAGACATCTTACGCTAGATTAAGTAATCTATTGGGTTTTTTTTTTGGTTTTTTTTTTTGGTAAATTTTTTTTATTTAGATGAGTCCATCCTAAAAAAATCAATGAAATATGTGATCCAGCATTTATAATTTACATTGGCACAAGATCTGACATAATTTTATTAAGTAATGATAAAATTAATCGAAGGTAATTTTCGTAGGAACATTTCATATAAGTTATATAACGATGAAGACGGAAGACATAGATACCTTCACACACTTTCTGCAAGAAATTCGGAAATGGTTCACGCCTTAATCTTTACGAAGTGTAAGAAACTTCTTCAAAAACAATATCATATGTTTATAAACACAGGAAACTAATTTTCTTTTTCAGATCTTTATCGAATCATTCTTCTCACGAATGGGATTAAGATTTAATTCAATACTATAATTTTTCAAACAAGTTTTATGCGTTCTTCAATCACATATTGCTTCACTACCGAACGTGTTTGGAGGTAGCATTCACTTAGATGAAAGTAAATATTAATTCAGCTCTGTTTTAAGGTTACTTCCTTTATTAATTGGTAATATTGTTTAGGTCTTTTTAAAATATTTTCTCTAATTGAATAAGATCAGGGCCGATTCTTCCATTTACAACAGGGGTGGGAGTTCAAAGCTTTTTTTTTTTTCTTTAAATATGATTATGAGGTGAAAAGAAGAAACATCTTTTAGCCATTTCAGTATTTTGAGATAATATGAAATTTTCAAACTTTCACCACTGTATAAGTCGTTATTTTCCGTTCGTCTCACGAAAGTAAGGCAGTTCATATATTTCTGTTCTTAGTAAACAATCATCATCATCTTCATCATCATCATCAGTCTTTTAACGTCCGTCGTTGGACATGGACCTTCCCTAGGATTCGCCACATTTCTCTATCATGGACGTCACGGAGCCAGTATTTTCTGAATTTATCTAGTTCATCTCTCCATTTTGTTTTTTTGTTAGCCTCGGTTAAGCAGTTCTGTATTGTTAGTTCAGTTCCTCTCATTTCTCTAACAGATTCATATCGTTGGGAGACCATTTTCTGATTTCGTGGTCCATCACATTTTTGTCATTTTAAACCATTGACCACTTTTGTTAAGGAAGATAATGCGAAGATTGATCTTTCAACTTTTTTTATCATGTTTTAAAAAAGACGATACAAAAGTTCATCTTGCATTTAAAGACATTTAATGATTACCGATAGAGCAGCCTGTCCCAAGTGTGGTTAAATATGATCCTTTTTTTTTCTTCTTTCTTGATATAATAAATTCTACTAATTCTAACCTTGAATCAATTCACAGAGGGAGGGAGGAAGAGAGAGAAAGAGGGGATGACAGCGAGACAGAGACAGCTACAAAGATGGATAATGAGGTGTGTGAGTAAAGACATAAGTTGAGAGACGAATAAATCGATGTGAACGAAATAAAATAGAATCATTTTTAAATAAAAATAACTGACTGACTGACCAACCTGATTTGTGCTCTTCCGACCGCTTTCTGCAGCCCACCAATAATAATAATAATAATAACAACAACGACGACGACGACGATGATGATGATGATGATGATGATGATGATGATGATGATGATGATGATGATGAATGACTTTGAAGAAAAAACATACCTTTTAGTTGACATGACTGTCCCAACGGATAAGAAAAAAAACATTGCTGTCAAGGAATTCGAGAAACTCAAAATATAAAGACCTTGAAATAGAAATCGGTCGAATGTAGCAACTCAGGACCGAAATAACACCGATTGCTATTGGAGCCCTTGGATGACTCAAGAAAAAGAAGAAAAAAAAAGGGACGAGTGAACTTGCCGACAGCATACCTGGAAAGCTCAGCATAAAGACAATAGCTCTTACCTCCACTACACACCTTATTAAAAGAATCTTGTACGTACTACACCAAACATACATCACTTGTCTATATAGGAATATGTTTGGTAAAGTGTTATATTGTTTGTATATGTAAAATCCCTGCCCCTTCTTTTTTCCCTTCTCTTCAAAGCCCGGACTGTCATAACTAACGTGGTTGCCAGGCTAAGGTTTCTGGCTGGGATCCGGTCGGTGACTTACATAGACTGAAATCAAAGCCAACAGCAACAACAAAATAATTTACTCAGATTTATCCCATAAATTAAATCTGCAGTAAAACAGGCCGTGGTCTATCTGAAACTTCCTAAATGTGCAGCACCATGCTGAATATTGTAATAAGTACCATGCCATCCGCCTTCAGAAGAGAGAGAGAGAGAGAGAGAGAGAGAGAGAGAGACTCATTGGACCACAGCGACTTTCTTCAATAGATATACGGTCAAGTTCAACCACTTGTGTGCCTATTGAAGACGCTTTCAGTGATGGACATGATGGTTACCGTGTGTATTCTGAATGGCCAGCGACTACATAGCCCTTATACGCAACAAAGGCCGATGTACTGTGTGTTGTGACGCATTCCACCCGTTTACCTTGATTGTGCCACAGTAGCCTTTCTATTGGCTCGTACTTGGCAGGAAATATTTCGTTCAATTCTTCCATCGAAGAGGTGATTTCATCTAAAGGAGTCCAATATATGATGACGTATAAATTCAATATCTTAACAGACATATTTGTGTCCAGTCAGATAAGGAAATATATATATATATATATACATATATATATATATATATATATATATTGACACAATCACGCACACGCACGAATACATATACAGATGAAAACGACAATTGGAATGTAGAGTGAAAAAATCCAACAGATAGGTGTTACATCTCTATTTTTTGTTTATTATTATTCCGTGAGCGTAGCTCGATGCATTTCGATGGGGGCCAGCCATTTCTTATTAGAAAATGTTTGCGAAGGTTTTACAGAGAAAATATACTGTTTCGGTTCGATGCAAAAGAGGAGAATGGGAAAAATTTCTGTGTTTGGTTTTTTGCTTTGGAACGGGAGGGAAGGTGTTATCATCTGTGTAATTGAGATATGAGGGGATTTCTGGTAATTAATTGATAGGTGTTGATGTATATGGGTCAAGGTGGAAGTAGGTGTGTTGTTTTCATTTTGTCTTTTTGGTTGACGGTGGGTAAGACTTCTCTTACTTTTCTTAAAGGGATGGTGTATGAGTGCTGGTTGTTAGCCAATACCTTGTATGTTGGAGTTGTAGTGTATCGTGTCTACGTGGTTCTGTTTTAAAGGAGGATTCTCAATCTGAAACTGACCATACCTTTGAGGTACTGCATTATACTGGGATATAAGGGCTGCTTCGATGCATCTGCGTGTCGGGGAGTTATGTATTTTCTTGGCGAGAAGGGGCTTGGTGAAAGTTGAAGTTGCGGTTGTGTATGTTCCTGTGTTCGACCAGAGCATAATTGTTGTTGGTTCTGTGTAGCAGGGTCTCAAGGAAAGGTGACGTGTTATTGTACTCTTTCTCCAGAGTGAACTTAATGGATGGTTCCTCTGAGTTCAGTTTAGCTACTAGGTTGTCTAGATCTATGTGCTAAGGGTATATTGATAAGGTGTCATCAATATAGTAAAAATAGGAGACTTTTGGGGGTAAAATGTAAGAGAACTTGATTCCAGAAATTCTAGAAACTGGCAATCTAAAACCCCGCTTATCCGCTTATGGGGTGCACTGCCCATTTCTGAGATGATGGGTCGTAAGGAGCTGTTCGGTTTGTGGGTTTGGGGTAAGCTGTAGAGTCTGGGTAGTGTTGGGTTGTATTCTATGAGTTTGTTCCACGTTTTATCTTTGCTTTGTAGTATTTTTCGAAGGGATTTGTTGAACTTTGATGTTCTTTCGTCAATAGGAGTGTTGTTTGTTTTTTCATATATCCTATTGTCGCTAAGGACGGAAGTGATTTTGTTGAGGTAGAAGTGTTCATCCATGATGACGACACCTTCTCCTTTGGCTGAGGTGATGATGTGTATTTTGTCGTCCTTGGCTAGGTTTTACAATGCAGTGATATATCTTAGTGGTAATGTGTTGCCGTTTGTTGCATTGATGATGGCAGTGATGACTCATTGTATGAAACCTCTGTTGAAGTCAGTGTCAGAATGTCTGTAATTCCTAGTAATAATGTTAGTGATGTTCGTTTTTGTTATGCCGGTGGCGAATTTCAATCCGAAACTGAGAGCTTCCAGTTCAGTGGATATATCCCTCGACCTCACCTCTCATAGACCCATCTTAATTCAAACCAAATTTTACCCTCAGTTACACGGATACAGACACCTCCCATCCCGCCCCTATCAAACAACCAAACAAACAAAAAATTTGAATTCTCCTCTTCAGCATCGAAATCTAAACAGCATAGTTTTCTCTGAGAAATCAACGCAGATATTTTCTCTGAAAAAGATGACTGGCTCCCGTCGAAAGGCATCGAAGTGGGCCCAAGGAATAATGATAAAAATTTCGAGATGTAACACCTATCTCTAGAGTTTTTCACTTCACCTTCCTGGATATGTGTGTATAAGAGTAACTTAATCCTAAAATGAACGTAGGATATGTGGTGATGACCTCTGCTGACCTTTAAAGATCAATTCAGTGTCAGGTTAATTTTAGAATTTCTAAATCTAACAGAGACTTATCATCACAGTCAATAATTGAACAATCGTAGCTTCAAATGTAAAAAAAGATATCTTAAAATACCTACATTCTGGAGTATCTACATGTTATCGATTAATCCGTCAAAATAAAGCCTCCAAAAGATTAATAAAGGCTTTTATCAAAATATGAAAACATTTTTAGTGGGGGTTTACGTAAGTACCAACGGTATGACCAGGAGCATTGGGACACACAAACAAGGACATAAATAAACAAATACTCGCAAATATAAAATGGGAAAGAACCCTACGCAACCGTAGGTGACTACTATTGTTCAATGGCTGCATCAAGAAGGCTGCACGTTTTCAAGGGTAACGAGTACTTGATGAACATTGGGTAGGTTTTGCTGACCTCTCGTCGTGACCTCAACAGGTCGATTTGAGGTCAGGTTAATTCCAAAATTTTCAAATCTTACGAAGACGGCTGCATCAGAAATACTGCAAAACAGACAGGCATAGAGATAAAAAGCAAACACGTCTTCCTCCTAGATACACACACATGCACGCATGCGCGCTCAACTCATAGATTTCCCTCACACAGACAGGCAACAGGAACACAATCTAGGCTCCTTTACAGACTTACCTATCTATCCCTTATCTAACATAGATAACTGATATACGGACACCTACATACTGAGTGTTTATTCACCCAATCATTTATAGATTTTCGCCATATGCATATAAACATACGCTTTAAATAGAGCTATTAATTCATAAAAATTGGGATTACAAGATATATATATGTATATATATACACACACACGTATATACACTATAGGTATAAATAAATTACGCTCATATATATACTATGTATTATATATGTACAATACATGTTTATATATATATATATATATATATATATATATATATATATATATATATATATTCAATGTCAATAATGCAACTCTATTTTTAAATAATTTGAATAAAAAAATCGTTGTTGTGGTGTATGTTTCCTCCCTTAACTTTTTTGTATAGTCTTATATATATATATATATATATATATATATATATATATATATATATATATATATATATATATATATATATCTGTATTCATATATGTATATATATATATATATATATATAGCTAGTTCATATTGCATATATTAATATATCATTTGAACTCATACGACAAAATTTATCGAACTAGCTTTTTTCCATCTTATCTCAAATAAACAAGAATAAATAGTGAAATGAAAATGTTCAGCTTAAATGAATAGGATTGAATTCTACTTTACATTATATGAACAGAGTTGAATAATACTGTATTCCAAAACAAGTGTAAAAGTTTAAAATAACAAAAACTGCAATTATTTTTGCACCAACCTAATATGTTACCATAACCAAACAAGATACATCATGTATTGAGTTCATTCTACTATTCAATTACAATGCAGAAATATACCCCGAATTTATGCCACGTGCCTTATTACATAAATGTTGAATTTTTATGACATCATCAGAAAATCTTTTTCTCCTGATCACGCATTGTTTCGAAATTTTTTGTTCTGACACTTTCTTTAGGAAGTTACTTTTTTTGATATGACTTTATATTCATATCATAGCATTGGTATTTGACAATATGTATCATACGAAACTATGACTTTGAAGTATGTTCTTCTGTTAGTTCCCTTGACTGCATTGAGAAATCATTCTTCCAAAACACCGATTTTTTTTTCTTCTTAGGAACTAGAATGTTCATAATTGGAGGAATAAGACTTGTTGAAACTGTCCCTTGTTGATACCGTTCCTAGTCTTCCTTAGATAGGGCCTCATTCAAATCGAAAGCCTGGTGAAAAGGGGACAAAGTGCACATCTTTTCAAATGTTGAGTACGTCTCAGAAAACAGCTGGGATTTCTTTGTGAGTAAGAATTGTACTTTTGATGATTCTGAATTTGATAATCGGTGGCTAAGATTTGCTACCATTGTTGTTTTGATATAGGTTTCCATTTTATTTGAAGAAAGGTGTTCATAAAGTTTTTTTTATTCAGATTGTTCCTTTTCGATTTTCATTGAAGTCCACTCACATATGATTCCACTCGTCTCTCCAGGTGGTCATTATTTTCCTAAAATCTTACTTCTTACTATAATATATTTTGTTACTGATAATGCTTCTGTTAGGTTTTGAAATTTTATATTTCCCAATATTGCTATAATGTTGAGCTGGACCCTTACTTTCCATCTGCAGTACGAAAATTCAGCTTTGAAGTGTTTCGCTCACTTCCCTTTGATTGCTTACGAAATCATACTTCCAAAACACAAAATTCAGATTTTAATTAAGATACCTTTAAAAAGCAGGAGCCTGAAGAATGCAAAAAATTGATAAGCAACTGAAAAATTATATATATATATATATATATATATATATATATATATATATATATATATGTATATATATATACATATATATATATATATATATATATATATATATATATATATATATATATATATATAACTGGTTTTCTCATAATTTCTTTTTAACTTCCGATAGTAAAATTTCCAAATATATATATATATATATATATATATATATATATATATATATATATATATATATATATATACTATACAAGTCAATATCATATCTCCCAGTATAATGAGACCGTTAGGCGTGGTCTGCGTCTCCCACAGTTATAGAAATTATGATATAATTCATTACATAGGAGCTGATATCAAGCTTAATGGCCAGTGCAGGCGGCCTTTTAGCGAGTAGATATATAAACATAGGAAAAAGATAATTTGAATTTATATTTTTAATCTGACATCGACATATTTTTTAATGAATAGACAGAATATATATATATATAAAATAAACGGAATATAAACATATATATTTCATAATACCAGAGAAAGCGAACATCTGACACGTTGATAATTTTATTTAATCAAAAATTATAATTTTTGAAATTCCAACTGTATTACTTGTTTTTATTAAAATCAAATTTGAATAAAGTAGAATTATAATCATTGATATATGATGTTTGACTTGTTTTACTTCAACTATTTACGAAAATAGTTTTTTATCATAAAGTTTTTTTCACTGATAATTCTTCGGGCATATGACTTCAACCTCTCTCCCTCATTATCATCATCATCAGACTTTTAGCATCTGTCGTTGTGTTGCACTTCCGCATATAATCACTAAAAACCCATGTTGTAAGTTATATTGTCCGACGGTTGTCTGACCAGCCCGCTGCCATTTTAGTTTTCATAATGGATTCTTTGTCACCCCTGTGAGAGATCTAGATGAAAAAATTACTCCTCAAGAGTCATACTTGCTACCCATACCTCAAAATTCCATTGATGACAACCAAAGTCATCATGATAAGTCAGTTCTTCATGTGTAGTTTTCTGTTCTTGTTTTGTTTTTTTGTTCTGACTTTATTCCACGCTGTTTTGCCAACTACCTAATAGTGCTAACGCTCCTAACCTGTTTTTGAATAAACTGCAGAAAATCCTATCAGAATAACCACTTCAGATGAGACTTGAAATTACTTTCCATACTTGAAGAGCCCATCTTTCCTTGACAACGCTTTAACCATTTAGGCTTCCCATGATTGGGTAGCGTTCTCGTGCCTTGCTCTCTGCAACAGTCCTAGTCTTCTGACACTATTACACGCTGTTGATTAACTTGGTATAATATGATATAGTAATTAGGTGTAGTATGGCATAGTTCTGAGATGGCCAAACTGCGGTTTGCAAACCATATGCGGCTCTTTGACATTTAATTTGAATGTTGTTGGAATATGTCGACTGAGCCCGTTTTCATGATTCACAGTCTGAAACCTGTGTAACCTTTGAGATATAGATAGAGTTTATTATAGACTTTATATTGTAGAACGGAAAGCAATCAAAATGTACGCTTAAACATTTCAGAGAAACACATTTTTACGCCGGCTTATCATTAATTAACATATCATTCAATTTCAAAATATTAACAGTAAACTTTAAACCTTCCTGACTTTTTAAGAATGTAGAAGAAACTTAAAATCTTTTGTTGTCCTCTAGAAAACCTACAATGTGGTGCTAAGTGGATGTTCCAATGTGTTGTTGCGTGTATTTGACAAAACTACGGTAACTTATCCTAGCGCGGCACCCCTTGGGTGCGTACCCACTCGGGAGCAATTGGTCCAATCGACTTAAAGTCAGCCCTGAGTGGGTGCCAGAGGAATTAAAGAAAGTTCAGGCCAGTGAGGAATGTAAGAGGACCAGGGATATATATATATATATATATATATATATATATATATATATATATATATATATAGTGTAGAAAGCTTTACGGTTTTAAACTCTGCACCTTTTTCAGTAGATTTTTTGGTGTCACTCTAGTCACCCGTTTCTCAATATCTGTCAATGCAATTATGTAATCTTCAAAAGTAATCTTTTTTTCTTTGTTTCCTCTTTACTTTGTTATTATTGTACAATGTGTGAATTGTCTGTTGTTAGGATCATCAGTTGTTATACCATGTAACCGTTTCGGGGATTTTAAAAACAAAACAATTATATCCACATGGCACCCTAGCAGTGTTGATCGAACAACACCTCCCTACATCATATAGTTTTTGCCATACATGTAGTTTGTCATTTTATATAAGGCTTTATATGTATGGTATTTTGATATCATTTTATACTACACTTTTATAAAAAAAAGGGTTATTTATGTAGCTAACCCTAGAACGTTTTTATCGATGGAGATCAGTAAGTATGATAACAGACATGACTCGTTTTGTCATTCCTATTGAATTTTCATCCTTGTAGATTTTAGATCTGTTGTATTTTAATTCCAGACTGCATGCAAACAAACTTATGATATCATCTTTAAGAATACTGATTACACAGAAAAAACTTCTTCGAGTCGATTCTCAACCAATATATTCAACCGAAGAATTCGATGATTATTTTCCACTGACCTTAAAGTTCATTTTCCCACATAGTATAACATCAAGCTTCCATCAAATGTTTTTTTTATTACACTTTCGATTATCAAATAATCTATTCTTATAAACATGGTTGGAACAAAACCACTTTCTAGCGGGTACTGACACCTCTATGTACGATTCCGTCAATATATTTAAATAGTTTGTTAGATAGCATTCCATGTTTGATCTCTCACCCCAACCGGCTACCTATCAATCAGACAAATGGACTGGAGCCAAATGTTTTCCCTTTTCCCTGGTCCCAATCAATACATTAATCTTTCACACTGACAAAGACTGGATCCATCTCTTTTGGTTACCTAATTCGCTTAACAGTGATGCAATTTTCTTTATTCTAATATATACTATTCATTCATTCTATTTTTACACTTTCGTCGACATATTTTTCAATTTTCGTAATTATTTCACTGTGGTCAAGCTGATAAGTATTAAAGGGATCAGAATGTCTAATCATAGCTTTTGTGAATTATTCATTATTTCACCACCTTCTCGCAAATAAAAAAAACAATTTTGGGTATAAAATCAATGAATCCTTATGTTGCTTTCGTAATTCTCAATTACTCAGATAATATAGTCCCGTAAAATATATACGCTGGAATACTACTTGTTCGAGAAAGCATTCTCACTATATGGTACTATTTATTATTGTAGGTATCTGCATTCGAAGCATCAACCCTGCCATTGATAAGTGTAAGAATATAACTCCATTTAATTTGCTCTCATAGCTGGGTTGTACAAACGAACACTTGTTGCTTAAATTACAAGTCTTTTTTGTGATTTCTTATTTTAAAACTTGGAAAAAATTGGAGAAAGCACCGTAGGAGAAATTGGTTTTGATATTGTTACTTGCAAAAATAACCTGAGAGAAAATGTAACATAATAGTCATGCTCTCGTCAGAAACACGCAATCATCATTAGGACTTTTATTGTAGATAATAATGTATGGCTCTTTTTTCGTCTTGTCAGACGATCTTATTATGGGAGAAGTGTTGTACATATGTCCTGCTTCCCGTCTCCTGACTATGGTAAAGGCTTCCAGAGGGAACAAGTTTTACTAAATTCGTTTAGAGACCAGCATGTCTGCAGTAGATGCCCCATATGGAACACAACGACGTCAATGACACCACCACCACCACCAGCAACAATAAGAGCAATACTACTACAACTACTACTACTAGTACTACTACTACTACAAATAATAATAATAATAATAATAATAATAATAATAATAATAATAATAATAATAATAATAATAATAATAATGTATGTGGAGAGGAAAGAGAGCGGTAAAGGGCCCATCAGCATAAAAGACGGCAAAGCGCTCGAAGCAGCGCAACAAACAACAAAAAAGTATCAAACAATGTAGTAACAGAGAAGCCAACAAGAAAGGAAAATTGGAACAGAAAAAAAAAATATTCGGAGAATACAAAACGCCGATAGAAAACCTCGCAGATGAGCCAAGGAAATCTGGAGAGAGAAACGGAATCGTACATCATGGCAGCCTAAAACAAATGCATCTGGACAAATTATGTCAAGACAAAGATAAACAGAACTCAAACCAACAACTAATGCCGACTTTGTGGGTAAAGGGATCAGATAGTCAACCACATAATCTATGAGTGTAGAAAACTAGCCCAGAAGGGCTGCAGGAACAAGCAAGATAGGGTAGCAACTGTTATACACTGGGAACTATGCAACCGATTGAGATTCGACCATTCAGAAATGGTTCTGGGAAGTAGAAGCCCCAAATTACTCAGGGACTTTGATATCCAAACCGACCAACGAATTCAATCAAAAAGACCGAACCTGGGATTTGTGGATAAGGAAAAGAGAACCTTCCAAATATTAGACATGACTGTGTCTGTGGATGACAGAGTGAAGATGAAGAATAGTGAAAAGCTAGCAAAATACCAGGACCTTGCAAGGGAGCTGAAAAAAGGGTAGAGTATGAAGGTCAGGTTAGTACCAATAGTAAGGAGCATTGGGAACTGTGCCAGACACAAGGTAAGAGGAGATGGAGCTAAGAGGGAGAAATGACACTATGCAGACCCCTGAGGTCTGCACGAATACTGATGATAGTACTTGAAATGAAACTTCCGGCCTCCAATCGTCAGCAATGACGTAACAACTAAAATGAAAAAGGCATGTTTGAGTAAAGCTTGGGGGAGTTGAAAACCTCAGCACTACTGCAATATGTAAGGATGTTGAGAGAAGGGCTGGAGACTGAAAAAGACTTACTGTCACTCAGCCATCAGCGATAACCTCTAGGTAACAGGTGTGAAACTGCAACTCACGGTACTGCTGTGGACTGTGAAACTGTAAAGAGAAAACTGAAGATTTGAAGGAGACTTGCTGTCACTAAATAATAATAATAATAATAATAATAATAATAATAATAATAATAATAATAATAATAATAATAATGAAAAAGATGTGGAACATGAAAGCCAGGGTAGTGCCAGTCATAGTGGGTGCACTGTCCCAAAGACACTGAGGGTAAGACTGGAGGAGATCGGGATAGTGGGAAGGATTGAGTTGTACAGACCACAGCACTGCTAGGATCTGCGCAGATACTGCAGAAAGTGCTAGAAATATAAAGACTGCAACATTAATTGCTAACAGTGACCTAACAAAGGAAAGGAAATGAATGCAGAAACGTAAACCACAGCACTGGCATGATGGGCAAAGGAGAGAAGAGATGTTGGCTGAAGACCTGGGGAGACTTATTGTCACTCAGCCTTCAGCAATGACCACTGGGCAACCGGTGTGAAACTGTAAACCGCAGTTTGAGAACTAGGAGAGAAGGGCTGGAGACTTGAGGAGACTTGCTGTCACTCAAACTCAAGTGGTTACCACCAGGCAACTGGTGTGATATTGCAAATAATAATAATAATAATAATCAGCATAGAAGATTGTGTCCAGAGAGCTAAAACAGTCCTAGAAAGATATGTGCAAACAAATAGTGAAGAAATCATAAAGAGTGCGAGAGATAGTGCAACAAACAATAAAGTAGAAAACAATAGAACAGTACAGCAAGCAAGAAAAGAAAGATGGGAAGGGAAAAAATTGTACGGCGAGTTTAAAAGGCAGATACAAGATATAGCAGACGAGAAATCATGGACGTGGTTACGAAAGGGGAACCTTAAGAGAGAAACAGAATCGCTCATCATGGCAGCCCAAAACAAAAGCATAAGGACAAACTACATAAAAGCAAAAATCGACAGAACACAGACAAACAGCAAATGCCGCATGTGCGGTGAAAGAGATGAGACAGTAAACCACATAACTAGTGAATGTAGTCAACTCGCCCAGAAGGAGTATAAGCATAGACACGATAGAGTAGCAACGATGATACACTGGGAACTAAGCAAACAAATGGGATTCAACCATGTGGAAAAGTGGTATCAGCACAAGCCAGAGGCAGTCTTGGAGAATGACAACCACAAACTACTGTGGGACTTTGACATCCAAACTGACCACCTCATCCAGGCAAGAAGACCGGACTTAGTAATAGTAGACAAAAAAAAGGAAGACCTGCCAAATAGTAGACGTTGCTGTACCTGCAGACCATAGAGTAAAAAAGAAGGAGGGTGAAAAAAGGGAAAAATACCAGGACCTAGCAAGGGAGTTAAGGAAAATGTGGAACATGAGAACCAGGGTAGTACCGGTCATAGTGGGCGCACTAGGAACTGTCCCCAAAACGCTGAGGGAGAGACTGGAGGAGATTGGGATTAGGGGGAGGATAGAGACCGTACAGACCACAGCACTACTGGGAACTGCACGGATACTTAGGAAGGTGCTAGAGATATAAGTACTGCAATGAATTGTAGCTCTGTCATGATATGCGAAAGAGAGGAGACGTTAGCTGAAGACCTGAGGAGACTTATTGTCACTCAGCCTTCAGCGATAACCACTGGGCAACCGGTGTGAAACTGTAAATCGTAGAATTACTGCGACCTATGAGTACTGGGGGAGGAAGGCTGGAGACTTGAGGAGACTTGCTGTCACTCAAACTCCAGCGGTTACCACCGGGCAACTGGTGTGAGATTCCAAATAATAATGATAATGATAATAATACTAATAATAATAATAATAATAATAATAATTCTTGAAATGAAATCACTTAACTGAGCATATATCACTTTATGAATATATTGAAGTGTGTACAGGAAAATTTTGTATGGTCTGTGCATATAAAATCCCTGTCCCCCTTTTTGCCCCCTTAGCTCGGACTGTCATGACTTACAATGTTATCATTTTTCCAGTTATATTTACAGTTTTAAAACCTTTGAAAGTTTCGCCTTTGAATGATATCAGATTTTTTCGTTTCCTTTAAAGAAAGAAAATCCAATAGAATTCAATTACAGGTAGACCCCTTTTTCAGAAATTTGATTTACGCTATTTCTTTGCTTTTTCGAAAAAGAGCGGAAAACGAAAACGGTGTTCAGCTTCCGTTTTGCAATGACCGTGTACATTCTCTCACTCTCTCTTCTCCACCCGAGTCTTTGGGACATCCCACAACCATGACCTCCGATGGCTCGGCCTGACATCTTATCTTCATTACTGAGTGGGTCTTGGGGCACTCAAAAAGTTTCCCAATATTAATTATTGGTAACTGCTTCTTTGCTTTACGCCATTTCGGCTTACGAAATTCTTTCATTGGAACGCAATACTTTCAGATAGCGGGGAAAACCTGTACATCTGTGATTTCTTCCCACAGGCATTAACTATATAGCTAAACAAAAAAATATATACTTATGTAATGAACAATGTGATTTTCTAGGTTTGCTCTTCGTAACACCTGACTGTGTCACTCGGGGGTAGAAACTTCGCTGATTAGAAGTACTTCCTTCCTGCCATTTGAAACTATGAACTCTTCCACCGAAACAAATTATTTTCTCTCAGGAAATGGTTTCATAGAAATGTTAGTCTGGTTAGTCACTCAATAGAAACTGCTGCGTCTTCTATATAGCATGGCGCGTTGAGGGTGATCAATTAAAAAGATGGGAAAAAAGTGGCCATCCAGGGCTGAGTGATTTCTCTGGTATTTTGGTGGGCAGTGATCACAAAAATGCCAAATTCGGAAACAACAAAAAACGATCTTGAATTTTGCTGGACACAAACTAAGCAACAAATTCAGGATATTGACATCCCACCATTTGAAAACCTTTTTTAAAAAAACGTTAATATGGAATACATGTGAAAGTATTGATCCCTCTAGCTCCATACGTGCGGCCTATACATGTGATACATACACACATACATACACAGGCAGTCAGCTAGTTAGACCAACTCGAAAACAGAAGAAACTTACGTTGACAGTTTTGGTTGACGGTTTCTAATGGCAAAATTTGATTTCATAACAACAGGAATAATAATAATGAAGAAAAAGCAGAAGAAGAAAAATAGCAATTATGATGAATTTGAATCATGATAAATGCCTTGGCAATTCCTGCAGAGGCGATCTCGGTAAACATTCGTAAAGGAGACAGAGAATTGTACGGTTTACAAGAGTTCGAAATAATAACGTCAAATTGTAAATATACATCCGAAATGATCGGGTGGATGGTAGTGAATGTAATTAGAGGTAAGGGTACACTCACCAACAGCAGGCAAGCATATATATATATATATATATATATATATAAACTCACGCACATACATACACTGCATATAATTAAGGCAGAAAGACATTGATTGGATTAATGCTTCAAGAATCAATATATGCATAGTACGATTAGGTAAATACACATGTATTTGTCACCAATGCAAGTATTTGTATATGTACAACATATTGGTGTATCTATGAATGAATGAATGAAAAGCTTGTGCGTGATTCGTATGCGTATATATACATATATATATATATATATATATATATATATATATATATATATATATATATATATATATATAGGATATGGGGAGTTAGAGAGATTATTATCATTGGCAGAAGCATATGCAACCATATGCTTATATTAGTACTCATATATTTACATGTATATATATATATATATATATATGTATGTATGTATGTATGAGTGTGTGAGTGTGTGTACGAATGCATATTTGAAAACGTTATTCCTTATATGCGTGTGCATCCATAGATAAGTAAAAATGCATATGTATATCACGCTTTGTGTGGATGGATGAAAGCACACATACACACACATGTACGCACATACATGCACACACTCAAATTTGGCTACCTGTGACAATGTTTGTGTGTACACATTACCTAAATAGAAGCAAAGAGATATTTATTATAGTCAAAAGCATACGCGACAAAATTTATATATTAGTATTCACATATTTACATGTATATACATATATGTATGTATGCTCGTTCGATGTCAGAAACAGCACACAAGAGTTGTACCCTGTTTTCAACATTGAATGGGTGAGTTTGTTGAACTTTACGAAATACAATTATCATTTAATACAATTAATCATTTGTATGATTTCAGTCAATTTATTTATTTACCTTTCTTGCATCCGTAGTCGATTTCGACAATGGTTGAAAATTTTGGTTCCACAAAACAAAGGATTGCCAAATATCATTTAAGTTTGAAAGATTTTTTTTTTTTGTTAATGATTTCATATTATTGGGGTCTTGAACACAAACTTCTGATTTCTTTCAAGTATTTTTCATGATGGTCATAGGGAAAGCTGCTCTGACAACGTTTATCTATGAGAATCCCAGCGTTGACAGGGAGAAACAAGCTTCAAATTTAACAACATTAGCAAAGAAACAATATGGGCCAACCTGGAGCGTTCAAGAAGATACTTAATGCCCGGGTAACGCCGGGAATCCCAGCTAGTGTATACATATATCTATATATATGTGTGCATGTGTGTGTGTGTGTGACAGATATGAGCAGACTAAGAAAAATAGCAGACATATGAGCATATGGGAATCCTTTGACTAAAGGGTGGGCAAAAAGCTCGATTTGCCAGGAAATCCATATATTTTCTCCAAATTACTCTGATTTTCCCGATGTAGAACTGTTTCTGTTTCAATTTCCTGAATTGGGGGTCCCTCTCCCGACTTTGCCTCACTATGAGGGGGTGTAGATAGGGGGATAAAAAGATCGAAATACGAGGTATAGAAACAGATAAACATGAGGGGCTTAGATAGATCGACTGATAGATACCATGTCCTGTTCACCTCTTAAAAATAGATTTTACTAGTATTGAAATTTACGACGTGCGTAAAGGCGACGCATATGTCCCATAACTATGCAGGTGTTCCGGAAAAACGTGAAGGAGGGGCATTTTGACGCGTCGTAGGTGACAGGGTTTATCACAGGTGTTCACATTCCTTGCGGCGCGTTTTTCCCACTAACACGTGACACCACCATACAGGTCCGCTTTTTTTTTTAAATGACATGTCTGTTTCTCTCATCTTACATCGATGGGCTAGAGTTCTCTCTCTCTCTCTCTCTCTCTCTCTCTCTCTCTCTCTCTCTCTCTTTTTCTTTCTCTCTCTCTCTCCTTGTATTTTCCTTTATCTGTATGTCTGTCTGTCAATCTCTCTCTACCCGCCCTTTTCCCCATTGCTCTATCTCTGTATATATATATATATATATATATATATATGTGTGTGTGTGTGTGTGTGTGTGTGTGTGTGTTTGTATATGTGTGTGAAACATCTAATGTATTTCAAAACATGCATTATTTCTTTTACATGGGCATTTTGCTCTGGTACAAACCAGTTGATACATCCATGAAAGGGTGTATATATATGCATTCATGCATTTCTGTGATTATGTGTGTCCATGTATGTTATATATATATATATATATATATATATACTCATACACGCTGCTGAGATACATCAGCAGGAGTGCTTCAAACAATTTTAATCAGATGACAAATTTTAGGTAATGACATAAAATTGCAGTTTGAATGGACGTCTCTTCAGAGCACATAAAGCATGTTGTAATACGCAATGAGTTCAGAAAAGACAATGATTTTTCAAAAGTTATCCGAATATTCTGTTTGCCAAGATGGTTTGAAATGTTAAGAAAACAGTCTTTTTAGCTTGAGAGATGCTTCACAAACAAACCTTCCTGTTGAATTTAACAATAGCACTCCTATATAGCTTAATAGTTAGATAGATAGAAAGTCTCGCGAGAGGTATGAACCGATAGACTCTCATTAATGAAAGGAGTGAGACAGATGTATGAATAACGTAAAAATAGATGGATTTTTGAATATTCATCGTGTCTAGGAAGTTCCAGGGAGGCTGAGTAGATGAAGGCGTGGAAAATGGACTCGACAAACTGAGTTCGAACTCCGGTCGAGACAATTTGTGCTCGCTTTGCTTTGGTGCCTTCGGGAAAGACATGACTCTACGTCTTGCGCCCTAACCCACAGTCATGAAATATCACAGAATGAGGTGAATTTCGGTTACCTGTCACTTCTATATATTGCAAACATGTCTAGTAAGTAGCAGTGTGATATGTCGAACGGCTGAAGCCGTAGCCAGCCAGTAGGCATCGCATACTCTACTAAGCTTAACTCGATCTAGCATATAATTGGTAAATCAGGAAAGAATTACAAGGGAGAGATTGTGTTTGCTAAACCTTCCATATGATGAGGACCCACTTGCATGCTTTGAAAGGTAAAATTCAAGAACTTTGCTTTGAACTTTGGTTCTAACACCAAACACTGGTACTGGTGGGAATCAGTTAATGAGTAGGATCTCCGTCATTGTCTATGCTGCTCAAGTGAAACGATGACATCGTAAATTGTTTTTCTCTTACGACAATAGACACTTCGGAAACTGTACTTTCCAATTATTTCTGGCAAGTATACAATATACTGTCAGATATTAAAGTTAGGTTTTTTACGAAGGCAAAAATAACACAGAAAAAGTTATGAGAGAGACAAATACAACAGGTATGAAATTTCTTTCTAGAGGACACATAAGTTCTGTAGAAAGAAATTTCTTACCTATCGTATTTGCCTGAAGTTAGCCCACTGCAATTTAACGCTGGACTCGTGAAATTTAATCCATACTCAAAAGATTAGGGACACGTATCTAATGGAAACGTACACTTCAGGTATCATGGTATCCATTTAGCATATAATATAAGGATACTCCGTATGTAAAATGTGCAATAAAATAATATACTAATCTAAATAACAAAAGAAGGGAGAAAACTCAAATAAAACAAAATTTATGTCCAAATTATTATGATACTAATATGTCTAAAAGTAACATTCTAGGGATACTATGGTAAAATACCTGTACTGTTTTGATCATCTCCGAAACAGGTCCATAGTGAAACAGCTGATGATCCCGAAAAAATTGAGCGTACAATGTTAGGATCCAAATTTGAACAATATCTATAAAATCAAATTCTGGAATACTCTGAAAACACTAATATTAACAGCGATCAGAAAATAACTATCTTGTATTACAACATCATAGGGTGATTTGGGACTGTATGAAATTTATGAAATTTCTAAAACAAAAATTCTTTTTCATTATCAACGTTCAAAGACTAATTTGTGTGTGTAAATGTATATCTATACTATAAGTTAATTTGCGAGAATCGATGGACTCTATGTATACTACCCTTTCCCCTAGATGCGAAAAAAGTAATCTTTTCAGTTGAAAACAATTGTTTTACTAATTTTCATCTGATGAAGCATTCATGACACTCATCTTAGTTTTTGTTACATTTTAGTTGTTTTTTAATAGTATTTTTTATAATAAACTGCATCCTAAAACTTATCATAAAACTTATTATTTTTCAATTTGGGGGTGGGATTGTAATTTGTCTTTTATGTTTAGTTACGATTAGATCATGGATAAAGACTAAGAGTATTAGTGCCTATTGCTTTTATAACGGTGAGTAAGGGTTGCAAAAGCACTTGTCTCATCAATTGTGAATTTTAAAAAAAGTTTGGATAGCCCTGTTGTAAACTTCAATCATTAGTTTCTGACCTCTATTTATCTTCATTTTAATTTGATATTTACGTGATGATTTCTGTTACCAGTAAGAGCAAATAACGTATCAAAAATTTGTTTTCCGAAGAATTTTTTGTTGCTTTCTATAAATAACACCTCTGTTATCATTTGAAAAGTGTCAGTTGTTAAAAAAAAAAAGTTTAATCTATGATTTCATTTGTTGATATAACATTGTGCGAATTGTTTCTGCATTTTTGTTTTAGGTAGGAGTCGTAGTTGATTAATAGTAATATATACATATATACATGAATAAATAAATACATCTGATCGTGTTCTCATCTCTTGTAAATAAAACTTTCAGATTCATGTTTTTTTTTTCTTTATCAGGAGCCGATTTTCAGCCGATTTTTTATCATCTCCAATAAGTTATATGAGCACTACAAAAATGAATTATTTGATTAAACTTGGTATTAGAGACAATATTAAATTAAATCAAATATTTGATATATTATTCATCAGCGACTTCTCTCACGAAAAAAAAAAATCAAAAAATGGAAGCAATTCGTACACTGTGATAGCAACAAATAAATTATTTGTCACTTATAAATTTAAATCTATCTTTATTTCTTGAATATAACGGAAGCACACGGTGGACGTACAAGAAACCAAGAAATACAAATGTAAATAACTGATAACTTCGCTTGTTGATAAAAGTGAATAAAAAACCAAGACTTAGAATCAGACTCATTCTACTTCATAATTAATGGAAATTTGTTATTCCTTCCATTAGACAGAAATGTCTTTCTTTCTAGACAAGCCAAGAATAAATTTAAGGACGATTTCTTTAAAATTTTGATTAATCATATTTTCAAAATAGGGTGTCGATGTCTACGGGGTTATTTGTGAAAAAAAAAATAATTTCATTGTACTTGATTTATTACCCAGTTCTCCCTGTGTCGTTTAAAATGAAAAATAAAATTATTTTCGAGAAATTTCGTTTCTTCTTTTGTTCTTTTGGTCAATGAATAGAAGACAACAACGTCCGTATAAGCGAGAGAAGACAAAAATAAAACTAAAAAAACAAAAATTTAGTTTGAATCAAATCAAGTTTATTTATTTGTTCATTCGTTTTGCAATGTGGAATAAACATATTTAAGGCAATAAACATGCAGATTCATAGATTAAAAAAAAGAACAAAAAATGTCCTTCTGACAAAAAAGGTTTTTTGACGAAATGTCAGTCGGCGAAACTGCATGTCGGCCTAAAGGTCTGAGGCGAAGCATCCGCATGACGAAACGGCCATGGACTGACTGTGTGTCGGCGAAACGTCCGAGTTCTGCTATCAGTAGAAGCAAAATATGTTTTATTAATTTATTAGCAATTTTTAATTGCTATTTACCTTCATTTTGATTTTTAGAGACATCCTCGCCTCTCGATAAGAGGTTTTGTCCGTCGGTCGGTCGGTACGTTTATTCTTGTATTGCTTCTCGGTTGTTTTGAGTCAGATTAACGTGAAACTTGATGGGAAGGTGTTTCTTGATAAGATACTTCTCCCTTAAAAAGATCATCCACTCAGGGCCACGTGATCTGTCAATAACAGCTTTTAAACTTAATGTTTTAAAACTGATTTTCTTTGCTGTTTCAAGTCAGATTCATTAGGTAATTGATGGAAAGGTATTTTTGATAAGATGCTTCTTACCAAGAAGTATCTCTTACTCAGGACCACATGATACGGCAATAATGGTGTTCAAACTTTACAGTGGACGTGAAATTTCAGTTTTTGTCAGTTGATTTTTAGATTATGATTTCTGTCACCGGTAAAAGCAAAATATATATATATCAAAAATCAGTTTCCTGGAAAAGGTTTCTTTATGCTTTCTATCATTACATCTTGGACAGTCGCGTTTAGCGCATTGCCCTTAATATGAGTAAGTTGAGTTTTTATTCAAATCGACGACACTAATTTTGTTATAACTTTTTAAAAACTTAATCAATTCTAATAAAATTCATGTCAACTCGTAGAGATCTTTATTGTGCGTGAATAACTTTCTTAATATCACCTACTCACAAAACACCAAATTTTCCAGATACACATAATTTAACCTCGGAAATGTTTCTCCTAAAAAAATAGGATTCTCTCATTTGTAAAAAGAGTTTTGGTATTGGAAATGAGAAGGCACCAAAAATTATATTCAAAAGTAATTAAAAAATAATTCATGGTACATGCTCAGTGCCACAGTTGGTTAGTATAGTTGCAATCGATAGATCAGTGATTCGATTCTACTTTTTCCCAACAATAGTAGAGTTGAGGACGTCGTGTGTACATATTAATATTAAAGAAAACAGGACCAATTAGAAAAATGCGTAACTGCATGTGCTAATATAATTGTAATAACTTTTTAGATACTGAATAAGAATATTCTAACGTAAAGTAGACGAAAAATAATAAATCAGTGGCAAGATTGAGCAATCTTATTCTATAAAGTTTTGTCACTTGTTGGTACACGCTTCTATGAATAGCTATTTTATGCCAGTGCATTGATATTAATAACACATCGTACAAATATGCATTTTTCTTATTGGTATAAGCATGGAAAAGGGAATAACTTACCCTCCACGAAATAGTGTGAACGTTTCATAGATTTCTCCAGAGGGTGTTATTTCGAAAATAATTAAATATGCCAGCTTCATAAATAAAGAAATACAAAATGTAGATATAATAGGTGTCTGCGTATTTTTTTTTCAAGTTCTCAGATGGCAGACCAGATAACAGGAAATCCGAAGAGTTTGATATTTTGTTTAATAAACACGTCTGAAAGTCAAACTGCTTTCTCCCTTGAGGTTTTGTAATGGAAAATTTAAAATCGTTCACATAATTTTCCACTCGATTTTTTTTAAAACTTAAATTTTGTATGTATGTATCATTGATCTGCGCTCATACCCAACGAAGATGTCATGAGATTTGGTACACACGAGCAATTGTTGGTAAGATCCGCTTCTTGCTTGCCAGACCTATCGAGGCTTCGTTCTGTTTGCAGCACCTGGTATTCCCAAAGGGTCACCAATCCAGATATTGACCAGGTTCCACATTGCTTAACTTCAGTGATTTTACAAGAATTTGTATATCCTATATGATTTGGTCGTAATCTCTTAATATCTGTTAGAATCTTAGTCTTTGCGTCGGGTACTTAGGGGAGAGGCGTTCAGTGCCATTTTAAAGGCCATTGGTATAACTCGATGGCAAATTGAACTACGGCCTACCAAACCAGAGGCAAGCACTCGACCCCTGGACAACAGTGATTGTTTATTGCTTATGTTTTGATTTGTTTAAAAGTTGAAGGGGAAGCATGTGGGTAAAATCAGATTTTAATATGGGAAATTAGATGCAGTTAGATTCCGAAGAAAGGATATAAGCCATCAAATGTTTCGATTAAGTTGTTGGGGAAGTCGTGTTGCATTTTTGGAGAATTGAAGAAATTCTTTTGAATGTTGCAAACGTAGAAATTATCAGCGAAGAACATAACCATCATTATTAGCAGCCGATTTACCCGTGCTGTCAAAGATGACGGCGTATATAAAACATATAGATATACACATTGCAATTCATATACGTGGATGATAGAGATTTGCATTGCAGTCATTTTGAGGAATAGTGCTCTCTTGGTGTATGATGACACTTTTGTTTTTATTACTATTTTTTTTTCTTCAAGTTCAGCAATATTTATTACGTTATCAAAACATGGATGAAATTCTGTCTTACTTCATCAGTTACGTTCCTGGGCATGGCAGAAGACATTTGCACGTTGGTAATTATTACATCTGTGGATGACAAAAGCCAACTGTGAAATCAATTAGAAATAGCCAACCAAAACTGTCAACATAGAATTCTTCAGTTTGCGAGCAGGTCCGACCGGCCGGCTGGCCGACTGACAGGTTGACTGGCTATGTATGTATCACGCGTACAGGCCACGCCAATTCAGCTAAAGGACTGAAATTTTCGACATATATTCCTTATTATGTCTAGAGAAAAAGGTCTTTTAGTTTTTAGCCCCCTCCAAAAGGATTTTGGGTGGATATTGAATTTACTATCTAAGTTTATGCTAAATTGGTCCCTTTGTCTGTGTCCGTGCTTGTTTTCAAAAAGTCAGATTTTTTAGTGTTTGTGGTCTAACAAAAGATGAGTGAAGTAACTTATTCATTGATCACAGTTTTTTTCAATTTTAATTGATCACCCTTAACACAGCATTCTGCGAAAAGACGTTGGTCATGTGACGGTTTCTTTTAAGTTACTAACCAGACCTGTTCATTAATTCTTTGCAAATATGATCTTTCATTCAATTGTTCAAACAAAGCTCCTTCACTGTGAGTTCCTTGTAAGTACTCAATAGAATAGGGAAAGTCTCATCCACTGAGAGCTCTCAGAAAAAAACCAGGAAAATTACAACAGATCTTTATAGTCAACTGATCGAAACGAAGAAAGCAAAAAAGTCGGCCTACACATGAACTTCAGTGAAACGAAAATCATGTGCAACAATCATGTTGAGAATAAGAACATAATTGTCAAGATAGAAGATACAAAACTCAGCAAGGTAGACCACTACATCTACCTAGGACAACGAATCTCCAGGAGACCCTCAAAAGAGGAGGAAATCAAGTGAAGAATCACTTTGGGATGGCAAGCCTTCGGCAGAGCAAGCTCAACTTTCAAAAACCAGATGATCCCAATAATCTTAAAAAGAAGCGTATACAACGCATTCTCCCGATAGTCACTTATGGAGCTGAAACATGGAATCTAACCAAGAGACAGACCTGCAAACTGAAAAGTATGCAACGTGTGCATGAGAGAATCATGCTCAACCTTACATGGAGAGATCCCGAGACAGCACAGTATGTCAGGAAGAAAATGGGTGTCCGTGACATCATAGAAACTATCAAAAAAACTCAAATGGCAATAGGCAGGCCATGTTGCAAGAATGAAAGACAACCGATAGACATCATGTCTCACAACATGGATCCCCAGAGATCACATGAGAAACCGAGGCCGACGGGACACAAGATGGAGAGATGAACTTGACAGATTCAGGAAATACTGGCTCCGCAACGCCCATGATAGAGAATTGTGGCGAATCCTTGGGAAGGTCTATGTCCAACAATGGACGTTAAAAGACTGATGATGACAGCAGTACCTGTTCAAGAGGTGTATGTTTGGATGGTTCTGGACTGTATGATGTGGAGAAGCCTGCCATAATATATATATATATATATATATATATATATGGTGCACCCAAGTAGCCCATGTGCTCCCTCACTTTTGGCGTAGGTAGCGTGCTCGAGAAATTCTGTCCCATATCTGATAGTTTTGTTTAGGGTTTTGGTATACAGGTAGGTTTAGGGGTTTTGTTTGAAGGAAAACATGTTTTGTCAGATTCAGATTAGGGTCTGAAACCCTCGCATCCGCAGTTTCCTGCGACAAACGAAAAGTAAGGGTCCAATTTGGCATAATAGTTACATTGTAAATAGATACCCCAACTCTGCAAACTTTTTAAAAAATTTCCAAGAAAACGGCAAGAGAGTTTGAATTGAGAGACGATTAAATTTTCCGTGCTTCAATCTGCTGAACCATTGGTACTTCTTCAGATTTCCTGAGGAATGAATAAATCTTTAAATAGAAACTTACAAATCAAAGGAAAGCAGTTTTGACCCTCAATTGAACTATATGGATATTGCAGCTCAGCACCACCTGCCATATGTTAATCCTTGGGTCAAGTCAACCTTCAAGGCAAATTCGCAGCCCTTAAGTGCAGTCGTTTGGGAGTCTATAAAATGCATACATGTAGGATATCAGATATTCATCGACTTCATAGTAACGCACAAACACAGAAACACAATCATACATAGTCTAGAAATCTTGACAGCTTTAAACACTTAACATTAAAAAACTTTTTCTCGGGATTTTTTTATGTCACTTCAGTTACTTATTTCCCAATATCTGTCAAAGCAGTTTTTATAACTTTCTTCAGTGTTTTTCTTTTCTATATTACATATACTTTGTTATTATGGTACTAAGTGTAAATTATCTCTTGTTGGGATCATCAGTTGTTTATCATGTAACCGTTTAGGGATTTTAAAAACAAAACAGTTATATCAACATGGCACCCCAGCAGTGTTGATCCCTATTTCTCTTTCAGCTATGTTTCTATATGCAGCTTATGTCATATATGTGGTTTGTGATTTTATATAGGATATTATGTATATTGCATATATATATATATATATATATATATATATATATATATATATATTACCTGCTAATGTAGCGTTATCCAGGGGAAAATAAGTTGAAATATAACCAAACAGGAAAAAAATTTTCCCTGATATATTCCTTCTTAGACAACGCAATCAATGAAATGATTATTTAGACTATTTTCACATGAAAAATACAGAGGAATTAACCGGATGCTCAAAAAGAACAAATAATAACGACTGTTTGTTTGATAGGGTTTGTAGATACATTAAATAAGTGTTTCTCTAATTTGATGACAGGATACAGCCCTAGAACAATCACTATAGAGCTGTCAGTTGGAAAAACATAGAGAATTCAGGTAAAGGCTAGCGATCTCAAGAGATTGTTCTTGTGCCTTGTTACAATATCCAAAAATGACCTCAGGTAACCTTGAGTGACCTCTTGTGACCACCAGCATCAACTTCACACAGCGTATAACCTTCATTGTATATAGATGTACCCCAATGCACTATGTCTGCATCTTAGGTGCGATATTGTGGCTGGAGACATAGAAAATTAGTTAGAAATGACCAGAAATGACATACGGTGACCTCGAATGACCCTGATGTCAAAATCACATTTCGAAGTACTTTGGTGGTGAAATAATATACCACTATGCCAAATTCCAAATTGATTGGGAAATACCGCTAAAGTCCTCAAATTATCTCAGAGTTCAACTTCACATTCCATATTACTTTCATCAATTGTGGCCCAATACCAGAAATGACCTCTGTTGACCTTTGATTACTTCAGAGGTCAACGTCACACGGATTGTGATCTTTGCCATGAGAAGATGTACCCGTTTGTTAAATTTCAGCATACTTGGTGCAAAATTGTGGCCTACAACTCTCGATTTTGGTTACAAATCATCCAGAAATGACATCGATGGACATCTGTGGTCAACCTTACATAGTTTATGTTTCAAGTTGACCTCAAATCAGTTTAGTTGAGAAGAGGAAGGAATAAACTAACCGAGAACAACCTCAAATGTTAGTATGGACGCACATTCAACTGTCCTGTCTGGTCACTCCTCTGAAAGGACAGCAAAACTCTACAGTTAGCTCGGGAATCTTCCAAATCTGGTGTGTCTCAGACTCAATCTGAACAAGCAACCGTACGGTCAGGGTACTCATCCAAATAGGAGATAGAACTCTATGACCATATCAGGTATCTATCTGCTACAGGATGTTCAGGGCCTTAATTTCCTATGTCAGCCATACTTTCGGAATACTACCCCAACGTGGTGGTAGACTCTACAGCGTCTTCGGGAATCTGCCGACGAAATTTGGACGAAATCTACGTTGCACCTAGCTTCATCTTGCAGACATTTGCACTATTCATGTGCAGGCCCTCGAACTTCAAACACTCATAGCTCAAATGTTCGTTCGTGAAACCAGTAAATTGAAGTGCCTGCATAGATAATGACTCCAGCACCTCAACTCTTTCTATATATCTGTGTGAGGAGGAGGGTGTTGCTGTCAAGCTGTTTTATGGCCAGAAACAATAACACCAGATTGTATAATTTCCAGAAAACTATAAAGTCGAGGCGAATTCAATTAATTGCCTCGACCATTTGTAATTTCAGTATGCACTTTGTGTATAAGGTATTCAGCAGTCACCATGTATCGTTTTTTGTTTTGTTTTTTAATCATCTGTCTTATAATAAAATGTTTCCCTGTAGCAAAACGGGGGATAATTCGTGTCATCCAATTCCCAATGTGATGTGAACTTTACATTTTGTACTTTTACTTCTACGTTCTAATATATTAGGCTGTACAAGAAATATCCAACCATCCTAACCACTAGTGAGGCCCCTTGATTTGTTTCTACTGATATTTACTAACTATGGATTAGTACCATACAACACCTGAGAGAAGGGAAATGGAGTAAGAAAATTGTGTTGCACTGGTCTTCCGAGTGACAAGTGACAAAATCATTATTTGAATCCTGGTTCGAACACCAAGTCCTGACACCGGTTGGGAAATATGCTTCTATTTTTGCCTCGATGCAGGTCTTAACTAGTTATTTACTTAGTTCTATTTTTGCGTACGTATCAGGCATTCCTGTGAGGACTGGACACCCCAGTAATGATAAGCAAAACTAGGTTAAGGTTGTTTCTATATATGAGGTCGAAAAAGTCTTTTATAATCCGCACACGCACACATATATATATATACGTATGTTGACTAACAGGGGTATCCAGCGTTGGCCAGGGGAAAAACACGTAAAAGCAAAATTTTTTTTAGAAATTTCATAAAAGGGGAAACTAGAGTTCCCCTCGATTTTGACCCCTAAAAGCGAAAAGAAATTCTCTCCCGATCCTGACCCTTGAAAGAGTGAGAACCCCATGACACACAATTTTGACTCGTATGAAAGGAAATTTCCTCTAATTCTAAGTCTTGAAATGCAAAAAGAATTTCCGCCTACCCTCCGATTTTGACCCCAAGAAGGAAAAGAGGTCCCTGCCCCGATTTCTCTCTCATACATATACACTAAAAAAGTTACCCTCACCTTTGCCTATTAAACTGTATTAAACACCCTCTCTCTCTCTCTCTCTCTCTCTCTTATGTAAACGTTCTTCTTCTCTCTTATATAAAATGTTATCTCTCTCTCCTTCTCATACGACCTTTTTCAAAGATACGTTATCTCAGAATACTTACGAATGCTTTCTACGTCAAAAGTCCGTCATGATCTACTGGACATAAAATATGCGTTCAGTTTAGCATAATACTTGCATTGTAAATCGAATCCCTTGCTAAAGACTCGATAGTGTTGGATTTATTTATTTTTTATTTATTTATTTTTTTGTTTGTTTGATAGTCTGTGTTTGATGCTGGGGTTAAGTCAATATACATGCAAAAAATCAAACCCCTGGGACATTTTGTTCGACTGTGATGCTCGGATAGACAGACAGACAGACAAATTAGCGACTTTCATAGAGTATTAAAGATTATGTGTGTGCGTGCGCGCACGTGCGTGTGCATGTGTGTATGTGCGTGTGTGTGTGTGTGTGTGTGTGTGTGTGTGTGTAACACTTTTCAATGAATTTAGACTATGGTCGGGCGACATTTTGAAACTAGATTGAAGTGCCAATCCGCACGTAAACAGTCTTTTCGTTTCTGACGGATACTGTGCTAGTATTTGTCATATTTCTTTAGAGATACGCCACAACGTGACCAAAGCTGGGAATATTTTCATGAACTTTTTGGGTAAATAGTCTCACTGCTATTCTTTTTTTTTTTTTTTTATATATATCATTTCGAAATTTTCTTTCTTTCTGCAACTTTTTCCGTATCAATTTCGTGGAGAAATTATACCGTTGTCATAAATACGAGAAGACTTCAAGCATATTTCCATCTGCCTTATTTGGAAAGGCGGTTGCGTTTGGCTCTGAAGAAACAACTGGCTATTTCTCGGCGTCTCCTTTCAAAACCCACTCGAGGCTCGTAATTTCAAATACGGAGAAATAAAAATGCTTTGATTATTAAGAAAAATTCCCACTGCATTTCTGAGATATTATATAAACGGTTCTAATAGGAAATAGGAGACAAGCTGAATAAAAGACCAGGCGTTAGAAATATAATTTTTTGAAATGAAATCCCCAAAGACTGCTATTTTAGCCAGCTTTTGAAATGAGAAACGTTATTATAAACAGAGGAAAACATTGGCTGCGTTTTTCTTCGACAATAGCTGATCTTTATAGACGAATACATTTTTTTGTGTTTTGAGGTTTTGTGTAATTTCAACTCTATTCAATGACGCATAGGACGGATGCGTTAAAAAAAATGCTCCCTCAATTTATAAGGGTAAAATCAGGCAGATATTGGTCGTTATAGTTATTAAGTCACAAGACGGGTTGAACACCCAAGGGCGCTGTATGATGAGCTTACCACTGGGATCAGACCACTTAGTTGAGAAACTTTAACCGCAGACTGCAGAAAATGGAGGCTTGCCGCCAAGGCTGGTATCCAGTCGAGCGAAAAAAGAGAGGGGAGGACCAATGGGAGAAGAGAAAAGTGTGCAAATGACAGGGGGGCGGAAACAACACCCACAGAGCCAGTGATCTGTCACTGTTAATGAACAAAAAAACTTCCGTTGTATATGACGTCAAACACGGAACACTTTCTATTACAGATGAATCCATATTCTATTTCTATCATTTTTTGTGAATTTTCATTTGTTTATACAATTTTTATAATGGTTTTATCAGTTAAAAACTATCAGAACGTAAAATTAATATTTATCTTGTTGGTGATTACCAAGTGTGACGCACCCTTTGAACATTTAACTCGCAACAGTAATGCTCTTGGAACGGTATTACTAACGAGGCGCCCCGAACGAATCTCAATCTAGAACAAAGTAACAGTCATGGGTACCCAATGATGATCGAAGCTACTACGCGAGCGAATCGGTCTTTAAGAGGTGCTTGTTGACCACCACACTCTAGTAATTGCTTTTATAGTTATTAAGCTTTATTCGGGGACAAAGCAAAAGTTGTGGGACATTTAATAAGGATCAAACACATTACACTTAAAAATTAGTCTGCAAAATGAGCATGTTAACCATTTTCCCATGGATCTCCAAATATGTCCCCCTTGCCAACGTATGGTAACGATCATCATCAACAAGGCACGGACTAACAATCACTAATGGAGAGAGTTCGATCCTCATAGCGGTCTCTACTTTGGAGGCTTTGTAATAAATTAAGCTAAGCTTAATACGTTGAGCATTGAAGGGCGTTAATCAACGTTTTCTCAACTTCACCTTTTGAGGGGCAACAACGATAATTATGTGACGCCTCATTTCTCGAAGATCGCGCCTCGTTTTCATCATTTCCTCGTTTATCAGCACACAGTTATGATAAGTAATAATCGCTTTCCAGCGATGTTATCTATTCTTCGGGGAATTGCTATGTTCTATTCTCGGCCTAGACATGTCAACGAAAGAAAAATGTTAGCGCTGAAAGTGTTGATAACTAACTGAAAGACCCTTACTATAGCGCCAGGGTGGACGAGCTTATCTTGAAGACCAATTCATTAATACATATATATATAGTGAAATAAGCGGGAAGGATGTGCACTCACACACCACCGAGTCACACCCTCTCATGCTCCTAACTGAGAAGGGGCCTGCACTCGAGCGCACACACCCTTCTTGGGTCTGCACAGACTTTGCTATCAGACCTGCACAGGCCTACTTCAACAATCGGGTGGGCTCTCCTTGAACTTTTTTCTCAAAACCGAGAATTCATGTGCTCACTTTTAGTACGTCAGGGCATACCATCTGATTTCAATGGTGTCCATGTTTTATAGTCGTGTTTGTGTTGAGGTTAAGTTCAGAGATAATGGTAGGGTCTTTGTTAAAAGAAAAACATGTCAGGTTAGAGTTGGATTCCTTAGAAAAAATATTAGCAAATTGACGTAGGCACTGAAAGAGAAATTCAGAGATTTCCTACGGTGAACGGAAAGTAATGTTCGGCGAAGTAGTTACATTGTAAATAGGACACCTCCCCTAAAACCTGAAAAAAATCATCTCACAATTGACATATTTTGAGAGGGTTTAAAGTTTTGATCGTTGAAAGCACATAAAATCGAAAGAAAAAGATGGAGATTGAACTCAGTCTGCCCATGACATTTTCCATAACCCTAAACACTGGATCATTATCGCTTCGGATAATCTCTCAATAGAAACCAGAAAACACTCAGATAATGCATACCTCTGCCAACGCCATTTTCAGGGGGGGGACTTTGGATGGAAATTCAATCAATTCTTCCATAGCTTATTGTCCACCCTTCGACAAAATATCATTGAAATTTGTTGAGAACTTTGGGAGATATTGTATGGACAAACATGATATTTTGGTGTTGTTATGTGTTGTGGACAAATAACTACGATGTAAGGGATATGATTTTGCAAAGATCCACATTTAATTCAATCAGTTCTTATATAGCCTGTTGCACATCCTTCCCCAGACTTTTATAGTAATAGATTGATAACTTCCAGAGATATCGTGTGGACAGTCATGAGCGTATACGTAAATGTCATTCTGATTAAAACTGAAGAATATCTTTCAATCAGATATCTCAACCCAAAAATTTAAACACCTCTTTCTTACCTCATTGCTCATCCATACAGTACTTTCTGAGATATCGTGTGGATAGACATGAGATTTGGGCAATATTAGATGCTCTTGAGACATAATTACGACATAGAGGAGATAATTGTGCAATGATGCACTCAAAATGTAAGCAGTTCTCCAGTAGCTCATTGTCAATCCCTTTACGTAGTTTCATTGAGAATCATGGATAACTTGTGGAGATATTGTGCGGACAGTTATGAGTACAGGGCCAGCTTTGAGCCAACTGGACCAATCGCCTCCAATTAGATCCTGCACCTAAGGGGGCCCAGCACTTGGGTATATACTAGTCTTGTCAAATTCGCTCAACATCTCATTGTAAATGAAGATGATTTACGGAAAACAGCAACAATATCAATTTTTTCTGGATTCCAAAAGATCCAATATTATTTATTTAGACAGTCAATATTTTGATTTTTTTATCTCAATTAAACAATGTTAATCGGTTACAGAAAAGCGTGAAGAATAAATTCTAAGTAATTTCCAGGTGCACATTTTGATAGCTTTCTGTTGTACGATAAAGATGTAATTTTGTTTATTTTTCTAAGATTCGGCAGACCCTGACTGTTCTACAGACCCTGACAAGGGCACCGCAGGAATTTTTCCCCTTGGGCTACGCAGCTCCAGAGGCCGGCCCCGGCATGAGTGTATACATGAATGTAATTGGAAAATAGCGGAAAACTATCTCTTAGTCAACAGAAAATTCTGGATCCTCCCCAACTTACAATCACTTTCTTACCTCCTCCCTCCAAAAAATTTTATTGAAATTCATTCAATACTTTTGGAAATATCAAGTGGACAGACGAACGAATAGACGAACAGACGCAACCGAATTCGTTGACAAAGGTAAATAAACGCATGTATAGGTAGACAATTACGCCAGGCAAAGTAGTCATGTACCTTCTGTGAGGATCTTGGAAGTCAGTGTCAATTAATCTATGTTCATTCCGGGGTCAAGTTTCCCTTGGGCTCAAATTCTCAGTCCATCGGGTGCAACCGTTTATAAAGATGAAGTTTGAAACAAAGTTACAGAGTTGCAAACAAAATTATAAAAAAAAACAAAACAGTCAGGCATATCATTAAGAACTATAAAAGCACTCAGAGAGTGCATACCTCTCCAAACGCCGTACACTAAAAATTGAAGATCAGTTCATATGTACTTACAATGCAGAGGAGGTAACTGCATAAGCTTTGATTTCAATATTTCAAACTATTGTCTTGATGTATGAGAATTATATCACAATCATAAAAGAAGCCTTGAATCCAACCCCAAATTTAATCATTCCATCCTTAGCCCATGACCCAACATATCCATGAAATGTCATTGAAATTCATTAGTTGTCGGAGATATTATGAGGACAAACAGGAAAAAAAGAATGAAAACTTATAGATGTATGGAAAAAAGCAAAAAATCTATAAATCGAAAAAAAATTAATCAATTCTTCAGAAACTCATAACCAACATTGCCACAGAAAGTTATTTGATATTCATCGAGAGGTTTCGAGAGTATTGTGTGTCCAAACTTGATGAATACATATACATATATGGGGTAAAGTATCTCTCGATTGGGAAAAAATTCCTGGATCAGTCTTCAAATTTGATCAATTCTTCCATAGCCGATGACCCACCTTTCAGCAAAATTTCATCGAAATTACAGGAGGACCTTTGGACATCTCGTGGGGACAAGCAGAAAAAAATGTGAGAGAATACATCCACCCATTCGTTGGCAGAGGTCAAAAAAGACGTTTACTTGACATCCTAGAAAATTGTCAAGGGTTTTTCATATTTACTTACCTTTATTATGGCAAAATCGCGTTGGACACATTGCATTCCGTCTGTATCACCCAAGCTAAGCAACGTCGATTCAGTAACTACAGGGGTGATCGTCAGGTAATAGCAAGTGTCGTAAACAGTTAGGGTGGTGATCACCTGTAGCCATGTTGATCTCAGAACGTTTATATTTATTAGTCCATTCTTATATATATATACATATATATATATATATATATATATATATATATATATATATATATATATATATATATATATACTTGTACATCACAACACAAATCAGGAATACAATATAATATAATATAATACAATAACCGATGTGTGATACATTCAACGTTGAACATTAGATTGGGTCATAGTAGAGCTTAAAATATTATGGATTAAAGGATTCACAATACAAATACGTTTATGTTCCTGCCCTGTTTAGGTTTCATCGGGCAAACGATTCGGTTTATTTTAGATCTTTATTTAGGACGTCTTTGGGGTCTATTTTTTTTAGGATGTGAGACCTTCCACTTCTATTTATGCATTCTTTTTCTTTTTCTTTGTTTTGGTGGTTGGTCATTGCTCGATACGTTTTTCTGTCTTAAATAATGGATATATTGTACTTATTACTAGTTGTGAATTATAAATCAGCTGGGAATAGTGTCGGCATTTTCTTTATCAGTATCTTGTTAAACCATCAGCTCTTTATGATATATTCCATCTGTGAAAATATTTTATTCTCACGAAATTTGTATCCCAGTGGTAAGGTCCTCTTTTGAACGACCTTACTTGTTAGTTTAATTACTCTAAGTTTGATCTGTTTCTACATGCATATCATTGTGATTGAGTTGTTTTTTTTAAATGGTGGTCAATTTTTAGTATACCTATGTGTGCTGATAACATATGTTTTTAGATTTTGAACGGTGCCAGCACTTGAACACTACTTCATTTTTCCTATTTGATAATTCTGTTTTCTGGGGATTTTCGTTCTAATGGTAAAAGTGAGAATTTCAAATTTCTCATTTAGGCGTAGGTAACATGGGGTTTCAATGTTCTGGCATATGTATGTCTGTTTTGATATTTTCCATTTAACAGTGGGTTTGAGGTTAATATCAGTTAGTCTCCTATGTCAACAGTGATGTACTGTTTCTGCATTTTTCATTTGTAAATTGTGATGTATGGTTGGCTAATCTTAGTTTAAATGGCGTTTTTGATATTCGAATATAATATTTCATTTCTAAAGATACGTATATATATATATATATATATATATATATATATATATATTCCATTTCTAAAGATATATATATATATATATATATATATATATATATATATATATATATATGTATGTATATATATATATATCTTTAGAAATGGAATATATATATATATATTCATATATATATATATATATATATATATAAAATTAAAGAATCCATGCAGCTTCAAACACTAATAATATAAAAAGAACAAGAATTATGTCATGATTTATGTAATTTTTCAGTAGATTATACATTTTACTCCTAATTATATACATATGTATATATATATATGTATATGATATGAAATATATATGTATTTAATCATAAAAACATATAATTATATACATTCATATATATATATATTTATATATATATATATATATATATATATATATATAT
>OY735207.1:31950105-31955105 GCA_963457665.1 Thysanoteuthis rhombus
TTCTAGAAAACTTTCACGGGCATATGGCAATATTGACCTCAGGAAAATTGTGATGTTCTCACTGTTACGTCAACTGACAGAAATGCCGGAACATCTCAGAGGGACCGCAGCCTTTGGACAACGAATTGTCATGATGATGACTGATGACATTTCTCTCGCTGCAGAATCAAATAAAGCCGTTCGACCACGTAAGACAAGCCTTAAGGCGGACAGAGTAATCAAAAGACATGACATGAATGTTCCCTTCAACACTGCTGCAGGAATTTCAAGGCAAATCAAAGCTGACTGACATGAGTCCTGACGATTGGACGATTTGGATTGAAAGCTTGTTCTCTATTAACCTGATCATAATTAAAAAGAATTAAAAGGATAGACTGGAATATGCAGAAGGACACGTTATCTAGAAGAATGAGAATTCGACTAAAATTCATTTCAACGTTGAAAGTAAATTCAATTTAGTTGGATCTGACAGTAGACAGTTTTTTGGACGGACAGGTGACAGATTAAACTGAATTGAGTCAAATAGTTTCTTTGGAAAGGGAGTTTCATGGTACGGGGGATCTTCTCCTCTGGGAATGTTGGACCTATAGTGTGAATAAATAAGTGAAGCAGCATGCCATTCCTTCTCTAAAAGCGTATCCCAAACAGCAAGCCGCTCTTGTGCATGACAACATCCACACAATTCTAAGCGCCTGACTTAAATCTCGTCGAGAACTTCTTGGAGATAATTGGAGACAATGTTAGTGAACGAAACCCAAAACTGATTTATGCGAAAATTGGAAAATGACTGGGATCGGGTAGCTGCTCCAATACAGCATTATTCATACTAATGAGCAAAACATCCGCCGGTAATGCAAATAACTGCTTTAAATTAAATTTTTCATTTTGTTCATTCACTGTCCATGTCTGCTTTGCTTGTTTGTCAATGCAAACAACCATATTATTAAGAAATGGAAATATAATCCGACAGAGGTATTTATTTTCTTTAATTGTTCATTGTATTTACGCTGTTTAGGCCATATGATACATTCACTGTGTAATAACGGGAGATCATTTCAAAAGGCGTTTCAAAGTAATTAGAACTAACTGAAGTACCTGCCATCGTCGGGTTGAATATTGAAGAAATCAAAGAAAGATTAAAGCTTTCAGACTCATTGAAAAAGTTTGCTTTCATTTATGACACTTTAAGGCGGGAAAATGTTCCATTGTTAACTCTTTAAAGGGGGAAATGTTTCCCTTTACACTGACCTCTTTATCATATATAAGAATATGTATATGTGCATAATGAAGTTGAGCTGAATAATTCCAGCATTTTTCGATAAGATCTCAATTCATTCAAGTTTATAGTATCATTATTTAGACATTGAAGGACTTTGGTTCTCTGTAATCTTACCTCACTTTTCAACTAAATCATTTATTCTGCAATAAAATAAAGACCTTAGTTTGTATTCCATGTTTTCTTCGGGGAGTCTTCAGATACTACTACTTGTTGAAACAACTGATCAGACAAGGAGTTTTCCATGGAGCGAAATAAGTAATGGCTTGAAGATAACAAAGTTTAGACACACTGCTTGTAAAAGAAGTTTTCTCCCAGATCCATTATTGTTTACTGCATCGTATTTGCAATAGGAGTATGGATAGATTTCCTTGCCCAGAATTTTTTTCCTCTCACAATGCACCAATTTAATGTCGAGCAGGTTCCAGAAATTCCTGATAGCCATTCTGAATTCTGTTGATTCTAAGGGAACTCAGAAAACCACTTTTCCCCTACAGGTTTTAAATCTTAAAGTTTCCCCTGGATGTAGCCATGATTTTCTTTGTTTTTAATTTTCCTTATGATTTAACTTTTCATCGCCAGAAAGATCAAAAAAAATTTTTTCCCCCTATCTAACAACTCAAACCAAAAAAAAAAAAACAATTGTTTAAATGATAACCAAAGTTCTTTTCTCGAAGTTCATATGGAACCCTTTTTCCTATCTTCTAAAATTTTCTTAAAGCTGCTAAACAGCGCTCTAGAAATATCTTATTGCACAAAAAATAAAACATCGGGTCAACTTGAGATACTTATCAGATTTTCCTAACATTGTGCTGAGGTTTTCGCTGGGAATTCTGCATCATCTCCCCATGATAGATATAATATATTAGATATGCATTATAGATTAAAGCAAATATAACGCTTCAATATATTATATCAATCGTTCAAAGACCGTAGAAATGTACATCAGATACCTTGGAAGGTTTTGTTATGTTTTTTTATGCAATATATATGGCCTGAATGATAAATACATATATTGACACTCATCAAAACAAATACATTTACACCCACAACCACTCAAAAGAAGAGATTACATACATTGATATGCATGTGTTTAGGTGTGCGGGCTTAAATATGCATAAAGAGACCGCATTTATTCATTTATAAATGAAATGTATTTTAGAAATTTGAAATGCTCTCAAATCTCAGCCCAAAGATACACAGAGAAATGAGAGAGAGTTGTTTCAGTTAGATGGATACTTTCAACGTGAATAATGTTTTGGCCAAGAGCAAATAAATCGGTAATGAAATCTAGAAAAGAATAATCAGAAATTATGCGAATATTTCCGATAGTTTAAGGTCATGGAGTACACATAAATACTCGACGGAAAGAGGAAAATCAACTCGAATCTGTCTTCCCAATCTCTGCATTTACCCACAGTTATACATATACATATACATATACATATGAGTATGTGTGTTCTTTGAAGATACAGAGTACTCAATATTTTCATAATTTGGTAAATAAGTCAATAAAAAAGAGCTTATAATTTTTCTAAATATTTTGCATAATCAAATCTGTTATGTATACATATATATATAATAATTCTTCCTGCATACTTACTTATGCAGAACCATTTTGAATTCACGATATATATATATACATATATATATATATATATATATATATATATATATATATATATATATATATATATATATATATATCAGGGGAATATGTACCAGTGTGCCGAGTCAGAGCCACACAACTAGCAAAGTTTGTGAATTAATCATTAGTTTTAAATTCACTGAATTATGTAATCATTGATCTTAATGGGAGACTAATTTTCCCTCCCTTCAAATGAAATATTTTGGCAGTTGTTCTGAGATAGTAGTATACATTCCTCAATTGGTTATATCATGGTATGAAACTGGGCAGATAGTGAGATAGTGAAAGAAGAGCAGAATGTGTGCGACATTCAAGCAGCACACCTCCCGTGTTCGTTTGCGTGGTGAAAAGTTGCATAAATAAATTCAGTGAAAATTCATGAACTGAAACCTATTTTCTTCATGATAATTCTATTCTTGCAGTCTTATGGTATAATCTGCTTGTAATTATTCTCAAATAAATGATACACACTCAAAAAACAAATATTACTCAGGTTGAAGATGAGACTTTTTTTTAGCATTAAGGCACTTCTAACAAGGTGGAACATGTCATGGTAATATTTTTGTGCCATTCGTGAGAAGAATGAATGGAGGAATTTTGGTAAAGAGAATAATTTTGTCTAGTGTATAAAACCAGAGATGTTCGTCTTTTTAAAATCTGCTTGCATTGTGTAAATAATTAGACATGATTATCTGCATTATAACAGTTTTGGACGAATCACATCCGGATTTAAAAAATGAACAACTTTCAATTAAAAAAAATTCGGTAATAATTTAATCATTCATGGGTTTATTTATGATAAGGGTATTTTTTAAGAAAAAAAATTTGGGAATAATTCTAAAGACAACCACCACCACCCCACTTTTATCAAATTTTATGAAATCCCAGTCAAATATTATTTGGATGCTAAAATATATACTCACCAATAAAGATAAATCCTCGTAAAAATCAAATCAGTTGAAATTTTATTCGAAACCTCAGTTGGAAATGTTGAAAATATACCAAGACACTGAAAACAAAACTACAAAAAATTAAAGCATATTGTTTTCTAGGAAAGTTTACAGTTGCTTTTAAAATAAAGATACATGCGTATCTGGGGTAAGTATCCAAGTTTGTGTATTCCATTCATGGTGCCGTTTCTCTCTTTGTGGCACCTCAGGCCTGATCCATAGCTTGATTCCGCCCTTCTGCATTCACCCCACACAATCAGTTGACAACTCAGTTTCGGATAATCCAAACTATAATGCTAAACTGGACTCTTACTTTCCGTCCATTGTACGCAAGTTCCATTGTGGAGTATTTTCTTACTTTTTTTTTTTTTCCTTTTTTTTTTTTTCTAACATGGGGTCTACTTTTATTCAAGCTTTTTTATTTAATTGAAATGTTTTCCAGCAACGGCAATTTTGAATTTTGTCCCAAATGTGAATGAAGTGTAACATTTTCCCAACAAAAACGTATTTTATTACCGTAAAATTTTCAAAGACTCAAAATGCAGAAAATTCACATGCCCTTTAGGTTTAGGGGTTAGAGTTTGAGCAAACAGTTAGGGCATAGGTGGGTTTTAATTATTTTTTTTTAACATCGTAGAAAATCCAAAATCAAGAAAATTCACATGCTCTTTGGGTTTAGGGTGATGATTAAGGTTTAGGGCTGGGGTAAAGGATAGGGTTAGAGTTTAGGGGATGTGATAGGGTTAGGATTGATTGAAGACTAAAATAAATGGTTGATACTTTTATTATTATTTATGTTTAAGATTCGGATAAGCCAAAGACTGTATTCAATTTTTTTGTGTGAATTTTTAACCTATATTACCTTAGCTACCTGAGGAAGAATGCCTGTTTTGAAAAATGACTCAAGTTGCTGGTTGGGTGGTTCTATTCACGATGTAAATACAATTCTGAATTAGAACCTCAATTCATTTTTCAAAGATTACCGTGGTACAGATTTTCTGTCTATCTATGTCTTCCTTTTAGGGCTTCCTAAGGCAAAAAACTTGAGTCCATTAAACATAGGAACTATAAGAGAGATTCACGCATAATACGAGGGTGTATCCATTAATTCTCAGCCTGACATGTA
>OY735207.1:31972605-31975105 GCA_963457665.1 Thysanoteuthis rhombus
TTTAACACAGCAGATAAAGCTATTAATATACAAAAAAATTGAGTGTATATCCTTGTTATTCTTATTCTTATATATATATATATATATATATATATATATATATATATATATATATACATATATATATACATATATATATATATATATACATACATACATATATATATATATATATATATATATATATATACATATATATATATATATATACATATATGTTTGTGTGTGTGTGTGTATGTGTGTGTATGTGTGTTCATGTATGAATGTATGTACGTATAATTGTATTTATGAGTAAGTGTCTCTCCCTCCCTTCTCTCTCTCTCTCTCTCTCTCTCTCTCTCTCTATATATATATATATATATATATATATATATATATAGACAGAGAGAGAGAGAGGGGGGAGAAAGAGAGAGAGAGAAAGGGAGATAATGGGTTTTCAAACAATTCTGCTTGCTTTCATTAATACAGGAGTAGAAGCGTAGGTACACAGTGGGGATCGAAGTCAGTACGCTGCAGAGATGGACTGCGAAACTAGCCTGCTAACCGTTATCGCACTACAATGTATGACGGTGGACCAATATGTCTGTAGCCCGACTTGTACTTATTAGCTGATAATTTTTTTTCTGAAACTTTCATTGCATAATGTTGGATTTGCGTGATTCATATTCGACACTGAATTATGTTCATTGCAAGGAAGGAAATTGTGTTGAAGAATAAATGTTTCTTGCGTAAATAAATGTTTTTCATGGTAAAGCTTGGACTTATTGATGTACTTACGTGAGTATGTGCCATAGAACGAAAGGGTTCAGCAGTATAGTTACACGGTAAATAGTAACCCCTCCACCTCAAACCCCTAAATTTGTGTTCTTGATTAATGATCAGAATTTTTTTCTTAAACATACAAAAATTGTGTCTTCGGAAAATGAAATAATGTAAAAAATCTTTCAAAGAATAAATGGTCAGAATGAATGTTCTATCATGACATCACGGCGTTACCAACTGACCGAACACAAACTGGGGGTCCGGTTTAGCATTACAGTCATTATAGAACGTCCCTCTAAAACCCTTAAAATCTTACAAATAATTTTTGCACTTAGTCAGAAACTTTCACATAATTATATATATATATATATATATATATATCGATCAGAGTAATGACTATGGTATACCCTCGTTTCGCTATATCCAGCTCCTCGGATAGATTATGTATTTAATCGATATATTGTCTCTACTGTAAGTATCGAGCACTGTAGATAATGTAGAGGGAGAAGTATATGTGTTTGCGTGTGGGTGTGCAGGTATGTATGTGTGTGTTCCCAGGCCAGGTCGAATCTTCTATTCAGTTTCATGACCACATGTCATAGGTTACAGATCCTGCAGTAACAGTGGATTAAAAAAACTCTTTGAATCCCTCTTATACACCCGCCGTATCCTTTAACCATTTTGATATATCAGAAGTGCCAAAAAATGATAAATGTTCATAAAATCTAATAGATAAAATACGGTACACTAAAGGTCATCACTCGGGGTGAAAGTCAATGTAACAAGTCAAAAAAGGTGACAAAATCAATGAATTATGCCCGAAAGAAGGTATAAAATAATTCGGAATGCCAGCCAGGTAAGTGTCATGTCATCTACTGCTACCCAAGAACCTAATTCGGCGTCAGCGGGAATTTCAAGCATTCCCACTTTCCCAGCATCATTTTTATCAAATTTTTGAGACATTAAAAGTAGGTTGAACTTGGTGCCATACTACCAGACTTATATAACACCAGCGTGTCAAAAAAATTGTGCAGAGGCACCTCACTAAAATTGGTTGCCTGTGTCGACAACGGCGTAGATCCAGACTGAGACTGTAAATCGATTGAACAGAAACCCGTGTCGGGAAAATACCACAGTACACAGGATTCCGTTTTGTCAGACGAACTACTAGTTTCAAATATGAAGAACGCTAATTGTTTCAGATTGGATTATGTAGGACGTTGTCTCAACTTCACAGCTGAAGATCATGTTCACCGTTCTGCGTCTTGACGTTGTCATCTGGTCAGTTAATTCAAATTAATGCTTCAATTCTGGGCTCCTTTCTTTGGCTTGAAAATTGTGATTAGTAGAAAAATATCTGACGAAATTTCAGTTTTATCTGGCATGTCCACACTTCGACGTAAAACCAACTAAATTTGATGGTATTGTAAGGTACTACTGGGGCGCTTTATGTTGGTGGTTATGATGCTTGGGCCCCGGAGCTATAGCCTGACCCCACATCATTATCCAATGAAGGTATTGTTGGCAGAACAGCTGTTGTCGTACAGCAGCATATGAATGATGTCTCTCTTTCTTTCTCTCTCTTCCCCCTCTCTCTCTCTCCTTCTCTCTCTCTCTCCCCCCTCTCTCTCTCTCTATATATATATATTCTTCAAAGCTAAGTATCGATATTGGTGTCTAAAATTGACAGTGGTCGGTGTTCGAGCCTGGGTAAAAAAGGAAAGGAAAATTCAAGATA
>OY735207.1:31982605-31997605 GCA_963457665.1 Thysanoteuthis rhombus
AAAAAAAAAAAAAGCAACAAATGAATTTTCCCTTCGGAGAATCTTGAAACACTAGAATAGTTCACAGAATTGATGTAAGAAATAATAGAAGAGTAAATAATTTCATGATTAACTCAAGCAAGATTCAGATATACAGAAAATGTATTAACAGGGCTATTCTAGGAGCTACCAGCTGAAACACACAGAAGAATTCAGTAAAATGAATAAATTACATCTACTAAATGTCCCTTTATGCTGTCATGCTATTGACTTTCATTAAGTTTTCATACTGATCCTTATCATGTGAATTAATACATATTTCTGATGTTGAACAAATACTTTCAATGTAAATAACATACAAAGATAAGCATAGAGGCATTTATTTGATGATGATGATGATGATGATGATGATGATGATGATGATGATGATGATGATGATGATGATGATGATGATGATGATGATGATGATGATGATGATGATGATGATGATGACGACTGCAACACTAAATATTAGCAGTGGCCTAACAGAGGAAAGAAAATGAAAGCGGAGATGTAAACCACAGCACTGGCATGATAGGCGAGGGAGAGAAGAGACGTTAGCTCAAGACCTGAGGAGACTTATTGTCACTCAGCCTTCAGCAATGACCACCGGGCAACTGGTGTGAAACTGTAAACCATAGTATTACTGTGGTCTATGAGAATGAGGAGAGGAGGGCAGGAGACTTGAGGAGACTTGCTGTTACTCAACCTCAAGCGGTAACCACCAGGCAACTGGTGTGAGATTGCAAATAATAATAATAATAATAATAATAATAATAATAATAATAATAATAATGATAATAATGATAATAATAATAATAATGATAATACAAAATTCCCATTGGACGCTTCTTAATGTCAACTTTAAACTTACTTTATCACTAAATCTACCCACAATCCTACTCATACCAGGACACAAGGGAAAAAAATCCAAATAAGACCACAAACACCGTCTACCCGCCCCCCATCTCACCTGCAATATAACCCGAGCGAATAGGCACCATCTCAACAAAAATAGCAATCCATCATAAACCCCACCCAGAAATCCAATTAGGCACTGACCTGACCAATTACTGTCCCCAAACTCAACACACATTCACAAACAATTACAGAAACAACAACATTAGAAATAAGCTTCATAAAAGAAAAAAATACTCCATAAAAACAACACACAAGACAGAAAGTGAAAAAAACAATTTTCCGCTGATTGCTATGGCTGCGCGAAACTGATCAGTAACCACAGAATTGCAAATATCTATTTATCTATCTATATCTCTCTATATATATGTATATGTGTGTGTGTGACAGCGTATTGATTACTTAACAATCCTCATAATAATGATTGTTTTTCCTATATGTATTTATGTATGCATGCAACCGTAACCCATCAAAAATGGTACGTTGAAGGGTGATGTAACTTACAGAATAAATCAAACGCCGATGGTTTTCACCCGTTACATTATGTTTTAGTATGTGGTTTGAATTTACTATACAATTACTATGCAGAACTGGACCATTACTTCCGGTCCACATGATATCTATCAGATTTTTGGATGGAACTCAACGAAATTTTGTAGAAGGGTGGGCAATGAACTTTAAGAAGAAGTGTTTACATTTTGGGATAGATTCAGGAATTTCCCACGCCCCCTGCTTCGTTCTCAAAGGATTTCAGTGAAATGCTATGGAATGATGAGCAACGGGCTATGAAAGACGTGCTTACATTTTGGGGCGAATTCAGGAATTTTCACAATCACCTCCCCTGCATCGGATCTGTATAAACTCAACACGATATCTTTTAAAGTTCTCAATGGATTTCACTGAAATGTACAAGGATCGGCAATGGACTGAGAAAGACGTGTTTACATTTTGGACTGATTCAGGAATTTCTCACACCCTCTGCATCGTAGCTGAATGTGCAAAAACAATATCCTTCAAAATTCTCATTGAATTTCAGTGAAAGTTTGTCGAATGGTGGACAATGATCAAAGTGTGTACATTTTGGGGCGTATCCTACGACCAATCCTTTTGCACTGTTGCTATATTTACAATAAGAAACAATATCTGCAATTTCAGTAGAATTTTGATGAAGGGTAGGAAAAGGGCTAAGGAAAAAGTGTTTGCATTTTGGAGTTGATCCAGGGATTTTTAACAGTCACCTCCCCTACATATTAGCTATCTGTATACGGAACAATATCTCCAAAGGTCCACTTAAAATTCTATGAGAAGTTTTGTGGAAGGGAAGGTCATGAACTAAGAAAGGAGTGTATACGGTTGGGGGCGGATCCAAGATTTTACAATCTGTATCAGATTTATATGTACACATCGCAATATCTCCAAAATTTCTCGACGAATTTCTGTGCAATTTTGTGAATAAATCAACAATGGGCTAAGGGAGTGGTGTTTGAATCTATGGGAGGATCCAGGGTTTTTTCTCCCGTCATCCCAGGCATCATATTTATATGTACACAGCACTATATTTCTAAAAGTTCTCAATGAATATCAATTAAATTTGAGGTGAGGTTGTGCAACAGCGATGGGAGTGGTGATTACTCTTTGGGTTGGGGGATCCAGGAATTTTCTGCGGTTACCTTCCCTGCATTGTGACTATATGTACTCAGCACGATATCTACAGAAGTTCTCAATAACTTTCAGTGATATTTTGTGAAATGGTGGGTAATGGTCTAAGAAAGAGTTCTTGACATTTCGGGGCGGATCCAGGAATCTTCAGCAATCATATCTCCAGTTTCGAAAGTTATATGTACATTAAACAATACCTCCAAAAGTTCTCAATGAATTTCAGTGGAGTTTTGTGTAAGGGTCGACCATGGGCTGAAGAAGGATTGGTGGCATTTGGGGATTTATCAAGGAATTTACGATGCCTCCTGCATCGAGAGCTATATGTACATAAAACAATATCTCCAAAAGTTCTCAATGAATTTCAGTGAAATTTTGTGGAAGGTGGGCTATCGACTTCGGAAGAAGTGTCTACATTTTTGGGCGAATCCAAGAACTCTCCACGGTCGCCTCCCCTGCTTACGGATCTAAATGCACAAACCACAATATCTCAAAAAGTTCTTGATGTATTTCAATAAAATGTTGTGGAAGCGTTAGCAGTCGGGTAAAGAAGATGTTTGTAGTTGGGAGCCGATCCAGGCAACTTTCACTGTCACGCCTGCAACGTAGCTATATGTACATAGCACAATATCTCCAAGACTTTTAAGTGTTGGCAATGGGTTAAGGGGGGGGTTAAATTGTTGGGTGTATCCAGGAATGTATCACACTCACCTTCTCGGCATCGTATACAACATAATATTTTCAAAGCTTCTCAATGAATTTCTATTAATTTGGTGAAAATATAGCTGTATTGTAGCTGTATGTACTCAGTAGAATATCTCGAAAAATTATCGATGAAAGGGAGGGTGGATAAAGGACTAAGGTAGCAGGCTGTGAATCCTGGCGGAGGGGGATCCAAGAATCTTCTGTCTTTCATACATCGTGGCTTTACATACACGGCACAATATCTCCGAATGTTCTCGATGAATTTCGGTGCAATTTAGTGGGAGGTGGGCAATGCTCGTAAGAATATCTATGTAGATTTGGGGGCAGATCCGGCAACTTTTCACCCTCCTGCATCGTAGCTATATGTACACAGTACAATATTTCCACTATTATCAAATGGACGAGATTAAGGAGTACTCGATGAGGCAGCAGGCAGGGACCCCCAAAGAGGGCTTAGCAGACTCTTTTTGAAAATTGGAAGGGACACTAGGATGGGTGTTTTGGGTGATTACTTTAAAAAGGACTGAGGCACCATTACCCTAGGTAGGCCTTTTTTTCTTTTTTTTTTTTTTTTGTTAATATTAGATGACTGGACACTCCCTGAATTGATCCTATGTGGGGAGCAATATCAATCTACCCTCATTTTCATTATCTAAGATGGCTTTATCATAAGCTTCTATACCTCGTTTCGGCGCGACGACTAGATAGCTGGTCTAGCTGATCCTTACTGAGTTCGAAACACACTGTGTGCTCCACTTGTTGACCTTTGAGTTCAAAGTTGTGACCATTGAGTTCAATCCTAGAAATTAACAATTAGTTTATACACTCACAGACCTGCTCTAACCACACACACACACACATACACATACATGCACACACATACATAGACTTTCATTGCGGGGGGAGCAAACGGGGCATTTGCCCCCATCTGGATCAGGCCTTCTCTATTAGGATGAGGAAGTTTGAAAGTTGGAACCTCATAGTCAATAAAGGATAGTAGAGCTGTACAAAAGTTTTATGTAACCCCAACCTGATGTACTGATGTAGTAAGATTTTATTCAAAATAATACATAATGTTGATACTACAATAAAGCATTATCATTCGCTGGTAACAGGGTTGATGCTTAGATATATCCCGAATAAACCCCCTATTGACAAATTAGATTCTTTTCTTCCCTCCCCTCTGGAAAAGTGTCAGCAGATGCCCTTGTACGCATACACACATACATGCATACATACACATACGTGCAAACATACACACACACACACACACACATACATACACATATACACAAACAAACAGCGAATAATCAAAGACATTATATTCTTTTATATTCAAAAAATAGTTTCTGGATGCATATGTAAAATTCGCTTCAAATTTTAGAATCCTATGCGTTCGATATTTTCGTTAATGTTTGACTCACTGATAAACTTGGGGTATGTATATTCCAGCTGGACTTTGGCATACTTGTAAATAAATACAAATTAATCTATGCAACAGAGTTTAGTTGTGAAACCCATAATGGGACGGTCGGCGAACGACAAGCTAGACGATTACTTCTTCGTGTTGAAGATTTGTTTTTCAACTTTTGTTATGAACAATGGTGAATTCACAAAAATTACTTATATTTTTCCATTATGCATCAGCAACTGTACTCATCGTGCGTACATTGATATGTACACGTATACATCAGTATATTTCATACTTACACAGCTATCTATCTCAGACTGCTCTCATTAACATTCTTATGTATCCGCGTACGTGTCCGTCTGTCTATCTATCTATCTATCTATCTATCTATTTATCTATCTATCTATCTATCTGTTTTTCTTCCCATCATTGCTTCTTTGGTCGTATGAACTGAAATATGGTTCACTGGGTGCCAGATTATCCCAGCTACGAGCACCACCACCCAGTAGATACAAAAGGGACAATCAGTGTATTTCCTAATGTCTGCAACTTGCTTCAAGTTATTTTGTGACACGAACATTTAGGTCTATCGCCCAAGAACACTATCTGTACATTTCTAATTCAGTTAACAGCTGTCTATCTATCTATCTATCTATCTATCTATCTATCTATCTATCTATCTATCTATCAACACATACCCTCACACACGTATATGTAAAATATCTTATATAAATTATTATATTATACATTTTATTTTTATAAATATATTACCTATGTATCTACCATTCATCTATATAAATAACATATATATATATATATATATATATATATATATATATATATATATATATATATATATATATATATACATTTGTATATTCATTTACATACACATATATATGCATTTGGTATATATATATATATATATATATATATATATATATATATATATATATATATATATATATATGTATATATATGTATATATCTGTCTGTCTGTCTGTGATTTCTATTCAATATATCCGTCTAGGTCAATTAGCAAAGCTACCAATATATAGGGGAATTTTTTTTCTTTTTTTTAAAAATCTTTTTATCAAACTCTCAAAATTTGAAGAAGAAGAAAACGAAGAAGAAGAAAACGAAGAAGAAGAAAAGGAAGAAGGCAGAATTTTAAAAAAGACAGAAAGAAAAAAAAAGGCATATAAGTAAGGTCAAATTATAGAAGTGTATGTTCCTTCTGACTACCTATGGAAACTGAAAATGGATTTGAGAAAATAAATGAAAAAAAAAACTGCTAAAAATCAAAACCTTGTTCGATGAGAACAAGTGGAATATCAATCCAATTGTTTCATCCATACTTTTTGGAACACGTGGGATTCGTACCTTAGATTCTTGGAAAGAGACTTAAACAATCTAATGAACAAATGAGACTATTCATACCTAATTCCGATTGAAACTGGCTAGAATCCTGAGGAAGGCGTTGGAGTATTAGAGAGACTTTTGGCCATTTGATTTCTAGCAATGGCCACCATATTAATTACTGGCATAATGATACAACGACAAATGAATGAAGAGATAATTCTTTAAAAAAAAAAGGATTAATTAGATGAAATAAGATAACTTCACAAAATTTGAGAGCTAGACTGGCCATGCGCTCCAAGCTAGAAAGCGATATCTGATCGTCTTATACGACGAGAAAAATCTGCCTGATCGTAGACATGATTATAGATATAATAATAATAATAATAATAATAATAATAATAATAATAATAATAACAACAACAACAACGACAACAACAACAACAAGAATGACTGAAAAACACTGGAAAAATAGGAAAACAAGAAGGAGATTTCGTGCCCACCATTATTGGCAAGCAGGGAACTGTCTCCGAGATCCTTGCATATGAATTTGAAGAATTGGGAATGCTTGGTAGAATCGAAACGATCCATATGACAACATTACTAGAAGTGGTCCAAAATATTAAGTGTTGGAGTATTGAGGAGACTTGCTTTCTCTTTATCTCTAGTGAATTCCACCAGTTACTTATGGTGTGAAAACCCCAAATATTAAAAAATATGATAATAGATAGAGATCCTGTCAGAACTTGTTGGCGGTTCCGATTGACCGGAGAGTCAAAGTAAAAATTTGTGGAAAAATACCTGGACCTTGTCGAGAATTTTATAAAATGTACAAACGTGAAACTGATGTCCAAAAGAACTGATGTGCTGGGACCAATCACAATGACCATGGAGTCGAGGTTGAAGAAACTGGGAATTCGAGGAAAGATTGAGACTGTCCACATCTCGTCAGTGTTATCATCGGGAAACGTGCTGAGGAAGGTGCTGGAGATCCGAGGAGACTTGCTGTCACTCGGTCCCAAGCGATTACCAACAGACATTTGAAGTGGATTTGCAAATCCACACTATAATAATAATAATAATAATGATAATAATCAATGGATAGGCGAACAAGGAAACTTATGACGATGCATAAAGCATTACATCCTAGGGATGATACAGATAGGCTATACGTTAAGAGAAAAGAAGGTGGTAGGGGGCTCATCAGCATAGAAGATTGTGTCCAGAGAGCTAAAGTAGTCCTAGATAGATATGTGCAAACAAATAGTGAAGAAATCATAAAGAGCGCGAGGGATAGTGCGACAAACAATAAAGTAGAAAACAATGGAACAGTACAGCAAACTAGAAAAGAAAAGTGGGAAGGGAAAAAATTGTACGGCGAGTTTAAAAGACAGATAAAAGAAATAGCAGACGAGAAATCATGGACGTGGTTACGAAAGGGAAACCTTAAGAGAGAAACAGAATCGCTCATCATGGCAGCCCAAAACAAAAGCATAAGGACAAACTACATAAAAGCAAAAATCGACAGAACACAGACAAACAGCAAATGCCGCATGTGCGGTGAAAGAGATGAGACAGTAAACCACATAACTAGTGAATGTAGCCAACTCGCCCAGAAGGAGTATAAGCATAGACACGATAGAGTAGCAACGATGATACACTGGGAACTAAGTAAACAAATGGGATTCAACCATGGGGAAAAGTGGTATCAGCACAAGCCAGAGGCAGTTTTGGAGAATGACAACCACAAACTACTGTGGGACTTTGACATCCAAACTGACCACCTCATCCAGGCAAGAAGGCCGGACTTAGTAATAGTAGACAAAAAAAGGAGGGCCTGCCAAATAGTAGACGTTGCTGTACCTGCAGACCATAGAGTAAAAAAGAAGGAGGGTGAGAAAAGGGAAAAATACCAGGACCTAGCATGGGAGTTAAAGAAAATGTGGAACATGAAAACCAGGGTAGTACCGGTCATAGTGGGCGCACTAGGAACTGTCCCCAAAACGCTGAGGGAGAGACTGGAGGAGATCGGGATTAGGGGGAGGATAGAGACCGTACAGACCACAGCACTGCTGGGCACTGGACGGATACTGAGGAAGGTGCTAGAGATATAAGGACTGCAACGAGGCGTAGCTCTGTCATGATATGCGAAAGAGAGAGGAGACGTTAGCTGAAGACCTGGGGAGACTTATTGTCACTCAGCCTTCAGCGATAACCACTGGGCAACCGGTGTGAAAATGTAAATCGCAGAATTACTGCGATCTATGAGTACGAGGAGAGGAGGGCTGGAGACTTGAGGAGACTTGCTGTCACTCAAACTCCAGCGGTTACCACCAGGCAACTGGTGTGAGATTCAATAATAATAATAATAATAATAATAATAATTACTACTCGCCGTCACAGTCTATGATTGAATGACCATAGCGTCGAAATTTGGAGGTATGTATGAAAATTCCATCAAAGAATAAAAATGGTCAGAATAATTTTTTTTATGACATCACTGGCGTTTTCCACTGGGAAATATCTAGATACATCAAGATTCTGGTCCATTTAGATATTAGTAATAGACCCGTCAAAACAAAGCCCCCCTCCCCTCCCCAAGTCAGAAAATCTTTAGGTGTGTCTATAGGAGTACCGATACCAATTTTAAAGTCAGTAGACAAAACAGTATGTCCGGGCACGTTAGAACACACAAACATAGAGAAAAAAACTCAAACACACGCAAATTTAAAATAGGATAGAACCATTCGCCATCTTTGATGGCTATGGTAGTTCAATAATAATAATAATAATAATAATAATAATAATAATAATAATAATAATAATAATAATAATAATAATGATATCTGTAACATCAACGATAAAGAATTGTGGAACATCAGTATGAAGATGATTGTAGTATCAACTGTGGTCGAAGCCTTGGGAACAGTTCCCAGCAAAGAGGTTGGAGGGACTAGGAATCCGGGTAACCGAGAATATCCAGACGACGGCACTGCTGATATCACCTTGGATACTGAGGTAAGTCCTGGAATATCAAGGAGACTTGCTGTCACTTGATCTCCGGTGGAGGTCGCCAGTCAGTGAGGACGTAAAAATGGTGTATTATTATCATTAAGAAGAAGAAGAAGAAGAAGAAGAACAACAACAACAACAACAACAATTACAACAACAACAACAACAGCAACAGTAACTACAACAACAACAAAGGTATCATTATTGTTGTTATCATTCTACGTTTCTACTTGTTTGAATATACAACGTTACACTTTCTGATTGATATTCATTCTTCTCATATCTCCAATTCGTTCTCTTCTCATTCTTCACACATCTTTGCATTTAAAATAAACAAGGGAAAAAATGGAAGAGGGCTCTTATGATTGAATGGGAGCAAAAGGAACTCAGCCTTTACTATAACTGTCAATCATTCATCACTCCTCCCTCAAAAAGTCTGAATCCTAAAATTTATATAGTAGTAGTTAAATACTGTATTTAGACATTTAGCAAAAGTTATGAATACGAATGATAACAGATAATTTTGTTCAATTCCCTTTGCCTGTTGTTATTGTTGATATAGATATAATCCATTGATAATGAATTACAATTACTTCAACAAAGTTATATACTTTAATTGCAGAAATGTATATGCAAGTAGAGTGATCATATCTTTGATGTCAATCCCCGTGGAATTTCAACGGGTCAAGCTTTATTGACAGGGAATGAAGAATAAAAAAGAAAAGAATGAGAAGGAAATATAAGAAGAACGAGAGAAAGAAGAGAGGAAATTATCGCGAAGAAAATTCAAAGTGGATGGATGTGGCTGTTCTGGCAGACCACAGAGAAAAATAGAGATAGATTGAAAATATCTACACCTTGTGAGTGAAGTAAAAAACAAAATTGACTTACATGAAGGTAAGCGTTGTGCCATCATGATTGGCGTGCTTGGAACAGTCCCAAAAAGCTTTGCAAAAAAGGTTTTAAGAGTTGGAAATCCCAGGATAAATGAAAATCATCCAGACGACTGCATTACAAACCGCAGCTAGAATATTGAATTGAATACTGGAGTATTTATTATACTTGCTGACACTTGATTTCCACTGGTAGCCACAAGTTGCTACAGGTGTGAAAACTCTAAGATTAATAATAAGAAGAATACTGGGGAAGGTGCTTCAGATGTAGTAACTCAATCTCCAGCGATAACCACCAGACATCTTGTGTAAACATACGAAGGCATTAAATGATAATAATGATGAAAAGAAGACGAAAAAGAAAGTTTTAGCTTAGAAGCGTTACCTCTGTTATTTCTAAGCCCCGATGTTTATCAAAAAAACTCTTTCTGTAGTTAGTCGAATGGTATTTCTCTTCTATCGACCTTAAATTCAGAGCAGCGATTTTTTAGTACTGCATAATAGAATATGAACGGGAAACTTTTTAATAGCTTAAAGCCACAACAACAGCTTATCTACGCATATACGATCGTTCTTGCAACAGGTAGTGCGATTTCTTAGTTCAGCATCTCAAATTATAACGGTCAGGGCCAGATTTATAATGGAGAAAAGGGGCGATTACCCCGCCCCTCTAGCCCGGGTACCTTCTATACAAAGGTATTATAATTTAAAAAAACAAATAGATAATAAATCGAGAAATAAATTGATAATTCACTGCTTGGAATTCACTTTGGGATTCATTTCATTACAACGCCTCAAAAATTGTTTTAAATAAATTAATAAAATTAGTTGGAAATTCGGTCGACTGTGATTGGAGTATAGGTTACGAAAATGCATTTGTCTTACCTAAAATGTACTTGGAGTTTTGATGATATATATTTACATGCATTAGCCCCAGGTATATAAATCATTTAACTTTTTTATTTATGCATAACTTTTCAATTCCAATTACATGCAATAAACAGGCTGTGATGGGTAAATTTTGTGATTTGCAGTGTATTCTAATTTCAGTGCATGTGGGGGTCTACCTGGAGAAACCCGTCCCTCCGAGGTCTAAATCCAGCCCTGATTGCTGTCTTTTGTTAAGTCAGTCACTTACAACAACATACTAGCAATCAAATTTAATAAAATTCAAAACTTTTTCAACGAGATGAATATTTTTACGCCTATTCATATTTCTATTCATACCATTTCGAAAGAATATATACCAGCTTTCAAAACTTTAAAAACAATAGTATGATCCCGACAATATGGTAAAATAGATACACCTATAATTAACATGGGTGATAGCTTGTTTATTTTCATTTCACTTTTAGATTTTAACACTTGGTTTTTTTATTGGGATTTTATGTCTGCTTTGTTAATATTTTGGCACTGACCGATTGCCCTAACAACGACAACGATAATTTTGGCTGTTAAACTATGCGATCGTCTCGGGTACTATGGATAGACTAAAGTGTAAATTTGTAAAAATTAATTCTTTTTCTATCTCATTAAGGTAAGATGTTCGATATCAGAATTGATACTTTCCGTTGTGATCGTGTATTGTCAGCAACTTCAGGAGCTGTTGCTGTTGAAAAAAAAAATTAGCTGTATAAGAGGCGTTACGGTTTCCGAAAGATGGATTGTATAAAACCCTCAGTAATATTCTTTAATTTGCTGCATTCAAAAAATTCAGAGAATTGTGACTGACATTTTTCGTAAAAAATCAAAAGAAAGAAGGCATATTTTTTAATCTGAAATTGTCAAATAAGTTTCTCTCCATCTTTATGTAATAGGAAATAAAATGATAAAGCTAGAATTCTCATAAATGCCTACATATTACAAATTCCCACCATTATTAACTGTCATACCTTACTAAAAAGAAAGCGACAACAAGTCTTTTTCAAAGCCCTTGCTGATCTATAAGAAGAGCTACATTTTATTTATTGAAACTTTGTTTTGTATTGATATTTCCCAGGGAATTTTTTTCCCAAGAGAAAGAAGGAAACCGTATTCTGTAGGGGTTAGGCGCCTCGCTGTGGAGCAGAGATGAACAAACGTGCCTCATATTCCGTTACTACTGTAGTGAGTTCGGTTCTCACTGAGTACGTAACACTTTTGGTCTCGTATTATAACAAAACAAAATATTCACAGCAGAGGTAGGAAAAGAAAAAAAAACTAATTTCTGATTGAAAATATTTGTGTGTATGTGTGTTAACATAGACATCTGTGCAGATATATATTATATATATATATAATACACACACACACACACATATATATATATATATATATATATATATATATATATATATATATATATATATATATATATATATATGAATGGAGAAAACTCGAAGACATACAAGGGTGAACATATTTGGAGTAGACTAATCAATCAATACTAAAAGGTCATGTTGTAGATTCTAACAGAAAGGTTCACAGAGTAAGGATCGAAACCCTTCAGGCTGACCGAAAATGCCAAAATTGAACTGACTTAAACTGACCTTCACAGGTCACAAGAGAGCAGCGTCGCATCCTTATTTCAAGTTACCCTTTTGTACAAATTTGCAGCCTGTAGGGTACAGCCCTCCGTAAGATTTGAAAATGACAAAATTGACAACTGCCTAAATTAACCTTTAGAGGTCATCAGAAGTCAGTGTCACCTATCCCATGTTCGTACTGTGGCCAAGTTGCCCTTCTACTCAAAATAAGAGCCCATGAAGTGCAGCCATCTCGGGTAGATTTGAAAATGCCAAACTTGACCAGATCTCAAAATGAGAGATCATGAGAGGTCTGACCACCCATCGTATGTTCATCTTGAGGTCAAGTCGGTCAAGAGGGGTCATTGACACCAACCTCTTGTTAATCCTGGAGTCGAGTAACAATATTTTCAGTTGTTAGGGAGTAGCTGTTTTTGTTAGATATAAAAATGCCCCAATTCTTTTTTTTAGAAAATTCCCAAATTGACCTGACCTTACATTAACCTTTCGAGGTCACCAGAGGTCAGCTCATCAATTGTATGTTCATAGAGCTATTGAAAGTAGGGGTCGTAACACTTCAGGTGGTTTGAATATGTCAAAATTGACCTAACCCCTAATTGATCTTTACAGAGGTCATAATCACCGATCATATGTACATGCTGGGGTCAAGTTACACCCATGCACACATTTTAAGCTCGTTCATTAATTCATAAAAACATAGTCAGTAAGAAACATTTGTCGTCTTTATAGCATTAGATAGATATGTATACTTATACTATTAAGAAAATGGATATATAATCCAACAAAAATATTTGTAAATGCATCGTATTAGTCTGACACACTATTTAGAATTACCTCCCGTCATCACTCAGTAAATGAATCATTTGACCTGGACAGCATAAATAGAATAAACATTTAAAGAAATAATCATATGCATACATATATGTGTATGCAAATTTGCTCAATGGTAAGAGCAACGCTACGTTGGAGCAGATACCCCATCGGTTGCAGGTTCAATTTCTTTAATTGTTTATTCTTTTTACGTTGTCTAAGCCAAATGTATCATTCACTGCGTAATAACGAGAGATCATTTGAAATAGAGTTTCGATATGATATAATGCAATTCATAATCATTCTGTCAAATCATATTCATTTCTTGATTACATATAAGTATATATATACATATATATGAGTGTGTGTATGTATGTGCGTGTGTGTGCGTCCCTGTGTCTATGTACATATATATCCATGTGTGTGCATTTTGACAGTTTGAAGAAGATTCAAATGAAAATCACACATATGTGCATACATATACAATAGACATATACATATGAACAGAGAATTAAAGTTTTGTCTTCCATCAGGTGGTATTCACTCACAGATCAATAGGCATATGCCAGTAAAGATCAAACATTATATATGTGTGTGTGTGTGTGTGTGTGTGTGTGCATGTGCGTGTGTGTACATGTTTTGTATTTGCATAGACATACAGTGTGTGCAAAATGTATCCGATACATTTCAAAAAGTCAATTTTGGTATCCTTATACAGCTTCAAAACTGACGAAATTTGGACAAAATATTTCTGATTTTGCAGTGTTCAATCTTGTTTTAATATTTTATTTAATTTTGTATTTAATCTTTAAAATGAATTGTTAAATTATCAAATACTTTTGGCACTCACTGCACACACACACAATATATATATATATATATATATATATATATATATATATATATATATATATGCATTTTATATGTATATATATATTTACTTATAAGGATTAATAAACCTTACCACCAAACACTTCACTCCCGAGTCTGTCTCACTCTCTACAGTACACATTATATATATATATATATATATATATATATATATATATATATATATATATATATATAACACAAAAAAATAGAAAAATGGCAAAACGAAAAACAAAATTTGGTACACACCACCATACAATAAGAAGGCTATAACAAACGTAGGTAAAATATTTATAAAACTAGTCTAAACGCACTTCCCACACAATAAAAAAATCTCCACAACATTCTCAAAAAAGAAAGCAATTGAAATTCGATACAGTTGCATTGACAACTCTGGAAAAATGTCTAAAAATCATAACAATAAGATTAGAAATTGAAAGAAAAACAGCACAAGAACAAAATATGTAATTGCCGAAAACCCCAAGAATGTAAAATAGGAAACAAATGCAAAACATCTGAAATAGTGTATAGGGGGCAGATCCCCACACAAGAAACCCAAATTAAACAAAATTCTTCTTCGACATATCATGACCCCCATTTAAAACAAGACTAGTAAACCACATAAAAAAACATTCACACATGAAAATCATAAATATGGCACCTCTCTTCAATATTTTGGTGAGGACTCAAAATAGAGTGACTATACCAATCGAAAAAAAGGATTTTTTAAACACCAGCTTGTAAAAGTCTATGCTCAAAATGCCCACTGTCTTGAAGAGAAATTCAATTTGCTAACATTCAATCGCAAAGACCATCTATCAAA
>OY735207.1:32002605-32020105 GCA_963457665.1 Thysanoteuthis rhombus
ATTATTTATATGTTAATTCAACTGATAAAATGTGTGAGAGAATTTGATAAGGAAAAAAATCTCTACGGGTTATCAGTATGGGGAAGCATTTCATTTTGTTTTTTAAAGGCGTCCTAGCCTCTATATAAGAGACTCTGCCCGTCCGTCCGTCGGTTAGTCGATATGTCCCTCATTTTTTCTCACCTATTTTAAATCAAATTTACTTGAAACTTGGTAGGGAATTGTCCCTTGATAAGATGCTTTTTACTTATCAAAATCATCCACTCGGTATCAGGTGATCAGGCAATAATGGCGTTTAAACTTTATTGGTGATGCTTCATTGAACTTTTGTTTCTTTTTTTAAAGGGAGCATAATCTCTTTATATTCAGCTGGTACCCGTACTCGGGTGACGTTGATGGCGACGGACCCGTCAATCCATTTTCTTTCACGGATGATTTAGATTTTCTGAGTTATACATAGAATTATTTATATTCCTACTCCTTTTTACATAATTTGTTGAACGATTACAGAGTTTCAAAATTCACTGTCAATTTGTTTTTGTGAATTTGTTTGCTCAACGAAATTATTGTCGGGGTCAAAAAGGCAGGGCAGTCTATCTCTGACGTGGCAAATGTTCCTAGTTTTTCTTTGGAAAATAGAAATAAGGGTATACCAGGAATATGTGATAGATATTAGTGGCGTGTTAAACTGTGGTCGCCCACGGACGATGCATGAACGGGTCCATCGGTGAATGACAAGGACGGTAACCACTAAACGAAGTGGAATATTGCATCAAATCACATCCCAATTCAACAGTGGTGCCGCTCAACCCATGAGTCAACGAACTGCAGTTGTAAATAGTACTCCAACCAAAACCTTTTTTTTCTCTCAATTCCCAAAACTGAAAAATTTCCAGTAGATTCGATGTCCCAAAAGATTGAATTTTTTCTTGGGGGAACAGCGATGTAACCTATTCTGAATTGCTACTTCTATTCTATAAAAAAGCGATGTAGGGTCGTTTTGTAGCAGAAGTTTGTTGTGTATTTTCCAGCCATGCTGCATCAGTGCTCGAATCCAGATAAAATGCCAGGCTTATCGAACGCTGATTTTCGAAGCAGGCTGACAAAACCTCCTCAATTAGAAGACTGTTGCCACACAATCTTCCTATCTCCCTTTACACCCGTTTAGCCTTTTTGTCGAACTCTGCTAAGTAAATATCAAGCCTTTAAAACGTCTTATAAAATCCAAAATCAAATTAACATAAGTTCAACAAATGCTTAATAGGTGAATTATTAGACATCTGAAAAAGATGTTCATCGCAAAAATTTACTATTGATATATGAACCCAGCATTTTCTTGATGCCTTGTAAGGGGGTTATAGTTAACGAGCACTCTTACAGGTTGTGTCCAGTGAGATCGAGCATCAATCGGTGACCCCCACTTTTGTACTTGAGCGAGACTAAGCTAAGATCAGTAAATATCAAGAAGCTTTACCCTGGGGTAAGGGTTATTTTTTTACTCTGAGTTCGATTCTCCCTGTGTGGTTTGTGCAAGGACAAACTAAGGTCAGTAAATACGGAAATGCAACACTTTCTAAGGATTAATTTTCGATTTCATTCATCAACTGGAAGTTGAGGTCCTTCTCTTTTTCTCAGATCATTGTTCGAATTCAATTTAATCACTTTTTGACCGCTTTCTGTTGTAACTGAGAAAGCGTGCAACAGCTTCATGCTAGAATTGTCATGGCCGGTAGGCATAGAGAGGGTGGAGCACTCATATTTTCAACCAAGCTTTTTGAACTTGTCTCGTGGCTAAGATACTTGTGTAATTAGCGCCAATGGTATATGTTTGGGCCCAGGATTTCGAATGTTGATTTTCGAAGGAAGACAGACCCTCTACATTCTCAATACTCCCGTTTGGTTTCTTTTTTTTTTTCTGAGCTAAGCTTAGTAAATATCTAAATAAACCGATTGGCAAAAATGGATGAAAATTCCTAGAAATGATGGGTAATATTTAGCATGGCCAAAAAAAAAAAAAAACGAAAAAATGTTATGATAGTTTTCAAAACGACTTTTTTATCATTTTATTATACCTTTTTGAAACCTGAAAATTTGTAACAAGGTTTATTAATAAGTTTATGAATAGCCTTCTCATCTCTTTTTACTTAATTGTTCTGTTACTTCACATTAAAGATTTTCAAATATTCATTATTATGACATGTCTTCAAATGTACCGTCTTTTGCACTAGTTGATGTTAATGTCCTTGGTGTTCAGTTTCAGGAGGTAGTTAATTTAGATTTGTAGATACTTTTCCTAACACCCCAGTGCAATCTTAATTGATTTTCTCATAGTTTTTGCTGTTCTATTTTCAATTTTTGAAATCTTTCAACTTTTCCTCTTCTTTCCGTTCAATATTCCTGTCTGCTAGGCATGAGATATTGATCAATATGGCCTTAGTGCATTCTTTATTAATAAAGACTATAGCTGTAATTTTTCTGTCAGTGGTGGTGTTAAAGTCATACAGTAATTTGAATTTTTCGTTTTCTAATGCAGTATCAGGTTTATGCTCCCACCACTCTCCAGGTCTTTCGAAACCTGCTACATTGCACAAACTCCAATGAATATTCATTACAGGCTCTAAACTTGTCCGACTTTTTTGTTTTAATAATGTGATGTGCATGCCAATTGGCGTTCAATGTATGATCATGTGCTGCAGCAACTAGCGGTTCTGTCACAGGTTTAAGATATTCTGTAATAAGCCATTGAGGTGTGTTCGGATCCATTTCGTCAACTACTTCAGCCCATTCCCCGTGTATGGTTTTGTTCCCACAACTCTTTCTCCCCGGATCTTCTTTTTTTCCGCTTTTGGCGTATTGTACTTGACGAGACCTTCCTTCAAAAATATTTTCATTAATGGCTCTCGACTTTCATTGACATATTCTGATAGTATTTTGCTGGCTCTCTGATGTTTCATACACGTTCTGGTCATCCATATAAAGTAAATGACTTGTATGTACATTGCCTCCATCGTAACCCTTTTTTCTTTCCTATTCTTTAAGATGATGGTGATTGGGCTCAATGACATTATGGATAGCTGAGGCGATAGTGAATCTACTTGGAAAATGCCCCGTTCAAAATGGGAATTTTCCAAGGAAATCGTTAGTCGTAGTAGTAGTAAGAGGAGGAGGAGGGGGAGTGTTAGGCTGTTGCTGTTGTTGTTGTTTGAGTTTTCACACCAATAGTGTCTAGTGGCTTTCGTTAGAGATTAAGTGACAGCAAGTCTCTTCAATATACCAGGACCCCGCCCACCTCTAAATATTCTTGCTGATTCTAACAGTACTGTCATCTGAATGGTCCCGAATTCCCTGTTCCTCCGTCTTTCTCATAGGATTCTTTTACAGGGACTGTTCCCAGGGCTCCGACCGCTATTGATACTACCGTCCATGTTCCATTTCTTTTCAGTTCTCTAGCCAGATCAAGATGCTTATCTAGCCCTTTCTTCTTCATTATCATTATCATTATTATTATTATTATTATTATTATTATTATTATTATTATTATTATTATTATTATTATTATTATTATTATTATTATTATAGTGTTTGTATGTACGACCGTTACGCTATCTGATTATTATCAATTCTCCTCATATCCTTAATCCACCCACACTTGCAATGTAATGAACGAGGGGGAGAATGGTAGGGGATGCCTTTACTCGAATGTAAGCAATAGTGTTTCAACCTGCTGTCTCCAGCATCAGTTTGAATTTCAGTGGATTTTATTATTTTTTTATTCTCATAGACAGACACTGGATTTTGCATATACCATTCGTTTGAATTATCATAATTATTATAATTAGTTTGTTTATTTGTCTATTCAGTTGGTGTGTTCGTTAGTTTGTAGAATAATTTTTTATCTTTATATAATATATATTTTATCATATTATAAAACATCAATCCTATGACAAGAGGTCTTGCAGTGTTTCGTTCAGAGAAAGGGGAGGATGTCCCCCGGCCACACACACACACCACGCACTTTCTGTCTGCAAATTTATTCCAGGTTTACCAAATTAGCCTTTTTCCGGTTAGATCACGCTGATTTTCCCAAATTTAGCCGATAAAAATCTACGATAGCCGATTATATCTGGTTGGTTTATTAAAAGTAAATGTTCAATTTTTATTTATAATTTGTTCTACAGTCTTACTTTGTAGTCATTTTATTCAATAAATGGGCTTTAACTGAATGTATATATATATATATATATATATATATATATATATATATATATATATATATATATATATATATATGTGTGTGTGTGTGTGTGTGTGTGTATGTATATACGTATATATATATATATATATATTTATACATATATATACACGTATATGCATTTATATGTGTGTATATATTTGTATACATATGGATATTGAAATGTTGTATACAAGTATATATATATAAAATATATATATATATATATATATATATATATATATATATATATATATATATATAAAGCATTTGAAAAATATTTTTTAGCTGATTTTAATCATTTCAAAGATTGTTTCAGCAATAAATAACAAACTACAATTAGCAACTGTTTTTTCCTCATTCGATGTGTAGAACTATTTTGTCGGTAAATTAAAGGCCTGCACACACCCACCCTCGGCAAATTTGATGTATGCACTCGATATAAAAAAAAAATATTTTTAATCCTGAACAATCTGGAACAACCAAATAAGCAACTTGTTATCATGAATCTAAAAGAATTTTGAAATCTGCGCCTTTCCCATCAACCTGTATCAAATATTGTTATACACATGAGTGTCTGCTGGTGGTGCAAACGAGGCATTTGCTCCCCACCTTCTGGCCCAGACCTTCTCACTCAGGGTGAGGGAACTTTATAGCCAATAAAATTCAATGGCGTTATACAATTATTTCATGTAAACCCAACTTTATTGTATTTATATGAAAAGGTGGTATTATTTTTCACTGGTAACAAGGTTACCAGTGAGAGATAATTCCAAGTATACACTTTTGCTTCAGCCGCCCCCGAAATATATCCCCCTGGGAAAAGTGACAGCAGACGCCCATTATTATACAATACAAGATTCACTAAGTCTGGAGTTTTTAAACAATATACGAACACAGATTTTTTTTTTTTTCATTATGCTTTAACAATTTTCTTCAAAGATGTTTTTTTCCATGTTGGATTTTTTAAATCCACCATGTTAGGCATAGATTTTGGTACGGAAAAAAGAAGATATTATTATGTGTATGCATACGACATCTACCTGTCTCCACGGCAGAGTGTCTGTTCAAGCATGCGGAGTAAGGTCCCCCCTGATTGACTGATTAGGTGAAGCAACTGGCTCCCAAACTATGCTTCTTGTGTCCTATATATAAATGCATGATATGGAATATTGTAAAAGATGTATAATAATTATAATGTGGGTTGTATCTCGAATAAATATATCTCGAATATATATATATATATATATATATATATATATATATATATATATATATATATATATATATATATATATATATATATATATATATATACTTTTAATCATTACATATCGTCCCAAAATATCCACAACAATTCGCCATGAAATCCATTTTAATCCAATCAGTGTTATTTTAACGTGTTGTCTTGAAACTATTTGATTATTTGATTCTAGCATCTCGGTGTGTGTGATTCATTTCTATTTGTCATGGATAATGTTATCGAATAGTTATTGTTATCAAAATCAGTTAGTCGCCATCACTTTATTTAAAATCGAATAAAAATCAGTAAAAAAATTATATGCTTATTCCAATCAAACAATTTTTTATTTTACAATTTTGTTTATTACAAGGAATTGTTAACTATGGATTATCCAGATTTCTATATGCTTTTCTTGATGTTTTTTACATAAAACAACACACACACACACACACAAACAAATATATATATATATATATATATATATATATATATATATATATATATATATATATATGTATATATATATATATATATATATATGTATATATATATGTATATATATATATATATATATGTATATATATATATATATGTATATATATATATGTATATATATATATATATATATATGTATATATATATATATATATATATATATATATATATATATACATATATATATATATATATATATATGGCATTTAAAACATATAGAATATATTGAAAAAAATTGCTGATTTTGGCGTAACTCAACAATCTTTTCCCCAATGGTATCTGATATAGATCTTCCACATTGTCACACGCAAACTCATATGAATATATATGTGTGTGTGTGTGTGTGTGTGAGTATTTGTGTCTGTCTGTCTGTGAGATTATGTGTGTGTGTGTGCGTGTGTGTGTTTTTGAAGGTGCATCAATCCTCAGCCTGACATGTAGTTATTAGCAGAATTTTGGTTGGAAATTTTCATTGTACAATGTTTTATCCGTGTGATTATCACTGAATTAATTGCTTTGGTACGGGGCAGATTACCTTCGAAAATGAATATCTATCGTTTAAAATGAAATGATCTTTTCATTTTTAGGCTGCGACACATTGATATAGCCAAATATTTATTTTATTTGCACACGTAGACACACACACACACACATATATATATATATTTATTCGTATATATATATATATATATATATATATATATATATAAGCATGTATATATCTACATATACATATATATATATATATATATATATATATATATATATATATATATATATATATATATATATATATATATCAGTAAAGTATTTCTAAATGATTACTAAAAATTACAACAGCGTTGATCGAATAACTTATAATTTATTATGAGAATTGGTAATCCTTTTTACTACCTTAGCTATAAGAACTAGGTAACGCTAGCAAGGAACCTCATGAGGATTGTACTCGTTACAGTAACACATTGAACTATAAGACAAGGTTGCTAATATGGCGCTATTGGTGAGCTTTTCTCAGTCTGGCACAAGGCTACGATCCCATGCGTCTTAAACTCATTGCACGCATAAATTGGTCTCCGAGACGAAACTGGTAAACATAACGCCAAGATCTAGTTATATAGATTTAGATAGAACTTATAATGTCAGTAATAAAATGATATTTTGAAAGTTAATAGATTTAATGATAAAATCTAATACTTAGAAATAATTTAAAAAATATTGAAATCGTAGGAAAGAGCTGATTAAGTCTTCCATATTGCATTCTACAACGTTATGCTACGAATCTTTTAATTTCTCAGTCTCTATCCGCATACGAACAGTACGTTTTATGGTGCCGAAAACTTTCAAGACGATAGGAACGACTTTAAACAAAATTAAAATTAGGACATGTCGAGTCGGAATGCCCCGATGTAAGTGAATTCAAATCGACGTTAACAACCGGAAGTTCTTCAATTCTCCCCCTTTCTGTCGACGTATGCACTTCGTAAGCTCGGGATGCAGGGTAATGTTGCTGCCACCCTGATACAGAGTTGCTGCTTCTTTATACAACTTGCACTGAAAGTGTAAAATAAAATTTCGACGTCTTTCATTACCCTATTCCTCTTATTTATGCAGAGGAGGCTTAGTTGAAACGGATACAATATTTGACGTTCAAAAATGATAATGATAGATGTTTTTTTAATCAATTATTTTATCATTTTATCATTAGATGAAATATTGCAACCCATTGTATTAATTTTGACTACTATTTACCTTCATGGAAATTGCGACAAAAACGACTTACAAATTCAGATGAAAGTAGATAGTAATCGAAATTAATACAATGAATTGTCTGAGTGTTTTAGAATTATATTTCTGATGCCTAGTTAAGCTTATCTCATCAGAGGATTGCCCTGAAACGACGGCGCAGACAGGTTATTAATTAAAGCAGATAGTCAATTACGTCTATCCAGGAGAAAAATAATGAAACTCTTTTTAAGAAGTCATTTAATATGCATAAATAGGGATCGGTTCATTAGTAATTTTAACCCTCACGAAGTGTTAAAAAATAATTCCCTTTTCATATGTTAGATATTGTGCAATACCATAATGAATAGCTGGTTAAAGGTAATTATTTCGATAAATCCGTGGTCAGATATCAGGATTTTGATAAGGGAGGTCCTGATGGAAGAAATACTTTCGCAAATAAATACGTGAAAAAATTAAAACATCAAAAACGAAAAATAATACGTGATCTTGTATTTTCACTGACATTTGAGCTGTAGTTTTTAGTTCGAGAATAAGCAAAAGAAAAAAGTATGAAAATTAATCAAAGAAATTCACCACAAAACCAATAAATGAAAAATGTATAAAAACACGGAACCAATGGGTGAGACATTTATGAAGAAAACACAGAAATAATAAATGAAAAAATAGTAAAAACACAACCAATAAATGAAATATTTATAAAGAAAAAGACGGAAGACATTTTACTTATATTGGATTAAAGAATTAAATGTTATCCTTTTTTTTCTTTCTTTCTTTTTTCGAGGTTAATTTATGGTTACTTGGGATCATTCTGGTTTCTTTTTTTATGAAAAAAAATCTCTATCTAGATATTTAAAAATAAATGTAATTGTGCTTAGCCCGATCGAGGGGGCAACTCTTCGCACAGCTAGATTAAGTATTTAGTTTTTTTTTCCAATTTAATATCACTTCCGCTGAATTAATTTATTTTCCATTTATCTTGTAAAAATCTCGATCAAAATACATCGAGTCTATGATTTAAATCATTTCCTCCACCTGAATAGATATCCTGAATTGCGGTCTTCTTTTCAAGTTCACCGCAGACAGACGTTTCCCTACTATCCCAGGTCGCTTTGACCGAGTCCCCAAGCAGATTTATCTCTCAGACAGGGGACAGAAAAGGCAGGCTAATCACACCTAGTCGATATCGAACTAGGGACACAGAGATAGAGAAAGTTGTGTCACTGTGTCCTTCGGGGAATTTTTTCATTTTTTAATTCTAAATTCCTGTGCTGAAATGTGTGTTGAGAGTTAGCTTAATGATTTTCGATGATATATATTTGGACATGATATTAGTAAATGCTAATACTATTAGAATACAAAAATGTATTTAAAGATTCTTTATATATATATACATGTATATATATATATATATATATATATATATATAAATATATATATATATATATATATATATATATATATATATATATATATATATATTTATATATATATAAATATATATATATATATATGTATGTATGTATGTATGTATGTAGGTATGTAGGTATGTATATATATGGTGAATGTGTATACATGTGAGTGTGCGTGCGTGCGTGCGTGCGTGCGTATGTGAATCCTTCTATCAATTTATCTATTTGCCTATCCATCTAAATATATTTATATGAACAGACTTGGATAAATAGATAGATAAACAGATATATAGATGCATAGTTGTTTGCAAATGTCTGTATATGACGAAAATACCAATTGCATCTTGTTAATTGATATCTTTTTTTAAAAACATTCTGGTACTGAATAAAAATGCAAATGTTTTTTTGTTTTTTAATGATATATATAGGTACTAAATATCTATTTATTTTGCAAGCCAAAAGTCTACAAAATACACACAGGGAAATATGTAAAAATATCTTTAAAACATGGAAAACAGATTCTTACATACAAGCATACAGACTGCAAGGTAGATTTTATTTCCATATAATTAAAGTCAAATATAATCATTTGACTTTTGATAACTCTGAAATAGAAAAAAATGAATTGATGAAAAGAAATTAAGCAAATAAAACTACAAGATTTATGCATATTCAAGTCGCCTCAATCCGGAAAGACAAATACTACTTACTAATTCCAATTCTAATGTATATAATAAATATAGTGACTTAGTCAGTTAGTTTCTCTATCTGTAACAATGGTCATTTTTATTCAAAGGTTACAATTTTGTTGATGAAAATATCTACAACCAACTATTTGGAACAATGGACTTTCCACTCAGACATTTATAGTCACTTTATTTTTCAGAAAATCTCAGACTTCAACATTTATTTTTTGCTACTATGTCTCAAAGGAAGAGAATATGAAGGAACTGGTCGAACTCCATAGAAAAGCGAATACATTTTATATATATATATATATATATATATATATATATATATATATATATATATATATGTGTGTGTGTGTGTGTGTGTGTGTGTGTGTGTGTGTGTGTGTGTGTGTGTGTGTGTGTGTATACCTGGCCTTACCCGAGAAGAAGACTAATCAATACTAAAAGGTCATTCAGTGAAAAAATTCAACATAGAACTATTCAAATTAGCGATTGCAATCCTTCGGGGGGTGAGGGTGTCGAAAATGCCAAAACAAATCCCTTTTTTTTTTCACATACCAAAATTGATCTGACCTTGTAATGACCTCTGGGACTTACTAGAGGTCAGTGCCATCTAGCCTATATTCATCATGGAGTCAAGTTACCAATGTACATCATTTTGTAGCCAGAAGGGTGCAACTGTTTAGGAGTCTATGAAAAAGGCATAGTTAAAAACTAACATTCATCGTCTTTACAGTATTACATACATACATGCATACACACACACACACACACACACACACACACACACACATACACACACACACACACACATATATATATATATATATATATATATATATATATATATATATATATGGTAGTTTCCTTTCAAAAAAAGCAACCAGCTCTAATTCAAAAATATCTGTGAATTATTAACGAGTAATAATAATAAAAACCAATAAGTTATTTCACAACTCTCGTTTTAAAATACAGAGAATGAGAAAAAACAACTATTTGGTACTAAACAAATGTATCTTTGTATACATGTAAGTATGTAATTGCATTCAAGTTACAAGTCAATCTAATTCATATTAAAACGCTCATGATTAATTTTGGAGTTTTGGGGGCGTGAAAAATTCATATAAATTCATCATTTGGAAAAAATACAAATGAAATAAATATTAATGTGAAAAAAATCAGTATGTGTCTAAATTTAAAAAAAAAAAGAATGCTATCTAAATATAAAAACTTGAAATTACTGGAAGTCAATACATGAAAATCTAATGTATCTTGCAAATATCATATGCAGTATTTCACAAATACCATATGCAGTATTTTACAAATACCATATGCAGCATCTTACAAATACCATATGTAGTATTTTACAAATACCATATGCAGCATCTTACAAATATCATATGCAGTATTTTACAAATATTATATGCAGTATTGCGCTAAAATACTTATGAGCAATCCCTTTTTTATGTATGTTTTAATCATCATTGATAAAAAAAAAAGTATTGCTCATAAGTAAATGGATAAGCACAAAAAATGTTTTTTCTTATTTTCTGATATTGCAGGGACTATTATGGATTTAGCGCAGCGGAGAATCAAAATTAACTAGTTTGGCAACTCTTCCAAATAGCAATGTCAGTTCATTTTTAAATTCCCCTCTGAACAAGAATTTAGAAGGGTAAAAACAAAAACAAACTTTCTTTTTTTTCCTTTAGCAATTTAATTTGATTAAAAAATATTTTCGAGTAATTTAGCATGCATAACCACAAAACATGACTAAATGCATGCCTTGTTATGTTGATTTTAAATAATGTTGTTCATCTGTCGTAATGTTCCTGTTTTAATTTAACTTAACCCCAAGTGATTAGAGGTAAAATGACAATTTGTTCAAATACTTGTGTCAGGTACTGTATAAATGCAAGTGGTTTAAATTTTATACAAAGCAAGAGAAATGCATCGATAGATAACTGTTTTCAATATTTTTTGCAAATAATAATGGTATATAGATAGAAAATGTGATATGCAAATTCATATATTGATGCTTCAACAGGCTATTCGTATGTGAACATGAGTTTTTATTTATGAATATCTACCAAAATACTTACCCACGTATCCGTTCATTTGATAGATAGATAGATAGATAGATAGATAGATAGATAGATAGATAGATAGATAGATAGATAGATGGATAGATAGATAGATAGATAGATCATTTTGAAACTTTTTGAAATGAATATACCCCATGATAATCACAGATTTTACAACTACACATATTTTGTCTTAATGAATGAGAAAATTATGTCATGCCACTCTTCAAAATGTGATAGCTAGCTAGCTAGCTAACTCGCTAAATAGATAGATAGATAGATAGATAGATAGATAGATATGTTTGCGTATATAATTGTCTTTCCAGATGAATATACATATGTAAAATCAGTATGGTGTCTAAATTGTAAAAAAAATGCTATCTAAATATCAAAGGTAAAATGGCACCTAGTCTATAGTAAATATACGATGTATGTTATGTAGTTATGTACACACACAGACATACACGTATATATATATATATATATATATATATATATATATATATATATATATATATATAGAGAGAGAGAGAGAGAGAGAGAGAGAGAGAGAGAGAGTGAGAGAGAGAGAGAGAGAAAGAGAGAGAGACTTTTCAATGACCAATAGATACATAGATGCTTGTAACCGTGTTTTATATAAACATTACATACAATATACATGTATCGGTTGATTGGCTACCCCCATGATATAGGAGTTGGTTTAAATCTTATGATAAGGTCGATGAAAGAATGTTTAAAGCGCCCATCTCCTTTCCAAGAATCAAGAAAGAAGTAGGACTAGGTTATATGGAACCAGCTGCAGAAGAAAATCAGACCTAGAATATGGAGAAGTAGATTTGAATAAACCATATTTTTATGACTCTAGATCATCTACCTGTTATATGTAAGAGTAAATTTTAATAAAACATATTTTTATGTCCCTGCAAAATAATATATAATGATCACTGACCTGATGTATGGGAGAGTAGATTTGAATAAACCATATTTTTATGCCCTGAGATCACTTACCTGTTATATGTAAGAGTAAATTTTAATAAAATATATTTATAGATTCCAAAACAAATGATACACAGTGATCACCCACCTGATATATGGGAGAATAGATTTGAATAAACCATATTTCTATGTTCCTAGATCACTTACCTGTTATATGTAGGAATAGATTTTAATAAACCATACTTTATGTCTCAAAATAAATAATAACTAATGATCACCGACCTGATATATGGAAGAGCAGATTCGAATAAACCATATTTTTATCTTCCTACATCACTTACCTATGATAAGAAAGAATAAATCATAATAAACCATATTTTTATGTTCCAAAACAAATGATATATAATGATCACCGACCTAATATATGGAAGAGTAGATTTGAATAAACCATATTTTTGAATCCCGAAACGAATGATATATAATGATATTAGGGACAATTCTTAAATTATGTTCCAAATGAATCGATTAATGATTAAAAGGGTATCGATATGTTTTATAGTAGATATACACTGAATAGGAAAAAATCTGACTTTTAAATCACGAATACAATATATGAGCACACATAATTTTTGCCATGAGAAATTAACTTCGATTATGTTATAATAGATGTCTACCGACTTTGTAATCAAAAATCTTCCAAAAGAAATGTAGCCGTTACAAAATTGATATTTCGACGAAAATTAGTCAATTTTCTCGTTACTTAACCGGATTTTGAAAAAAAAACAAACAAAAAACAAAAACAACATTACTTTCACTTGAAATATGGTGAAAAACATATTTGTCTACTGCGGATGTCTGCTCAGTTTACAAGTTTGCTTCGAGTGAGCTTTCCTTACCGATACATGATGAAAGCCCGCTTAATTATACTAGCATATCATCGGACACCTAAAGTATGGATGACCAACAATGACAGAAGTATATCCTAAACATCGTAACCCATCAAACGCTCTGGATAAGATGTTGAGATAAAAACAGCAAAGATGAAATACTGATCTGAATATGTTCAAAGAATATGATCAAAGAATGTCATACGTATGAAAAGAATATGATCATTTAATTAGTGTACTGAAAAATTAAAGATAAATTCAATATATATGTGTGTGTGTGTGTGTGTGTGTGTGTGTGTGTGTGTGGTCTAGGAAGCTTCACAACTTTGGATACTAAACATTAATTTTTTTTTAAAAACTTTTAAAAAAAAAAATTTTGTGTCACTTCTTATTTAGAAGAAAAGTGATAATAATCTAATTTTTCAGACTTCTTATCTTGCCTGTTTCTATCACAATGTTTTAGTCTTGATACAGTCAGAAAAAGGTTGAGTGTACAGTTGCCAAAATTTGTGATAGAAAAATACTAAGATGAGCATGCAATTCAGAAAGAATAAATTAATGATTATTAAGAAGAATATTCGAAGAAATCCGTCAATATATTTTGAGGCCTCATCTATTAATCTTTGTGAATAAACATCGAAACACGTATATAGAAAATAAAGCACTTTTTTAGTTGGACATGTTTTCCGATGTTACTTCCATTTATTTTTCTCTTTTTCAAAGTTCTGAAAGATGTTTTGGGGTTTTTTTGTTTTTTTTTCGTCATTATAATTTCTTTTTTATTATTTACCTTCATCTTGATTGTTGGTGTTTTTTATCGCAAACATATCACAGGCAAGCCACCCATCTTCCAGCATAGAGGGTCGTGAGTTCTCACCTGAAAGTTAATTTTCATTCCGTTCTGCGCTGTTAATTTATTTACTAACTGCTGAAGGGAACCCCGTCTGAGTTTAATTGCAATTAAAAGCTGCAACAATTAAGACGAAGGTAAATAGTAGCACACAAAAAAAATGATAATAATAATAATGACTCATGATACTTCATCTAATAAAATAGATAAAATAAATAAAACAAAATAAAAATTTTTTTTTTTGTATGTATCTGTTATTTAAACCAGCGTCTTTGCCTTTCTTGTTATTAACACCACATTTCAGTCGATATCTTCTTCGCCCTTCATGTAAATCAAAAATTGATAATCTGCTCTGTAGTAAGTTTTCCGAAGTTTCTTTTCCTTTTGGTTTTGAAACAAAATGTTTTCTTGTAAGACACCTACTATTAGGACCAGTGTATTCGCCTGTGTTGTTGATAACAACTTCTCGGTCGTTCATTGCATCGGCTTCTGTAGAACTTGATAGAATTTTATCTCTCCTTCCTATTTTCATCTCTTCAGTCCGAACACAGTGAGCAGACCGAATCACATGACTGGTCGTTAAGGTCTCATGTTAATATTAAAAATAAACCTGGAACTCCGTAAAGACCATAGAGACGCTAATTCTTTTCTTGTGTAGAGACCTAGCCAGGGCTATGTTACTTTTTTTTTCTTTTCTTTTTTTTTTTTTCAAGTTTATACTTCAAACTGAATTCAAGAAAAAACTCTCACACACCTTACGACACACAGAAACGTGTATATTCTTCTGGTTATACGTTTGAATCTGAAACATTTGTCAAGTTTATTAAATCATCATTTAAACATTCGGAAGAAAGTGTGCCAACCTACCCCACCAATGGAAATAATTGATTCAATTTGATGGGGCAAGTTAGTTCTCTTACAACTTCTTACAGATGTGATTAATACAATGTTATAATTGGGGAATACTCATTTTCAAACCAGACAGAAGAATGTATTCGAGTAAAAAGAAAGATTTTAGGAATATGATGATCACCTGATTGGACAAGTGGAATCATAAGAGAGTGGACCTCAATGATGCATTGTAATAAGATGGAAGATGAAAAAATATTAATAAAAAAAGAATGACGACACCCATTACTTGCTTGAAATTTGTTTTATTTTGCAGGCTTTTTAATTTTACTTTGTCTCAATTTCATACACTTACAGAGAATCAAGTATCCCCTATTATATTGTACCAACCAGCCCCGACTCACAGTTTTCTTTAAATTCTATTCCCCAAAAGGTTCTGACTGAAACCGTTTGAAGCGATGTATATACAATGTTTATTGCCACCTCTCATTAACATAGACTACACTATCATCAACCACATAGTACTGCGAGAACTAGACACACGCACGTTTGTCAAAATGAGCAAGTTATCTACTGAGATGAAAAAACGTTTTTCATGCACAACTTTTCGGGCTTACAACACATATGACTCAAACTTAGTAACAAAAAATACGATTTTTTCTCTGCTCAAAATGAGGCTAATAGTAGTGCCATCAAGCAGTGGAAACAAAAACGCAAGTGCTTCAGCCTACTCCTCTGCACAACAAGCCCCAGTTTCCCCAGTACCTAAAATCTAGGAAACACATTGCATACTATTATCAAATAAATGTGACTTCAATTTTTACATCTATCTTATTAAAATACAATTTGAATCATTAAAAATATCACTTATCTTTTTAAAAATCATCTAAATAAGAACCTTTGACATCTAGACGCAATCAAGAACATCAACATTTAGGTTGAAAATGTCTGGAAAGACAACTCTGAGCGAGGAACGTAACTCACATCACGGTATGCCTGGCCCTCAGTCGGGCAGTCAGTGACAGCAATCGATGCTAGAGATGGTAGGGCATCTAAAAAAACCTATGTCAGCATCTAAACCCAAGGCTTCACTCACGAAAAGTCTAGATGGACAGTCATGGAGAATGGTAGCTATTTTCTATTATGATCTCTTGGAACAGTCATTGCGGACCTATGATACGTAGGTTTTTACATGACATGTGGTGGACTTCGGGGAAAAAAATGATTTCATTTCATTATCCTAGTTTCATAAGTATATTTTGAAATTTCGTGTTATGCTTCATTAAGCGACTAGTTTTATTAATGTATTAGAAAAATAGGCCGCTTATCTATTTAGCATTAACCTATAACTAAAAGTGACACTCCGATGACAGGACTATTCAGAGGACAGAAATGTCGACACACCGTGCTTAAAAGGTTCGCAATCACTGTTTTAAAATAATGCCAGACAATCACAACATACATTAAAGGCGAGAACACGTTGCTATCACGTGAGTTTACGTGAGTGTTAGCGATGTGCAGTCCAGTTTAACGCTTATTCGAATCGCTAGGAGACGCACTACTGTAACGACTGCAAGTCACGTGATATCACGTCCGCTGATGTGACTTGACGTCTCACAAATTTCTGTTTCTGAGTCTAGTTTGAGATCTAAAACTCACTTGAAAAAAGGGTGTGAATCATGTAGAGCACGGTGACCTCATGTGCAATCACGTGAGTAGACGTGTCGCTGCTGCTGATTTTCTCGTGCGTTTGCATGAATTTACATGACGTGATAGCAATGTGTTCCCGCCTCTGTTGTCAACAACGGGAACGAGTGAAGGGAATGATTTGAGCCCCAAATCTCCAGCTTTGGTCAACGAAAAATGTGCAACTCCTCATAATAATGCAAACCCTCACTCAGTTGAATCAACTCTGTGTAAGTTGAAATCATTAATTTAGGATATTATACCGCATCCTCCAACCTTAACCAGCTGAGAACCTTTGGATTTCCATTTAATTAGATCACTGGAACACTCTCTCCTGACTGCAAAACGTTTAAAAGTAGGAGAGCGACTAATTCAGTACGATCAGAACTCTT
>OY735207.1:32025105-32052605 GCA_963457665.1 Thysanoteuthis rhombus
GCCAACTCCAGACTTTGTACTGGAATTTGAAAAATATCTTCCGACCATCCATAATATGATTTGCAAGGGCGTTTTCCTAAATCATAACCAGGTATGTTCCCCAACACCTGCTTGGGTAAACAAAGAAAACTACATAGGGTCGAAATCTGCGCCAACCAGACTTATGCCTGACAACCCAATATTCACTGCTTCTTCCAACTTCTTCACTCCCCTCCGATGCCACCGGGAAATTATTTTGACCTTGAGAGTGTAATGCATACCCTTTTCATTCCAGATATGCTCCGCCATACCAGATTTCACTGATCTCCTTCGGCTATTACTTCCCTATGTTCCTCGAGTCTGACTTTTAGGCAGTTATGGCGAACTTGTGATATGTGTGTCAGCAGTGATACACCGATAGTTTTAAGTGACACAAGATGAAAAAATACGCTTTTTTAATTCAATTTCAGTATTATCCTAGTTTCATCAGTACTTTTTTGAATTTTAATTTATATTTTATCAAACGCCAAGTTTTATAAATATATCGTATAATAGAAAAATAGGCTGCTAATCTGTAAGCATTTACCAAAAACTTAAATACATGTATACGTGTAAGTGATACCATGATAACAGGATTAAAAATAAAATCTTGACAAAACGTGCTTAAAAGATTTACCATCACTACTTTAAAGGGACAGCTGGTTTCTCCCTTATATACTTTACTATACATTCATGGAATGACATACATCAAATCGTTGGTCAAACCCTTCCAACGTAATGGACCAACTCTAGCAAGGAGGTTGCGAGGAATATTTTGACTATTGAACACTATCTTGATGTAGTATCGATAAACCCTTTGGATCTGTCCCATTGCACCCTTTTCATGGGGAATGTTTGCTGCAGCTGTATATTGTTGACAATAAAGAGGTTTCTCCTCGTTGTGCCCCGTTCCAGAAACGACCAACGGTCAATAGTAGTTATGATAGAGAGTACTAACTAAAGTTCCTTAATTATTCTTCTGGAATTGTTGGATATCTTCGGTTAACTTGCGCCCGGAAGAAGTCTGTCATTATTCAAAATGATAATACAAGGCTATATTATATGAACCAAGTCCCTAGGTTGTGAAGCCTTCCTATTCACTGGATTTAACACCTGCAAATTTTTGTTTGATGAGATCACTGGAATACTTTCTTAGGGGCAAAACCTTTAAAAGTAAGATCAATTCACCATTTCATTATTCTCTTCCCTATTTCTTTCATCGAGCAATCGATAGTTTCCCACTAAGCTTTTGCTATTACAAATAATGAAGCTTATGTTCTTGACAAATAAATATTACTTGTGCAACAAACAGCCAAACAAAACTGTCACCTAAACTGTCAAAATAGCTTTCTTTTCCCATTTTCGATTTGTCCAAAATAGGTTTAAACATTTACCCCTTATTACGTCTAGGAAAAACGCTATTTTTTTTGTTTTATGAGCCTCCACCAATGGGATCAATACGCAATCTAAGTTTATGCTAAATTGATTCCAGAGATTATGTCCAGCTGCATTCACGTTTGTTTTTTGGAAATTACCAAGTAAAAGGTGAAAGAAGTAACATTCATTGATCCCCCTTTTTTTCTAATTTTCAATTGATCACCCCCAACACGGCAAACTACCAAAAGACGTTGGTCACGTGATGGTTCCTATTGAGTATCTAACCAGACCTGTCGTCTATATTTTATAGAAGAATGATTATCATTAAGAGATTTGTTCAGACAACTGAACGTCAGCAACATAACAAAATGTTCAAACAAATCTTGAAAAAAAATACAGATGTTTTTTTGTCTCTTTTTTTTTTCATCATTTTCTGAAATCGTAATATATGTTTACCAATTACCTGAAAGAAGAGCGATCTTATAATGAAAATGTATGCGGAAAATGTTTTGAGCGTTCCAAGACCCCAAAATGGAGATGATGATATGGGAGGCAGAGACGTCAGAGGTTTGGGTGGAGTGCAGGAAATCGTGGTCAGGATATATATATATATATATATATATATATATATATATATATATATATATATAGAGAGAGAGAGAGAGAGAGAGAGAGGGGGGGGAGAAAGAAACAGACAGACAGGGGGACAGACAGGGGGACAGACAGGGGGACAGACAGAGGGACAGAGTATGCACGCTGCCTCTATAACGGATCACTTCAAAACAAATACTGAATGCTATTTTCGCCTTTCGGCTTTGTTCGTAATAGAAAAGAGTGGCATGAAGCGAAGTTTTGAAAAGCTTGGGGATACCTGTAATACTTTTCGAACGGCCTAATATATCTTTGTCTACCAGTTCACAGCCTCCTCGACTCACACAGGCAGCAACAGGCGAAGCGACCCAAGCATAGACAAAACAATTACTCATGTCGGTTTCCCTCTGCCCATCCCCGAGGCATCACTACCAACCCATTTACTCAACCCTGTTTCCATCGCCCTTCCCTAACCCGAAACCCCCAGATAAAACTTGTGGCTTGCGTCTCACAACTTTCTCTCTCTCTCTCTGGTTTTTTTTTTTTTTTTGAATTATCACTCGGTAGGGTCACGTGACGTACTTAGACACGCCTACTTCCTCTCATGATTGACAGTTCGGTGCGTGTTCGCTTGTAGACCGCCCCTAATGTAGAGCTCTCTGAGAGTCACGCCAGATAGAAGTAATTTGGGCAGGGTGCTCGGTTGGTTAAGAATACTTATGGACCTACGGTACAAATATATGCCCCACCCTTTCATCTTGCACCACTCGTAGTAAATTGATAAATCTCAATTTCTTATCTTATTGGCCGCTGTTGAGGGTGACCCTAGTGCTATCTGGCGCTCAATTTTCCCCCATTCTCTGATTTCAGGGCTAAAGTTCTTAATTTCATTAATATCTCCGGCGATTTGTCAACAAAAACATTGTAGGGGCAAGAAGTCAAGGCAACAAGATATGAAACCCTGATCTCACCATCGTTCTTCTATCTAGTAGAGCTCTTGAGCTAGGGATGTGTCATAGGCAGTGATCACTCACCGATATATTCGACATTTTAAAAAAAAATCGAGAGATTAATAATTTTCAAAGAGTTTTTCGGGCGATTTAAATCCTTGCTGGTAGTGTTGCTAGCGGGGCGTTTCGACCGGATCATTCTACGGCCTCTACTACCCGGATGTCATGGTAGTAAACATAATTTTTCACTGATGGTAGTATAACGTTGGATTCGGATGTCGTGTTAACGTCAAAATGTCGTGTTAACAACACGAACAAGTGCAATCGCCGGAAAATCACTGAGTATGTTTATGACACTTCTCAAAACTATAGACAGTATCATTAATAGCTTTGTTTTCAGTGAGTTTAAGATCAATCGGGAACTCTTCGAAAATGGGTGAAAAAAAATCCCAACCTCTCAAAGTGACTGCGTAGATACATCAATAAGTCCGAAGCCTAATGACGATAAAACCATTTATTTTGCACAGCAAATACTTTCTCAACACAATCTACTTCCTTGTCAATGCACTCAACTCAATGCTTCCTCGTTAATCACAGGGATCGAACATTGTACAGCGCTAATTTCGAATAGAAATTCGGCTAATAACCACGTTACTGATCCACCCTCGTAAGTCAGTTCTCGGCGAATTGGCCTCTGTCAAGGTTGACTTGAGAGTAACAACTTTTTGTTGCTACTGCCCAGTCAGGTAAGGTATCCGTCAACGGGAGAGCGGTTTGCTCAAGGGTTCGCTCAACCACTCGCTCTCTCCTTCGCCAACCATTGTGGCATGCCGGTGAAGTGTCATTTGGTCTAGATATTTGGCGGTGGGACAGAATGCAAGGAGAAGTGGTTTCGTGCTTTTCTCAAAAGTATTTATGCAAAATGGGCGGAAACAGCCCCAGGCGAAATTCGAGTTCAGTTCGCAGATTCCTTGTTGGTAACAGGATAAACATTTTCGGAAGTTTTGCTTCAAAAAATTTGCCTTCAAGAAAAAATAGGCGAAAAGCAAAAATAGCGTTGAGCCTTTTGTTTGTAGCCTGTCTTTATAGAGGCACCGCACACCCTCTCCCTCTATCACTCCTACACCTCAGTCTCCTGTATCTCCAATCACCCCGGCCTACGATGACTCGGCCTAACATTCCATCTTCGCTATTTTTTTCTGAGCACACTCAACAAATTTCCCCCATGTAAATTAATGGTAATTGTTTCTTCACTTTACGCCATTTCGGCTTACGGCTATATGAACGCTCTACTTGGACGAAGCCTGTACTATGAACTAAAATTCATAGAATATTAACACCAATTAAACGACTTACTCTATTTTAATCTATTAATTAAACGTTTCTTCTCGGCATTTAAATCTACCACAGAGAGTATATATCATACAAAGGCCAATGTCAATTTTGTTGGTATGTTTGTTGGTTAGTTTCTGTCACGCTTAAGCAACCAGAAAGGAAGGGGAAAGGTAAAGCAAAGATTGTGTCCTTGTGTTCACGTACACTGATGAACACATCTTTGTGCCTGTATGTTTACATTTACATCACTACTACTACTGCTGATGTCTTCATATTAACATAGAAAATCTTTTTTGTCTTCGATTCTACGGCCTTATTGTTCGAATATTATCGAGAGAAATATAAAGAGTTGTAGAAAATCGATATCAAAATTAATACCGTCTGAGGTATACATTTTTTGTTTGCAATAAGTACATTTATACGAATACTTATATGTACAATTCATTTGTACAAGAATAATCCAATTTTTGACGGATATGTGTAATACCTACAATCTATAAATACCCGATTATAATTCTTTAGCCTTAATTTGCGTCTTTTTTTTACTTCAAGGAAATGGTAACGAACTCGTCGCCTTAAGAATGAAAAGTGCAACTCTGTTCGCAGCAACACCAAAAAAAATCCCGGGTGGTGAGTGGAGCGTAGGTAGTGCTGATGGGTCATAAAGGCAAATCAAAAGGAAAAAAAGTATCATATGAAATTAGTGTTATTTTAAATTCTATCCTCCGAATTAAAAAAAGCTGACGACCAGGGCACGTGCCCCACCTACCATGGCCAAATTACATCACAGCCCAATGATTATAACTATTCGATATTGAAAATGAAACCAATTTTTTGTCAATGGTGAAAATGTAGTGCTGATATCTAAATCAAACATAGTCTGGCACAAGGGCACTACAGAAGAGAACCTTCACGGGTTCAAAATCACTACTCTTGCGAACGCTCTGTGGGACTAACTTCCCAACCATTGCTCTACAGCAGACGCCCTGTGTGGATAGAGATTTTAGCCTGTCACACAGCCACTGTTGTGGGGGTGGGGAGAGAAGAAAAGTGAATCGAACTCATTCTACCATTATTTGCGGGCGAGACTCGCTTGCTAACTATCGCTCTACAACAGGCGCCTTTAATGGATATTTGTTAATCCTGACTTCGTGTGTTGTGAGGATCCGATTCATTTGCAATGGCTTTTGAGATAAGCCTGCTAACGACTGCATCCCGATAAATGCTCTCCAGATTACAAAGTAGTTGACAATGGGAATCTTCCGACTATTTGTAATCCGACTGTGATAACGACGGCAATATTAACAGCAGCTCAAAATCCCCTCAATAAATTGCCCCCCCCCCCCGCGTAGGATTCTCATCGTATCAGTTCAACAATTATATTCCTACGGTTTTATCATGAATTATTTGGTCCGGTGTCCATCTTTTTGTTTTCGTCAAAACGTTCCCGCGTATATCTCTCCCGTCTTCCTCGGGTGCATGTTGCATTCGAGATTCCACAGGGTTATACAGTAGTTATAAGAATTATGACCATATTTTTCTAAGAACTTCTGGCAATATTTGGGAGGCCAGAAAACGCACAGGCTGAAAACGGAACGATTGAAATACGAAGATGGAGATAGCATCCCTAATAATTCATGGAATATTGACAGAATTTACTCCAAGAACTTCAGGCAATATCTTGGAACGTTGGTCGAAACCAAGTGATCAAAATTATGAAGATTCGTGATAATAATACAAAACTGGATGGAAAAAGAAGTTAATAATAATGGTTGACAATGCTTCATCCAATCAAAATAAAGATGTCGATGGTGAATAGATCGTGCCTTAAAGCGTTCTAGATGATACCAACTAATAACCTAAATACAGTGGCAACCAAGAGTATTCGACACCCTTGGGTTCTTTTTTTTTTTTATCTTTTTTTTTATTGCATCACAATCTGTAATCGAAATGGTTTTTTTTAAAGATCAATGCTATGATCCAGATTGGCGTAGTGATGCTTTTGAAAAATCTTCTTTAAAAAGATTTTAAAGAATAAAAAAAAAATGGTGCTTGCATAAGTATTCGATCCCTTTGCTATAAACCCCTAATATGAGACCAATTGCAACCGTTCACAAGTCATATAATTAGTGCCCCCCCCCCCTGCAGGGTCTGTGAATTTTGGTGAGCTGCTCTCTCTTGGCAAGTTTGTTGTGGTGCCATAGTCTTTCCATGTTTTAATAATGGATTTAATTGCGTTCTATTTAGGGGATTTTTCTATGGATCAATCCAGATCTTCTCCAGAACTTTGTTCCCATTCAGAAAGTTCCTTGGTCCTTATTATGGCGCTTGCTTGGAGGCGGCCATTGCATAGTAGTATCGCAGACTCTTGGGTCTTTCCAGGTGGATTTCAGATTGCACAGGAGTGATCTTTACTTGACTAAGTATAATACTTATGAGGGTTATTTCTTGAATCTGATTTTCATTCAGGGATATATCGCAAAGTAAAGGGCTCGAATACTTATACACGCACCACTTTTCAGGTTTTTTTTATTTTTTGAAAAAATTGAAACAAGATTTTTCAAAATGTCACCTCAGCAATTTGGAATTTTTGTGGGTCCATGACATGATTTTTTGTAAAATCCATTTCGAATTCTGGTTGTAATGCAACAAAATACGAAAAATTCCAAGGGGGTCGAATACTTTTGGTTACCACTACATATATATATATATATATATATATATATATATATATATACCTATCCCATAACCCAATGCAGGGTCGTTGACGCAACACAGATGATTTATTCATGGGTGTGTCAAGGGTAAGAGAACTTGACAGAGCCCATCCTTCTTCAGTCTGGTTTAGAATTAAAGTTATGCGTCTCCAAGTCTGCTCTGCTATTTTAACCGCAGCTAGGAGAAGAATTAGTGGATTCATGCTTTCCCCAAGGGCATTTGTGTGAAGGGAACTCAAACTATCTCAGCCGAAGTTTGAACTCGGGTCGCTGACACCATTCATCGTGCTGTCAACTGTCTGGCCATCCTGCGTGTGCATGTGGCAGCATGTGTGTGTGTGTGTATATGTGTGTGTATGAGAAAAATACCAGCGATATCTACGAGGAAAGTATAGCTTGTTTATTTTCAGTTATAAACAATTGTCAAATGTATCGTTTCTATGCACGTCAGCAGTAAGGTTTTCTGCTAATGCTGACAGTTTGAGATGATCGTTAAATTGTATAACTTATAGACAATCAGCAATACTATATTTTTTACATAATTGCATAAAGATATTCATGACTGCGTAATCCGTAATTTCTTGGAGAAAAAAAACAGGAAACACTATAGCCACAATAAGCTCATTCCGAAAAGGATATTTTTATTGTTGTATGAAATATTTTCTTTTACAACTAAACATTTGACTCGCTTAACCATAACTTAGTCCTGTGCGAAAGTTACTCGTTTTTTTCCTCTCAAATAGTTCGGATTAAATAGAGATATTACATATATATAAGAATATTTTTTTGAAACATCATAATGTCAGTGTCATTTTGAACGAGGGGGCTGTGTGAGTCTGTCCGGGAGTAAACCCAGGATCTTTTTAAATGCTGTAATAATCTAGACAGGGTAAGATTAGTACCATCCAATTGAGCAAAGTATAAATTAGTACCAACAAGAGGAAGAGTGGTATTGGTTTTGATCCAATAGTTAATTCTTCAGGTATATTTTTTTTCTTCTGTGCCACTGGAGAAGACGGTCTCCTCTGGGAATGGGAACGAAGGATTCCTAAAGTGCTGGGAAAATGTGACACTACTTTCCTTCTACGATGGTGGTATACTTGAAAGTAATGCTGTTCATGAATCGTCTTTTGACGCAGAGGTCGATAACCGGTTCGATCGAATGAGTGCGATGAAAGCATCAAGCCAAAAAGCCACTAGAGTCACCACGTGGGATCTTTCAAAGATCATCTGCATTAGCTACACTAATCGTTTTTAGCTTCAACTCAGATGAACAGCCTCTATATCTCAATCTATTCATATCAATGTAGCGATATATGCATATATATATATATATATATATATATATATATATAATGGAATAAGGATTTGCTACACACACACACACACACTCATATATATATATATATATATATATATATATATATAATGGAATAAGGATTTGCTACACACACACACACTCATATATATATATATATATATATATATATAGAGAGAGAGAGAGAGAGAGAGAGAGAGGGAGAGAGAGAGAGAGAGAGAGAGATTCCAAGTTCAACTTTGTGCCTTCGATTAATGTCCCACAGAAAGAACCTATTCAAATATGGATGCTTTGTGGTATTCTGAGAACCCATGCGATCGGATAAGTTCTTTCCATCCCCAAGGGTATAGATTTGTCTGAAATGGAAACGCGAGGGACATTATTCTATCTTCTGATACCACCTGGACCCCACCCTTCCGTAAACACCTATTCGAACACAGTCCTCGGTCGACAACCCTACCCTCCATTGACTCACATATCCAAACTTAATACATCTTTTTTATTCAAATTTTATTTGATTTGTTCGCTTATTTCGAGGCCTGCTGCCATAACCTCGCATGGACTGTTGGCTGTTATACTGAGACACAGTTCCTTTTGAAGTGCCAGATTTTTTTCTTCTTTTTCTTGCAGTGTCACAACGTCCAGTTCCCAAGCAAATAAGATGGCTGTCTCCCGGAAGCGGGAAAATCTTAAAAGCAGATATTGAGACAGCTTGCTTTCATTATACAAAGGATTCTGTTTAATGGGACAAAGTTTTATTACTACAAGACGCATAATGTAAGAACGTGTGTAATGATCGCTAATTTTTTTCGTTTATTATGGTCAATAGTCCCTTTTATTTGGACCGAGCAGCAGTGCTACTGAATCAACATTATTTTAAATAAAATCTGACAGAATTACAGAGAAAAAATTCTTAGTTCTCAAACAACTATCTCTCAAATATTTTTAACTTGTAACATTTGTAGCAGTTGTGGTTTATATGCTAGTTGATCCCCTTGAATTCATTTTTGGGTTGTTTTGAGTATTAAAAAAAAACAAGTTATTCGGTTAGTCAGACCTGCTGGTTATTGAGTACGAAATCGTAAGTCCTGATACAGCTCTATTAACTGGAATCCACTGTATATTGATTTAATATGAGAATGATAAACTAAAGCAGTCGCTTTTATAATCCATTTTGGAAGCCATAGTTTTCTTCCTTTCCTTTTTTTACCATCTTTAAGACGATCCATTCTCCAACTGTTTCAAGCAAATTTCTCTCCAATGGTGAGTCTTGTTGGTGATAGTCGATTTCTACTTTTATTCGGCTATTGTTGTGCCGGCTTGAAATCAATTTATTTGTTTATTTTCACGTTTTCTGGTTCATCGCTACAACCCCATTCTAGAACGGGTGTTAATCTTTCTCCTTGTTTTTTTATCCTTTTCGCCTCTATAGTCACAGTTTGTGAATCGAATCATATTGTGGAATAAAACAGGCTAATTTCTTTTCATCGAGACTCCCTTGTTTACATATAGCAATTCATCCACATATTTTCCCATTTGAAACAATATGAAACACGCAAGTGAGAATATAAAAGCAATAAGGGACAAGTGGTATTAGTTTTGATCCAATAGTTAATTTTTCAGGTATATTTTTTTTCTGTGCCACTGGAGAAGAGAGTCTCCTCTGGGAATGGGATCGAAGGATTCCTAAAGTGCTGGAAAAATATGACACTACCTCACTTCTGCGATGGTGGTATACTTCAAAGGAATATATATATATATATATATATATATATATATATATATATATATATATATATATATATATAGTATATATATATATATATATATATATATATATATATATATATATATATATATATATATATATATATATATGGGGGAATGTACTGTTAAAACCAAGACAGAACAAGAATATTATGCGTATATGGAACTATTACTTATAATACGTATTTTCCGGATGTGTTTTTTCTCCATCCTCAACAGTTATCAGTTATCATTATCAGGAAATAACTCTCACAGGCGAGATGCAAGGATGAATATATGCATCGTCTTTGCTCGCATAATCTTCATGTGATAGTTAGTATATATCCTAAATCTGAGCAGATATATTAGTCTTTTCATGTTGTGCCTCGTTTATGTCGTTCCTGGGTATCAGGACCGGAGGATGGACGGGAGATGGGCGGCTCACTATTAATGTATCATTCCCGGGTCTGGAAGAGGGGAGGTTAGTTTTGAACAAGTGGAGTGGTTATTGATACAGCGTTCATTTTGACCTCGTTTTTTTTTTTTCTTCAAATCTATCTGGACTTTCTAGAGCATTGGTGTCGAAACTTGGGACCGTTGACCCCTGGCAGCCAGACAAATAATACCCGGGGGTCCGTAGCAGTGTTCTCTCTGGATTTAACTTTGCGAATTTGTTGACAGACAAACGTCATCGCTCAGCTATGGAAGAACATAATTATTGTACACTGAACTGTCTGGACCATATATTGGAATTCAAATAAATGTAATCCACTTAAAATGAATATGATTTTCAAAAGTCAAAAATTGTTTATTGTTGTAATTCATTGATTATTGTCTGAAAATTAAATGCTAAAATTAGGGGTTCACTAGACTAATTCCTCCTTAGAAGGGGTCTTTGAGTTTTCAGTTTCGAAACCACTGTTCTAGACGTTGGTCGGTGAGAATATTAAATATTCAAGAAAATCGAAAGATTCAAAACATTTAAAAGATTATCAGAACATGGTGTTATTGTGAAGAGTTCCATTACTCGAAATGGTACGATACATTCGTGGCTCTTACATTGTTTTTGATGTTTGGGTAATTCAAACTCAGGTATTGATCGGTTTAGAAAGTGATTCAAATTGACTTAGTGTTAGTTTTCTACTTTTCAAGTTAATAGTGAGGTTTATATGAAAGGGTGAGGGGGTTCAAGATGGTTTTATGTGGGTTCTTTTGAAGACATTTGTTTTTTTTCATTCGGATGGCGACGTCGGGGCTTGTAAAAGTGTTATAGTTAATTTTAATGTTGGCTATCTTATGGGCTAGAGTTAGACATTATTTGGATTGTTAAGGATTTGATATTTGATATTTAGTCCACAAGTAAAAAGAGTTCTTTGATATGTTATCTACATGTTCTCATGAAATTCTAGGACCTTTGTGGTTCTATTAGGTGAGCTCTTTTCTTATCGTTGATGAAGTTGTGGTCTGGTAGGCGAAAGTGTTGTTCTATTGGGAGTAAATTATGATAATTGTATGATCTTACTTCATGCCCATGATTATTAAGTCTGGTATTCGGGGTGAGCCGATTTGGAGTATTGGTAATTATGGATATCGGTGAATATATAATGTTGTTAAGGAGTGTCTATTATTATCTATGTATATTGGGGTATCTAAGAAGACGATGGATTCTAATGATTTATAATCGAATTTAATTGAAGCATGTCTATAATTTGAGTGTTTTCGGAACTTATATTGTCTCGCTTCTTCGCCTGTGTTTACAAAAAAATGTTCTTGATACATCAAACGTCATTATTAATCTCGAGGTAGAAGTAAGTTTCCTCAAACGTTCCCATAAAAATGATCACATATGATAGTGTTGCGTCATAGCAAAACCCTTAATTTGGAAAAGTTTTTTTCATAAGAATTAAATCCATAGAGAGTAAATATGTGGTGCATAAGCGTCATTCTCTAATAAATAAGACTCCAGGTTTCCTTTAAGGCTTTTAAAATTCCTTCATCGTGTTGAATATTTGATTATGAGGATTTGACATCCATACTGACTAGAATAGCCTTTTCGGATATTGTTTTAATGTTTTGATTTAATTAAGGAGGTCTGTCGAGTCTCTTATTTACAATGATGGGACACAAGTATTTGGACACTTACAAAATATTCACGATATACTTCCAGTTACTGTAAATGTACACAGGTGATGTATTTTAATATGAAATTAGTAATTACTTAGAAAACATGCATATTTCCAAACGTACAACGCAGAATAAGATATAAACAAAAGTAACGACGGAAAAAATTATTCGGACACATGGATTTCATATTTTAATATTCAGTTGCATAGCTCCAGTTTGTATTTACTGCCAGGAGACGTTTTTCGTAACCCTTCACGAGCCCTCTAAAACATTCTTCTGAAATCTAGGCCGACTTTTCCTGGTAAAAGACCTTCAAATCATCAATGATTATGCAGTCCGTCCGTTGAATTTGATCATCCAATTGGATTCAAGTCAGGAGATTGTAAGCCACTGAAACACTTCATTGTTCTGAACAGACCATTCGCGAGTTATTTTAGCTGCATGTTTCCGGTCATTGTCTTAGGGAAAGATCAGACTTTTTTCAAGCTCCACGTGTTGCACAGAAGAGAAAAGATCAGCTTCCAAAATAACCCGATACATCACCCCATGATACTTTCACCTTTGTGCTTTATTGTGAAGGTGGAGCTCTCTGAATCATAAGAGCATCCATTTTTCCCCCGTGCATGACGAGCTGGGTTTTTGCTAGAAAGATCAATTCTTTATTCATCTGACCAGGGAACGTGTCTCTGAAAATAATTAGGCTTCCCTAAATGGTCACGATTGAACGTCATCCAAAAATCTTGGTAATTTTTTTAACAAAGGTGTTTTCTTTGGCATACAGGATTTTAAGTCATTCCGGTATAGTTCATTGCCAATAGTTCTTTTAGTAACTGATGAACCCGCTGCTCTCAACTCATCTTGGGTCTCCCCTCAAGTAACTATTTGATTCGCTTTGACTAGTCAAAGCATTTTCCCAGTTGCTCGCGGAGGAATTTTCCGTAGAGCACCATTTCGAGGGAGGTTTTTGGTGGTTCCAGACTTCTTCCACTTTAGAATAATCGACCTAATAGTACTGACGGGAATATTCAACACCTTTGCAATGACCTTGTAGCTCAAACCTTCATTATGTTTTTCAATTACGACATTTTTGTTCAGCTGGTTGCTCCTATACTTTGACTATGGCTGTCTCGTTTCACGAAGGTAAAAGTAGTGAATGTAGACCTTAGTTAAATATTGCTGGAACATTCTAGAGGTTTCTATACGGGTGTACATAGGTCTATACCTGCATTCCTTCTCAAATAAGATTGTTATGGTGAATTTATGATAGTATCCAAATACTTTTTTCAAACATTACTTTTGTTTGTATTTTATTCTGCATTGTATGTTTGGAAATGACTGTATTGAATGGATATTTGGTAAGTGTTCAAATACTTGTTTCTGCTTACAGATTTTACTTTCATAGCTAGATGCTGAATCTAGTGATTGACATATTTGGATATCATAGTTGCGTGACAGTTAATTGAGGATATTTCTGGCCTACCTAGATTGTATTTCTTATGTATTTTAGAGAGTAGGTTCCATGTTTGGGGTCTGAACATTTTAGGTCTTTTCTGGTAGTTTTAATAATTTCGGTGAATTTTTTCGGGCAGTTAGTTATGATAATCCGGTAGTCCTTGAAAAGGTCCCCAGAGAGTTATTTATAAAAGTCGGTATTATTTACGTGGGTATTTACCTCTCTAAGACATTCTTCAATACCCCCAGATAAGTATCGCTCCACCTTTATCGGCAATGATTAAGTCATTTGTTTCTGTGAGTTTATCTAGGAATTCTCGTTGTTTGGTAGTTATATAGACGGGATAGTCTATTTTGCTTACAAACGTAGTTTTTGATGTTTTCTATAATTGCTAATTCAAACGTTTGGATTGTTGTGTCTATGTTCTTAGGAGTAAATAAGTCTTTGGTTTCCTTTAGTGATTATGTGATATTTGGTTTATGACTTGGTATCCCAAAGTGGGCTTCAAGTTTAATCCTTCTAAAGAAAGCTTTTAGGTCATTTTCTCAGTTATTTTTGTTGATGAATTGGGCAGGGCAAAATTTTAAGCATTTATTTAGGATTTTAAACGTATCTTTTGTGAACTTATGTTTACTTGGGTTAATTACTTTTTTCTGGGTCATATTTAATTGTAATAGTTAGCTGCAGCTGTTTTTTACTTTACACACACACACACACACACACACACATATGTGTGTGTGTGTGTTTGCACGTTTATATTTACTGTCCATGAAATTTAACAGAACATTCCGCCCACCGACAATCGAAAATGATTTCAATCTCATCTCATTTTACGATCTCGTCTTTCTTCTTTTCTAAATGTTTGAGTTCAGTGGTTCTCCTTTAGCAAATATTTTCATGTTTCAATCCCCACCCTTTTGCCTACCCTTATCCTCCTTTTCTTCCCCCCCCCTCTCTCTCTCTCTCTCTCTCTCTCTCTCTCTCTCTCTCTCTCTCTCTTTCCGTCCTCTTCGTTGTGTTTATGCTGAAATTCCATTCTCAGAAAGTTTCCTCAGCCCAATCCCTTTCAAAGTCTTATTTCTATTTCTAAAGTGTGACAGACGGAAGTGCAACAGACGGAACTGTGAAGACGCCTAACTTATTATAATTTAAAGGATTAATTTTGATCATTTTTTCTTTCATCTTGTTTTATGTTTTCTTTTCAGGCCTTTTGTGCATCCATCGACAAAGCTTTATGGATCAGAAACAAAATGGGCTACCGACCAGATTCGAACTGGAAGAAAAATGGTGAAAATAGTAATGATAATGACATGGCTTCTTCAAAGAAATTTACACAACTTCAGAATATTATAGCAATTTTTGGATACTCGCACTTTCGAGGACGGCCATTCTGAATCGCTAAAGGTCACTAGGTTTGAGTAGAAAGGCCATTTCGATCGTTAAAATCACTAGGTTTCATTTCAAGATAGTTGTATAGCAAACAATGTTATATACTCCCGAAAGACTCGGGTTCACAGTTTAAGCTATATAGTTCAAACACAGAACAAATGAAAGCAGCCAATGTGTCATTATAGCGATAGTAGTTTTACCACTGAGAAAAGTTCACGCCGTCCGAGTGTTTTGAATTCAATGCGGAAAAGTTAACAATCGAACTACATGTATGATAACGGATGGCTGGACAGGTTACCAAGAATTTTAAAATTTGCACAACCAGATCAATAAATATCTATATATAAATATAAAGTACGCTATCTTTAGATCGAGAACAACAGAGCCAGTTTTTGACAAATCTAGCTACTTCTCGATAAACCTCGTCTGTTTTAACCATTTGTGATGGTCGATCCAAAATGTCCGTTCTTGAACCTGCGAGTATCTAAAGATTGTCATTGTATATTAGATATTTGACTCCCCAAAATATATACATAGATTTATGTATACCATACACGGTTTGCTTTCTCTCTCTCTCTTTCTCTCTCTTTCTATATCTATCTATCTATCTATTTATCTATCTATCTATCTATCTATCTATCTATATATATATATATATATATATATATATATATATATATATATATATATATATATATATATATATATATATATATGTGTGTGTGTGTGTGTAATTTATTATTATTATTATTCAATGAGTTAGGGGAAGTGAAACATTTCTGAATTACGCACCACCATACTTGACGAAATGTATTATATGAAATTGGACAAAAAAATCAAATAGAGACATCAAAATTCATAAAATCTTATGTTTATTGAGTAAAACACTGTTCTTTCTGAATAACAATTGGATAAATATTGATGATTTAATGGAAAAAAAATTAATAAAGTCATAAAACAAATTCCATCAGATAGGTTTTTTTTTCTGGGGATGAGTAAAAAATAAAAAGCGTACAGAGTGAAAAGGAACTTCCTGAAGAGAAAATAGTTTTTTTCGCTTTTCTTATTTTCCGATTCCGGGCCAATTTCGGATAAAATTAGAACCGATTTAATTTTCTGGGGATTTATCTGTTCAGAAATGTAAAAACATGTCAAACCAAGAAAAATTGATTGAGATTTCTTTAAATTGAAATAGAGGATGACTTGGAAAAATATTTCCATTAGTTTTCCTCACTAAGTACTTTTCCCATAAGAAAATTCATTCAGAAGTGAATACATCCCATTTTTTTTATTTTATTATTTTATTTTTTTTCAAATTGACCATTAGTATTTTGGGGTGGGTGGGTGAATGTCTGAAAATTGGGCTAAATTTTCAAATGCTTTTTTCTGTTTATATGTTTACCCGTCAGCGTGCCACAAACAATTACAGAACTTAAGGGCAAGAATCTTCAAATCGGAAATAACAAAATCGCTATAAAATCTTTCCTATACAGAATGAACTGCCTTTTGAATCTGATCCAAAGTTCTAGGGGACATTTTCTGTTTTCGGGAAAAAGTCCCTTTTATACGGGAAGCTGGTGAATTGGCTCAAAAGTGGGTGATCGATTGACGATGTAAGCATTATGTAAAACTCCCCGTTGTTTTGTGTCCCCCATCTGCGACACCCGATCTTAAATTCTCGATATATATCTTCTAAACTGGACCCTGACATTCTGTCTGCTATTCTTTTAAATTTATAGCTGTGTTTGGGCATTAGCTTTACATACTCACTGAGAATATGTGGATGAGGTTATGTGGAATATGAAAACGAATCTTCAAATAAGAACTCTGTTCTGTATATATCTCTTGGAAATGCGGTGACGAAACTATCATTGCGCTGGTGGAGTTTTCTGTTTTCATTTGTTCCGTAATAGAGTTATATAACTTTAACCCAAACTTTATCCCTAAACACTGACCCTAACCTTAAACACTAACCCTAAACGCTATCCCAAACGCTGGAGTTTCTTCTTTCTAACGGCTACGTTTGCGCCAGAAAGTCAGTGTCCTGTTTGGGAGATATCTATATTACGAATTGAACAAGAATGGTGCAAAGATGAACACAAACTCAGAGTCCACTTATATCATATATTATCGTATTGTCCATACTTTGTTAATCAATCACCCACCTTAGAGTCAATTCACTCACTTTCTCAAGTTTCTTTCTCGAAAACAAAAATAAGTCTTCGAGAAAGTAAGATCAGATTAAGTTGAAGCAGTTCATTCTCCTTTGGAAAAATACGTTTTTATAACGACTTCGTTAATATCGATTTAAACGAAGCTTGACCAAGATATTATTTTATAGGTGAAATATCCCTTCTTTATTTTATATTATAATTGTTTGCATTATTCTTATAATTCATTGCTTATTTCTTACATTTTTTTACATTGTCAAATTATGAACTTTTGAAATGTTCCAAAAATTTTTTTTCTCTTTCTATTACATTTAAATATGTCTGCGTAGCTTCAACAATTTCTTATTCATTCAAAATTAGAAGTTTGAATTCATTTAATAATTTCTTGTAATTACCCCCATTATAAATAACTATATACATAATCCCTATCACTATATGCGTTATCTTTCGTGAGCCAGTGTGCAAACAGTAAATGATGAACTACTTCGAAGGAAACGATGGAAACTAGATGTTAGCCTGAGTGATTTTCATTCATGTTTATTCCTCCAATATTTTGGATGGCAGCTTATATATATATATATATATATATATATATATATATATATATATATACAAACTCCATGTGTTTGCGTGCATATTACGAACATAAATACATATGATCCATTTTATGCAAACACACGTACGAGCGCACATGCATGCCTGCATGCACACATATATATATATATATATATATATATATATATATATATATATATATATATATATATGCTACTATAGCGTGTGGTCTATCGGGGCATTTCTACTGTAGCGTGCAGTCTAACGAGATATTTAGAACCATAGCGTGACATCCACAGTGTACGATGATTAAAAAAAAATTGCGCTATAGAATTTTTTAATGATCTTTGTATAGATAAAGCATATATACGTGTTCACTAATAATAATAATAATAATAATAATAATAATAATAATAATAATAATAATAATAATAATAATAATAATAATGATAATAATAATAATAATCGATAGAATATAGACAAACAGCAAGTGCCGACTGTGTGGTGAAAGAGATGAGACTGTAAACCACATAACTAGGGAATGTTGTCAACTAGCCCAGAAGGAGTACAAACACTGACACAATAGAGTAGCAACAGTGATACACTGGGAACAGAGTGAACGAATGGGATTTTACCATACAGAAAAGTGGTACCAGCACAAACCGGAGACAGCCCTGGAGAATGAAAACCACTAATTACTTTGGGACTATGACATCCAAACGGACCACTTCATCCAGACGAGAGGACCAGACCTGGTAATCGTAGACAACCTGTCAAATAATAGACGTGGCTGTGCCAGCAGACCATTGAGTAAAGAGGAAAGGGGGTGAAAAACTGGAAAAATACCAAGATCTAGCAAGAGAACGGAAGAAGATCTAGAACATGAAAGTCAGGGTAGTACCAGTGATAATAGGCGTATTCGGAACTGTCCCAAAGACACTGAGGGTAAGATTAGAGGAACTCGGGATACGAGGAAGGAATTGGACTGTAAAGGCCACAGCACTGCTCTGAAGTGCACGGATACTGAGGAAAGTACTAGAAATATAAGATCTACGACCCGAAATGTTAGCAGTGGCCCAACAGAGGAGGAAGGAGTAAAAAAAAAAAAACAAATGGTTGCGGAGTTGTGAACCACAGCACTAGTGTGATAGGTGAGGGAGGTCAGATATGGGCTGAAGACCCGAGGACACTTACTGTCACTCAGCCTTCAACGATGACCACCGGGCAACTAGTGCGAAACTGTAAACTGCAGTATTGCTGCGGACTATGAGAGTGTGGAGAGGAGAATTAGAGACTTTAGGAGACTTGCTGTCACTCAACTTCCAGCAGTAACTGGTATGAAATTGCAGATAATAATAATAATAAGAAGAAGAAGAAGAAGAAGAAGAAGAAGAAGAAGAAGAAGAAGAAGAAAAAGAAGAAGAAGAAAAAGAAGAAGAAGAAGAAGAAGAAAAAGAAGAAGAAGAAGAAAAAGAAGAAGAAGAAGAAGAAGAAGAAGAAGAAGAAGAAGAAGAAGAAGAAGAAGAAGAAGAAGAAGAAGAAGAAGAAGAAGAAGAAGAAGAAGAATATGGCTTTTTATGCTGTGAAATTCATTAAGGATTGGCGTACAAACAATACATATAAATATGTTGGAAAATAGCATAACATACGCTTTATACCACATCCTTTATTATAAACATTTAAACCCTTTTACGATTCAAAGATCTTGTATGATTTAGAAATGTCACAAATAAATCATTTGCTACGTTTCAAAACACTTTCCAGTCAATGTAGAAATCTTTCAACAGCATTGTAGCGGGTAAAGTTTTCCAAGTTTGAAAATGTATAAGTCATGAGGCCCTGGCTAGTAGTGTACATTCGAAATCTCTTTCAAGTTTTAACTACAAAGAAAGTTAAGTACAGTTGAAATACATAAGTCATGTGTCAATAGCTTGTAGACTACCTTTAGTAATGGAGTCGAGTAAAGAGGAGTATTGATAGACTGCACATTGCAGCTCTAAAGACTACACATACTACGATAGACTGCACGCTATACATACGTATACATAATGACGGGAGATCATTTCAGATAAGTTTCTACGTAATATTACGCAATTTATAATTCATTCTGTCGGATCACTTGTATACATTTCTCAATACATAACCGTCGTGTTGAAAGAAGCGAATAGACCGAGGATAAACGAGATGACAATTTGGAGTGAAAACAGTTACTTGGGCCTTGCACATTACTGGCGGCTGTTTAGCTCAATGGTTGGAGCATCGCTACATTGAAACAGCTCCTATATATATATATATATATATATATATATATATATATATATATATATATATATATCCTTGCTTTCGGGAGTTCGCTTTCTGCTGATTTGCTTTTACGAAATACATCAAGCCGTCATAGCTTTGAATTTTATCTGTTAGCACCTGTGTTTTTTCTCGATTTACTTTGTGCACCCGTTAGTAAGATGCATCGTAAAGTATGAGAAAAGCCTAAAGTGGCAGACACAAAAGAAGGTTATTTTGGGTGGCTGAGAGTGCTGAAAGAGTTTCTTTCAAAATTTGAGGTAATTGCTCCTTTGTTTCGCGCCATTTCGGCTTACAAAAGGTTTCATAGGAATGCTCTACTTCCGGATAGCAATAGAACACGTATATTCATGTGCACAGACAACTTTGAGGAAGGCTATTACTTACATTACTTACTTAAATTACTTTCAGATCTGAATTCCATGAGTGGAAAATTCCATGCGGTTACATCTTGATGGGTCCATGCAGAAGCGAGAAAATCGTAAGTCGGAAACGAGCCTAGCGTAACCTAGGTTAGCCTATTGTCCCAGAAATGTTATAATATAGAAGCCGTTATCACTTGCAGTATAAGTCTTGATCTATGTTGTGTCAGTGTCATAAAAATGGCACCGGAAAAAAAGTCACAAATGAAAAAATGGCACATTTAATCGAAACAACAATTTTATGATGTTCGTTTGTTTTAAACGATCTTCACCTTACTCACTAAACCCCTCTCCGATCTACAAGCACTTTTTTAAAGCATTTCGACCATTTCCTGCAAGGAAAGGTCTTCTACACCTAAGTACACCTACATGACTGATCGCTACAGGTTTGATCTTTCAGTATCAACTTGAAATCTATCAAAGAAAAGAAAAGGTTCAAAACAGCGGTTTGGCGTTGTTTGTTAATACATTTTACCAAAATATGATTTACTCAATTTTCGTCGATGCAAGCAGAGATCAACTATGAGGTTGGTGCAAAAATAAATGCAGTTTTGTAATTTTAAAATTTGATGCTTACGTTGGAATAGACTATCATTTGGTTCATGGAATATACCATTTTAAAGTGTGGATTTTTCTATTTACATTTTCTGAACTTTTTTTTCTATCTATTCATTCTTGTTTATTTGAGGCTGTGGAATCAAAGATGGAAGAAAAGCGAATTAGAGCGATTTTGTTGTATGAATTCGAAATGGGACGTAAATCAGCGGAAGCTGCTCGCAATATCAGCCAAGGAGACCGTCAACGAACGTTCTGCTCAACACTGGCTCAAAAAACTTCGAAACGGAGACGAGAGCCTTGAAGACGTTGACATCCTTCTGTGATTGCCGACATCCAATTGTGGGCTATCATTGAGATGGGCCAATGCAAAACAACTCGAGAGACTACAGAGGAACTAAACGTTCACCATGCGACAATTGCTTGACATTTGTACCCAATTGGAAAAGCAAAACAGCTTGACATGTCATGTCAATGATCCTGAATGAAAGGCAAAAAAGCTCGCAGGTCGTGCGAATGACGTAGCAGAGATTGAGCGAACTAGGCTACGAAACTCTGTCTCACCCACTTTACTCACTAGACCCCTTTCCGACTGACAACTACTTTTTCAAGCATTTTGATCATTTCCTGCAAGGGAAGGTCTTCAACACCCCAGTACACCTACACGACTGATCGCTACAGGTTTGGTCTTTCTGTATTAACTTGAAATCTGTCAAAGAAAAAGAAAAGGTTCAGTCTTTAGACAAACAACCTTCTTTATTTCAATTCAAAAGGAAGTATAACTCACAGTCAATAATTGAACAACCGTGCCATCAAAATTTGAGATTATCCACAAAAAAAATTCCTTTGAACAATAAATATGGTCAGAATGAATTCTATTTATGACGTCACTGACGTTTTCCATTGTAAAATATCTAAAATATGGTAAAAAAAAAGCATTTAGAAACATCTAGATTCTGGAGAATCTAGATACTATTGACAAACCCATCAAAATAAGGCCCCAAAGGACTGGAAAGCTTTTTGTTATTTTTGGAAGAGACCAAGTGGAGTAATGATGCCATTTTACAAGTCTGAAGATAAAACGGTGTGGCCATTAGCACTTGATTAAACAAACACACACATATGTAAAAAGGATGGAACAGTTCGTCATCTTTGATGGCTACGGTAGTTCAATATTTCCGTGCCTAGATCTTTCAGAGGAAAAAAGTGATGATAAGATTATTCCAAGAAATAATAATTGATAATTTGCGTATTTTACCAAAAAAAGCCTTAAACAAATATTTAAACAACTTCTCAAATGAGGTAGAAAATGTTATAAACTTGAACTTGTTTCTCAATTTAGTGAACTGCTTGACAGCTGTTCTTCTAACTAATGAATTAAATTAATTAAATGTGCCATTATTTTGTTTTTCAATTTGTGCCATTTTTTTCTTAATTTCTCACCTGTGCCATTTTACCGGTGCTATTTTCACTGTGCCATTTTACCGGTGCTATTTTTAACTAAATTCATGCAGGTTCATCAACTTGCTCCTTCATGGTATCGAAAGGCTTTATGCTTCATCCTGTATCGTTAGTAAGCTTAAGCGGTATGTATGCTTTTGTATTTGATCACCTTCCATCCACGTGACAAATTATCTTTTCATATCATCAATCGGTCCAACGCTTTTCTTTTTTTTCATTTAAATTGAAATATTGTACAGCAACGCTCGCCCGTTTAAAAAATTTGAAAGTTTGATCATTTCTATATGCCTATTGTTATCGTAGCATCGAAAATAAAAAATTAGGCCACTGTAAAGGAGCAGGGAGCATTTGTATATGTTCGTCCGTTGGCCAGCATCCATCCTTTTCTTTGTATTCAGGAAGATCACTCCGATTTGAATTTTTTAAGAAAGATATTTCCAACAGATTTTTTTCGTACCCGAATAAAATAATTTAAACTAGTCCACATCTTTTTTTCTATCTTGTCACCGAAAACTTTCCTTGATTATACATAGCCGGTATACAAAACCCACAAGCCAAGTCAGGGACACGTACGTAAGTGCACGCGCTTGTATGTGTGTGTAAACAAACACACGTTGGTATCCTTCAACTATGTACAAAAAGCCAGAACCCATCTGCTACTATTGTCTTCACTCTTCACCCCTACTGTCCACAGGCTAGTGTTGTCGGTAAGCCAAAGATTACTATTAAAAATTAAGGTTTTCCAAGGCGTCCAATCAAGGAAAAGCAAAATCGGTCACCTGACCTAAAAACTACCTTGGCCTACTGAGCATGCGCACTAGTCGTCAGACATTAACGTATCGCCCAACAGGCAGAAATATTGAACTAGGTCAGACCCAGGCTGTAACTAGGTCAGACGTTGGCCTATTTAGAATCGTCTGACCTAGATCTCGCCTTCGTTTATACGGAACAGCTGCGGGTGAAAAAGAGGTCGAGTAGGGATCATTTTCCTTTTTTTTAGGTCAATCCTTGTTCACAGGAGTCAAACAGGAGTCAAATGAGCCAATTTGTCACAAGGATCCTCGCACTCAGAACTGGACCAGGCCGACAGATGACCGACGCTTGGCTGGGTCATTAACAAATCCCCTCTTCCTGGCCTGAGACCCGTGTTCATACACCCACAGAGCGACTACTGACGCGATTTCCAAAACACAAGCCTTGCCATAGACTAGTGACTTGCAAGCTGCTCTCGTAGACCTTTACTGTACGATCAACGCTGGATAGCCCGTTATAGATGCCTTGAGCCAGACTAAGCTACAATACATCCATTTTTAGAGTAGCTTTTTCCATCCCCTTTAATGACGTGTTTATGGTTTGTTTTTTGTTTTTTTTAACCAAGTCCTTCAGTTTGATTTTTCAATTTGGTTCTCTTTTCTTTCTGTCCCCCTCATCTTTCGTTTTTGCTTTAATTCGTCCGGCTTTTACGAGACGTTTTTAATCATAAGTTTTCATTTTTTTTTTCATTCGCACAAGGGAAAACCTTCTTTCTTTTCGAACCATGTCTTCAATTTCTTCTCATTAATTCCTTTTTCGTTTCACTCTCTTTTTGTTTCGTCTTTACTTCGTTCTTTTTCTTCTATTCACTTATCTCATTCCTCGACCTTCTTTTCTCCACCTTCAACTGTTTGCTTCTTCTTTGTTTCATTCTGTTTCATTCTCTTTCTTTATGAACTGACCTTTCTCTTTGTCTTTTGCCTTTTCCAGGATCGATCAATACCTGACACGTAGTGATTAGTTGGATTTTAATCTGAAATAATGTAAAATGTTCGACCAATGTGAATGATATCCATCAGTGAATTAAGTGCATTGAAAAGGAAAGGGATCATATTGAAAAAATTGTGGTGAAAAATGAATGTTATTTTCATTGAGAGAAAAGGAGAGAGAAAGAGACATGAAACATAGACACATATCCATGGATAGATGTTTATACATATATAGATAGATTATACATGTATTTTCCTTATATATGTATAAACATCGATCCATATATATATATATATATATATATATATATATATATATATATATATATGTGTGTGTGTGTGTATGTGTGTGTGTGTATGTGTGTGTGTGTGTGTGTGTGTATGTATATATATATATATATATATAGAGAGAGAGAGAGAGAAAGAGAGAGAAAGAGAGAGCGAGAAAGACAAACATATATATAGATGTGAAGGTATATATGAAGGTATAAATAAATAATATATATATATGTGTGTGTAGATAGATAGATAGATACATAGAGAGACACAAAGAGTGGTTAGACTGGATATGTGCGTACATGTGTATGTATGTGTGTGCAGATGCGAGCATGCTATCAATCAATACATCTATCTATATGTGTGTTCCTGTGTGTCTGTGTGTGCGTGTGTGTGTGTAAGCGCGCATCTGTATCTTTTCCCAAAAGCAATTGGAAAATTAGTCTGTCTACTATAAAATCACACACACACACACACACACACAAACACACATACATACACACACACATATATATATGACAGAAAATATCAAAGCATATAAGGACTGCCTCGTGACTGAAATAGTTTCGTATTTCCTACCAGAGGTCGGTGTCGTAAGTCAGGATTTTAAATTGATGAGATGATAGAAAACAGAAACAGTTTTCTTCGAGGATTTAACTTGGGGCCTCTTATACCAATTAGAGGATTTAAAATAGATATGTAAGTAGATCCTAAAACTACGGAGTAAGTCAGTTAGTATACACACACATACCATATATATATATATATATATATATATATATATATATATATATATATATATATATATATATATATATATATTGATTCCTATCTTTATTCCTATCATCTTTCCTTGTGTCTTTGATTTCAATAATTTCCGTTTTCCTTCGTTTTTTCCTTCTATTCTCCTTTTTTTCGCCCTCTCATATTCTCTCTCTCTCTCTCTCTCTCTCTCTCTCTCTCTCTCTTTATTCAATTGATACTTACTATCATCCTTTCTAGAAAAGACTAGAAAAAAAGGGTTTCGTATATAGTAAAGCGTTGGGAGCAATCATATTTTGACATGACTTTGTAGAATAAAAAATCCAGTCGCTTATATAAAGATAAGTTAATATTATAATAATACTGCGAACAAAAAAAAATCGACGTATGTTTATATATCGGTATTTATTAACATGGGTTTAGTGCGGCACCGAGTTGAGTAAAACGAAAGATCGTATTGCGCCAAACTGACGGCCTGCTATTACTTATGTTTCCAACCCCGAGCACTGGCATCAGTGATGAATACCCAACTATAACAGCCAACAAGTAATCTCTCTTCTCATGTATATATGTTTGTGCAGGTACACACGCGCGCCTATATATATATATATATATATATATAAGCATGTGTGTGCACATGCACAAATATATATATATATAGAGAGAGAGGGGGGGAGGGAAAGGGAGGGATAGAACGGCGCCACACCGTAGGGCAATTTTTAGGTCTTTCAGATCATTTCATATGAGTCGAGATAACGATCCATCCTCGCTGGGTATCCTATACTTTTTGCCTCGCGTAAAATTAAGTTACGTTTATCAAATAACCGTACATTATACAGATAAATAGGTAAGTAAGTGGGATATTACTTGTAGAACATTTATCAGACCATATTACAGGGATGACACTAATGCCCGCGAGGAGTAATTATATCTGAGGCTTGCGTAAAAAAAAAAAAATTGTGGCACAAGGTCATCGAATTGGGACACGCTTTGAGGATCAAGATCATTGACATCTGTCCTAGTAAGGGCAAACTACTAAACAATGTCCGGTTAGCCGTGTCCCAATGTGCCTGTCTTGTCCGGTAGATGAGAAGCTCGAACGTCCTGTGTGGGCGTTTTGTCTGTGTGTGCGATGGTTATCTTCTGTTTCGGAATTCGCTAACGTCTCATGCCTTGGAAAGCGGCGGTGTCGTGACTCAGCTGTTGATCACACAGATTGTTCTGTACGGATAAACACAGATGAATCAAGTCGATAAGATTCGCCGATCGGCCGGACCTGGGATGCAAACATGGTGCAAAGCAAATTTCTGTTCCCGGGTAGCGAGTGTTATTTTCTGGATTGCCTGTGTGTAAAAAGTCTAGAAAATGGCAAGCGGTCCCTTCAAACTTCGCTTCTGTGGCCAGAATAGTTATATTTATATGCATTTTTTTTCTCTCGCGTTGAGAGATTAAAACTGAACTAATTTTGGAGGGAATAATTGAATTTTCTCTACGTTTTTAGACATAATCAATCAGAGAAATAACATTTATTACCAAGGTTGCACAGTGTAATCGCTTTGTTGGATCTCATCTAATGGTTTCCCTTTCAGTCTGCTGGCAGGTATTCCCCCGACTCATTCTCTCTTTCTCTCTCTCACTCTCTCTCTCTCCCTATATATATATATATATATATATATATATTAAGAAACGGGCATATTTAGTCCGACAGGATGAATTATAGATTGCGTCATGTTTTATAGGAACTAATCTGAGATGATCTCCCGCCATTTCACGGTTAATATATCACTCGCCCTATCGGTGGCAGGTTCAATTCCTGCTGTAGCCCCATTTTCTTTGATTGTTTATTCTATTTACGTTGTCTAGGGCGAGTGATATATTAACCGTGTAACGACGGGAAAACATCTCAAATTAGTTTCTATATAATATAACGCGATTTATAATTTATATATATATATATATATATATATATGTATATATCGATTGATGACTATATTGCTGAACTGGGTCCCTAGTTTGTGTTCGGCGAGTGAAAAACGTCGTGATGTCACAATAGAACAGGTATTTGATTTTTATCGATTGGGAGATTTTTTAAAGGATTACGTTTTCTGACGACATTATTTTCTTGTAAGTTTTTTTCCTACATGATAATCGTGTTTCAAAAACAGGAATTTGAGAATAGGTGAAAGGGTTGCTATTTTCGATGTTACTATACTTCTAAACCTTTCACTTCATCGACA
>OY735207.1:32055105-32102605 GCA_963457665.1 Thysanoteuthis rhombus
ATATATATATGTATATGTGTGTGTGTGTGAGTGTGTGTGTAAAGCCTCGTTTTGAGCGGATCAAATTCGGCCTTTTTTCTACTAAGTGTTATAAATACGATAAGTTTGGAAGAAGTCGAATATTTTTTTAGATCAAAAAAAGAAATAATATTTCTGCAAGTAATCTTTTCTGCTTTCAATCCATAATACCGTAGTTACCTCAAGAATTCTTTTTTTTCTTTTTTTTTTTTTCTTTTTTCAAGTTTTGAGAAAAATTAATTTTTCACGCTTTTCTTGTTGAGGGTAGGTAGGGGCATCATATTTACAAAGTAAGTGTAATCCAAAACTAGGCCGTTACTTTCCGCGGAAGTAAAGCCTCGAATTATGCGATTACTGCCAGGAAATATTATCTGAAAATAACAAGTTAAAATATATATATATAAATAAACAAATTAAAAAAACCCTGAAAACTCCAACTTGGAGAAGGATTGTTTTATACCACACGTGGGATAGAGTACTGAATCAGTAAGCAGCGAGAGGTGTTCAAATGCAAGATGAACGTTTGGTAACGTCTTTGTAGAACATTTTGACTCGAGCAAAGAAGTTGATAGAGCAACCTTCACAATGTTTCGAATCAAGGGACTGTAAGAAGAGAAGTAAGTGACCACAGTAAGGGACAGATTCAATACGGAACTGCTTGATTGTTTATCAAAAACGGAATTTTACGAATCCTATAACTTGAGGCCTTACTTGTTGGACGGTCTACACCAAAAAGCTGCTAGTTAATTCATTAACATGTTTAGCTAAATACCGGATTGAATTTGTATCAGTACTATTGCTAGATATTTCAACACTTATCTCTTCTATTACAGATATTTGGACGTGCTATAGAGCGAGAGTTAACAAGTTAGATATGCTGTCTATTTCTAAAGTAGTGTGTTTGAACATCAATGAGAGCCTTACTATTGTTATCTTATATCTGATTGAGCCAATGTGAATGTCTGCATATTTAACTTTGAAGAATAAAAGATGGAGCAGATCTGTGCAATCAAACGTCTGAATTTTCCTTTTCAATCTTTTATTGAAATTATTAAAATTTAGGGTTAGTTTTTTGTCGCTGTGTTAAATTGGTTGAGTTAATATCATAATCTTTTTTTTTTTTAATTTTCGTAAACGACTGCGACATCGCTTCCCTGAATTCCTTTTGAGGTGATTCTATTTTGATATAATTAATTAGTTCCGACTTTTGGAATAAAGCCATATTTCGATTTTTAAAAAAGAGTCTGAAACTTGAAATCTATCAATTATATCGTAATAATATTTCTGTTTTCAATAAAGGAAGGTGGGGGGGGATAGTAATCCTATTGAGAAAAGTGGGTAACGACCTTGAAAAATTTGGGAACCACTACCGTAGAAAGATGAGGATCAAGCTATCTTGCACACTATTGTGAATGGAATTAGTTCAACCCTCACTTGGTGCTGCACCATTGTAGCCTTGTGTCAGACTAAGCCTTGCGAATATGTACCTGGATATCATTGACGTGTCTCAGTAATCTGGTCTAATAAAACATTGCTTGTACAGTTGATCCTTAATGTGCTCTCCACTCTTGTAGACCTTTCCAGACTCAAGATGAGCTCAGTTAATATTTAATCATCAAAAATGCTTTTGTGCTCATTTGAATTCATTAAAAATCAACAATATTAAAACCGACAATTAAGTAAATAGGGCGTTTATGTGAGTCAAAATGAATTTCAATCAATAACCACAGATTCTGTTTATTGTTGAAACAATAGATTTTTGCATTAGACTGTATGTTTTATATGCAACGTGATTCTTAACAGTATAAATTAGTTAATACTCTGAGTAGGTGCTCCAGTTTTCTGACCATATACCGGACTATGTCGAGTTTAATAATTTGCGATAATGCATTTCCCCATTGTCCAAACATAGATGGCGATTTTTTTTTCTTTTATCAATTGGAAGCAGGAGATCAAGGTTCGAACAGCAGTACCAAACTTTTTATTGGCAGTTCTACTGAAGAGAATAATCATTTTGGACAACTTCTCCACAGCTTTTGTCAGTGCATGTTATTCATGATGTCATTTCCGTTTTAATAACGAGCATAAACTTATATAAGAATAACACACACGCATAGGCGCACGCGTGCGTATGTGCGTGTGTGCATTCTCCTCTTTCCTCAAATCAATAATGTAATTGTCTGCGTTGAGAAACAACAGTGAAGACATGGACAATAAATGAACAAGATGAGAAGAGTGACCAAGTGACACATTATCTGTGTAATAACGGGAGGTGATCTTTAATAGAGTTTTAAATGATATAACGCTTTCATAAATATAGAGAGAGATAGAGAGACCGTGTGTGTGTGTGTGAGAGAGAGAGGGGGGAGGCGTGCATGCATACATGTATGTGCGTTATTTGATATCAATAATCTCGATTTTTGAATGATTTTGATTTTGCGAAGTTAATGAAGTTAACGGAATTCCCTGAAAGGTTCTTAGAAGTCAAATGCATTCTTCTAAAATCTTCAAGATTTTCATTTGATTTGCAAAAGTGAAATAAACAGTAACACGTTTCTCGTTCTTAATATGAAAACAAAATATCCTCTGAAACTCTTAGATGAGTCATCGTCATTATCCGGGACGAAAACAATCTATAAAAGAGAGGAAAACATACGAACACACACACACCACATACACATGTATAACAGTATGAACTATACAGCCGAGGAAGACCGAAGAGGGCTCCACCTTAAACGCTGTGATAAAATCAACCAAGATGAGTATACAAAGTGGGATGACTGACAGAATGAAAAAAAAATAATATTTTGAAAAAACCTTTTCTATGGATGAGGAATGTGCTTATTGTGATCTCTTTTGACACTGGGGCATTCAGATAACAATAACATTGAGTAGAGGATATAAAAGATGGAACAATTTACATTTATTGTCATAAATTTAACACTGATTATTATAAATACATTGTCACGTAATGGAAACCACTGTCATAAACAACTTGACATTATAGAAGATTAAAATGAAATTCATTTTTAATTTGTTTAAATCCCTAGTTCATTCTGAATAAGTGTTTGAAACCGACTGATTTTGATAACAATAATCATTTGCAGCTGCTACTGCTGCTGCTATTGTTATTATTATTATTATTATTATTATTATTATTATTATTATTATTATTATTATTATTATTATTATTATTATAAAAATGTTTTCTCTCTTCTCTCTCTCTCTCTCTATATATATATATATTTATATTAGATTGTGATTCGCTACACAAACTAGCTCATGTTTCTGCTATCATCTCATCATGCTAGCCTGATTTGTACAACATATATATCCCTCACTGTAGAATAATGGTTTAGTTCACATAGCGAGGTCCACTGTCACTTGGTGCTCTACATTCGTAGCCTTCCATTAAACGAAGCTAACGTGTATATATACGTAGGCAAGTCAATAAGTTCGAAGCCTAATGATGAAGAAAGCATTTATTTTAACCAAAAAAACATCAATTTTACAACATAGTCTCCTTACTATATAAAGCACTTAATTCGATGGTGAACTTTAATCACATCGATCGAACAGTCTACAATGATTATTTCCGATAAAAATTCAGCTAATAACAGGGAAAAGGTAGGAACAGCATTTCCCTTCTATCAGGACCTATGAAATGAATTCTCAATACTGCCGTGAATATTACTGTGTACCGATCTACCTCATGTTACTGCTAGGTTACCGTAACCTAGCCACTTGCTCCTATCTTGGCTCGAAGAAGGCATAAGTCCTACATATAAGAATACATTTGGTCGAAAAAGATAATGTCTACGGCTAAAACTGACAGACGTGAGTCACTTTGACCTCGTCTGTCTATGCTCTGCTCGAAGTGACACAAATTTGTTTTCAAAGGCAGATAAGTAATAATCGATAACAAATAGGTATAAAGATTAAGGTAAATCTATGATGATGGAGATGACGAAAAACGCATGCGTGCAAGCGTAAGTTAAAGCCTAACCGGCACGCATGCGTATTTCTGACCAAATATGAGTATTATTACATTTTATTATATGAATATCGAGTGCTCGATATATATATATATATATATATATATATATATATATATATATATATATATATATATATATATATATATATATCCTTTGCTATTCGCTACGTTAGGGGCATCTAGGGATTGCAATTACAAAATTCTGCGTATATTTCTTTGCTAACGAACACTTTAGGTCCAAAAAAACCCAAAAATCTTATTAACAATAAACAGACTCTTAACCATTCTCAAATTTTAAAAGTACAAATACATAAATGATTGCAAAAAAAGCATAAAATAAAAAAATAGATTTGACTCCATTTTTCTGGTGACAGATCCGTCAATTATGGTAGAATCGATATTTTTTTTAGTCAAAAACGTAAAAAAACAACCTTTATCTGCTCAGAAATCCTCTTTTTTGAGTCTGCAAAAGAATTTTCTTTTTCTTACGATTAACATTAAGCTATTTTTCTTGTAGTTATAACCAAAACTTGAATTTTCGAAGAAGATATCTAAACATTGCAATACGTCTTAAAAGATCATTAAAAAGTGTGTGGTAGATGCTAGTAAAAAATATATGGTTAATTAATTTCACAAAACACTACAGTGGAGTGATTATTAACAATTCTTTCCATTTTCGTGCTACTATATACATATAGCATTTTTTTTGTACCAGACCTGAGAAAAGTTGCAGGTAAAAGGCAACAAAAATATTAAATTGAAGGTAAATAGTTGCATAAATCCTTTTTTTTTTAGATTGTCAGTAATGATTCTTAATACTTGATCCCCCCCCCCCCCACCAAATTGTTTACAGTATAGAATTGAAATGAAATTTAATGTCTAAAATAACGTTCGACTGACCGATTCGCGAATGTAACATTGAACTAGTTTAGGTTTTCAACCACGATAAGATTTCAACCGGGTTTATGTTTACTTGGATAAATTGATAACATAAATATTATTAGAATACATCTATTATTTCGAAAACTTTTTACGTGTTGTTTATAATGCACAGCATACGATTAAATTATTCAAGACTAAACCGCGAATAATTGAAATTGCTAACAAAAAAGCTGCAAATAACAATACACACACACACACACACACACACACACACACGTATATATATATACATATATATATATATATATATATATATATATATATATATATATATATATATATGTGTATATATATGTATATATATATAATTATTATTATTATTATTATTATTATCAATTGCGTTATATACTATATAGAAACTTATCTGAGATTATGTCCCGTCGTTACAAGGTCAATATATCACTCACCCTAGACAACATAAAAAATGAACACATATTGCATTTTATTCTATAGAAACTCATTTGAAATCATCACACGGTTAATGTACCGCTCATCCTAGACAATGTGAACAATCGAAGAAAATGGGACTGCTGCAAGAATCGAATATACATATGTGTGTGTGTGTGTGTGTGTGTGTGTGTGTGTGTGTATCTAACTACAATAGAAACAGTCGGCAATATCAACTTAGTAGACATCACTCTACGAGATACGTCTTCCTCTCAGCAAAAGTAGATATACCTACACAAACACGTACGCAAATACATACACACACACATACATACATGTAAAAATATACCAAGAAACACACGAACACACATGAATATATAGAGAGAGACTCCAGGGCGAAAGAAATGAGCCAAGCATTTTCCATCATGTTTTATGCAATGACTCTTTTCTTTCATTGGATGGAGGCAAACTATGTGACAATGATATACAACAAATGTGCTAAGTTTGTGTGTGATAATATTTGAATTTATTGAGAGTCCTGACCCTGGTGACAAAAAAAAAAACAAAAAACAACAGCAATCTGTCATCTCTGTGAATTGTTACTGCTGTAATTCTGAACGTACTTAAAATTGCGAAAGAGTTGTTTCGTAATTCACCATTTTTGTGTATATATTCACAGAGAGTTTCAAGACGTCTTCATAGTCTAAATTTCATGCAACAGTTGAAGTCAAAAGTCGTATTGCTGATCTTTGTCAAACGGGAAAGTCTCATTTGGATATACAGAAACTTTCAAAGTTTGAGGATATCCAGATTCGATTGTCTACAATTGTGGCAACACATTTTAAGCGACAGGTTCTGTGGCATGGAAAGCCGGTTCTGGAAGACCTAAAATAACAAGCTGAGATGACAGAAAACCAAAAATGACTGAAAATGCATCGTAAAAACTCTCCAAAATATTTGGTACAACACTTTAGGAATTATAAAAAAAGAAACAATTTGCATCACGAAGAATAATTTCTGCATGTATAATAATAGATATCTGCATATATTGTCTAGAAAGCTCTACGGCTTTAAACATTGAACACATTAAAAACTTTTTATACGTATTTTCTTTGATTGTTTATTATATTTACGTTATCTAGGGTAAATGATGCATTCACCGTGTAATAACAGGGGACCGTTTCAAATAGAGTTTCAATATGATATAGCACAAATTATAATCATTCTATCGGATCATACATTCATTTTCCTAATAATGATAATATATATGTATACATTTTATACTCACACACACACACACACACACACACACACACACATATATATATATATATATATATATATATATATTGTGTCATCCACAGACAGCTGTTTCGTTGTACTACATCCACCAGAGTGCTCTATTCCTATGGAAGAGCATTGCATAAGCTTACAGTGGATGATATATGTCACAATTCCACTATATATATGCGTGTATGTACTTACCCCCCCCCCGCAATCTCCGCTGAAAGAAGCTGAGTTTCCATCAAAGCGATGTACAAAAATACCCCCACTGTCCACAAAGAACTCAACAGACTGACTCAAATTTATGTCAATTTATGGCCACCATGATACACAGTGGTTCGAGTATGTTTTCCGAAGAGATGAGTCACGCTTTGAGATGTCCAGAACCGATGGTCCAGAACTCTGTCTCCGTAGGTCGAGTGAAAGATTTAATCCAGAATGTCTGTCTACCACAGTGAAGCAAGGAGGAGGTGGGGTAATATGATGTAAGGTAATTTCTGCATCTGGCGTTCTGGCAAGCTGGTATGATGCGAGGAGTCCACTTATGCTTAAGAGTATCAAAATATTTAACAAAAACTGTTGCTTCCCAGTCTGGACATGCTGTATGGCAGAGATAAACGACAAGAGTCCATTTTCTAACGAGGTAATGCTCCGGCACACAGGGCAAAATCACATAAAATCATTTTTTTGAATAGCAGTCTTTGATGTTTTGGCCAGCTGCCAGATCTTAACCTCATAGATAACATTTGGGTGCATATTAAGGCCAGACTGGTCAGGAGAAAGTTTTGGGAACACTGACCAGCAGAGGGAAACCGTCAGAGATGAATGAGGCAGCACGCTGTAAGCAATTACCAGACAGCTCGACCAAATGGGGCAGTTTTCTGAAGAAAAACAAACGAGCTTAAACGTTCTTTGCAAATGCAGCATGTGCTCTCGTATAACTTGTCGAATAGTTTACATGTAATTGTTGGAATAAGAGGTTAATTGCAAAAAGATTATTCATATATATATATATATATATATATATATATATATATATATATATATATATATATATTGCTTCAAAGCCAGTAGCCAGGCACAATGAACTGGCATGTAGTGAGAAACGAACTCATTACAGTGGCTACGTTCTCAGAAACTACCTTGCCCGCCATTGCACCATGGCGGTCACCCAAGAGATGAATAAGTGCTTTACATGTTTGCTGCCAGACAAGATGCATCGTCTCAGCAAGTCGTCACACCATTGCCACAAACGAGATAACGTGTTAAATATAAAGATGAAGTATTCCACTCGAAATGTTTGCTGATGTCGGGAATGCCAGTGTCAATTGCTGGCTCGACTAAAGTGGAGAAGTTATAGACTCACACGTAGAAGTCTATCAGTAAAAAAATTTGAACTAGATAAACATTTAAAGCTAAATTCTCAAACATTCTAGTTTATGTGTACCGATTTTCAAAAGTTTTCATCTTTATTTTTTCTGCTTTTATAGCAAAAGATGAAAAATGTAGTGAAAAGTAACTTTTGAGACATCCCGAACTTCGTGAAGGGAAAACATTGCTTAAAAATGTGAAGCCGATAATCTGAAGCTAAGACGTTGAATTCAAACAAGGCACCTTTCACGCCTCTTCTGTCTACAGTGAATTTAAATATAAAGAAAATATATACGAGCATATCATTTACAAAACCCTCGTTTCAGTCAGTTCAATAAGATAACGCTTTGCAGGAAATGAGTTAAAACATAGCTTGAGAAAGAATATGATAGATATAAAGATGGGCAGAAACAGAATGAAATAATGAACAAATAGGGGGGCAAATTGATGAATTTCTCATTTAGTAATATTCAGAATATAGGTTAGCGGCTACACTGCTACCAGCTAAGGATAATACCGTTTTTTAATATGAGTACATTAAGTTGGGGTAACATAAAACAATTGTACAGCACGATTATCCTTCCCTGTCTACGCTGTTTCAACCTCCAGCAGACGCCCATTGTTTCAAGATGTATTTGACAATTGTTCTTATTTCTATTCAAGGTGATCTCCTGGTATCGAATTTACGTATGTTTTAACAATTAGGAAAACAAATTCTATCTTTATTGAGGTGCGAATGTTCGAGCGTTAAACGACACAGGAAAGGGAATCGGTGAGCTGACAGTTCATTTCGTACTAATGCTCTTGGGAAAGGTATAAATCTATCTCTTTACCCCCTCCCCTGCGATATGACATGGGCCGGTATGGCAGGCTAAATCCTATCATCACCCACCTCGCCTTAAACTCACAACAGATCTTGGGGAAGGCCTAAGACCACCAAAGGACTTTGAAGGCTGATTTATGTTTTGAAAATATTTGTATATGAATAAACACACACACACACACACACACACACACACACACACACACATATGCACACATACACACACATGCACACTATCTAGGTGAGTTATGGAAGTATGATAAAGAGGCACTCTTTCGTCAACCACTGTCGCATCAAAGTGACAAGATTTCTTTTGAAAAGAAAAAAAAAATATCCGTTGACGGTACTGCGCACAGAAGGAGGTGAATTCATGCCTTTTCTAAGATTGGTAACCAGAAACACAAGCCAATACACAAACATACATATGTATGGTGAAACTGTGGTATATATATATATATATATATATATATATATATATATATATATATATAGTTTAGAAAGCTTTACAGCTTTAAACACTAAACATTAAAATCATTTTTCAAAAAACCTTTTGCGTCATTTCAGTCACTTATTTCCCAACATCTGTCAAAGCAATTTATGTAATATTTATTTGTGTTTTTCCCGTTTCACTTATATTTAGTCATCATGGTACAATGTATAAATTGTCTCATGTTGGGATCATCAGTTGTTTACCATGTAGGTGTTTTGGATATATATATATATATATATATATATATATATATATATATATATATATATATATATATATGGGGGGGTTGTGTGTGTGTGAGTGTGTGTGTGTGTATACAGATATTTATAAATAAATATGTAGATATTGATATATCCACATACAAATCTAGATTTGCAAATAAAAATAATGCACATATTTGTGCTTGTATCACTGCCCCAGCTAAAGTTTTTTTTCCATGCCATGTATTTATTCTTGAAGTTTCGTGTATATATATATATATATATATATATATATATATATATATATATATATATATACTGTTTCGTATATATATATATATATACAATGTTTCGTATATATATATATATATATATATATATATATATATATATATATATATATATATATATATATATATACTGTTCCGCTGTGTTACTCTCACTTGAGTCATTTGGAAAGAAAATCAGGAGAGTGAAATATCTTGCTCTCAAATTGTTATATCAAATTCACGGGAACCTTTTCGAAAATTTGACAAAAGCAACCCCGGTTTTTAACATCTTGAAACATAATTTAATTGTCAGTACATCGTTTGAAACTGGACCCAACCATTCTTCTCGAAACATGACAGATTAAACGCCTTTCCTCACATAAGCCATGACGTCACCCTTTTTTTGGCTTATATGTGAATGTTTATACTAGGTGTATGCCAGGTGCATGATCATACTTTTCAACAAATACATGACTAAGAAAATAATCCAGGGAATGCCTTTGGCAAGCAGGTTTAGTGAAAACAAACCTGAAAGTCGGGCTGTAGATGCGCAAGCCTTCTTCCTATGCTCCTGTCTCTAACGAGTATGAGTATACGTCAAGTATTCATTATAGAGGAATCGGTTTCGATCCATTGAATCCATTTTGAGTTATTGCCAATATTTTTTTCAGAAGATCATTGTAATTACAGTTCACACTTGTGCGCCTTTTCTTTATATTGCTTTTGCAGCTACTGAAAAGCTAAGGCCGATCCATTCTACAGCCGTTTTCCAGCGTCCAAAGATACCCTCTGTAATTTTGAGAACAGTCGGTGTTTTTTCCAGAGTTATTCAGAATACCCAAGTCATATTTTTTTTGTTGCTTTCGTATTTATCACCATGTCTCAAATGGTCTATTTTACAGCCGTCTCCAAGTGTACAAAGATAACTTCTCTAATTTCTAGAAAATTCATTATCATTCCTTACAGTTGTTCGCACTATTAGAATCATTCATTGAATTGATCTTTCAGTCAATGTTTCGACTGATCAACCCCACAACCTTCTTCAGGGTTCAACGGGAAAGAGAGGAGTTTCTTGTAAAAAAAAAAACAATAAAAAAAAACAGACCATTCCTATCTCTGTTCGACTATTTCTTTCCGTTGAAAAGAGATTCAATCTTCTGATCTTTACGGATTGTACATATGAAAACCGCTGCAGAATGAATAGGTTGAAACTTTGCAGAAATATATATATATATATATATATATATATATATATATATATATATATATATATATATATATATATATATATAATGTATCATTCTTCTTTTTTATATTTTATTTTTTCTGAAACTACCTTTCGATTTTACATGGTGGATATGCCTATTGGTCTAGACAGGGTGAACAGAATGAACAATTTAAGAAATGGATAGTTACGAGAATCGAACTGCCTCCCACAGGACGCCATCTCACCATCTCGTATCAAGATTTCAATAATTGTAAAAAGATCAAATTTTGTATAAAACACAGAATACTCTGAACACAGGACATTTAACAGTGTTTGGAAAATATCTGTTTTGCATAACATAGAAGGGGGATTTGAAAAAATATTTTTCAACGTTAGGTTTCAAAGACTATCTATCTATCTATCTATCTATCTATCTATCTATCTCTCTCTCTCTCTCTCTCTCTCTCTCTCTATCTCTCTCTCTCTCTCTCTCTCTCTATATATATATATATATATATATATATATATATATATATATATATATAATAGTAGATGGTGGATTCGCTAGTCAAACTAGCTCATGTTTCTGCCCTCTTCGGGCCTCTTCAGAAGTGGCTTTATATTATTGATATATTATCATATTATGTTATACTGCTAGCCTGACTTGTACCACACACACACACACACACACACACACACACACACACACACACACATATATATATATATATATATATATATATATATATATATATATATATCCGTTTATACCGGGTAAAATACTTAAGATGTCAAAAAAAGGACTGAAGCTTTTTGGCATGTAGAAAAAGATTTGTTTTTCACTCTGAAGCATAGCTAGAGATTAGGGGGACTGAGTCGATTAGCTCTTTGAAGACTTATTGAGAGTTGTTATGGCATAATGTCAGTAGAAATGGAGTAGGTGATTACAATTTATGAAGTTTATGGAGGGCACTTCGGGAAGCAGACGTGTTTTGATATAACCCCACCCTTCCTTTTGCTTAAGACCCTTTCTCAGGGAAAATGTCTCCCCCATACACACTTCTGTCCTCTTAAAGGTGGGAAAAAGGCCTCGTTTGACTTTTCACCTCTCTAGGGGGCTCTCCCATTAGTACTGACCCCTTAAAGGTAAGAAAAAAATTTATCACTTTTTACCTGTAAGGGGGGAATTCTCCAGTTAACTTTGACTCCCTAAAAGGGGGGAAAGTCTCCCTTCCCCTTTGAACCTTGAAGGGGGAAATAGTCTCATCTAATTCTTGGCCCTGTAAAAATTGAAAAAAATCTTGCTCCTCTTTTGACACCTTAAAAGAACATACGGTCTCACGTCACTTATAAACCTTTGACGAGAAAAAAATTTCCCTTCACTTTTGACCCCTCTCAGGGAGATAGTTTCTTTTCTCTCTGTTCCCGTTTATGGTGAAAAAGAAAGTTCTGACAACTCGAGGGTGAAAAAAAAGTTTACCTTCACCTTTGACGCCTAAAGTAAGGAAAAAGTTTTTGTTCACTTTAGAATCCTTGGCAGGAGAAGTCTCCAATTATCATGACCCCTTGAAGGGGTATCCCTTTACTTTTAACCCTTCACAGAGAGGAAAATTTGCCCCTTAACTTTGACCCTTCAAAGGGGGATGTGTCTCTATACTTTTGACTCCTTCAAATTGGAAAAAGTCTCCCTACTCTTCAGACACCTTCAAAGTGTGTGTAGGGGGATACCCTGTCCACATTTGACCCCTTATGGGGCCCAGAGGAATTCTCCTTTCATTTTTGACCCCTTAAGAGTAAGAAAGGTTTCATTTCACTTTTGATACCTTGAAAGAGCAAAAAGTCTCCCGTCACTTTTGACCCTTTACAGGGGGGAAAAATTCCCTTCATTTTTGATTCCATTAAAAGGTTGGGGGGAAGCCCCCCCCCACTTGAAACGAACTAAAAGATTAAAAATAAACTTTTGAAATGAGAAGATATGTAAATGAACAGAAAGTAACGTTTCACTTCCGCGTTATTGTTACATTATAAACAGAACCCCCATCTAAAGCCGTTTCCATCAGAAAACTATTTTTATTCTTAAAAACCATCCAGATCCTATGAGTATGTATGCCAAATTTGGTTTGGCCCCGCCAATGTTTAAGTTTTTTTTATTACAAAATAGACAATCAGACATCTCTCATATATATATACACTGAAGAGATGTAATACATCGAAACAGCTGTCTGTGGATGACACAATGATATAGATATATATATATATATATATATATATATATATATATATATATATATATATATATATATATATATATATATATATATATATATGTATGTGTATATATAAAAGAGGAGGGAAATTAGGGAGAGAAAGTCATTTTTTTTTTAAATGAAAAAGAGAATCTTTTCGAAATCTTTTTCGAACTCATTTTTCATTTTGCAATTTTCATAAATCCGAGAAACAAGATGAAGTCAGGAGAGATAAAAACCCGGATGTAGTCTGACCCCCGTGTGACTCTCCTCATAAGTGTGCATTAGGGAAACGAAGGGGGCGTGGCGATAGGGTGTGACGATCGCTTTAGGCCGTGGGCGTTTCTCGCCACCTTCCAATCATCTGCCATCTCCCATTTTAAAAAGACACCTGTTGCTTATCCTATTTTCAGACTCGTCTAATCAGGGTCTAGTGAAACTCAAAGACGACCCACCCGCCGGAAGAAATTATGGAATTTTTTTGATTTCTTCATACTCCAGCTCTCCATCTCTTAAATTGTAGAACCCCAGGGCACATTTTAGTGACAAAATAAGAGTGTCAGCAATTTATTTTATTTTATTCATGGAGCTCTCGTGGAAGATCCTGGTATATTTTTTCTATTTATTATACTGTGGTTCACCTTTATTGATTATTATTATTATTATTATTATTATTATTATTATTATTATTATTATTATTATCATTATTATTATCTCAAATCAATTCTTATATATATATATATACAAGCATATCTATAACGAGCCTAATGCAATTCAAGCGCTAAAGATATTCATCTAATGTATATAATATTTTGTATCATATATGGGCGATTCAGCTTACTTTCTTTTAAGGTTTTTCATCACCCCCCACGTTTACTGACTAACAACGTTTTGGTCGATGTAGTCTTCGGTCTTGTTAATGTTTCATTAGGCGGTATTTAGTATTTGAAATTTTCGATGAAGGGCGCAGTGGACAAAAAGATATATTCAGAATACATATTAGTGGCATACCTTTTTCAATGAACTTTTTCCCACTTTTTCCTCTAATAAACCAGAACGCCACAGTCTAAATCCCATGACAGTGAGCTGAATTTTGTTGTTCATGATAATAATAGTTTATTTTTCTTATTAAATCTCTGTGGAGTGTTTCTTTTTGAATTCTTGGCCTTTAGTCGATGTTGGGATTTTCTAAAATCCTTAGCTATTTACTTTTTGCCAGTTTCACTATTCCTAGTAGATATCATGTATAGATATATTGGTGTAGATATTCTCCCTCGTTGAAGATGTTTAGAAAGGAGTAATATTCACGTATACATAGAAGGGAAAGAAGAAACAAACAAACAATGGAAGCAGAAATTGAGAATTGAGAGAAAGAGAGAAGAGGCAATCCATAGAAAGAACGTAAAGAAAGAATATTATTAGAAGGGAAGAAAGAAAGAAAGAAAGACAGGAAGAAAGAAAGACAGGAAGTAAGATATTGATAATCGAGAGAAAGAAAACGAGGAAAATAATGACAGGGCCACAAAGAAAGGATATTAGTGAAAAGAATGAAAGAAACTGATTACTGAAAGAAAGAAAGTAGAAATTGTGGAAAGAAAGAAAGAAGTAATGAAAGAGAGTGAAAAGCAGAAATTGAGAACTGAGAGAGAGGGAAAGAGAGAAGAGTTAAATATTAGGGGGAACCCAAAAAAGAAAGACATATCTCAATGAACATCCATGAAATGTTCCATCGATGAAATGACTCGTTGCTGGCATGCCACAATGGTGGATAAAAAAAAGAGTAGCACAAACCATTCACTCAGGCAGTAATAAGGGTTGTCACGCCCATCATACACTTTTATAGGGTGCCTTTACAAGATCTTTCTGGGTTAAACGATGCTGCCACCAAAAACACTCATACATACACACTCACACATATTTTATTTATAATTCTATTTTGCCTAAATGAAAATTCGCTGAACACAAACTTAAATAAACAAATATAGGATTTAAAACGAAATTCTAGTCTTGAAATTCATTTTTAGTTTTTTAGGAAAAATACTTTTTTTTCTAAATGCTGTACTAATTAACATAATTGTCGCATGTTAATCCTTCAATCAAAAATTTTTTTCAATGTAAATACAACAATATTTTCTTGATTCTTATCAAATCTTGAGTGAAAAAACAGATCTCTTTCCTTGGAAATTCTTCCTAACAATTGAAATAGTAAGTAAGAGCGTTACAATGACGTTCATTTTCTCTAGAGGGCTCTTTATATAACTTCCATATCAGTTTGATTTATATTTTCAAGAGCAGTTTTAAAGCTCATTAAAACAGCAAATACCTGGAGCTTCTATTTCTGCTCTGCTGTTCACACATGTCCAGGATACTCTGCTACTCAGGACGAGTGGAACCAATTCAAAATCAAAGTTCTTTGTTAGATTCATACGCTGCACTTTTTCTTAACCTGCCACGTTTGCCTTCTTACTATTTGATTTCTGGTTCAAACCTCTTTTTTCTTCACTTTCATTTTGTCATGTTGTTTGATTTCTTGTCCGCGTCAATTCAAGACGATTTCTCCTTCAGTCATCAGCTACAGCTTGTCTAGAAATAGCATGCCTACTTGAGTCCCTCTGAAGACTATTTGTCTTTTGTCCTTCTCAGTTTATCTGGAAGTAGCATTCCTGCTTGAATCTCTCTGAAAACGATTTGTGCTTTGGACCCACCTTACAGTTTGTTTTTTTTTTCTGGAAATAGCATGCCTGCTTGAATCACTATGTAAAACGATTGGTCCTTCCTTGTTTTGTTTCTGTTTATTTGGAAATAGCCCGCCAGTTTGTATCTCTCTGAAGACGACTTCTCTTTGATTCTCCTGCTTTGGTTTGTCTGGAAAGGACATGCCTGCTCGAATGTACTCCCAATCATACCTCAGGCTTACATACCATCATCACCATTTTAGGGGCCTAAAAACACTCAAAAGCTTTTCCCAATATGAATTAATAGAAATTTCTTTGTTGCCTTAAACAATTTCCGCTTACGAGAACTTTTTATAGGAATGATCTACATTTAGAGTGCAATATATATATATATATATATATATATATATATATATATATATATATATATATATATATATATATATCCCTATTCAGGGTTGAGCACTCTTTAAGTGAGGTAACTCGTTCATTGTAAGCTTATGCAATACTCTTCCATGGGAATAGAGCACTCTGGTGGATGGGGAATATATGCTAAAATAAATATATCGCTTATATTCAACCTTTCTGACCGTCCAGTTCCGTGGCCCAGAGTTAGCATACCGGCCTCCAGGTCTGAAGCGAAGGTTTCAATCCTGCCTCGTGGTACTGGATGTGATAATGGATAGTCTATAGCTACACCGAAGAGCTGTAATACAACGAAACAGCTGTCTGTGGATGACACAATAATATATATATATATATATATATATATATATATATATATGTGTGTGTGTGTGTGTGTGTGTGTGTTATAGTATGCTATGCTGGCCCCTTTCAAGGTTGAAAATTGGTGTAACAAGCTTTTGCATTCATTTATGACTGCTGTTCTCTGTCAATCATTGTAGCATGCTAGACAAGATATTTGTGTCAAGATATCTGATGACAAGACAGAGTACATGGGTGTAGGTACATACTATTCCGAGGGGCATTAGTGCTGAGGGAGCATGAGAATCCTCAGTTGAAATTCGAACTATGTTCGCTGATTCTGTTTTCTGTACCGTTAACCGTGCACTACACATAGATAGATAGATAGATAGATAGATATTAGCCGACTGAGACAGATATGGACAGGCTGAAATTGATAGAAGTGTATAGATTGAGATAGAAAGATAAATGACAGACAGACAGATAAACAGACTGACATAAACTGACTGAGACAGTTAGATATGAACAGACTAAGATAGATAGATAGATAGATAGATAGATAGACAAATACTACTGTGCTTTTCACCAGACTGAGATAAGCTTCTAAATACCGAAATTTTTGGTATTTTAGAATGTATGTTCAAATCTATGCATTTGTGATAAAGATGGTACCCTTGTGTCCATGTCAGTGTGTACAATCTGGTATAATAGACGAAAGGGATAGCTTTTATAGCTTCTATCGAACTACGGTCAGCTGGAACCGTCCGTGGTCATTTCAACTCGGTTCTCATCCAACACGAAGAAAGCAGATGCTTAGATACTACGAAGCCGACCGATTACGGCTACAACTTATTAAGTCTGACCAATGGTCAAACAGTAAGTTAATAGCTGATGAAATGGACGTCGTTGCTCAGAGAGGGAGAAGATTGGGTGCCAAATGTGTTTGTAAGTGGACAGCAGTCAGCGCTAAAGAGGCCGGCAGATGGTTGTTAGTAGTCCTTAGTACGATCGACTGACTACTAGAGGGTTATTAGTGCTTCTAGTGGTCAGTGGATAGCCAGTTATCATAAGTAGCGCCTGTTAATTGTGTAGTGGTCACTTTGCTGTGGGCGGCGTTCTATTTCGTGTCTTAATCTAACTGTTTTTAAAGACTGCCCAAGTTAAGCAAAGGTAGATTTGGACTTTTGCAAAAAGAGTGATCAGTTCGAAAAAACAAATCTTGATTTTCTTTTAGTTCTATTTTACAACTGAGCGATTGTCACCCATGTCAAGCTAAGTATGCTAAATTAGAGAGATTAGATTCTGATTAATTTGGACACCGGTTAATTGGATCTTCCGTTTATTAGAGCCAAACATTGAAAACAAAAACCTATCAAGTAATTTCCTCTGCTTATTGGGGTCACCAATCAATTTATTCGGGCCAGTGGGAAAAATCAAATGGACATTACTGATTCCCCTACAGCTTAATCGCCCGAGTCAAGAAATATAAACGAAGTAAATGTTGTGAGCAGCCTTTTAAAGTATAGGTATAATTATATGTCATAAAACTTTAAGGTGTTATTTTGTAGAAAATTGATGCTGCCCATCCTCCAAAGATCAGAAAATATTTGCTCATGTCATCTTTAACTTCTAAGGAAATTAGTGTCGCAGGGGAAAGATATAAGTGCTGAAATAATCCAGTCCTTCTTTGCTGATTGAGATTTTAAATATTGTGGCATGGAAAAGCCCGATACATCCAATCGTGAAAGAAATAAAGCCATTTTAGAGCTTAAAAACTATACAGAATTTGCCTGCATCGATGATAGCTTTTTATATAGAATAAGTGAGAAAGACCATGAAGATCACAATTTCTTCATTCTGGCCGAAGAGATCGCTGAAGGATATTTGGCTGATGGACATTTCAACGACGGACATCTGAATGAATGGATATATAACCGAATAAACATAAGAACTTTTAGATTTTATTTGCTTGCATAAGTAATGATACACAAGTGACAAAACAATCATATAGTATACGCGAGAGCACAAAATAATCTAATTGGCATACCTATGAAATTTATGAACCTTTACAGCTCCGATTGCATTAAACCATTAGTCGGGAATAGGGGAAAGTAATGCTGATTGTTCCCGACGATTAACAGCAAGTTTTCAAAAGTGATATATGAAAAGTTTCCTATCTATATAATGATGGGGTGGGCCATAACCATTCTGTGCTCAAATCCTTTATGACATAAAGTTCCAGTCTGTAAATTTTGTTTTTGTATTCTGCGAAATTGCTTAATTGTTGAAGTTTTACCTTTTATTCACAAAAAATACGTTGTTTTAATTTGATCACATTTCATTTGATTAATACAAGAATAAAAAGAACTATCTTTTTACAATCAAAGGTTATGTGATCATAGTGGAATCAAACTGTACAGAGAATAGGTAAATTTCGCCAATTAGGCAATTTTGCCGATTTGGCGTAACGTATGTATCACAATGTATTCGGTCATTTGTTAACTTGGCTAAACGTCCACTCAGCTAAATGTTGGTCGATGAAATGGTTTTTTCCGATAAACGTCTATCGGCTAGATGACCGGGAGCCAGAGCAATGTAATGCAAGACCACAAGTTACTGAATGGACGGTGTCCAATATATTCATAAAACTAAGATTAGTCTAGTCTGAGGCAGGACCACAAGATCGGACCATTTAATGAGAACTGAATAAACTACAATAGCGAAAGGGCTGCATGACTGGATTGATAAGGATCACTTTACAACAGATGCTCAAACAGAAACGTTCCAAACGATTTTCATTATGAGTGATACAGGCGTCTGATTTAAAAAGAAGAAATGTTGTCGAGTGGTCTGTTATTTATTGCTAAAACTGTCTCTAAAATGGCAAAAATCGGCTAGATTTTATGCATCCATTCAAAGCCATTCATCAAAGAAAATAAGTCTATACTAAGACGCCAAAACAAATTATTAATGAAAAATGAACATTAACTTTTATTAAACCAGATTTAATCGTCTATCGTTAATTATTATCGGCTAAACTGAAGAAAGAAAAACAGCCAGATCTGGCTACTTTGGAAGGAATTTACCGTCCGATAGAGCATTTGGATGTTCGGCACCCCACTGCACCCCATCCATTCGGTCCCAGTGCCCAAGATCGGTTGTTTGATCTAGCATAGGGCTACAATAGTGAAGCACTGGGTAAGGATAGAACTTACTTAGTGTTAGGGTTAGGATACTTCTTACCTGACTGATTATTGTTCTATAACAATGGCTTAATCTTTCCAAGACTAAGCGATTGAGGTGCTTATTGCCTGAGCTTTTAAACAAAATCCATCCTATGTGTTGAAATGTAACGAACAATGAAATGAAAAGATATGTTTTTCTTACTTTATACATTTCACATAACAATCAATCATAAATCTATAATCTATAAAAATAAGTTGCAACAATTTTTTCATCATTAAGATAAATAACACGGTCGGTTGGTCACCTCCCGAAAGTTTTGGCTTTTTAGTCATGTAATGTAAACTAGTTTCTGAGTGGATTTCAATCTATGGTGATGCCATTGCAGTCTTAAAGGCCAGTTTACTTTATTTTCCGTACTGGAAACATCCCAATTGATTTCCAAAGAATTCACGTGTCATATATATCGCAGCAGTCATAGAGACCTCAGAAAATATGTATTCCAGGAGTCTCGAAAACGTCCAGATATTTAATAAATTTTGTAACTATCTGTGATGTCGGTCTGTTGGCTTGTTGGTTTTCGTTCATGCATAAAGCAAACAGAAAGAGAGAAAGGGTTACAGTGAACACTTCGGTACAAAATAGACTTCTGCTGGTGAAGCAACGATCTTGTGTATGTGTGCTTGCTGGAAGTAGGAAAACTACTGCTGCTGGTAATATTACTGCTACTACTACTGCTGCTAATGTGTCACTTTCGTTTTTTACCCAATTATGTTACCTTATTGTTTTAAATCATAAAAAAAACCCGAAAAATACGAAGAATAGTGAAAATCGACATAAAAATAAGTTTCGTTTGACGTAAACGATTTTGTCTGCAATAAAAAGATTTATACTAAAATATATATTTGTATAACTTATCCATACGTTATTAATCCCGTCATTGTTTATGGGCACTATGTTAGTGTACGCACACATACTTACGAGCTTATTAGTGAAGATGGTTGTCTTTTGTGCGGGGTATTTGTCGAAAACCAGATGTAAAAACTTTCCTTCTAACAATTGCCAGCCTGAAAAAAACGAACTGGCAGATCAAGTTCGAATTACAGTTGAGGCAGCATAAATCCACTTCGCCCTGTGTTCTTTCTCATTATAAGATATCTTGACAAAAATGTCTCATCGTTTGCTATGCTACGATGGCCGACGAAGAGAGTCGGCTTGTGGATACAACGCCAAACCAATTTCCCATAACAATCTAATCACCTAGGCAGTAGCAGCAGTGAAACGATATTACACGGCTTGGCAACCTTGACAGGGTCCTGTCGTTCAGGTCAACCAGTGTGCCCGTCATGTTGTTCGTCTATTTAGTTAAATCTAACCAAATCTACTTATTCTCAACTGTAGACGTACAGACATGTCCCCGTTGCCTGACAGACGGCATACTGCTTACTTGGAAGATGAGTTCTCTTCCCTCAGGTCTGTCTCCTCCCTCTGTTTTTTTTTTATGGTGCATGTGTGTCCATGTGTGTGTGTGTGTGTGTGTGTGTCCACTACTGCATCAACTTTTCAAATCTAAACGGAGTGACATTACTCTCTTTTCCACCTGCCAAGTCTCAGCATTAATCATATTGTCATTTGTAATTTGACGGCGCCTGGACCCGATCTCTCTCTCTCTCTCTCTCTCTCTCTCTCTCTCTCTCTCTCTCTCTCTCTCTCTCTCTCTCTCTCTCAATCTATATATATATATATATATATATATATATATGTCTCCACCGATGTCATTTGATACTTTATTCATTTCTTTTATTCATAAAACCAAATCTTCGTTCCTTTCGCAAGAGATTCTTACATTTTTCACATATTCCATTATATAAGAATATAATAGAATATGAGAAAAATGTTGTGAGAATTTTGTTAATGACTCTCTCCCCCCTCTCTTTCTCCCCCTTCTCTGTCAGTATCTATCCCACTCCCTATCTGTCAGCCCCCTCTGTTCTTCTTCTTCTTCTTCTTCTTCTTCTTCTTCTTCTTCTTCTTCTTCTTCTTCTTCTTCTACAGGGCTAAAAAAAAAACAGAATCGTAGATAATCATATCTGAACAATTATCTGATTTTTCCACTCTATATTGAAAGAAGAATATACCTCTGTGATTAAATTTGAATTTAGATTCTCAATGTTCCTCAGTATCCCTATGGCAAATCGGTAAGACGTTTCTCTTGTCAAACGGACTTTCAACTATAAAATTTTGACAGAAATTCTTCTTTATCTTTAGATTTGGTTGTTTACTGAACGGTCGTAGAATGTGGGACGATCTGAGTGTTACGATAAAGAGCAACAAAAATAAGACAAAACAAAAAATAAGGGAAAAAATGATGTAAATTCTTTTTTTCTGAAGACCTAAAATTGTTACGATTACCAAACTGTTTCCGTGCGTTTCATCCAATATCTGTAAAAAAAAAAACAACAATAAAATCATTTGTCAATATCTAAGCAAGTGACTTGCTTGAAAGTTTTTAGTCATTGAAACAGTAACAAGTAAGAATCCTCTAGCGTCATTACCTTTTGATCGCACAGGTTTCTGGCCCAATCTTCGGGATCAAAGTGTAGTATCTGTTCCACGGCATAGACCGAGGAGTCGGTACTGACACTTGCCCGTTGAATGGGCCGGAGATTGTGTGCAGGGTATCAAAGACCGAGTGCGCCGGTGCAAACGTTGGCCAATGAGGTTACACTGAGGCTGCGTTTGCTAAGCGCAACGGGAGGCCTTTGGACTCGTCCTTAGGCACTCCCATCATTACTCGGCCCAGCTTTCGCAGGTAACTGCGTCGGCTTGAGCCAATTTTTGGCGGTAAGGTACTATTTCTTCCCACGTGAAGCCCGACCTTGTGTCACATATTGCTGCTGTGGGACAGTGATTAAATGGAATTACCTTTTCATCGCTTATCATGTCAATCTTGCTTATTTATAGGTTGGCCAAAAAGTCTTCATCTTCGGCATCAAATTTATTGAGGAACACAACTAACGTTTTATTTCACCAATGCCGGGCATTATTCGGTCAGACAACTTCATAATTCTATCCCCTCAGATTTTTCCTGGGAAAATCTAGGAAACAGACATTTTTGAGAAAAGCCTGGAATAAATAGAAATTTGAAAGTACAATGTCTGATAAATGAAAGAGATGGATGAAACCTTCCCAGGCAAGCTGTAACAATTTTTGCATAGCCACCAAGGAAAATGAAATCTAGCATAATCTTGATGGAATATTACATCCTTTCTGTTCAGTTTCTTCGGGTGCTTTCCATGGGTTACAATTGGTTTAATTGGGTGCATTATTTGATTAAAACAACAGTTTGGTTCTCCAAAAGTTGCTTGTTCATGCAACCATATACTCATACTTACGTTTTTGGGTGAATATCAGCCATTGGTACTGCTAATAATGGTTCATTTTGTTTGACACACCCAAATATATATATATATATATATATATATATATATATATATATATATATATATATGTGTGTGTGTGTGTGTGTGTGTGTGTGTGTGCGCGCGCGTATACATATATGTAAGTATTTACACGTACACATTTATACTTACGTTTCTCATATACCTACTCATCTATGTAAAATGAACATATATGTATATGTGCATGTGTGTGTGTGTGTGTGTGTGTGTGTGTGCAATTATATTATGGGTAGAACTATGGCTATTTGGCACAGGGGTAGGTTGGATCTTCCTTTAGTTTTTGTTTTTTCTACTTGATAACACAACTGTTATCCTCATTTTTAGCGGAAAAATTTCGGCCTTTTTTCTCCAAAGTATAAGTGTTTTTTACCCTAATAAATAACTCATCACTTTGTCAAACGACTGCTCAGTTTATGCTGTATTTTGGGGTTGATGACGTTGTGGCCTGTTCATGAGTATTGGAAATAAATAGCGTATATTCTACATTTCAAGCAGCAATTGCCAAAACATTTTCTTGGAATAGAATGTAAAGAAAACCTTGTGTTTGGGGCTGGTCAGTACATTGTAAGAGGTGCTGGTCGGTACGCAACTGAGGCGAAGGAAAAGCAGAAAGCCGGCAAAATAACAGAACAAACTTCAAGCAAGTAATTGGTGCCATCATTTTTTTCTTATTGCTTTTTTTTCTCTCCATCTTCCAGCTTATTGCAATGCATCATTGAGGTCCACTTGCATATGACTTACCAAAATCTGACTTTTCTCACAAATACATTCTTCTGTCTTGTTTAGTATTTTACATTTCTTGATTATAACAATATGCTAATCACTTCTTTACAAGCTAACAAGAGAACTAATCAGATTGTACCAAATTTCCCCACTGCTGGGGGAGATCTGTTGACTTTTTTCAGAATATATATATATATATATATATATATATATATATATATATATATATATATATATATATATATATATATATATGTACTAGCAGGGATACCCATTGTTGTCGAGGTTGGGAATGATTCAAAATGTAACCAAACGGGAAAATATGTTCTTTAACAAATAGCAAATGAGCAAAAACCTGAAAAAACGATTATTTACACAAAGCACAGATAAAAAAGTAACTGTAACGGAAGAAATATTCTGATGCAAAAAAAAATGATATTGTCGCTTAGTTTGACAGGACCTATAAATACACAGCATAAGTGTTTCTCCCTTTGAGTACCAGTATGAAATGGATGATTGTGGGACTAACTCTAGAATAACCAATATAGATCTGTCCATAGGAAAATTATGATGGAATCAGGCAAAGGATAGCGGTCTTGAGAGATTGTCCTTGTGTTTTGTTACCATTCCCAGAACTAACCCCAGGGGACCTCCAGTATCAGCATCCCATTGTCTATAACTTTTGCTGTGTGAAGATGTTCCCTGATGTCTCTGGATCCTAATTTAGAAAATTCGTGAGAACCGACAAGAGATGACATTTGGTCACCTCGAATGACCCCAATGTCAAAATCATACGTCTTAATACTTTGTCCGTAAAGGAATCTACCACCGTACCAAATTTTAGTTTCATAGGTGCAGAACTGTGACAAACAACTCGGAAAATTGGCTATAAATTGCCAAAAATGACCTCAGATGATCTCAAATGATTTAAGAGGTAAAAATCGTCAATATCACCAAGAAAATATTTACCCTTATGTCAAATTTCAGTCACACAGGAACGAAGTTAGTGCCCCAAACTTGGAAAATCTATTAGAAATGACCAGAAAATCACCTTAAATGGTGTCAAAACTCAATCCCGCTCAGCCTGTTATCTTAAATGGGAGAAGATGTACCCATCTGCTCTTTTTCAGCATCCTTGGTGCAAAATTGTGGCTCACAATTCTGAGAAATGACTAGAAATGACCAGAAATGAACTCTGGAAATCTCAAATGACCTCTGAGGTCAACTGCGCATTGCAAATGATCCTTTCCTTTGAAGAATGAACCTTTGTGCCCAATTTCACTTTCATAGGTGAATTGCATCAACAACTTGGAAAATTGCTTTCAAATAGGCAGAAATCACTTCTAACGACTTCTCCCTTGCCATACGCTAAATTTCCGCATCCTCTGTTCAAAAAATGTGGCCAACAGCTCCGAAAATTGGCTAAATATGACCAAGATATGACCTCTGGTGACCTCTATTGACTTTCGATGTCAACTTCACATAGTCTGTGTGGTAAGTTGCCCTCTCCTCCAGTCTATATGCAGAATATTAGGTTGTATCTTTAGCATAGAAGAGAGAAAAAAAAACAACAACAAACAAATAAAAGACTCCATTATATATATATATATATATATATATATATATATATATATATATATATATATATATATATATATATATATATATACTCTAAACTTTGCTGATAAAAACACCTACCATTTCAAACAATGCACTTTTTCTTGTATACGTATTCAGTATTTTTTCAAAATATCCGTACCAATGTATATCTGTGAAGTTTCTCATTGGGTTTAACGATTGGATCATATGAAGGAAGATTGATCCACTTTTGATGGTCTGATACGAATCAATTTTCTTTCAACTCATGAGGACGCACATCACATCACAATTATCAACCATCTGAACCTACTGGCCGATGCAAGTGGGTCCGATACTCGATTTAAGGTCTGCAATGTTAATAAATATTACAAAGAAAAAAAAACAGGTCTGGACACACACCTCATAGCAATCATCAGAAATTAATCTTGCTGGCCGTTGTTAGTGGGTCCGATTCTCATAGATAACCCCATAATGTTAATATTCTTATATAATGAAAAGTGTAACCTTGTTTTTACAATGCATCATTGAGGTCCATTCTCTTATGATTCCACTTGTCTTACCAGATGGTCCATTATATTCCTAAAATCTTTCTTTTCACTCGAATACGCACAGATTCCTCCACTCAGAGGTACAAATTTGCTGATTAAAATCCCCCCCGCCCACCATTTGAAATTATGGACTCTTTAAATGAGTCATGAAACATATATATATATATATATGTATATATATATATATATATATATATATATATATATATATATATATATGTGTGTGTGTGTGTGTGTGTGTATGTGTGTGTGTTGAAAGAAAAAGATTAAAATCTCTAATTAATCTATTTATCAAATTATTAAAATATAGTGCACTGAGTATTTGCGTAAATGCACGCACTCAAATATACACACACCATATATAACACTTTTTTGAATACACACACACACACACACACACACACACACACATATATATATATATATATATATATATATATATATATATATAATACTTTTTTGAATAGAAATATCCAAAAAAGAACAACCATGAACAATGAATGAAAAGATTTTATGATGTTTTGTAAATACAGTACTTTTCGCCTGGAACAAAAATAATACACGCCAATCTTTTTTTATCAATATTCATTCTGCTTTTGTTGAATTTCCAATAAAACTATTATGTTGCTTTATAACTCTGCCTTTGAATAAACAATCAGAGAAGAAAAGAAAAATTCAAATTTCATGGCATATCGATTCCTACAGATTGGTCATGAAGCACGCGAGGAATGTTGTTTTACAAATTCAGGCCACTTTAAACAGACGACTTTTTTTTTCTTTTCCTTTTATTTCCAGATGTCTACAGTTCACAGTTGCCAGTTTCTTGTATGCCAAAATAAGTTTTCAAATTGTTCAATCCTGATCAAGAGTGACCCGGAACTTGGTAAGGCGTGGTAATTTGAATAACTAAAGTATTTCACGTATCCAGGGTAGATGAGGAAAAAGACAAAAAAAGAGGAATGAAAATGCAAAAATTATCATACCCTTAAAATATGAGTATTTATTGTTGCTGGTATGATTCTGAGCTGCAAGTGGCGTTACAGTTAATGCCACGAACAATTGTCCTCGAAAGGCATTGATCTATCTCTCCTCCCCCAGCTATGGAGAAAATAGCTGCCCCCACCATTTTTTTTTTTTTTTACAGAAACCAAGCCTGTCTATTCCTTTCTTAGTTGAAAGGGTTCCATATTGTGTCTTTGTTGAGGAGCTAGAACCATACCAAGTTGAAATCAACACCGGTCTGATATCCAATTAGCTGACAAGTCGATGCATGCCGCTTCTTTGGGCTTCCTCACTCTCCATCGGTGTTCCCTATCCATATGTCCAACTTCCTTCCAGAGAGGTAAATATACACCATTGTCTTTCCAGATACTAGATTTTTCTGATTCACCTTTGGTTATGGCCTTTCTTGACATCGAAAGAAATAAATAAGGACTGTTAGCAAGGAGCAGACAATCTTCTATTTTCCACACCTGAATCCACAGACATTTATTACTTCCAACCAATTCATTAACAATTCCTCTTTTTATGAGAGTAAACAGAAACATTTGGTTGTAACGAATGTTTGACTCCTTTTCTGTTTACTGAAGATGAGCATTTTTTGTAAAAAGCTGTTTTCAGATGCTGAATTTGTTGACAGTAAACTCCAGCCGTGATTATTTGATTATCGCTTAAAAGTTCCTAATTGACGATTCTTTGCATATCCCTACAAATACACAACAGGATCTTCGGATTAAGGTCTACTCTCGGCTGAGGCACATGTCAATCATTGTGACGGAACCGCGTACAAAGATACTTATCATTGTTTAAAAAGATCCATTCCTAATTCCCAGTAATAACTCTGTCTCAAAAGGTACCTGAAGCTGCCGATAACGCTATTACTCACAAGAATCGTGACGTGGCGAGTGATTTGATACGGAGACGTTTTTTTTTTTCAACCTTTGACACTCTTTCTAGCTTCTTCAATCTGCGATGAACAAGCATATAGCTCGCATTAAATTGGATTGTTCGCCAAGTTCCCTGGCTGTAACAGCAAGATTTGTAGCAAATATGAGTACAAACGAAAAACGAATAGAAATTCCATTACAACTTGATATATTTAAGCTTTACTGCTTATTATTCATAAAACGAGAAGTGACAAGAAACGTTAAGACGCTTCAGAAAATAGAGACGACTTGCAAAGCAAGCATAGTTCTCAATTTGCTCGTTTTTTTTTAATAACGAAATAAGTACAGTGTATTGGCTAAGATATCTTCTACGAATTTTTATTATCATATAAATAAAAATAATCAATGAGTGTTATTGTTTCGATTTTTCACGAAGCAGATGAGTGATAAATCATATTTTTAGCGAAAAAATATCCAGCCATGAGCTCACATTGTTGTTCGAACCTGATTAATAATGTGTGCAAAACACTATGCTTCAGTTAGATAACGATATTTATTAGGCTTAGCTTAGTCTAACTCTAGCAAAAGGCCACAAGTCTGAAGTACCCATTTAGGATCGAAATTGTAACTGTGATATTCGTCAGGGAGACAAGTCTACTAACTATTGTTCATTGATAATAATGATATAATGAAATTTTGCAAAGTTCATTTAGTAAGCAACAGGGCCACAAGAGATATTTATTATGCTTAGTTCAGTCTAACACTAGCACAAGGTCACAAGTGTAGGGCACCCATTAAGGATCGAACTCACTATTGTATTATTCGTCAGCGAGACTAAATTCCGAACCATTGCTCCATTGTGTGGCAGATAGACGTTGTCATGTGAGAGTGATTAGGCCAAGTTGTCACTTACTAGGTGTCTTATTTATCAAACACCACGGCAAGTGCTGGGATTTTTTGTTTTAATAGCTGACGACCGGACAGAGCTCACGGAAATATGGGCACATACCTTTAAAAAAATCGTAGGTGCAAACTGAACAGAGGCACTTTCAATGGAGTTTGATCGAGTCAGAAAAAAAAATCCTGGTTTTAAAGAAGACCTCAACTAAGACGTATTTTCTTTGAATTGGAACCGGGAAGACAGTGACTGTATCAGGTTTTACTTTCTCCTGTAGGAGTTGACAACAGATGTATAAAAGTTATTTTTCTGTTAATTCGGTTAATTCAATTAAGGCAGTTAATTCCTTGTTAGTTGAGGCAGTTATAGATAATTAATTCTTCTCCGTCATCCATTTGGTCATACCAATAACGAACAAGATATTCGACGATTGAGCAGAGCAAAGGGATTGGTAGTTCTAGCCTTTCTCAAAGATAATAGCACTGACTGAATACAAGCAGACACAACATAGAATCGGATTCATTTTGCTAATTCCATTTCCGGTGTTAATAGCCATCTTACAGCCTCAGATATTACTAAGCCCCACTTAGTCTGGGCAAAAAAAGTGGCTGCATATATTTGTTTATGTCTTAACCCCATGCACTAATGGAACCGAAGGAAGACAGAAAAGGTGTAAGAAGGAAAAGAAGAGAAAAAGTTTGATTCGGGACGGCGGTTGGCTTTACGATTAACAGCACAGAGAATGGAACCAGCGGACCGAGCTCAATCTCTGGCTTGGGCAGCCTGCATCCACCTTGCTCTAATACCTTTGGAAAAGGCCTGAAGGCGCTCTTCTTCCCAACTACAGGTTAAATAGCAGGGCAGTTGAAGCCCTTCAGCACTGTGAGTGGCCCATCTTGGATCGAGATAGCACCCGGTCCCTACAATTGTTACAAACAATGATTGGGCCTATAAATGGAGACAGAATCATTACCTCATGTTTGGCGCGACAAGGGAAGTGACTTTACATTACTTCAATAGCTAACAGAGAAAATCGAAAAGGCTAAAGAAAAAAGTTGTGAGAAAGAGAAATGTTTCGGGTAATGAACGGGTGACCATAGGAATGAAAAATCGGAACAGCCGGAAAAAGTGGGAGTCTAGAGAATGAGCACCATTGTGGTAAACGGATATGTCAAGTCGGTAGAGGAAATTACGTCACAGTTCCGGAAGCTCATTTCACGAGTTGCCCTAATTTCAATAGTTTTGTTCTCGTCTCTCTTAAGTGACTCCTCGGCCCTGCCAAAGTCTGGCGACTTCCCTATTGCTCGAGCCGCACCCGTATTCATCCATGTACACCATCATTAGCCAGGTTGACCAATCAGATCTTCGGAAGGTCACCTCATGATAAAAATAAAAATACAAATAAATGATTTTTTTTTTAAAGAAAAAGCTTAGAACGTTTTTATTTTACTGCCTCAGTCCTATAATAGCAGTTACATTTAAACATTTATATATGCAAATGTAACATCTATTATGGAACAGGAGTAGCATTATTTTTACGATGAGCATTATACATCATGAATCTCTAAAACAGAATGTCAACATAGCTTTCTTTCACGAAAATGTCAACATGGGTTTTTTTCAGTTTTCAAGTTGATCCGATTGTCTTGTTGGCTAAGTATCACTTGCACAGGCCATACCAAAAGAACTATATCATTCACTCCTTATTACGTCGAGAAAGTAACGATTTGGGTCTTTACTTTTGATTAATTCTGTCTGATAGTAAGGAGATATTTTGATGGTTGGGAATCAAATCTGGATTTTTTCATCTAAAATTTATTTTGATAAATTTTGGCATTGAATCTTCATTGTGTACATCGTAAATGAGACGAAAAGGCATTGTCAGTGGCCAGTAATTGATGCTGGAGTTAGTGAGAGAATATGATTTTTATTATTATTATTATTATAGGACGCCTATCTATTTGATTAGTACAATATATATATATATATATATATATATATATATATATATATATATATATATATATATATATTGTGATTATATTTTGAGGGTCGAGATCTATGAATGAAGGGTGCTCAATATCGGGGATAGAGCATATGTAAATAGGTGTACCTAGAAAATTCAATGCTTCATGGTGTCTTCGAGTTTAATGAAAGTGCAGTCGTCGGATTTTATTCTAAAAAATTATATTTTTATATCTTTTTATTTATTGTATATACAATACAAGAGTTGCAGTCAGAATAAAAGCAGGAGTGGAATTCGACACTGCAGAAGCCTGGCTTGTTTAAAAATGAATTATTTGTTGCGAAATATCTAAGATTTTCAAACTGGACCCCATTTTCTGGATCACCAACAGTTGGGCCTTGTAATCACTCTAAAATACCACGTTCATATGGGTGACAATTTCAAAACACCAAAAACAGAAATAATGATCCACTTGATATTATATACAACCTGAAACAGCTTTTCAGATTAATGTCTTTTCGATATTTGCCAAGCTTAGCATGGTACCGCAGAAGCCGAATAGCCGGAAATAGGAAGTTGGAAGAGTGTATTACGCAAATCATCCAAGTAGGGAGGGCCTACCTACGTCATGCAGGATGAATAGACTATGGTTTCTCTAACGAGGTAGGTCCTATCTTTTTTTAAGTTTGGCGGAACATAATCTTCCTACCTCCTATTTCCTCTGATTTTGGGTGCTACTTTTTATAGTATCCACACCAGCCGCGTCTGCTGCCTCTGTCGATGAAACCTTGACGAAAAAGTGATACGGGACGAGAAAAATGTCAAGCATTAGCCTTTCTATATTTCCGAGATGGGCAGCAGCACACACGATCCAGCACTGCTTTCTCTGTAAATCTAATACTACTACTGGCTATTACCACGTATCACTATTGTTTACACACTTTTAGTTTCCACTACTTCAAAATGATTATTTTAATAATAAAAATGATTACGAGGTGAGGTTAAGTTAAAGTAATCAAAAGAGTCAGATATAATAAGACATGATTGATTTAATCCCACTTCATTTCAAGATGGTTTTTTTCGAAGACGAAAAAACCCGGTTCTAAAACAGGTAAGCAGTTTTTAGACTAACAAAAATCTCCGTTCATTTGTCTTACGAATGCGATCAATAATTCATACGATAAACATAATTCTTGTATGAGTTTTGAACGGTTTTTCTAGTCACAAATCACTTTTTGGCAGAGAAGTTGCGTTGGTGGCATATGTAAGTGATATGAAAAGTAGCGTTGCATCGAATACTTATTTATGAAAAACGTGTTAACTTTTCTTGATTGCCATACAATATCTTCGGGCTTTTATTGTAATTCAACGGTTAAAAAAAAGTCTTGCACGCTAATTAACTAGTGTTGTGAATTTAATGGTCATTTTCTGCTCCACTACTAATCTTAGTTAATAACTGTAGCACAATGGTTAGCAAACTTGTTTCATAGACAAAATTGCTGTGTTCGATTCTCTCCTTGCACTTAATGTTTCAAGCTATGTCAGCTAGGAAGTTTATCGAATTATTGTTTGGACAGTCATCACGAGTCGATAACAATGAAATAGATCATCTGTCATAGTGACTTCAGCAACATTATGTTAATTCACACAATCAAACTACAAGTAATAACTACGTTCTGTAAAATTACGGCTATATAGACCTCATTGCTCTCTCCAACGTTTGTGATGACCGTTGCTCATTTTCAACGCTTTATAAGACTAGTCCCTTTCTGTATGTGAGAGATTAAATTGATAGAATTACATTACAGTAAATCTGTGTCGTTTGCATAGCAAACTTGATACAGTAGGATGGTCGGTAAGTATAATGAATTCTATTTCTTAGAACATTCTCTCTTGCTTTTCATCATCTTCACAAGTGTAAATCCCATGTTTGATTTATCGTTGATTAGTACTGAATTGCTGGGTTTTTATTCTGGTTTAACGGTGATTCATAACATTGAATACTTCATTTTTTCTTTGCTCAAGACAAGAGTCTTTTCCTCAGAATTCAAAAGGAAAGATCGTTAATTTCCTCCATTAAAAAACCTTTTAACAATTGGTAACCCCACACGAACGTTATCCATAAACTTACACCCATATCTGGAGTATCACCTACTCTCCACACATTAGGCCAACAGGCTCTTCTAAACTGAGAAATATGGACCGATTTAACATTTGATTAACAAATAAGAAATCTGATCCTGTTAATGTTTTTTGTGGTTTATTATGACCATCGACAGACAATGAATGAAAATGGAAAATCGATTTCATTTAATATTGACAAAAGCAATTTACTTCTGGCTTGTTAATCGAACATTGATTACATATAAACAAGATCTTCTGAGCGATTGTCATCGTTTATGCTTTAAAATTATATGGAAGGTGGGGATTTTGGACGATCTGTATTGCAAACGTTTTTGATTTTTTTTGTTTGTTTTTTTTAGAAAAGGCTGAGTTCGATTCGGGGTTCATTGTGGACATGGTTTATGACTCAACCAATGAAAATTCGAGAATCTGTTTCAAGCAGAAAAATTGATGGCTTAGCTGCCAGACTTTTCTCGACTTTTAGCGATGCATTTGCATTGGGAAAGAAAAGCTGAATTTAATTCCAGCTCAAAAAGCCATTGGATCGCGACCTCAACCCAAGACCAGAAGACGCCAGGGAAATTTTTTATCTTCCACCCCTTCTCTCTCTCTTTCTCTCTCTCTCTTCTTTTTTTTAAAAATCTTCTTTCATTCATCATACTTGAGAGACATGTTTTTAAGAATACACACACACACACACACACACACACACACACACACATATATATATATATATATATATATATATATATATATATATATATATCAGGACTTCACCTTTGGATGGAAGAAATCGCGTAACATTTTCGTGACAGAGATGAGTATTAATATATTGAAAAGATATACATCGGTGTCTATAAGAGATATTTATTTGTTGAGCCAAGTCTGACACGAACACCAGGTCATCCGGTCTATATAAGTTTGTTACTTAATTTATATATATATATATATATATATATATATATATATATATATATATATATATATATACATATATATATATATATATATATATATATACATATATACACACATATATATATATATATATATATATATATATATATATATATATATATATTGCACCACCTCGGTGGACCATAGCATGCAAGTTCGTTGTTCAAAGAAGAAGTCTCAAATAACCTTATCACTATTATGCAGGCTGAATGGTTACTCTACACACAGGCCCCGCCGTCTATGGTTCTACTGCTGCAGGAAACCTCTCCAAAAATCTTCGTTCTTAGAGAGCAAAATGGAGGGAGCTCACTATAAACACAAAAAACGACACATGCCACCTACTGTAAATCACATCATAAGTGAATATAGCCAACAGATTCAAAGGGAATATAAAACAGGCACCAACGAGTAGGAATACTGATGTATTGAGAACTGTGCAAACGATTTGTGATCAATCAACAAATCAACAAATGGTGCTGGCAGATTAAAGAGGATGTCTTTGAAAGAGAAAATAAGATACTTAAGGTTTTAAGGCTCAGACCGATTACCTAGTCCATGCAAGAAGGTATGATCTGATAGTTTTGAATTATTACGATTATTATAACAACAACAGCAGCAGCACACAACATCAACCATTAAGTGAATCGTACAATATGTCCAGTAGTGCTCACACTCTCACACAGGCGTAAAAAAGGGACCTTCAATTCCTTTCTGAATTTTTTTTTTTAAATTCAGATGATATATATTTCTTCTAACCCCAATATCGTCATGGGACACCGGAAGTATCCCAACTCTGACTTTGAGAAGTCCCTGGTCTACAATACTCCAACGAATGATAAATAGTTGATGAAAAAATTAAAGTCAACTTTTTGACCTTATTTTGCCGTGAATTGGACAAAGCTTGTATGCGTATGTCTGTATGTCTATGCTACAATTTCATCCAAAAGAGTTGATAGTCTTACTCCCCAAAATGCTTTCTTTTTTTTTTCGCGAGAAAGATGGCGTCTTCGGTAGCGCTGGCACAAAAAAAAACAACCGAGTGGAAAGGGAGAGAATACCTCACCACTTGATCGGTTGGTCGGTCGGGTCAGCGATCATCGCTACAGTGATTAAATAATAATAATAATAATAATAATAATAATAATAATAATAATAATAATAATAATAATAATAATAATAATAATAATTGACATAGCATTGACTTCGTCGAGGAAACCTAAAGATGGAAACTTATTTGCTATTAATAGCGACCAAGAACAATGACATAAGAACCAATTATATAAGAAATAAGATAGATAAGACACAAGAGAATATCAAATGCAGACAATTCGTAGATAAAGATGAGTCAATTAACCAAATAGTAAGCCAATGCATTGAAATTAACCCGGAAGAAGTACAAGAACAGGGATGAATGGTTCGAAGGGGGAACAACTGGAAACTGTGCAAACAACTTCATTTTAACACACGTTACATGCACAGTCTAGAGTCTATTTTTGAGAATGATACATGACCTTATTTGCTCTAAATAACGGTCCAGAACAACGCCATAAGAACCAGTTATGTAAGGGCTAAGATAGATAAAACATATCTATGACCACGTCTGAGATCTGGTATACTTTCATTCCGTTCTCCACAACTATCAAATCTTCCCAAAGTGAGGGTGCGGAATTATTTATCTCTAGGATTTTGAGATTCAAACGTATCAACCGATCCAAGCTAGAATATCAGACCTTGTTGAGAAGAATGTGCCCATTTGCAGTTCTGATTGACCACTGACTGAAACTGAAAGAAAGTGAAAGGCTAGATGAGTATCTAGACCTTGCCAGAGAACTGAAAATAAACTTGACAGTAGTCTGAACACTGGAAACAGAACAAAGCGAAGAGGTTGGAGAAGCTGGGAATGTGAAGAAGAACTGAGACCATCCAGACGACGATACTATTGAAATCAGACAGAAACTGAGAAGAGTTCCTGGGTATTGAGGAGACTTGCTGTCATTTGATCTCTATTGAAAGTTACCAGTCATCAGCGGGAAAGCTCATTAGATGGTATTCTTAGAATAGCGGAAATTCCAGATTCAAATAGGTTAACAGCGTTTGTATTGATTTAAAATCAGTTCTCCAAATACCAGACCTAGTTGACATGAACAAAAAGAATATAAAGTGTCAAATTGTAGATTTAAAGCAGATTTCAATACAAACACATGTATAACCTATACATATGAATAACTACGAGAAAGTACGAGAAAGAACGAGAAAGAACGGAGAAAAAAAAAAGAAAGAAAGCAGACAATACAATGTTTATAATTAAAGTATACACTTCATGTATACATATTTATAATTTGAAAAATAAATACGAGAAGTTACGAGAAAGAAAGAAAGAAAGAAAGCAGGCAATACAGAATTTATAATTAATGTACACACAATATATTTTTTTCAATTCACAATGAATTATATTTTTCGTTTTATTTTCGATGCAATGATTATGTTTGTTTCAACGAGGATCAACTTGAAAACTCAATTGGAAAGAAATCGTTTTATTCCAGAAACAAATGTTGACAAGTGTTGTCAAATGCTGTAGAGCTGCATTCAGAATGTCACAATTTTTTATCAGAGTTTGGTATTTTTTTATTTACCTCTACCATCGAAGATATATATATATATATATATATATATATATATATATATATATATATATATATATATATATATATATATATATTCATTTCTGTCTATCTATCTGCCTGTCCACACTATATCTCGAAAAGTTCTCAATGAATTTCTATGGTACTTTGTCTTAAGGTGATCTAGATTTGGTAAAAGGCTAAGATTTCGAATGCTGATTTTTTAAGGCCTTTCCCAATCATAAAATTGGCCAAACACGAACTTCTTAACTCTATTTTGTCCAGTGCAACGTCAGTGGCTAAGGATGAATTGATTAGGTATTCAGATGGATCCAGGAATTTTTTTCTATCACTTTCCCTGCATCCTAGCTGTCCACGAAATGATTTTCATTCAGTTTTTTAAAGACAACGGTGGTGGCCGATATGTGCACTCTCTACTTTTCTAGTTGTGTTAATCTATTACATAGCAGATTTCTCTCTTCTTGAGAATATTTTCTGCTCTCGAGCCTGGGGGAAATAACAGACACGAAATCCTGTCATTTTTCTCCATGAAGTATTTGTATCTCTATCATGTACTTTTTGTTCTGCTCCGTTTTTGTGTCTGTACGATGCACTTTTAACGGGTGCTAATGTTTCCCGGTCATGATGGTTCCAATTCATTCTTATGGTCTGATTTGAGATAGAGAGGGGGAGGGGAGATAGAGAGAGAGGGAAAGAGAGAGGGGAGGGGGAGAGAGGGAAAGAGAGGAGAGAGGGAGAGAGAGAAAGAGAAAGAGAAAAAAACGATTTTGCACGAAGCTGCGCAATGGTGTGCAGCCAGATCTGACCTTTCGCGAGAGACCGGAAGTTGTTGACAGCCGAACGCTCTAAAATGAATTAGGAACTCTTACACACACGCATATACGCACATGCATATACGCAACCACCTAAACACACACACACACACACATGCATGCACGCCTGCATACACATTCACAAATAAAAGACTATCCTCATGCACACGCACGCACATGCACCTACAAACACCTTCGGACATACACACATACATGCAAGCACGCCAATATGTGCATACACACACACGTGCGTGTGCAAATTTAAGAGGTTCGTAGTGAAGTAACGTTTATCGGCAGGAGAAATTGAATCGGCGGATCGAGTTCGAAATCTGATTACGGCTGTTTGTGGTGACTTTGCCCTTGGGAAAAGCATGCATCCACTTTTCCCGGTACCATTTCCCACCACTGTACGAAATATCTCGTTTCTGGTGAATCAAAACTTGGGTAATATCATTCTATCATCATAAACTTACCTGCTTTGGTAGTAATCGCAAAAAGTTTAATACCCCATTGTCAACCTTGACCACCTGCGCACGCAGACCCACGAACGTAGCGATAACAGCATACAGTGACTGAACACAAACACGCGTATACGTACTTAGTGGCTGGAGTAATTGGATATTTCCCTCCGACACTAGAGATTGGTGTTCTAGATTACGTAAAAAGCTGGGATTTCGAATGCAGATTTTCAAGGCGTTTCCCAATTATGAAATTGGCCTAATACGAACTTCCTACTTCTACTTGGTTCAGTGCAGCATCAGGTTAAGCTTGGTAATAATCTACACATACGTAGAGGCACCTGATTAATACATTCAAGTATTCACATACGCGATAAGTAATAAACTCAGGTACATACGATCACATGCATAGGTAGATACAAACACATACTTACCTAGATAATAAAACCAATCCCGAAAACTCTCAAATGCATTCTGGTTCTAATGAGGACAAAAAGTGTCACCTTTTAAAATCAAAATCTCTTGCCATCCAGTAGAAATACAGACAACAGTGAATGCAGTGACATCCTCTTTTAAATCTCATAGTGGGTTGTTATCCAGAGGGAGGATACCCGTTGACAAGTGTAGTTACGAAAATTATGATCTTAATGCCCTAAATACTGGAGTTTGAAAATTTCTATGCATTTGGGAAAAAGACCACATATAGTTTTCGTAGTATCATAAGCCGCAGTGAAGGTCAGATTTCGATGTTGAATCCCCTGGCTAGGTTAAAAGAGCGACAAGAAAAAAAAAATTATCTTCCTAGTCAGCGGTTGAATTTAATTTCGATTCGCGTGTATGTACACGCTAAGTTATATAAAGTTATATGCATGCGTACACACAATATAGCCATAAAGATACAATGGAAAATGCATTAGATACAGTCTCGCACGCAGTTGACAGTGCAGTGAGTTCAATCACCACTGCTTGCCTCAATATTATAGCTTCGTGTCAGACTAATCTATATAAATATCAAGAGGGCGCTTGCCATAGAGTGAGGGTTAGCAAGCCAGATCCGTTGAGAATCCACCTTTGTAGTAAGTTCCATCCCAAGTGGACGCTCGATTTCCTTTTTGTTTGCTTTCTTGTATGTATTTTGTATTTTATATTTCATATTTGAGGAATTTTACATCATTTAGTAAAGATCAAATTGACCTTCCTCTAGAAGCATATTGATTCGCATCTGTTAAACACAATTCTTTAAATTTTTTCAGGACTTTTTATCAATTGTTTTATATTTTAAGTATATATCAAGCTTTTGGCGAGAAACCTAGGAAAAACAAAAATCTGTGTTCCAAGCTTATAAGTGTCCAAGTGCCTGTATATGCTTGCAATAAGTATATCTCAGCCCACAGGATTTCAGAAAAAAATTACCGTTATATATTTGCAGGTTCTAACCTATTGTAGTTATTAACTAATTTCAATGTAGTTTAGCACAGAGCCACAAGGCAAGGTAACTGTTGCTATTTGTTAGTTGTTTTGCATGAAATTCCATTGGGGGGGGGGGACCCAGCGAGGATTGAACTCACTACACTAAAAATGCAATGTGAAACCAGCGAGACGCCCTTAAATCTTTATTAAGATTAGTTTAGTCTGACACAGCGCCTCTATATCAGGACATCCGTGCTGGTGGAACTTGACACATTGACAAATGATTTAACAATCTGTATTTTATGTACTGTTAATTTCTATAAAGTAACAACAATCTTCAATCTATGTTTTTATGGGTGTGCCGTTCTTGCATGCCGGTGATCAACTGATACTTCGTGTCCGAGGGTGGAATAGGGTCACTGTGATTTTTGTTCGCTTTTTTTTTTTCCTAATGGAAACCATTGAACGACAGAGATTCAGGAATATTTGTAATTGAAAAGAGAGAGAGAGAGAGAAGAGAGAGAGAGAGAGAAAAGAGAAAGAGAAAGAAAGAGGGGAACAGGTGGCTCTCTCCCTCTCTCTCTCTCTCTCTCTCTCTCTCTCTCTCTCTCTCTCTCTCTCTCTCTCTCTCTCCTTTATCGCAATCACCATATTTTTTTTACAAGGATTTCCTGTGCTTATCCTTTATTTCTGATCGATGCTGTCTACTAAAGACCGTAGAGTGACGGTCTGAGGAGTTGCAACTAGAGTTTAGACGAAAGAAATACCAGTAAGAAATTAAAAATGATTGACAATGCTTCGTCTAATAAGAAATAAAACCAAAACTTGCCATCACAGTCAATAATTGAACGACCATAGCGTCGAAATTTGGAGGTATGTATAAAAATCCCATCAAAGAATAGATATGGTCAGAATAAATCCAATCTATGACATCACTGGCGTTTTCCACTGAAAAACATCTGAAATAAAGTTTTGAAAAAAGCAACATCCAGAAACTTCTAGATTATGGAGAATCTAACCGTTGTTAATGAACCCGTCAGAATGAGGAAAAGAGGGTAGGAAAGGCTTTTTTTTCCGTAAATAAAATTGTACAAAGGATCTAGTGGAGTACTGATACTAATTTTCAAATCTGTAAACAAAACGGTAAAGCCAGGAGTGCTGGAACACTAAAACAAATTGATAAATCCCAGTACCTATATATGTTTGTTATAAGTATATCTTAGCCCACAGCATTTCAGAGAAAATTACAGTTATATATTGGCAGGTTCTAACCTATTGTAGTTATTAACTAACTTCAATGTAGTTTAGCACAGAGCCACAAGGCAAGGTAACCGTAGTTATTTGCTAGTTGTTTTGCACAAAGTTCCAGTTAATAATCAAAATTTATGAATTGATAAACCCGTCAGAATAAGGTCAATTTTTTTCCAAAAAGAGTTTAATGCAATACTGATGCCAATGTTCAAGTATGTAGACAAAACGGCATGTCCAGGAGCGATGAAACAAACAAACACGCCAACAAACACACAAACACACGCACGTATAAAAAGGATTGAACCCTTGGTCATCTCTGATGGCTACAATTGTTTAATAATGTTACAACCGGTTGGCATATCTTATATACTGCATATTCCTGAGTAAAGCAAGCAGACTGTCCTTCTTGGCAAAACCCTATCTGAATACCCCTCTATATAATGTCCACTTGGCTTTGTGCCAGCCTCCGTTAAGCTCAGTAAATATCCTTAAACAGCACTCATGTATAAGTCGACCTACGAATTTTGATGGAGAAATCCTGAATTTATTACACGTCTCGTACATAGGCGAAGAATGGACTCTTTAGCATTAGCTGGCAGACAGTCAAGGAGACGGACAACTCTGAATTCAAACCACTGCCGTACCCAAGCCCGGGTAAAGCAGAAAGGTTTGGGTTAGGGACCAAAAAAACCTGTTTGCTACTGAAATCGCAGCAACATCACCCCCAAAGCATGGTATGGTAACAGTTCTATTCTCCAGAAGGTGTCGACGGGAATAAAAAGAGAAAAAAAAAAAGAAAAAAAAATTCGTCCGTAGGCAAGTTCCAATTCTCTTGTCTAATTGAACAACACATTACATGGACATATTTTAAGCCATATAAAGCACATTACCCAAAGCTCCCACAAGAAAATATCACAGGGCTTTTTCGTTAGTCCCTGCTAAAAATTAACGTCAATAATTTCAAATTATGGAAGCCTAAAAAGAAAAAAAAAGATGAAGTTTCATTTTCTTTTTATCGGCGACTAGAAGCTCAATCGGTGCTGTTAGTTTGGGTTCAAATTCGAACAGCTCTTGATCCTGGAGAATCAAAACATCAAAACATTTCAACTTTTTTCTCGGACGTTCAGTCTTGATTGTCTTTTTAGTTGGCTTCTAGATCAGTCAAGTTGTCAGGTTTTTGCAACTTCTCCTGAAGAAATATGAAATGAGAAATCCCCACCAGATCAAAATTCTCACAACCTATTGGAATTGATACGTTAAGTTATTTTTCTTAATGTCCCCAGGAGTGAAGGGTTGAGGTTTAAGTTTAGTGTTTAGGATTAGGGTCAAGAGTAGGGTTTTCGTATGGACCCAGTGTTTTGACAGATTGAAGCTTCGAAAGCCAAAGACCAAAATATTTATAATTTATTATTACGCCACTTGACCCTGTAACACTGCAAGTTTCTCCAAAATATACTATACTAGTTATTTATGTAAAGCGTGCTATCATGGGTAGGATTATTAAATAGATATCCCATTCACTCTAATGATAACACATATAGCGAAACAGTGAATTCTAGCAGCAAGGAAGAAAAAATGACACATCAATTAGCGTTGACTGTATTTGAACTCGGTAGGCAAACTTTCAGCTTTTCTTATCGCTGACCATTGACATTACCGATATTCCTTAACTCTCTCGATTTGTTTCAAATATATTCTGCCTTATTTCCGGTGATCGAAGAAGAATTTGAAGACAAAGCACAGGATTTTGCAAAATTCATCGAAAATTAGTTTTAGGGTGTTTCGATACTCTGTTAGTATACCGTGCCTTGGAAATGAGAGATTGTCAAAGATCAAAAGTTGAAGCAAGTGTTAATGTCAGAATGAGGCTGTTATAGGCGTAATTTAAATGCATTGCTAATGATTTTACCAGAAAAATGCATTGAAAATCAAAAGAAATGGATTGTCAGCGGTCAGGAATTGAGACAAACGTTATTGACAAAATACGGTTAATGATTTCCATTCAAGTTTTTATTCAAATCAATTACGTTAGAAAATCATTATAAATCATCATTTTTCTAAATTGATAATCATTCGAGTCATAAAATTGAAATAATTTCTCCTACAAACCAACGATATATTCACTGAATAGAATCTGCCCGAGAAAACGAAATAATGCCAAATCCCCAGGACTTGGATATTCAATCAGATCACCCAATCCAGGCCAGAAGACCAGATTTCGTTGCATTGAAGTAAAAGAACGTATCAGATGGCGGATTTTTGCTGATCTGGTAGACCGCATGGTTAAACTGAAACAAAGTTTAAAGCTAAATAAACACCAAGAACTTTCCAGAGAACCCAAAAAAGATTAGGCAACGTGAGGGTGGTGGTTAAAGCAATATTTGTCGGAGTCCTGGGGAAGTCACCTAGAACTTAGCAAAGATGTTGAAGGAACTAGGAACTAGACCTGAGACTATCTAGACCATTCCACAGATAAGATCTGAGTATTGGGGAGAGTCCTCTCGAGTATCTAGAAGACTTGCTGTCATTTTATCTCCAGTGAAAGTCACCAGACACTGCCCATGAGATGATGATAATAATAATAATAATAATAATAATAATAATAATAATAATAATAATAATAATAATGTTACATTGTTAGAAAATTCTTGTCAATGTGAATGTATGTGCTATGCTTAGACTATATCACTTGATGTGTATATATGTTTGGGGAAAGTGTTGTATCGTCTATATACGTAAAAGCCCTGCCACCCACTTTTTTCTAGCTTCTCTCTCTAAAGCTTGGTCTGTAATAAATTTACAAGGTTGCCAGGCTTGAATCACTGGTTGAGACTCGGCTGGTGACTTAAATAAACTGAAATCAATCACAGCCAACAACAACATAATAACAAAATTAGATGAATAAATCAGATTAAATTATTCCAAAGGCTCAAAGTAGAGAAATATATATATATATATATATATATATATATATATATATATATATATATATATATATATATATATATATATATGTGTGTGTGTGTGTGTGTGTGTGTGTGTGTGTGTGTGTGTGTGTGTGTGTGTGAGCCATAAAAATGGTATTATTATTACTTTTACTATTTTTTGGCGCCTGTCAAGGTTGACTACTCGGGCACGGACTACTAGAATACATTCTAGTAGTCCGTGACTCGAGTAACGATGTTTTGTTGCCACTACCTGGTTCGGTAAGGTAGTTATAGTAAAGGGTTTATTGTTTTTCGTTTTCTTCAAGTGCAGACTTACAAGATATCGTGCAATGGGACAGAGTTTAGGGTAGAAAAAGATTCATGCCTTTCCTGGGGGCAGAACTTCTGATAGCAGTTGGTCTGAATTCAAATCTTCGATGCATAAGCAAGTGACATTGTATCACAGTTCGGCCCCCGTACTTCAAAAATTAGCTTTCCCAACCGTGTGCCCAGTGCCAACCGATTCTACTAATATCCACGTTTATTAACTTGAACCAGATAAACTAAAACCGAATTTCGAAATAAACCGGTCAGGGTTCAATGTGTCACCAACAACTGCCCGTTGCTCATTATTAAATAACGGGCAACGGTTTCTATATTTGTCATAGCCACCCGGAAAGAAAGTCCCTGTTATTTTTCCATTGCTTCTTATAGAATATTTAACACGCTGAACAGGTGCGTCATCCGCCTCTTATCTTCTTTTTCTTGTTCTTCCTCTGACCCTTCTTTCCCTATGTGTTGCCTATAATCTGCTTTCAGAGTGGTTGCCGGTGTATTTTTATTTTTGTATCTTTGTTATTGTTTAGCGGTTGGTAAAATTTAGCGCTGTTTAAAAGTTGTGGAGTCGTTCGGGTCTGTCTTCCATCAGACCGGGTCGCCTTGGAGGAGTCAGTTAAACAGGTAATAAATTGGCCAACACGTAATACAAATGCCCACCCTTAGGTAGCAATTTGGATGGGTTTGGTAGGTAAGTGTTGATGGGGGGAAGGGGGATACTAAAACTGGAATACCTTGAATTAGTGCGGTTTTGATTGGTGCTGGTTTTGATGTAGTACGGTTAAGGTATTGTGGGATAAATTGATGTAACCAAGGATAAGCACGAAAAAGAAAAAAAAAGAAACGTTGATAAATTATAAGACCTCCAACAGTACGGTTTTCAATTATACAGGAAATTTTGAAACGAATTAACCGCACTAATCAAGGTATAGTTGTAGTCGAAGCAAACGAACAAAGGGGAGAGGAAATATGAAAGAAATCGAAGAAGGAAATAGGGTAAGAGAGAGAGAAATAAGGAAAGGGAAAGAGAAAAGAATGACATTAACGAAGGGGTGAAAGATAGCCAAAAAGAGAGGGGAGGGAATGAGGAGGAATGAAATTGAGGAGAGCAAAAGAGGGAGAGGAAGGAAGCAGAGAAAGAGGAAGAAAGAGAAGAGAGTAGTAGAAATATGAGAAATATAGGAGAGAGAGAGAGAGAGAGAGAGAGAGAGAGAGAGAGATGAAACTGAAGATGTAAAGAGATAGAATGAAGTCGAAGAAAGAAAATGAGGTAAGATAGGGAAAAGGGAGAAATCTCCATTCTCACCCTTTCTCCTTCCAAAGTTTTTTCTTCTTCCTTGACTTAGAAGAAAATGAAGAAAGAGAGAAAGAGAAGGAAATGATTTAAAGAAAAAAAGGAACAGAGAAATAGATCAAGGAGATAGAGAAATAGAATAAAGAAAATGAGATAGTGGGGAAAACGAAAGGGAGGGAGAGGAGGAGAAAAGAAAAAGAAAAGAAAGAAAAGAACTGGGGAAGGAGAGGAAGAAGAGAAAGAAGAATGAAATTGGGGAGGGGAGAGAGTGAGAGAAAAGAAAGAGAATATGATGAAAACAAAAAAAACAACAGAAAGAAGTAAATCCTCTGCGGAAGGGGTAAATAAGCAGAGATCGAATAAGAAAGTAAGAAATTGAAAGAGAAAAAAAAGAGAAAGAGAATAAAGGAGGGGATAAGCAAGAAGAAAAACAAGAAAAGAATGTGAGATGAAAAAGTGTGAGTTGAATAAAAGGGAAAGAAAAGAAAAGGGGAGGGAAAGAAAGAATTAAGGTCGACAAGAAAAGGGAAAAAAAACAGAAAGTAATAAATAAGAGAAGTTAAAAGAAGAAAAAGGGGGAAATTGAGGAACAGGAGAGGGAGGAGTAGGTGAAAAAGAGAGAACGGGTGTGAAGGAAAAAAGGAAGGACGAAAGGGAGGAAAGAAGGTTGACAAGAAGATAACACTTGGATGAAAGAATGAAGAGAAATAAAGAGAGAAAAAAGGAAGTTAGACAAAAAAGAATGCAAATTGAATGGAGAAGGAGAAGAAGGAAAGTGAAGGAGAAAGGTTGATAAGATAGAATGAAATGAGTGAAAGGATAAAGAGAAAATAAAGAGAGAAAAAATAAAGAATGTTAAGAAAAGGATGAATTTAAAAAATGAAGGAAAACAAAATGGTTGATGGGAACATAAAAGAAGAGAAAAGTTCGGGGCAAGAAAAGATCATCAAGAAGAAGGAATTATAGTCGACAAGAAGAAAAACAGAAGGAAGGGTAAGAAAGAAAAGATGAATGAATGAGAGGAAGGAAGGAAGGAAGAAATAAGGTTGATAAGAAGAGAAAAAAAGGAAGGAAGGTAAGAAGCAAAATATGGTTAAGAAGGAGGAAAGTCGGAAAGAAGAAAAAAAAGGAAAATAAAAAGGAAATGATGCATGAATAAAAGGGAAGAAATAAAGAGAGAGAAAAAAGAGAAAAGGGGAAGGTAAAAAGCAAGAAAAATAGATTATGATGAAGAACAAAGGAAGGAATGTCGACAAGAAAAGGAAAAGGAAGGAAAGGAAAAGGGAGAAAAAATGAATTCAGAAGAAAAAGAGGAACTCAGGTTGACAAGGAAGGAAAGAAATAATGAAAAGATGGAAACAGAATGAAGACAGTAAAGGAGGGAAAGTAAAAAGAGAAAGAAAATATCATAAATGAATGAATGAAGAAGTGATGAAAGCTCCGCCGAACAGAGAAGGAAGGGTGGAAGGATTGAGAGAAAAAAAAACGACATACCGAGAAGGAGAAAAAGAAATCTGAAGAATTGACGAATCAAGAAGAAGAGAAAGAAAAAAAGAAGGTTGATAAAGAGGGAGAGAAAGAATAGAAGGATGAATGAGAATAAAAGATAGAAAAATTAAGTCGGAAAAAAAAAAGGAAACTGAAAGAAGTTTGGAAGGAAAGCGAAATGAAGCGAAGATAAAACGAAAAAGGAAAAGAATGAAATAATAATAAGAAGAGTTAAATGGAGAAGAACGCAGAGGGAAAGGGGGTAAATGAAGAAAAAGAAGAAGACGAGATAACGAATAAAAAAAAGAAAGAAAGGAATGAAGAAGGAAAGAAAGAAATATAAACTGAAAGAAGGAAATTCTGACTGATTACAGGAAGATCCACGAGACAGAAGAAGAGAAGAAAGGGAACAAGGAAGGGGAAAACGAACAGATTCTCCTTCTTCTTCTTCATGTTCTGCTTCTTCTTCTTCTTCTTCTTCTTCTTCTTCTTCTTCTTCTTCGTTCAAAGCAGAAAGATACAACGCGAACATAATGAAGGAATGTACTGTATTTCTATTCGGTGCCGAGTCCGACACCCGTAGCAGCAGTAGCAACAATAGTCATAATTCTAAAAACATTTCTGCTAGTCATAGTATTAATAATAGCCAGAGTAGAATTAATAATAGTTATAGCAACGGTAGTATTAGTGATAGTAATAATAGTGTTGTTATTGGCAGGAGCAGGGACGGGTAAGGATAGAAGGAATGGCAGAGTCCGGGGGGGTGGATACGAGTGGGGAACCAAGTTGTTGGGGTTCGTGTCAAGGTGACCTGACCGATTATCCCAATTTCCCGTTCGCTCTGCTTTCTTCCATTTCTTCTTCTTCTTGTCTTTCTTCTTGTTCTCCTTCTTGTCCTTCTTCTTCTCCTTCTTGTTCTTGTT
>OY735207.1:32107605-32225105 GCA_963457665.1 Thysanoteuthis rhombus
AGACTGACTTTTACGTAGGAATGATTGTGTCATCCTGGCTTCAGTGTTGGATTGTCTAGAGATAAATCGGGGCCTGTGCACGTGAAACAGAAGCAGGAACAACTCTCGATCAAGCAAAAAAAAAACAAAAAACGATTGCATAACTCCCGAACTCACAAACCACAACGGATAGTCTGCACAACCTGTCGACCGATGGCAGTGTAATTACAGGAAATTCGTTTACTATTCCAATCAATTACAATTAATTTCATTAATGAAAACGCGTGGAATTTTTTTTTTTCCTGATGCACCATTCATTGCTGCATTTATATGTTCTGTGTTTCGTGTGCATGTCGGCGTCTTTGACTGTTTATTTGTCTGGAAGCGTTCGTAATTGTGTGAACATCTTCATAAGGCAATATCTCGTCGTACACTCCTTACTTCGGTTCAAGCTACGTTTTTACATTGTGTCGAATATGTATGTACGTACGTAGTCGAAGAAAGCAAGAGGCTCGTCTTGTCGATGAGATAGTTTCGTACATGCAACTGTTGTCAGTAGTTGGTAATCAAGCAAAGGAGAAAAAAAAGCATGATTTTGAATGATGATTTTTAAGGAAGGCAGGTTGTAGCCTCTTGAAATATTGACTGTATCCGGAAATTATATATATATATATATATATATATATATATATAGAGAGAGAGAGAGAGAGAGACAGAGACAGAGAGATGTATATAATCTAATATGCTCCTACAAAGGAAACGTGCTTATTTAATGATTGCTTTTGCAATATATATATATATATGTATATATATATATATATATATATATATATATATATATATATATATATGTGTGTGTGTGTGTGTGTGTGTGTGTTTGAGTGGATAGATAGATGGATAAACTGTCATTAGTCAAGGGACAAAATTGGATTTCAATATCAATGGAAGAAGGTCACCTGGTCCGATGAGCCTCGCTTTCTCCTTAATAAGGCTGCCTGTAGTGTACGTGTCGATATCTTTGGAGAACATGGTACCAGAATGCACAGAAAACCACTCTGCTGGTGGAGGCAGTATAACGGTTCGGGTAACGTTGAATTTCTTAAAGATCAGGTACAGATTTGTCCTTCCTTGCTTGATCGGGTAAGAGCCTTTTTGCGGGCACATAGAGAACCAGCAACTCAATAGGTAGGTGTTCAAAATATTTTTGCTCCTGAGTGGAGTTTCGGGAGAAAGAGAGATGCAATTAAGAGAAAACGTTTGTTATTAAAGGTGGAAATTAGGTACTATTCGGATTTGCTATGCAATAACATTGTACAATAAAATCATATATCGTTCTGTTTATTCGAAGCCCGCCATAGATCATCGTCTACCCGGATATATCATCGACAAAGGAATAGACGATAAAGATAAAAGTTTTGGTGTCGACTCAAAAAGGCACAAGCCGGATCTACGCTAAGAGGTTAGCGATGACTTGCGTCTGTACGTAAAGATAAGATAAATAATATACATAATGCCATCATTAAAGTTACAGAGCGTAGGCGGTTGCAGGGAAGGTGTGAGATATGAAAAGATGCACCCTTGAGGAGTTTGGTAATCCTATGTAGGGGACACCAATCTCTAAAACATGTGGTCACCACGTGGTCGCACCGAACCAGATTTGGTGGTCGGTACAGGATTTAGCTTGCAAACGATTGACGAACTCAGTTTAAATCTCAGCTTCAGTCAAGTAAATGGCGCCCAAAGCGTATTTCAGTTAAAACAATTGTAGAATTCTAAAATAGCTTCTCATGCGATAGATTCTGGCATTCAAATCGGTCATATATACGTCAATCGATATATATATATATATATAGAGAGAGAGAGAGAGAGAAAGAGAGAGAGAGAGAGAGAGAGAAATAGATATACATGAGCTGACAATGATTATAAATTACGTTATATCACATAGAAACATTTATCTTAAATGATCTTTACAAATACCCAAATGACTGCTTTCACCCCCGAATTCACATCCCGTTTATTCTCTGTCTAGTTGTTTCTTTCAACGCGACAGTAATGTATTAAGAAATATGATCATTCTGTCAGATCATGAATATCCATTTCTCAATTCATAACTGTCGTGTTAAAAGAAACAAATAGACCAATAATGAACAAGATGAGAATTTGGGGTGAAAGCAGTTATTCGTCGCTGCTTTTTAACACTAGAATTGACTTATTTATATCAAATGAATAACGATATAATATTATACATTTCTGTTTTTACGGTTAATTTATGATTACCTTAGATTATTTGTGTTTTTGTTTTGTTTTGGTTTTTTTTATGAAATACCATTATCTAGATTTTTGAAAAACGTTGATTGTCCGAGCCGGAGGGAGGTGTTTGCATGGTGGCGGCGGAACCCACCCCCGCTGGTTCTGCATCTGATGAAATGGTTAGAAATGAGAAATTTTCATCTAAAGGAAGGACATAGGGTGAAACGGTCAAAATAAGACCTTCGTTGGCTATATCCCAATACAAACAGATGTTTCACCATTAATAGGAATGATAACCATCTTCCAGTTTGTTTTTTTAAATATATAATGACAAGTATTAATCTTTTTTGTACTATATTTTGTAGCAACGAAGGAAGACAACTTGAATCACCAAATAGGCCTTTCTTTGATTATTTCATCATTTACAAAAGCTCCGATTAACTTTTTCCTAAAATTAGTGCGATGGGGGTTGCAGATTTAGTATCTACGACTTGGTAAAATATATTGTATATGCATTGTTTGAGATTTGGGGGGCGGGGTAAAAGGGATTTAGTGTAGATTTACTGTTTACGACAAGATTTAGTATTTATTATTGGGTAAAATATATCGTATGTTTACGATTCATGAGAAAAAGGATCGATTGTTGAATTAGTATTTTCCATAAAATTAATTAGATTTTGAATTCATTTCGGGTATACGGATTAACATAAACCAGATCCGTCAAAATATACGGGTGTCAAATAAATAAGTATATAATGATAAACAAAGCATTCATTTTACACATCAAGAATTTATATTTTTCAACAAAATCTCCTTCCTTGTCAATGCTCTTTAGTGTTGAATATTAATCATATAGATCTAACATTATACTGTGAACATTTCAGATCAAAATGCAGTTAACAATTACGTGTAAGACTGCGCACTTATTGACCCACATATCATTATCAACATTAATGGCGAAGCCCAGTTTGAAACCAAATCGACAAAAAACACATGACAACATCTGCACCTAAGCTCCACCCAGGCAGCGTCTTGATGAGCAATCGGTGAAATATGGTAAGTTTCATCTATTACGAGATCTTGAAATGATGAAACAATCACAACATATTTTCAGTGCTAGGAACAGGCAAGGAGTAGAAATGAAAGCTAAAGATTCTCCTGATTTGGTCAAAAGTGTCATTCTTCAAAATTAGACTAAATGTCGCCCTAACGAACAGGTTCAATCGTCGTGGGAATAAAATTGATAAAATAGATAGAACGAAATCAGATAATGTTCAATCTAATTTATCTTTTAAGTTGATTTAATACCCCTCCTTCTTGAATGAATTTATTGTCCCATTATAGAAATGTAATGGGACTATAAATTAATTGTAAATTTAATTCATTCGCTATGCTCTATAGTATTGAGCTCTCTCAAATAAAGAAATTTTCAAATATATATATTAGTTATATATTTAGCATTTCATATATATATATATATATTAGTTATGTATTTATCATTTCACACACACACGCGCGCACACACACACATATATATATATATATATATATATATATATATATATATATATATATATATATATATATATATATATATATATATGAAATGCTAAAATTTCAAATTATATATATTTGTTATATATTTAGCATTTCATATATATATATATATATATATATGTGTGTGTGTGTGTGTATATATGTAAATATATATATATAAATATGAAATGCTGAATATATAACTAATATATATATATTTGAAAATATATATATGTATATATATATGTGAGTGTGTGTGTGTATGTGTGTGTATATATATGAATTAGGAATGCAATATAGTATCATATGACATAATATAGTATAATATCAGATGTATGATGTGTTTATTTCATAAAGTGTTCGATATATTCAACATTAAACGAGACATTGAGTTGATTTAGAGTAGAGCTCAAAGTATAATGGAGTGAAGATTCGCTACATAAACACGTATGTAACAGGCCTATGGTAAAACAATTGAACTCTATGATAAAAGATAAAATTACATACAGAATTAAACTGAATTTACCAAGTTCCTCAAATTAAATTTTTCAAAATAGATATAAGATAACTCGTTGAAATAACACTGATCAGATGATAAATGGCTTGCTTGGCACATGGTTGTCAATACTTTGGAACTATGTTTAAAGAAATGACTAAAATTTACATTACAATATATATATATATATATATATATATATATATATATATATATATATAATGTTCACAGGTGAAGACAGCAGCCAATCAGATTTAGCCAAACATGAGTACCAAAGAGAGTAAAAATTTGCATTGAATTTCGAACCCCCTTCTCAAAACATACTTGGGGTTCGAAAACCAACTAGCAAAAAAGCCTACTAAGGGCTTCTAGGTGTACCCACAGAAAATTTCATGGAATTTTGCCGAGTAGTTTTTGCGCCAGACTGTCACATGCAGTTGAAAGGACGAATGTACAGATGGTGAATTATGATATGGAAATGACAATGCACGTCGACAGTACTTTTGGTAAAATAAACTCAGAAGAGTTCAAGGTATTTCATCGCTATCTCCTATTTATGTATGTATTATTAATTATTATTATAATTAACGCTCCCTTCTTCTGGGTTGAGCACTCTTTGAATAAGCCAACTCGTATATTATAAGCTGTATAGCAATGCTCTTCCAACTCTGGAATGGAGCACTCTGGTGGAGAGGGGATTGTGCGTAAGTAAATATATAGTTTAAATTCAGTCTTACTGACCGTCCAGTTCTGCATAGGGCAGGAGTAAAATTCTAGCCTCTCGAAGACTTCGACCCTACCTCGTGGTACTGGATGGGATATTGGACAGTTTATAGCCACACTAAAGAGTTGTAATACAACGAAACAGCTGTCTGTGGATTACTCAGTTATATATATATATATATATATATATATATATATCACTGGTACACTTTCTTAGTGGCAAAGACTTCCAAAGTGGGAAGAGGTCAATCCGACACGATAAGAATTAAGCGGGTGGGGTACCTCCCTTTGAAAATACGACTCTATTTCCCGAACATTCTGAAATAAAGATTTGACGGCTTATATTGAATCCAATCTTGTTCATGATCATGAGGAGTACAAGAATTAGTCTCACTTAGGACTATTGTTACTATTAATAATGTTATGTTCTTGAGAAATACGTTTAAATTTTTGAAAATTTGAATGGGTTTTTATTCCATCTCCCAAAATTCACCGTGGTTTTTACAAACTATGGAACATTTTACAATGCCTTAGGAAAAATATAATGTTCAAGGATTATTTGTCATGATCTTTTGATGATGTCTGTTCGGAGAGTTGTAAGCCATTCGATGTTACTTCCCAAAACCCCCAAAATTATAAGCCTGCTTTAAGGAAATGACACCTTTGTCCTCTTCTAAGTATTCATCTTGGGACCACAAGAACTTCTCGCTGTGTTCTTTTCACTTTACCAAACAGTCTGCAAAGTCGTCTTTCGGGATTGCCATCGGCTGTCTCGTCACATCTTCTTTAATTTCACCCAAAGTCTGAAATCTTTTGGGGATACGCCAGAGATCACTGGGAGACAAATCTGAGCTGTACCTGGGTTGGGGTGGGGGATAGCTGCCAAACCTAGGTGGTGCGATATTTTACCAAAAACCTCTGCACAAGAAGTGAAGAATGACCCCATGGGGCTATTGTGAAAGCAACAGTCACACAGAACAAAATAGGGTCGCACTGCCGACTGTGTAACCCCAGTGTCAGTTCATGCATACGCAGTAAAGTACCCTCAGATTGGTTTCCAAGTTGCGTCAAGGCCGTACAAACTTTCAGTTGAAATATTTACATAATAAGCTTAGCTTATTCTAGCACAATATCACATATGTGAGACATCTACGGGGAATCAAACTCACTGCAGTCTTGGTATTTCAACAATCACTCTATGGAAAAGCACCGTCATACAGACAACCCCCACTTTCCGAAAGTTCGCTTTACGCCATTTCACTTTTACGAAATACGTATATTTGCACCGGTTTACCCTGCTATCCCAAACTGTAAAAGGTGAAGAAGCAATTACCATTTATTCCTATGGGGAGAATTTAGAGCGTTTTCAGACCTAAAAAGAAATAACCTCCTTCGATATCGGAGGTTGACTTCCATCGTCTGCTGTGGCTGACAATATGCTTGACTTTTTAGCCTCACTCATCTATTAGGCATTTATTATTAAACAATCAAAACATCCTGCGAACATTTCCCAAACCTACACACCCTTTCAAAATTAAAGAAATACTTCGCTGTGATCATTGCAGCACGGTCAATTTTAGAGAAAATCTCGCGCAGGGTTAATTTGAGATCTTAGAATTCTCAAATATTTCCCTAAATAAATCAATGAAAATTGCTCTTTCGCCCCGGGCTAGTTCGGATAGTGGGGAAAAACCTGAACATCTTTTAGCTATTTTGTTTTACGAAAGGTTTCAAATGGATGCTTTGTTTTCGCTTCAATTTACACAGAAGTCACATTCGTGGTACTCCCAACAGCGATTTAATTTAGTACACTAACGAATTGTTCTGTGAGGCTAGTTTACTAACCATTACACCAAGCTTGTTAGATAAAATTTGTTATTAAATATCTATGTACACTGTATTTAACGGCAGACAATGCTCCACTTTCCCTTTCATATGACTCAAAAGGTAAGTCTAACCTTTATTGTACGGTCCTTTATTGACCGGAATTTTAGGATTTTGAAAAAATTGATAATTGAGAAAAATCCAGAAAATGCGTTTTTTCTGTATATTCTCTGCTGCAATAAGGTGGGGGTCTTATATAGTATCAACTACGGTACATAAATGCGTTGTGGGGAATCTGACATAACGCTATTACCGTCGTCACAACTTTTTAATGTATCAAATTTTATTTGTTTCGGGTTTGGTTGCTCAAATATCAAATCGTAGCCAAAGGACCTGCTTCTGAAAAATCATCCCGGTATTGCACCAAAAGAAGGGTCAAGGAATCATTTGACATATGCAAAAGCCGACAGTAATGGCGTTATGTCAGATTTGGCATCAAATTTAAATGAAGAATAAATACCTTGGCAGATTTTACGTGTTTACGGAGGTACTGCCTTCTCCAGGGAGAAAGAAGAATGTGATGCACCTGTTTCCCAACAGCATGAGTTTCTTCAGCTCAAAAAATCAGCATTCAAAATCCTGATTATACTCAAAGAGCATAAAGTCATCGCAGTGAAATGTGACTTTTCGGATAGGACCCATAGAAATTCCATGGTGTACTTTTTTAATGTAATAATAAATCGCCAAGTAATTGATATGTCTTAATGACTCAGAAAGTTATATCATTATCAATTTTAGCATCAACATCTCCACTTACGGTTTATAAACTTCACAACAAAGAATTATTATTCTGAATTTTTAAGAAATTACTCAGACTCAGTTTCTCTTGTGTCATGTGATATATGTTGCAATTATTTTGGCTGCATTTCTAGAACGATGCATGTAAACCAAATAATTGTTCATAGAAACTGTGGATTTCTATGGTCTGGCGTGCTAGCCCAGTGCCGTAAACCGTTAGGCCAACGGCACACTGATAAATAATTTATCCAAATTGACAATTCTTTGAAAAGAATATTCCTTTTCTTCTGGTAAACGATTCCTCTTTGGTAAACCCCTTCACTCTAACCCTTACATTTAACGAATTGGTTCCGAAAAAATAGTTTGTAGCTAAATACTGGTTCTAGCAATTATATTCGGCACTCGTTGAAAGTTTAGATTTGTTTATCGTCAATGCATTGCATATAGTTTTGGGATCCTTGGGTAGTTTGGTAACTCGTGATTAATACTGGATTTTGAGTGACCGTAGAAAGCATTACAAACACTATAAACAGGTCGGTAGAGGAGAATGAACCAGCACCTTGGCAAATAGATTTTTTGTAAATGTGCACATGGCCTATGTGTATCTCTCGAGGGAACGGTTGGTGTTTGAAATATAACAGAAATCAGATGTCAGAGGCAAACTTCACAACGGACTCGCAGATTAAGAAAAGACTGGTGCAATATAACCTTCAAAAAAACCATGTTCCTATGTTAAAATACTCTTTCCGAAATCAATGCAATTTTGCTTGAACACATGAGATAAAATAGGGAGGAGTGATGTCATACTTGGCTGTACGGTAATAGAGGTTGGCTATAATGGCTATAAGAAGGGAGACATTATGGCAATTCCTGGCTTAGTCCTCCGGCCAGGTTTAAAAGGCGGACACTTCCTGAATTAAGGAGCTGAATTGGATGTTAAAACATATTGAATGTTTGCCTGTGTATGCTTGCTGTGTTGCACACACACACACACACACACACACACTCACATATACACATATAAGTCTTATTGAGAAATGGATATATGATCCGAAAGAAATGATTATAAATTGCGTTATGTAATATTGAAACTCTATTTGAAATGATCTCCCGTTATTACATAGTGAATGTATCATTTGGCCAAGAAAAGGTAAAAAGAATAAACGATTTGAGAAAATGGGGCTGCTATAGGAATCGAACCTGTACCCCATAGGATAGCCACTTGAACGTAGTATTGCTCTTACAATTGCGCTAAATACCTGCCGATGTATATAAAAATAAACATATATATATATATATATATATATATATATATATATATATATATATATATATATATATATATATATATATATATATATATATATATATATATATATATATATATATATATATATATATATATATATATATATATATATATATATATATATATATATATATATATATATATATATATATATATATATATATATATATATATATATATATATATATATATATATATATACTGATGAATTTAAACACTACGACCACCTTCCTTATGAAGTGTCAGTTTTCCATGTGCCCTCAAAAAAAGCACTTGCTGATTAGGCTTGGACAAGTTGTAGTTTTTGGATATCAAAAGTGAAAGATGATGAAAAAACGGTTGATATTTAATTAAAATATTATCCATTTGAAGCCATGGCCCATTCCCAACAATCATTAATTGATAATGTACCATCTCTAGAAAAATCACTTAGTTTTAGTGTTCACAATTCAGTCAAAGCACGAATTATGACTATCCTGTTATTGAATCTTTCCTGACGGTTATGTAATTCAAAATACTTGAACAGATGATATTCAGAAGAAATATCAGATGAATGAGGAAGATCCAACTAAGCTTCATATTCCAATTCACAGACAACTTTGAGATGTGCGGTATGACAGTGTCATGGAGCATTTCATTCAGTTCATGTAGGACTCATTTTCTAACTTTTGAAATCTTCTTTGTTGCCTTGAGATGACGTTATATGGTCACCTTTGGGGTCATGAAGTCTCCAGGAAGTGCCAGAACATTTGCCAATGGCCACTGCTACCAATAATTCTTCATCATTAAAAACAGATGTAAACCTTTTTCGAGGTTTATTATTGGTATCCATATTTTAGTATATAGTTTACCTACGTGGTCAAAAATGACAGGGGCTTTTAAATTATTTAAAAATTGCACAGCATTTTAAGATATCAAAAATATTATGTTACTCCGTATTCCTTTGTTAATATCCAACCAGAATAGATCCGGATTTATTTTACATATTTGCGAATAAATAAATGATGGATATTACCCAGTAATTAACATTCAATAGTTATCTCCTTTGGCAAATGTTGCAGACAGAAAATATAGAACATCATGTGGCGTAATATGAGGGTTGATTTGCACTGAAAAAAACAATGTGATTACATAAGCATATCTTTCACATGGAGCATTAGAGGACCCGGAACTCACTCTCCCTTTATCTGTCTCCATTTCAAAAATTTCAAATCTTCGAGACCTTGCACGAAAACGCCGTTGAAGAATAAATTCCGGTAAAAATCTGTGTGCTTTTCATTGTAAATCGAGCAAGTCCTCATACTGAGAACCATGAATCCTAACGACTTCAAACTAATATATTTAATACTAAAAAGGTGGATAATATTTTTTTTTTGTTTATACGTTTTTATAGACTCATAACTGGTTGATCCTAGAATCTGATTTTTTTTTTTTTTTGCAAAAGGGTAATCTGACCCTAGAAAGAAAATAGGATGGGTAGCGATGACCTCTGTTGACCTCTATAGGTCAATTGGGGGTCAGGTCAATTTTAGCATTTACATATTTAACGGAGACATAGCTTTTAGGCTGCAAATTTGTATAACTTCACTCCTGGAAGAACATAGAACATAGGTTGATCGAAGTTCAGGTCAATTTGGCGCTTTCAGATCAAACGCAAACGGCTGCATCCCAAAGGATCTAAATTTGTTTACCAAGGAGACTTCACCCCCGGATGAACATTGTATGTGTGGTGCTGACCTCAGGAGACCTCTAAAGATTGATTCAGTGTAAGGTCAGTTTTGGCATCAAATAAAACGGATGTACCCTAGGGGCAGCAAATCTGTGTATCACGGTAACTTGACCCCAGGAAGAATATGGGATAGATGGCACTGATCTCCAGTGATCTCCGAAGGTAAATTCAAGCTCAGGTAAATTCTGGCATTTTCAAAAAAAGGTTAATTTTGACATTTTCTCATCCAAGAGATGGTTGCACCCCGAAGACTCTAAATTTGTATACAATAGTAACTTGACCACATTATAATATATACATACCTATATGCTGTGGAAAAGCACAACTATCTTTTTTATATCTAATTGAAGAAATTTTATTACAAAATAAACAACGAAATAATCCTGAAGTAATCATAAATTAATATTGAGAACAAAAAATGTTATGTTTTTCATCTAATGCATGGTGTCTTCCGTCTTTACTATTTTTGTCAATCCTTTTTGCTTGATCACACATAACTTTCTTGTTTTTGATGTTCTAAATTGTTTGCCTTTTTGATTATTTTTTTCCATTTTGACCCCCGCCCCCACAGTTGAAAATTTTGCATCCTCCATTGACATATCGGATGTTTATACTTCTGAGAATACTGCTTCGACAAAAATTTCATATAAAAACAAGTATTTAAAAACTGTTGTTTTTTTTTTAAATTCTAACTGCCAAATGAAAAACCTCTTCGATCTGATGTTAACTAATCCCACCTTTATCATTAATCACCTTCCTCTACATACTTTGCTTTGTGATTTAGTCCACTACCACGCAGCGACCTTTGTTCTATTTGCATCTATTCATTCATTCTTATATTTTGCATGTTTACATATAAATAAGCTGGGAAAGTTATGGCCATCATAATGTCCTGAAGATGTACATTGAATCGTTAATCACCATCGACTTCTGTTTATAATCGAATACTGATCAACTGCAAGCATCATACGTTGATTGATTTGAACCAGCTCCCTCATCGTTGTCGTTTTTATCAAAACATTTCGCCCAACAGTCATCTGATGAAGGCCAGGGGTACAGTGACCGGGACGTTATGATAAAAACAGCAAATACAAAGAAGCTACTTAGAACAAATTAATGCTTAATTGTATCTATAACTTGTCTCAGAAATTGAAACAACAGGCGAAAGGGGATAAATGCATCAGAAACGTGGAAAATGGTCCGAATGAATCGATGTATAATAGCAATAACACCTTGTCTCAGAAATACAAAAAAAAAATATGAGATAGGATATTGTCAATTATTATCAATTTTCGACGAGCATTTTTTTCATCTTAGTTTCAGTTACTTTTTATCGCAACTTGTCAAACCGTTATTGTACTGCCGTTAATAAAGAGAATGGATCAGAAACAAAGAATAAGCCTTCGACTGGAATGCAGAGAAAAAGCCTCCGAATATTCGGGAAAGTGAAGAAAATAAGATTGAAAGCTTTCTGGTTAGATTTGAGTTTCTACAGCCGGAAGGCTTTAGTATCCCTAAGGTAAGACAGTTGACGTGCTGAGATAGACTCCTTGAGGAAAATAAGGATGTGAGTTCAGGTCTCACTGTAGGCTTATTCTTTATTTTCCGATTTGCGCTGTATACTAGCGACAGTACAATGACGGGAGATAAGACAGGAGAGGTTGCAATAAAAAGCAACTTAAATTAAGACAAAATATATTCAAGTCGAACAAGCTTGGCTGCTGCTGGATCAAACTCTATTCCTACTTCGAATCTGACTGAAGATGATTACAGCAACTTTCGTATTTCATGTGTATTAAATGAAAAATTACAGTTATTCCTTTTACCTTGAAATGAATTCATGTATTAGGAGGAAACAATCCCTTGTCAATTAATAACCTAAATTTTGTTAGATATTTACTACTTGTCAGTTCGGCTCAGTCGGTGAGAGAGCCGCTTACTGATCATGTGGTCGAGATTTCGAATCATAGAGGGAAATGTTAATTTTGTATATCAGTTTGGCTTAACGTGACTGGACAGGCAATCAATAAAGAGTTTATCTCCCTGATTTAGCTGAGAATTGTTGTTGTTGTTGTTTTTGCTACGGGGGGCAAAGTTAACTCCAGCGTCCGACATGGTATTGAGTTTGGCAAAATTAATAATAATAATAATGATGACTACAGGCATGTTTTTCGGGGTTGCCTTTATAGTCTATGTCTTGAATGGACAAAGTTTGGAGGCCTAAACGTGTGTATAACTATGTAAGACTTCTTGTTGGAGTATGTTCGAAATTGTTTGTGTATAAATGCGTGCGTATGGAGAGCGAGCGAAGATATTCTGATGTCCAGTCCAGTGGGATGGAGTTTGTATACAGGGGCAAAAGAGGGTGGTAAAATCAACATGTCGGTTCAGACATAGACCTGCCATGAAATTCGTTCGTCTGTCAGTTGCTTGGACAGTTCTAAAAGTCGACCACTGACATGTCTATAAATACCTGGCAGTCAGCGGGGCCGCCGCCAACAGGTCTTAACAGGGCGATAAAAACAAATCATGGCGTTCCTGTTCCCTGGGCTCCGTCAGTTCACCAACCACGTGACCATTTGGCGCGCTCACTGACAGGTCATAACGGACTGACCAGTTTTCCTCTAGCAAAACATAGCGTCATTCCAACCATTTACTCCCCACCGCTTCGCATCACCCATACTCTCTCTCTCTCTCTCTTTTTTTTACAACACCCAGCCTATTACTCAGCCTACCACTTGCAATTTTGCTGCTACCATCACAATACCATCATGGTGAACTCCTGTGACTACAACCAACCACCTCTTCCCGCGTCACGACAGCCATTAAAGTTATTGCTCCTACGAAAATGTTGAACTCAACCTGACCACCACCGTCAGTAACCACCTTCGCTCTCCCGCTATAACTACTGCCACTACTTTAACGGGAATACTATAACCCCCCCCCCCAGCACTACCAGCAAAACCACCGGTGCCACCCGTACCGTCACTTAACCCCACCACCACCGCTTCCAGGCCGAACCTATTATCATTACTCTTACCTCCTTCTCTCCAACAATTACTCCGGCCACCACCACCACCGACGTCGCTTGTCCCTGACGACGTCCCATCTGCAAACCTACATCTACCAACATCATTGCAACCATCGACGCCCCCAACACCATCAGAGTACCCCCTCCTCCCCCGCTTTTTCTCTCTGTCTCTCTCTCTCTCACTCTACGACATTTCCCCCCCTCCACCTCCCCGCCCCCCGACCGCTGGCTCGTCGAACAAACAAGACGACATGGCCAGCGATAATGCCTATCCTGTTCTCTTTCTGACGTCATCAGGACTGTTTTCAACGTGGTATTTTGCTTATCTTCAATGGTTGTTGGCCAATCGTTCGTCATGCACGAAGGGATGGGGGGAGAGGGAGGGAGGGGAGGGAGACGGATAGGGAGAGATGGGAAGGAAAAACAGACGAGTCATCGAGGATTGGATGTGGGCTGAGATGGATTGAGAGGTATATATATACACGTACCCATATATATATATATAGAGAGAGAGAGAGAGAAAGAGAGAGAGAGAGAAAGGGAAATAGAGAGAGACTGTGTGTGGCGGGGATCGGGTGGGAGAAGGATACTTACTTTAACTTTTGTCAGCCACAAGGCTGAATGGGGAAAATGAGGACAGAAAGATTCTGTTACAACCTTTCAAGTGGGAACAATCTGCCTACCTAGACAATCAGCATCTGAAATCCTGACTTTCACCTGAATTCAAATACCGATCGTATTCCATTTCATAGAACACAATAGCGTCTCTCCCACCCCCATCTCCCTTCTCTCTCTCTCTCTCTCTCTCTCTCTCTCTCTCTCTCTCTCTCTCTCTCCATATATATATATGCAAATTAGTCAGTTCAACTATATGATTGGTTGTATGATTGTCCAGTCTGATTCCGGTTATAACGTAAAACAAATAATGGATTGGTTTATGTGAAATAGAATCACATAGCTAATAAAACAATTTAAGGGTTGTAAAAATATGAGATCTTTGATAGTGTCATAACAATGAAGATACATCATAGAAACTCTAGGGATTTTTTGTCTGATCTCACATTTTGTGGAAACCAAGTTTCTCAATTTTTTTTCATTTCCCTTTTTCCATTGCAACTCTCAGATAGGGACAAACTTTCTGCTCACAGATTAAATCACAACCACAATCTCAGAGACCCCTCCCCTTCCTCTTTCGCCTCCTCTTTTGTTTTTCCATTTCTCTTTCCATGGCAAAACATGTCACAAGAATAAAAAATATCTTTAATAACTTGATTTCCACATTGTCTCTTCTCTCCATTGTTATAATGGCGAATAAATCCTATTCAATTTTCTCTCTCTCTCTCTCACTCTCTCTCTCTCTCTCTCTCTCACACACACACACACACACACACACACACACATATATATATATATATATATATATATATATATATATATATATATATATATATATATATGTACACTATCAGAATTGCCCGCCAGGGGTTTTTGCAAATAAACAAAATAAAGACTGTAACATGTATCCAGTAAAGTTGGTTTCAATTTTGTAAAGATGCTGACAATGTCATGAATACGGGATTCTTAATTCAATCAGCTATCTTTTTATCCACTGGAATCAGAAGGAACTTGTAAGTGAATTTCTATAAATATTCCATACAAATATAAAAAGGATGAGAAAAATTTATGAAATAGAATTAAATTTTATTCATAGAAATATGTAAACAGATATTTCAAGAAATACAATCTTAAAAAAACAAATATGTACTAATTTGCATAAATACTGTACGTAGATTTACTTAGATAAGACATTTTAACAAGAATACCCGGGTGGAAAAATAACTGCTAATATATGCTAGTGTAAAAAAGTATGTTTTCTTGCACAATCGAACAATTAGGGAAAAGGTAATTTCAATATATATACATGAACGAGTTGAAGTTACTGAACGAAATATTGTTAGGATTCCGAGAAGTATACCACCTACTGCCGATTGTTATCTTTCGCTGTAAAATTATAGAGGTCAATCTTTGGGGGCGATGAAAATTAGCCCCCCCCACACACACACACGCATAAACTATTCCATGCCGTACATATATCATACCATCACACCAGCAGTCCACATTCATCAAAAAGTATTTTCTCTTTATCGGTTTTAGATTACTCATTCTGAAGGTACGTTCTGTCTATAATGAATTTCAAGTTGACAATGGTGTTAATTGTTTAATAGATGTGTCTTCGTCGCCCTGCAGTCTCCCATTCAAAGCTATATTTTATTAACCAACCTTAGGGACAGCAAGTTTATCTTGATTTAACTTTTTTGTACTGTGGTGAGGTTTCCTCGAAGAAAATTAATGAACGGAAGCAAATAAGACAATAGAGAAAAAATTGAAACATTTCATTTTTGAGAATTCGTTTTGGTTTGAATTTTTCTAAAAGAAATACATAATGATTTACCCAGGTAATTGTTACTACGCACAATATATACGAACAATATTTTAGCAGAGAGTAACTGAACTACTTAGAGAATCTAGCAAAAAAATTCATCTCTGACATTTCTCTCATTGAATGATTGTAAATTGTGAAGTTCCACATGCTGAATAATTCGATGTCAAAAACGATTTTATGTGCCGTTTTTGACATCAAGTGAGCAAATGTGTGGAAAATTCATGAAAGATAAACAATGGAAACTTTTGCTCGCATTATCAATTAAAAGAAAAAAAGACTATGCATGAAATAGAGTTATTTGAAAAGATCCGTTTTAATTTAGATAGATTTTTCTAATATTGTATTTCTGTACTGATTTTCTGATAATTCTGACATACATCTGACACATTTCAGACATATTTCTGAGAATAAAATTTCATTTAACTTCATTTTTTGTGAAGTCTGGAGAGTTTTTCGTAAGACCGTTATTGACATGTTTGAAAGCAAATGTTTGGGTTTGAGATTACGGTAATAATAAATTTATAAAACAGAAATTTCTTTCAGCCATAAACGATATTTGGCAATTCTTCGTTTTGTGTAAATCAAGTGTTAGAGACAAGATTACACGATAAAATAGTAAATTATTGATTTAAATCAATCATTAGAGACAGGTCTAAAATAAATTCCGTAGAAATCCTTTCGCTGAATACGGTTGACGACGTCTTCGTACTGCTGATGGAACAGCATCAACAGTACCCCTCGAATCATTGCGCACTTACCGAACGTGGTAATTTGTTCAGTGTCCGACTACCACCAGGCAGATCGCACATTCAAACCCGAATACGGACACTAAACATTTTAAATATCTCTTTCTTTCATATGTGCACGCAAACATGATTACTAACTAAGAAATCTGTATATATAAGGATGTATTAAGACATATATATATATATATATATATATATATATATATATATATATATATATATATATATATATATATGATCCGACAGAAAGATTATAATTTGCGTTATATTATATAGAAACACTTATTTGAAATGATATACGTACATATATACAGAGTGTTACCCGAAAGTTCGGTGAATTTGAACAGCCTGCACGAACAGACCCCTGCCATCGCTTTTTGCGAGCAGTAAACGTATGAACTTATGTATACATATCCAGGTGCATTATTTGATTGACACGGTAGAAATTCAGAAGTGCTACCAAAACATTTGATGGTTGAATCCCTCAAATGTTTTGGTAGCACCAACATATATATATATATATATATATATATATATATATATATATATATATATATATATATATGCGTGTGTGTGTGTGTGTGTGTGTGTTCTTCCATAGGAATAGAGCACTCTGGTGGACGGGGAATTTAACCTGTAATAAATGTATCGCTTAAATTCAGCCTTATTGACCGTCCAGTTCCGTAGCTCAGAGGTATGATGTCGGCCTCAGAAAGAAACACATACACACACACAGAATTTCAGTTGTCGTTTCGTTTATGACCTGGAAGTTAGTTAAGCAATTTCATAAAAAGTATTATAATGAACTTTTGAAAGAAAAGTATATTTATGCTCTCCAACCTCAGCAAGCAAAAATCGCATCTTCGAGAGACTGAGTTGCAAACATCATTAATAGAATAGTGAAGACCGGAATAAATGGTTCTATGATGGTGCAATATCAGTTGGATCTTGGCGGTTGAGTGAAAAGCCAAGCTGTAACAATTTGGCCTACTCATCAAAGGAACGCACGGTCTATCGTCATCTTGATTGAATTTTATGCCCTTTTCTTAAATAAACCAGGACATTTCAAGTAGTTGCTGCCTTTTGTTGGTCTGATTGGGAGCAGTAATTGTTTGAATCAATAGTTTGATTCTCTAAAAGTTTATAATGGAGGACCCCCACACTATCCACTTATATTCACGGCCTCACCATCTTTGGAAGAAGACGGTTGGTGGTGTTTGCCCCACAATCTCTTGCCTTCCACTGTACTGTAAAATGTCCACTTTTCATGGCCCGTCTAAAAAAATAGAACTCTCTCAGGTAGCAAATTGCACACGAAAATACGGTCCAGTAGGGTTTTTTTTTTTTTTGCTTATACAAAAGCCATACATCAAAGCAATATGACTGAGAAAGTAAAAATTATTCTCAACGCTTGATTTGGATATTTTAAGTATTTTTAGATGTAACACCTATCTCTTGAGTTTTTCACTTCACCTTCCAATTGTCATTTTCATCAACATTCTTTCGGATCACTTCACATCCACAATGCAAACATATTTCAAGTATGAAGGGTGTCTTTCACGTCGTATAACGTTGATTATTCCAAAGTAATGAATAGAAGTGTTCTAGTCTACCCGACCGTGGAGCATGGTTTAGCAAGAAATCTCCAGCACAAAACTACACCAATATCTTTTTGTAGCATTTCACCTTTCTTAAAATGATATGTAAATATAATGAAAATGTTGCTTATTTTCTCCCATCTTCAACGTTAGAATCAATTCAAAAATTAATTCAAAAAATTCTCCAATTTCAACAATTTTTTAAAAAAATGTACGCTGATATGACAGCTGTTAAAATGCAATTAAAAACGATCTTTTAGCATGAAATTAGTTAAAAGTAAACGCCCCAAATACTATCTAATGACAAAAGCAGAATGAACTTTATGGTGAATCCAGTCCGTGGCAACACGTTCTCCATAGTTACTGCGGGAACAGACAGGGTTGGCCGTTGAAAAGAAATGACATATTTTTCTCACCTTCTTTCTTTTCTTTTCTTTTTTTATATAAGAAGCTGAAGATGAAAAAAATGACGTCACTGTAATTCCAACGGAAAGTTAATGTAGACACGTGTTTTTTTCTAGTTTACCTACCATATATATTTTTTATTTTCCTTGTTTATTGTTTGGAACCGGATTAATTATTGTTGAATGAAGTGAACACCAACGGGCAACAGATCGTGCGAACATATGACGTCATTTTATTGAAGTATACGTCAAATCGTCCTGTGTGAAATTACCAGTTAGTTCAGTACCCCTTGTGTGATCCACACTGGTGGTCTTATACCGGACTAAGAGTTGTATCTCCATAGCCATATAGTTTGAGCGTCTGTAATGATGTAGGGGACAAAGAGTTAGACTTGCAAATGATCAACATGATTTTGTTTTAAGTTGAAAGGTACAAGCTAATATATGTGGAAATCGATCGACACCTCTCCATGGAATAATGGCTAACTAGCTCTCCTTGAAGACCATTACTAATGTTGCGAGTTCGATCCTCGGTGGGAGCTAAAAAAATGTGGCCTTGTGTCCCGAAAAAGAGATAAGCATAGTAAATATATGCCTGTATGCGAATCGATGAGCTTAAGCTGTGACGAATTTTTTTTGTCAAGAAAGAACTGGTAGAAGCTCAAATTCTCGAATAGACAAGTTGAACAGGACGTCCGTCGAAGAATGTTAGAAACGAAGAGAAAGATACAAACCCGAAAATATTCATGAAATAATTATCGTGCTGCATCTCTGAATTTCAGACAACAAAAAGGTTCCAGTCGTTAAGCAATGGTTAACGTTTTAGTCTTGAAGGCCAAAGCTTGCAAGTTCGTTCCTTCCTAAATGCTAGATAAAGCGAAGTATACTAAATAGCCATAACGCATCACTTTGTAAAAGCACAATCTCTCGGTGAGTAGATTGCAAAATAAGGTTTAGCGGATTTCTAATAATGGTGACATTTCCAATCCATCATTTCGAACTGGCAACTCATTCTTTGATATATCCAAATGCATATACGAAGATAAAAAGTCATTACATATATACCTTGATTAGTGCTGTTAATTCGCTCCAAAATGTTCTCTACTGTTCCAAACTGCACTCTTTGAGGTCTTATTATGATTTAATGTGTTTTTTTTTTCAGCTTATACTTAATTACATTAATTTGTACAGCACAATTGCACAAAAAACAGCACTAATCAAAAACGCACTATTCAAAGTTTTTGTTCGATAATCGACATTTGATTATCAAAAAACAAAAGGACATGTACTGATTAAGACCAGGTTTTTATTTGAGAAAATACACATCCCCAAAACATTGGCCTCTCGGCTAAGATAGCACATTCCTGTGTTCCAACCTAGATGGAATGCCAGGATGTAATTTTTTTAATGAAATTTCCTGATATTCATCACTTACTAAGATCCCATATTGAATCAACGGAGTTCAGGTCTTGCTTCGAAAAAAGCCATCGTAAGTGGATTTTGGGTTTGTTTTTTGGCGGAAGGGTCAATAGATTTCAACTGCCTGGGTTGTATGGTTAGCGTTCTGACTTATCTCTTCGAAAAAAATAAAAATAAACCTAGCCTGACTGCTCCAAGGTCAAACTCCACTCCTACTTCTATTCCAACTGAAGATGATTACTGTAACTTTTGTATTACATATGATGAATTTTTTAAAAAATAGAATAGATTAGAATGAAATAAGGCTTTGCGAATCAGAGAGATGAATTTCATAAATATGTCAAGTTGTCACAGTCGATAAAAGACTCGATTATCACTACCTTCACCGCAGGGAAATGTTACTCTTCTTTTTTTTCAGATGTATTTATTCATTAGAATGAAATAAGCCCTTGCATATTTCCAACATGAACTTCGGCAGACTAATCACTTCACCTCAGTCTGTAAGAGATTCGACTATCAATCAGTTCGTCATGACATCAAATCGCAGAAGAGGAATGTTCTATTCCCTCAAACTTGGTGAGGATTGTTCTTGTTACGGTAGAGAAATAAAGTCAATTCCATACTTGGACTGGAGTTTGATAAAAAAAAAAAATCCACAAGATACATTTGAAATTCTAGGTGAATTTTTTTTCTTCCAGAAAAGAGACATCTGAAATCGTTTTCAGTGAAAGAGTCCACTGTTTCAAATGGCGGACGGGAGATTTTTTTATCAGCTCTCCTGTTGCTTTAAGTGGAAAAGTCCATTGTTACGGATAGAGAAACAGAAAGAAAACACTGTAATCATTCCATGAGTACGAGTAATTTTAATTTGGAATCTCTGTCGATCGAGCGTGGAAAAAAAGGGTAAAGGAAAAAAAGGATTATTAATTTTCTTATTCTTCATTTCTCCACTTGTTTTCTCCTTTGAATCGAGTCGTCTAGTTTTCATACCATCCGTATCTGATGGAATTCACAAGAGAACAAGGGGACAGCAAGTCTGCTAAGCACTCGAAACATTCTGTTCAGCACTCTAAGCTCATTTTAGCAATGTTATTGTCTGGATGCTTCGGATTCTTCTTCCTCGGATTTATCAATCCTTTCAATCTCATTGCAAAACACTCTGGCACCGTTCCAAATATGTCACTAATGACGGATACAACTGCCACATTCATTTTTCACTTTTTCACTTCTCTAGCAAGATCTAAATTTTAGTTGGTTTTTTTTACCCCCAATGTTTCTCTTACTTTCAATTTTACTCTGTGGTCAGCTGAAACAATCTGACATACCTTTCTTTCTTTCTTTAACGAAAATTGCTTGTTCCTTCTCCTTCTCCTCTTCCTTTTCCCCATCATCAACAACTATTCTGATCTACATATAATGTAATTATAACTCAGTTTCTGTGTAATAGAAAAAAATCATTTTCACATCAGATTTTTCAGGGTTAAATTTTGAACTAAAATAGAAATTAGCAAATAAAAAAAATCTAAAAAAAACAAAAACATGAGCAGACGTCATAATAGATGCGCCCACTCTTCACTCTACGGCAAACGCAAAACAACTGACTGCGGGCAGAATATCTACTGCCTTTATGCTTCGTTATAAAATGCGACTTGCAGTAATAATCCCAGATACAACGCCACATTTATTTTTCATTTTTTCCACTTCTCTAACAAGATCCAAGTATTTTTTCCCTGCGTTTCACCCTTTTCACAATTTTATCCTGTGGTCAGCTGAAACAATCTGACACATCTTTCTTTCTTCACAACAAATTTTTCATCATCATCATCATCATCATCATCATCATCATCATCTATTCTGATCTAGATCCAATGTATGAGAAGAAAAAAAACGTGTCAGATAGTGCATCTCTCTACTTCAGTTGACCACTGAGTGAAAAAGGAGAAAAGGAAAGAACTGGATAAGTATCGCGAATTTACCTGATAACAGAAAAGTTGTGGGGTATCAAGGTAGCAGTAGTACCGATCGTGGTTGGATCACCGGGGACAGTCCTGAGTAGCCTAGCAAAGAGTTGAGAGAAACTAAAATCCAGATAAGAACCAAGACCATACAGACAACAGCTCCACTGAAATCAGCTAGAATACTAAGGTAAGTCCTGGAGTATTGAGGAGATAAGCTGACACTTCCAGAATGGGCCACCAGTCACTATTGGTGCAAAGGCTCAACGATATTTATAGTGCTGGCGTATAGAGGAGAATTTTGTCTCCAGATACTAATGATGAGAAAATTCTATGAGTACATTCAATAATAATAATAATAATAATAATAATAATAATGATAATAATAATGATAATAATAATAATGATAATGATAATGAAGAAGAAGAAGAAGAAGAAGAAGAAGAAGATACCTCAGATAGCTTATTCTGCTATTCCAGGAGACTGAAGAATACAATTGAAAGGAAGCTAAAAGCGGGAAATATCTAGATCTTGCAGAGAACTGAAAAATGTGGATCATGTAGATGACAGTTGTGCCCATCATTATTCGTGCACTCGGAATAATCCATCTGAACTTTACAAAAGGGATGGAAGAACGGTAGAGTATCAAATTACTGTTTGGAGTATTGAGGAAACTTGCTGTGACTTGATCTTTATATATATATATATATATATATATATATATATATATATATATATATATATATATATATATATATTTGAGACTTCTGTTTGTCCTTGTCACTTTCTCTAATATTTGGAATGGAGATTCCCAAAACATCAACTTGATTATAATAATCAACTTTCTTCACATCATCTTGTCGGATCTATATCCATTTTCCCAACATTTATATGTTTGTGTATGTGTGTGTTAGAAAAAACGATATAGATCCGACAAGATGATGTGAAGAAAGTTGACAATTTAGAAAAGAAACGACTTCAGGCTGATTAATACATCCTAAATTCTTTATTGGTAGCTAAAGTTTCGTCCGAAATGTGGACTTCTTCAGGGTTTCTCATGAAGAATGGTATGAAAAAACGATGGTAAGTTTACATCAAGCAAAGCCTAGCTGTGATTTGGAGGCAGTGGATTCTTCTTGTTGGTAATGACGTCGTTACAGAAACAGTTCTGAAAACCAAATATTCTTACGAAGTCCCATTGTAGACGTTTCCATGATGGGAAAGAACATATATATATCAGTGTGTGTGTGAGTCCATTGGTTGAATGGAAGCGACTCAACCTTGGCGTAAAAATTGATTATTATTGGGTGAAGTGAAATACACGTGCTATGCAACAAAAGATATCATGACACATATTTACCCAAACTTCTATATGGTACATACATCTTCCTTGCCTGTCCGAAGAGGAAGGAACAAATGTTATCCATTGCTAATCTGTCAAGGTGTCTGCTCTTTTACCGTCTCCATCTCACTTTCTCTGTCTGGAGAACTTGAAACAAACATTACGCACACTCTTTGTTCTCTTTTAATGAGCTAACAATTAGATGACGGAAATTTTCGTCATTCATAGTCGAGCCGTAGAACTGCAATGACTGATATTCCCGCCATTCACAGTTAATTGGTTTTGATTTCTTATGCGAACGTAATTATAAAAATATGAAGAATAAAGGAATGATAATGAACAACATAACACATCGCTCAGCATCAAGGCAAGTCATATGCAAGAGACAGAGCTTTTAGAAATAGCATTTTTCATTAGGAAATTCCTCGTGTCAGTTAGCATTTATGTCTCTTCTTGAGATTTGGTTGCTTTGTAGAAACCGGCATCAAAGCCGAATGAAATGAACGGAGGAGGAGGAGGAGGAGGGAGCAAGTGAGGGGGGGCAGGGGAATAGAATGATGATGATAATCATTTGTACAATAAGAGCCGTGTCTGTCAAATAGTATCACTAGCAGTTATCAGCCCTCTCACTTCCTGTCCTCTTGCTAAACTACCTAACTTTCTCTTATCCCCTTTCCGTTCGTATTCTCTTGTTAAATCGCCTAACTTTGATTTCTGCCATCTCCCTTCCTATCCTTTTATCAAATTACCTAACTTTTTTTTTCTCCATTAGGCATTCTCTCTTCGTACCGTGTCACACTTATAGTATCCGTAGCAGCTATCAACCGAGCTTGTTGCTGCACATGATAACAGTGCACTGACGGGTCAGGGGCTTATAATAATAATAATAATAATAATAATAATAATAATAATAATAATAATAAGAAGAAGAAGAAGAAGAAGAAGAAGAAGAAGAAGAAGAAGAAGAAGAAGAAGAAGAAGAAGAAAAGGAGAACAAGAAAAATAACAACAACAACAAAATGAGGATAATAAAGGAGACTTGTTGTCACTTTCTCCCTGGCGACAACCACCAGACACCGGGAACGAACAGACAAAAGCATAAATAAATCATAAAATGTACAAAGAAAGCGTTAAAGAGAAATTTGACGAATGATGTGTTCATTTATTATTATGATTGGCCTTCATTGATTGTTACCTGTGGCGATCAGCGTCAGGTTTCGGGACTATCATGTGACTAGACCCGGTGAAAACTACTCTGCTGAACATGTGCGCTGTCGGTGGTTGGCGCAAAGTAAGTGGTGAGGCTCCAGGTCGCCATGCGCTACGATGACGTAACCAAGGGAACTGCGTCCCGCACCTTTCTTCTGAAGATGTTCGCCAGACATCTTCGACACCAGAGTGACGGGGAGGAATGTGCCGGAAAGAAGCTGTGGTGGCGGGGTGTGTGCTATAGGCTTCGATCCCCTTCACCAACAAACGGGTAGGCAAACGTACGACTCTGTTGCTGTTGCCGCTTGAAAACGCCAATCCCCTAATATCATACTGACTTGCTCTCCAACAAACTCTCCTTCATTCAAGCTTTTTTGTATGTCCTCCTATCTGTGTATGTGTGTATGTGTGTGTGTCTGTCTGTCTCTCTCTGTCTGTCTGTCTCTCTCTCTCTGTCTTTTCCACCCTCATGTTTTGCCTTCTTCCCTATGCCTTCCTTGTGTTTTTCCTTAATTCAATCATTCTTGCTAGTTTCTCGTCTTCCCATTGTAAGACGTCTTTTCCCCCGAATCACCCCATCTCAACCTTGTTTCCTTACTATCCTTCCCTTCTCTTAATAGCTTTCTCACTATTAATACTTCCTTTCTTCCTCTCTTTCTCTCCATCCTCTCTCAATCTGTAATGCACAAACTATCATTTAATCTCTCCTTAATCTATTTATATACCTATTTCAACCTGTCCCTATCTATCTATCTATCTATCTATCGATCGATCTATCTATCTATCAATCTATCTATAAGTGGTGTCAAAATCCGTTTAAATGTATCGCCATCTCTCTTCCTCCCTGTGTATCTATCTACTCGTCTCTATCTTTCTCTACGTATATATTGACGCTGTTGCAAATGAAGAACATCATACTTCTAAAATCCATGGGATCTCTGTAGATCAACTACTACCTCCACTGCCTCAACAACTTGACCTTAAATATATTTTTCAAGGATGCCGAGAGGGATTGAATGCGAAGATGCCTGTTTAGTGAAGCCCGTTAAAAATCAATATTGAGCCTAGTAATATGGTGGCTTTCAGAAGTATTCACAGGCAGCCATTTATCTATCTAATTTATATTCTCGAGTATAAGTCGAATTTTTGAGTAAGTCAGATTCGTGTATAGGTCTACCTTTGTGCGTTCATCAAAAAATCATTGATCAATAATGTCTTGTGGAAAAGTTGACACCAGTCTTCTACCCGAATTCACATCAAATTTGCCATAGGTTTGTTAGAGAAAATGGAAGTGACAATTGAAAGAAGGATTAGCCTGGTTAGTTGGGAAGGTATCACTAAAAAAAGTCCAAATTTTCAAAAAGCAAGCGTGAACGCAAACAAGTGGACCAATTTAGCATAAATTAACATTACAAATTGACCCTTCCCCACTCCACTACAAAACTTATTTTTTAAGGGAAGAGGATTTAAAAAACTTTTTTCTCGGTATGATAAGGAGTGAATGTTCAAATTTTCAGCTCTCTGGAGCCATTGGCGCGTATGACACATAGATAGATAAATAATCAACCAGACAATTTCTAAAACAACTTGTTGGGTTTACATAGGGGCAACAGTGGGCAAGTTGGGATGATTAAGAGTGATAAACACCTCTTCCTTACTTGGTTACTGATATACATGTTAATGCTCATCTGATAATCATGAGATCATTTTGGATCCGTAATGCAAGATCATAAGACACATTGGTTTGATTTATTAGAAATTTGAAAAGCACTCTGAATGAGCATATCCCTGCCCACGACATTGTCTGTAGAAAAAATGAATAAAAATCAGTTTGTTTATAGTTACGATGCAGGAGAGGTAACTGTAAAAAAATTCTTGGATCCATCCCAAAATTTAATCAATTCTTTTGCAGCCCATGCTTTACCCTTTCACAAAATGTCATTGAAATTCATTGGGAACTTTGGGAGATATTGTGTAAATGAACATGAATTAATTCATAATTGTGTGAAATAAATGAAAAATATCTCTAAATCGAAAAAAAAAAGAAAACATTCTAAATTTAATCAATACTTCATAACCTCATGACTCACCCTTCCTGATGATTTAATTCGAGTTCATCGAGACCTTCTGGAGATAGTGTGTGGACGGGCATGTAGCTACAACGCAGGTAAGTTAACTGAAAAATTAATGGATTTGCCCCAGAATGTATTCAATTCTTGCTTATGCCATGGCCTACAAAATGTCAATGAACTTTTGGGGATATCGTATGGACACGAGGACAAATAAACAGATAAGAGTGAATACATATACCTTTGCCAACAAAAGTGAATTATGCAACCAACTAACGTATTTCAAGTGATATATAACACTTTACAAAACTCCTTACAAGTCTCCCTACGACAAGGGTTCCCAATCGTTTCATCCTGTGCCAACTTTTCCAAAGAAAAATTTCCCCCACCCTGTTTCGTTCAGTAATTCGAATTTACACTTCTAACATAATAAAGCGAATGGCAAATAGCAAAATGTTAACAAGTAATGAATAGTTAAATTAGGTTACAGAGATAGATATTATTTTTGCATGTGCATAACTTGATCTGTATTTCATTTTTCTTAGAGTTTTCCTCCCCTGAATTACGCTACTGCATTGGCAACACGGTGGTTATTAAGTATAACGTAAAGACCGCTGAGTGCAATTCAGGAGAAAAATAAATTAGTATGTTTTCACAAAAAAGTCATCGTTAAAATTTTCTTCTAGGCGAAATTTACTCCTAGGTTGGGAAACCCTGCTTTGATCTTATAAACTGACGGCTGGTAAGCCTGAAGCTCTGAACGCTTAAGCTAAAATGTTTATCATTTATTATGACGCCATTTTACAATTATTAGACGTATCTTTCGGCAAAAATATTGCACATTTCCATTCTGGTACTTTTCACAATCAAATGGGATAGATCATTGTAACAGGTAAGTACGGCACATAAAAATGGAATCGACAGTGTAAGTTCAAATTCTGGCTAAAGCAGTTTCTGTCCAGGTTGCACTGATGCCCTTAGAAAAGGCATAGATCCATCTGTCATTACATCAGGTTAGGGATTACTTCTCGCTGATTTACCATGGAACCGAGTACAGACGAGTAACCTCAATTGCCTCATGAAATGCCACGAAGGACCCAGCTCGGTACACCGACGAAGGAATAATCATAAAAATCATATATATATATATATATATATATATATATATATATATATATATATATATATATATATATATATTCGTTTGTGTGTGTGTGTGTGTGTGTGTGTGTGTGCGTGCATATGTTCATTTCTCTATGTATATTTTCACCTACATTTTTTGTGCTATACTTCTCATTTAATTCAAAATCTTTTCATCTTCTGACTTTTGATATATTTATCTATTTATCTATCTTTTCCACTCCTCCCTCTTCAGGTTTATCTTCTATCTTTTTTCTTTATTTCACTTACTTTCTTTCCCTCCCTCTACGTCTTACATTCTGTTTCTCTCCCTACTTCTTCCCTTGTTTTTATCTCTTTCCTTTCTGCCTTTCTTTCTTTCTTTCTTTCTTTCTTTCTTTCTTTCTTTCTTCTTTCTTTTCCCTGAAATAACCAACAATCAAAGGAAGGAAGGAAGGAATAAAATATCAGACATGTAAAAAAGACAAAAATATAGGAAGAAAAACAGAAAGAAAGACCATACCAAAAACGACCAAGGAAAATTGAATGAAAGAAAGAGCAGAATAAAAAATAAAAAAAGGAAAAATGAAGGAAAAAGTGAGAAAAAAAAGAGAAAATAATAAAAGCAGATCTGCTTAGTCACTCAATAGAAACTGTCACGTGATCAACGTCATTTGGCAGCATGCTGTGTTGGGCGTGATCAATTAAAAAATTGGAAAATGAGTTGATCAATGAATAAGCTACTTCTCTTGCCTCCTGTTGAGCAATGATCATTAAAACAAAGTCTGGATTTTTTTTTCTTTAAATAATAATCTGAGAATACCACGAACTGAGGGATCTATTCAGCATAAATTTACATTACAAATCGAAACACTCTCTAAAAAAAACTATGTAGGGGAAGGGATTTGAAAAAAAAGTTGTTTTTTTTCCCTGGAAATAAGGGGTAAATGTTTACATTATCAATCTTCTAGCACCACTGGTGCAGCCTGTACGTATGAGACATGCATAGCTAGCCAGTCAGATCAACTTGAAAACTGAAGAAACCTGTATTGGCAGTTTTGGTTGACGGCCTCTAATAGAACGATCGAGAGAGGGAATATAAACGAAATAATAATAATGAATAAGAAAACAAAAGAAAAAGGAAAAACGGCAAAATAAAAGGAAATAAAAAAAAGAATTAACTAAAACCTGCAGTTGCACTGCTCTAATTCTTACGCGCCAGAATTTTTGTTCTGTTTTGAATTCTTGGAATTCTTTCATCGCTTTTTATCTTCCAATTACGTCTTGAAAACCTCTCCATTGCGTTGGCTTCACCATTTCCAAACTGTAATTTCCATTCTTTCTTTTTTTTTATCTGATCACCACCCCTACCTCCACCTGTCTCTTTTTCTTCTTTTTCTTCCCTCTCTTCTCACATATTCTCTTTTTCCATCCCCCCTCTCTCTCTAGCTCTTTTTCTCTTCTTTCCTCCCTCATATTCGTCTCTCACCCACACTGCCTCTTCCCAATTTTTCGACTTTGATATCCACCCCTTCTTTTCCCCGAGCCCAACTTACACCTGTCTCCTTCTCTTTTTACCTCCTCTTTCTGATGCTGTATCTTCTCTCTTTTTTTCTTCCTTCCCTCTCTCTTTTTCTTGCTTTCTCTATCACCTTCTCTCTCTCTCTCTTTCCTTTTTTATCTGTTCCCCAACCCCAACCTCAACCTGTCTATTTCTGACTTTTTTCTTCTTTCCTCTCTCATACTTCACTTTCTCTCTTTTTGCCCCATCTCTCCCCACCCCGTGTTCCAGAATTTGATTTTCATTCATTTTTTCTCCTCTCACCTACCCTGTCCCCTTCTCTTCTTTTTTCTCCTTTTTTCTCTCATATTCTCTTTCTCTTTTCTCTCTCTTCGATTTCTAGACGTCCCCTTCTTCTTCTTCTTCTTCTTCTTCTTCTTCTTCTTCTTCTTCTTCTTCTTCTTCTTCTTCTTCTTCTTCTTTTCATTATCTTACGGTTTAATTTTTCAACAATTTATCATTTTTTTTATTTTCCTTCTTTCCTTACCTCCTTCGTTCCTTCTTTTGTTCTCATTTTGCTCGGCATACGTATTCTTCACTTTCTCTTTTTTTTCTCATTCAATTCATTTTCTTTCGTTTCTTCTTCTTCTTCTTCTTCTTCTTCTTCTTCTTCTTCTTCTTCTTCTTCTTCTTCTTCTTCTATTTTCCATGGCACCGAAAGAATTGTGTGCTTAACCGCATTTCTCAGGTTGATTCTCCGACACCCTTCTCATCCACTTTTTTCCGAAATTTCTCGATTGGAAGAAATCGTCGTTAACCGCCACCCATCTGGCTGTTTCCACGAAACACTTCAAAAATCTTTCTCCTGAATTTTTTTTTCCCCGATATCTGGGATCGAGTCCATACTGACGCCACTGCTACTGCTGCTCCTCTCACCAGTGTTGCGAATGTTGTTACTACTGACTCTAGCATGATAAGTTTTGCTTCTGCAACCACGATGCAACCACGATCTATGTTGCTAATCACAAGCGACATCTGTTGCTAACGTTGCTACTGCTACCGTCTGCATAGCAGTAATCGGAAGCGCTACTGTTATTGCAACCACCGCCTGGAGAGTTTGCATAACCCTTAGAGACAATGTTGATCGGCGTTGGAGTCTGCATAAGGGTTTAGTTTCGGAAAATATGAAATCGAATATATCTTTAAATTAGGCGGAAATGGATTATAAATAACGGCGCTTATTCAGTTAAACTTGTCTCGTGAATAAGATCGTTGTGTATCTTCTAGCAGCGACATTGACCGATGGTCGAGCCAAAGCAGGATGTCAAGATTTCGAATGCTGATTTTCAAAGCAGGGTAGCCATGCCCACTTGGACGATTGGTGTGAAACAATCTTCCTATCCTTTCCCCCTGTAACTTTGTGCCGTACTTAGCTAAGTTTGGTAAATAGATTCAGATTATACAGCGCCAAGTCCACCTGGGAAAGTAACTTAAGTAGCCGACGTACATTGCAACCATATACAGAGCTGACCAGAAAGCCCGATGTAAGCCGGTTGAATTTGGATGCCGGATGGGCGCTGGTCATTCACAATCAAATTCCCTGCATTGCAGGAAGAAGCATTAAAAACGCCCTGGAGGCTGTGGAAAACGCCTCACGATGGATGTGGATACCGAAGCGGAAATCTGTGGACGAGCGCACCACTCGGATGCAAGTCGAGGGCTAATCATTCCCGGCTGGGTCGCCCGGATGCAGGTGTCTGATGATCAAAGACCTGGAACACGCTATGACCCCGGGCTCATCGCTGGAGATGTGTCCCAAGTAGCGCGAGACGGTGTTCCCAAGAACTGTAAAAAACTGTTTTGTTGATTTGTATGTCGAAGTGACAGATAAGCAACAGATTGACCCCTCCATCAGCAGAGCAACCCTCAACTCACCCAAATTAAGAAATGGAGAGGGAAGAAACAGGGAGATTTTGTTGAGAGATAAAAATGCTTGTAGCTCAATTTAGTTGAAAATCTGGAAAGAAAGTCTTCCGTTTTATGTCTTTGGAAATTGTAGATTTCTTTGACTTCGTGAAAAAAAAATTGGATGAATTGGAAGGGCTACTATTGCAAAATATTTATCAATTTAATATCTGATTTCACAAATATTGATATTTGATATTTATCAAACTAATATTTGATTTTAATTATTTGATATTTATTCTAATTATTTAATATTTATTCTTAATTATATGATATTTAATATTCAATGACTGGACCCGTCATTTTTGTACGAGTAGCTGTATAGATATCGAGTTGAAAGTGAGAGACACGATTGTTTTTATATAGTATTTCTTTTTTTTTTCTAACTTCTACTGGGTCGGGAACATAGACTTCGTTCATAATTATGAGATCAATTGCTTGTAGCAATTTCAAGATCATATACTTATGATGCTCGTATTATTTACAATAAGCCCGTGACTGAAAAATGGGTAAAAGGCGGGAAAAAGAATGAATTAATCGTATCATGCTTGTCATTCCCCATAATATATAGATATATTTACTGTAAAAATACCCAAGTTATCTCCAAGGGATATAGACCTTTATCATGATATACGTACAAATTAAAAATGAAATGGTATGACATAGAACAAATGACTGCCTCGTTGTCGTCCTTTTTTAAGATTGGTAATAAACCCATCTTTCCCTGCCCATCTTGCAGTAGGCAGATCCACAGTTTCCTGAGGGGAGTAGACATCCAATTCGAATGATGCTTAGATTTCATGTAGTGAAGTCGATTCATGTTATGGCGAGAAAATTGGTCATTTTCTAAGCAAATTGCGTCTGTTAACTTTTAGATATAAAATCCCAGCACCCTATCAGAAGAAAATCCTGCCCTGGGTATTTGTTTGTTTGTTTGTTTGCTTGTTTAGAATCTTCCACGTGTACTCGAGGTGTCACAAGAAGATTGAGTCGGCGGTCGCGTTATTTCTTCCGTCCGTTTTATTCTGCTTCATATTTTATTGGAGCAATTTATTACAATCCATTTTTGGCTAAGTAAGCCCATCGAAACTTCACCTGCTCCCAATTAAGTGTACATTTCTACAACGCATCCCTCGTCTGTTCGTTGTTAGCTCCTCACAACGCAGAACAAGGAGCTGGAATTTTCTGATTTGAATTCAGTGGTGTTCGTCTCCTAAACTGGTTGCCAACTAAAGCTGATGAGATGGCAGAGATGAGATAGATGAATGCCTTCCCCAAAAGTATCGCTGTGAAGTGAACTCGGTTCGCCGATTCCATTTCCCTTGCTACTAACCGTTAGGCCACCCATATCTTCATAGGTGCTTATTGTTCTGTATTAATCACGAGGGCTGGTAGATTTTGCAATACAAACCAATAGACAAGGATCTCAGGAATGGATCCTTCAAGAGAGTACTGCGCACGCGCATGTGTGTTGACCTCCCGCTTCTCTCGTGGATTTGTTTTTCCTCCATCCTCTTTTGGAAATCTTCAGAGTTGATAGTTATATTTCTAGAAACCTATCCATGATACCTGTTCACAATTCCTCAACCGTTCTGGGGCGGAGTTGTGAAATGATCTTTTATATTCACAAGTCATCAAGGCTTTCAAGGATGACAAGTCATAACTGATTCAGATTCACGTCCAATTCATTGTCCCTTAATACATCCAGGAGGAGACAGGAGTCAGGGACATCATAGAACCCTTTAAAAAAATTCAAAAGGCAATGAGCTGGCCATGTAGCAACAAATGGCAGACCATCGATGGATATCGCAACTCACGACATGAATCCCCAGAGATCACATGCACAATCAATGCCAGCAGAGTATTAGATGGAGAGACGAGCTCAAGAAATTCAGAAAGTACTGGCTCCGCGATGCCCATGATAGAGAAGTGTGGCGAATCCTGAGGAAGGTCTATATCCAACGACGGAGGTAAAAAGACTGCTGCTGATGATGATGATGATGATGATGAAATTTTTGTTTAGAAATTCTCTCATGGTTAGCACGTCTGCCTCACACGCTTAAGGTCCCGGGTTCGATTCAGCGAAGCGTGTGAGGAAACTCTTCAAGAGGACAAATCTTTCTGTTCACTCCTGTAGAGTAGAGGTATCTCTTTGGTGCACTTAAATCCCGCTCATTCAAAAAAAAAAAAAAAAACTCGACCAGATTTGAAAGTTGCAAGAATCAATAATTCGACGCTTGTAAAGGGAACCGAAACCTCGCAAAAATATCTTTCTATCTTTTAATGAATAAATACAAAAGTAACTATTTTTTATGTCTATACAAAAATTTACTGTTTTTCATGCATATTATAAAATGGCTTAATGCTTATCGCTAATTCATAAAACCCCAACACTCAATATAGATTATAAATCCGCTGCAATTTTTTTACAATTCATTGGTCTTGATTTGTTTCTCAGGAGTTGACTTTCTTCTTCTATCGCAGCAATATCAATACTCAGCAAATTTAAAGGAGTAAACTCCTCACTGTGTATCTGTCCCGTCACGTTGAACCTATCCGATACATGAAATCAACATTTCTCCACTGTGATTGAAAATCATGACCAAGTGATTGGTAGGTGATTCTCTTACCGTCTGAGCCGAACTGACGTGTCTTACATAACTACGAAAAAATATGTAACAAATACTCAAGGGCTTATTTCATTCTGTTTAGTATACACTTCTATTCTAAAAAAAAATTGAATATTTCGTTTATAATTCATGCAATAATCATCTTCAGTCAGAATGGAATTACGATTGGAATTTGACCCCGCAATAATCAGGTGCGTTATCAATGAAAATCATCAACACGTTCTTATTTGTTAATCACACTTTATTCACCAATAAGTACGTTTTCAGAATTATTTTTATCTGTATGTAGTAAAATTGACGGTTGAGTAAAATTCGGTCCTTCGATAGACAATGCCGGCTTATTCATTAGGCCACTCTGAGAGCCGTGAGTAAGAATTGAACTCTGACACTCTAGCCTCATATGCTCACGATTGCCCAACATCAACTGCTTCAATGATGAAAACTTACAACCAATTTTATTACACTAAAAAACATGAACTAGAGTTAGAATACATGTCCACTGGTTGCTACTTACTAAACCTGTTCCACGTGTAACAGTCGTCACCATAAATTAAAGAAAAGAATTTTCTACGAAATCCCTACCCTGACATTTTTCTCTGAACGTGGAATACTTGTAAAATATGCGATAGATATATATATATATATAAATAGGTATAAATTTCCGTCAAGAAGGAAATGACTGTCCAAAGAAGACATTCCTTTAAGTCTAAATGTTCGAACAGAACGTAAATCCTATTTGACATTCAAGATTTTACTTTCTTTCCTGGCATCTTTCCTTAACACATGTTTGTACCTGATATTCATCCATAATATTATTGCTATGATAAAATAATTATCTCAATTTATTTTATCATATTGTCAATCATAATTAATCCTTATCACTTTGATTTATTTCACTGAATAAAGGTCGACAAAGTTTCATTATTGGGGACAAGAAAACGAGCCCCTTCACTACAACAGGACGATGTAAGCAGGAGCGTCAAATTTTGTAACAAATATTGCTGAAATGGATTATCTTTGTTCATTTATTTTGATGTTTTACAGAATTACAAGTTAGAAAAAAAAGTCAGGAAAAACAAATGTAAAAACTTCAAAATGATTTTAAAATGCAAATAAAAACATTTGAAGGAACCTTCTCTGAAATCTCCTTTGCAAAACCTGTGTTGTTATAGGAACCGGTGAGATGCGTTAGTTTATGGCCCCTTTTATTCACACGAACTTCAGCCGAATAACATAGAAGCCAGTGACCACAGGAGTACTGGTAAGAGGGTTCCAGGGGTACCGCACTCCAATGCGCTTTTTGTAGACAAATTTCTTTTGGGGTTGCCAAAACTAGTCATTTTTGGCCAGATCTGGCTGATTTCTTTCCGATTTAGCCGATAAAAATATATGATAGCCGATTAAGTCTGTCAGTTTAATTGAATTAAATGTTTAATTTTTTATCAATTATTTGTTCTGAAGTCTTAATACATACTTATTCTATTTGATAAATAATCTTTTCATTGAAGATTTAAAAAACGTTGTTCAATAACTCGAATCTCTTCTTTGCAGGATACTTTTGGTTTTAATTGCAAGAAAATAACATCGGATTAATAGTAAAAGAATTAGTACGATTGGTTTAGTGAGGCACGCCAGTGGGGCTTGATTGGTTTACAAGACGAGATGTTAACCACTGAGAAGCGTCCATATATTTATTAAGCATAGAATACAGTAGAAATGGTATGTGAGGCTAGTTTGCCTACCATCACTCTGCGATGAAGTATTCATTAATTTGTAAAAACAGCAAACAGTGTCCGTTGCTCTGTGGTACATAAAACATGTTTTTTTTTCATATCTATGAATGGAGACCAGGTGCACCATTTATATTCAGCGTACATAACCCGAAAATATCTCTGCATGAAATGATATAAATTATATGTTGCTCATTTCAACTAAGAAGGCACCAATTTTCTAATTGTAGCCATAACCACGGAAGATTCTGTAATGATTTCAAAACGCCTTGCAATAATTTAACCAGGTAGAGGCGTCAAAATGAGCTGATTTGAATGTTGAGGGGTGAGGCCACGTGCTGAAACTCCACCCTTGGCTAAACAGTCACACTTTCATCTACTATCGTTTCAGCAAACGGCCTCGACCCCAACGTTCAGAATCTGTGCATTTTAATGCCTCTACCTGTTTGTTATTTCGTGTCTGTATTCAACACATGATTGTTCGATGATCAAACATTTTTGTCAATATCAGTATTTAGATATCATAAAACTTGCGACCATCAACATCAACAACTACTGTCAATGAAAGTGTGTTGCAGCATCCCAGTAAAAAAACTTCTGATGTAGAGGTTGATGGAAAGTCTTCATCTTTTTCACGATGTTAGAGTGATCGGTGAAGTGTCTCTGAAGTTTACCCAGCTTTTTTTTTCTGTTTTTTTTCTTCTTTTTTTTTTTTCTTTTTTTTTTTTTTTGGACGATCCGTCAACCATATAGCACGTTGTTTACAGGCCGTAAGAAAAAATTCAGAATCTAGAGAAATGTGTTTCACGTGAACTTACAGAAACAAATATCGATCAGCATTTAATCACTTGCTTTTCTCCTCTTGTTCGACAGAAAAAAAGTCATTTCGAGATTAATCATCGGCGATGAAAAGTGGATTTATTACCAACATCCAATGCAAAGAAAATCACAGCTACATCTAGGACAGCTGTCAACATCTCACTCTAAGTGGAATGTACTAGAAAATTGATCTCTGCTGTGTTTGGTGCCATTCAGATGGAATTCTTTATTAAGAATTGCTGGAACATGAATGAAGTGTTACTGTGCGAGGCTGCAATAAGCATTCGTCTTGTTTGAACGGTGCGTTGGAACAGAAAAGACGTTCAGGAAATCTTCAGAAATTTTGCTGCATGACAAAACCAGTCCTCAAGTTGCTAATGTGACACAGCAAATAATCGTGTAGCGTCGATGGGAAGTTCTCCCTTATGCCACTTATACTTCAGATACGTCAATTTCAGATCATCACCTGTTTCGCCCCTCAGGCAACGCCACTTAGCTGGTCAGTGGTCCAGCATTTTCAATATGTTGGAAAAATGTTTCAAAGAATTAATCGAATCAAAATTGGAATTGGTGATGGAAAAAGCAATTAATTTGAAGTTTGTGTGAGGAATAATGATACTATGAATGTATACTAACAAAAGATATCAGCTGACTGAGATAGATGGATAGATATATAGATTGAATTATTGATTGAATGGAAGATATTTGTATCAAACAAAGTGTTTCTGATTTTACACGTATAAAGATATACTAACTGTTGTGGTTGTGGGAAGATTGCATTGTATCATTCTTTCAACTGTAAAGTGACTGCATGCTTCAAAAATCCTGGTATACAACTCTGCTCGACCACAAACAACAGGGAAAGATGCAACTATTTCAACTACCAAACTAGGCCTGTGCATGGATACGAGAGTAAAATAATCTAACTTTCACGCAGCGGAAAGTTGAGCAAAAAAAAAAAAGTTTTCCTGGCTCCACCAGGTGGCCAAAACATGAAACTAATGCAAGCCCCTGACAAATTTAGTCTCTTTTTTTTCGTAGCAGCAAAGATGTTATCGGGTAAAACAAAACTTGCCCGATTTTCTAAGTAAAGCATTTTTCATTTATACTCAATTTTTCACTGGTTTTACTTTCCTCTCATTTTTGTTGCTTTTTACCGAAGCACTGAGATCGTTTTTACGTTTTACGACCATTAGCAGCAAAAATCAGAAATAAAGAAGTAGCATCAAATATGATTGGTAGCTAATCCTTAATTCCCAAGACTAATCTACAAAGGTGCTTAATGCCTGAATTTTCAAAGGATATAAAAAAAACACCTCCTAAATTCCATTCGGTGGCTAAATAAAACTATTCTTTTATCAAATCAAAAGTGTTCCATATTTCAAAGAACCTCAATCGTGATGGGATACATTTGTCTCATTACAAAGCTTTGCCTGAACAGACGAAAAACAATGAATTAGCTGATCAATTCGCCTTTACGTATTCCCTATTCGGTCATTTAAAGCAAACTAATTTCTACTTGAGTTTCATACTGTGATGACATCATTGTCTACGGCTATAAAAGTCGGGATGATCTAATTTACTCTATTTTGCGTGACATATATGTCCCAGTACTTTTCTTAAAGATATTCAAGGGGCAATATCCCGGGAGTCATAGAAACCTCAGGATACATATTTCACAGGAGTCTCGGAAGGGTTAACGGTCATAGAATGTAAAAAAATAAAAAAAACAACCTGCGCTTTGCGATAAAAAGGAATAAAAATATAGGGAAAGGGAAAACGCGTCAAAAATAATAACAAAAGTTATTTTATATACTTGGGTCGATAGGGTATCTTTAATAGCTTGTAAGCCATCTGGCCAGTTCAGTATTTGACGCGTCAAAGTCACAGTCAAGTAGCAATCGTCTCCCGTTCAAGCACGTGTGTTATTCGGGACAACTGCGTAGGAGGAAGATGCCATAATATTGCGAGGACTGTTGATATGAAAAACGTGACATATGTCAACAGTATTTGCTTTAAATTATCTTTTTTCTCTCAAAGCAACCCAACCACCCCCCTTTCACAAAGCACGAAATATGTAACATGTCAAATCTGAACATATGACTCATCTGGTAAGCACGTTGATTCTTGAAGTATTCATTGGGATATTAGTCCAAGAACTTAAGCATAGATATTATAGTCAACTTTAAGATTAAGTCTAACAAGCTGTTCTTTTCGGTAACGATAGGTAATGGTGTATCGAACGATATACTAGAATCCTAGAACTCACCAAGTTGTTACTGATTAATATGGAGAGAATCAGTGGCTTTTCTCAAGTTTTGATTACGGGATGCTTCTTAAAACATAATATAACGCCTTTCATCAATTTTCCTCTTTTTTTAACTGTATATACTTACCAAAATCATCATGATTTTTTTCTGACGGAAAATCTAGAAAATATGATTATTTCTGATGGCCATTTCGGTAGCTGTGTTTGGGTTTAGAGACCAACCATTGAAACATAGGTATTTACTCCCAAAACAGCTTCCTATCCGTTCTGGTTGCAAAGTTATGGCTTCTTTCATGAAACGAATGGACAAGAGAAGCAGACAGTGTTTGTGAAAGAACTGTAAGAAATCAGACGAATTAAATGGAATTTATGCACAGAAAATCCAAAACGAAAACAAACAAAACAGATATAGAACGAGATTACAATGGGATGAGGAGAATCAAGAGAAATGAAGTGATGATGCAGCAATTTTTGTCAGGTACCATTCTAACAAACCATATAAAGATGACTGCCTGAAAAAAAAATCAAGCAAATTTTCTCACTCATTTATGATCTGGGGTTGCATGTCAGGTAAAGGACATGGGGAGATAGCAACCATTATCTCTACAGGCAATGCACTGATGCACATTGGAATTTAGGATTCTTTTTCTCATTTCATCGATAGCAAATAAGTTTGATGATGATCAAGTGATTTTTCATAATGACAATGCATCTTTCCACAGAGAAAAGAGTGTTTAAGTTCACTTCCGGCAAAGGCATATCAACTCAATGATATGGCTTGCAAACAGTTCGGATCTCAGTCCAACCGAAAATGCCGGGGGAATTCTTTTTAAAAATGGTCCATGACAAGGCTTTATCCTGCAAAGTTGATCTGTCAACCGTTTTTCGAGGAAGTTGGAACGAGGTCAATGGAGAATATTGATTTTATTAGTGAAGTTCATGCCTCAAAGAATACTGGCTATCATAAAAACCTGAGAATGAGCAAAAAGTGCTAATCATGATTTTTTTGCTGATGATGATTCCCTACCTTTTTCTCGACATTGAATGATTCCATACTTTTTCCGCTACTTGATCTGGAAGGTTTATGCCAATAATTTCAATATTTTAATCTACTTCATTTGAGTTATATTTTCTGCAGTCAATATGTTCAGCTAATAAGCAAAAATTGTTTTGAGTTATTTCCTTCTTGAGGGAGCTTTATTATCTTTTTTCTTTATCTCAGTTGAGAGCTCTCATGTTGAATCTGTGTTACCTTTCAATTGACCCAGTCCAACAGTAAATTCAACAGTTTGTTATGGTATACAAGTACTCTTTTCTTTTCAACGGTAAACTAATTTTCATATTTAGATTTGTGCCGGTATTTGTTTTAGAAATGCAAATTAAAAGTTTTTTTCCTAATTCATTCCTCTACTTGATCTGGAGTAATGCCAATAATTTGTATCTTTTAATCTAATTTGCTTTAGTTATATTTCATGAAGCCAGTATACTAAGCTATTAAACATTATTATTGTTTTCTGTCGTATCTGGGATTTGATGGAGAACATATTTCAAGTGTGCTCTTTCCATATTTGTTGCGAATATTTGTGAAGTTCATTGAATAATTTTTTTTGTCACTCGCAGCCACACCAGTCTGAGGATTCGGAAGGTCTGTGGAAGGGGGTATTTGGTTTGTGTTTTTGAGTGCGGTCTACAGATCGGTACCCCAATAAGAGAGTGAACTTGACCGTCATGGGAGGCCCTCTTCTTGATCCCTAGCTTCTTACAGTACCTCCTATACTCAGTTAGTCACTCATCTAGGTACTGGCCAGACACGACGTTTCTTAATTTCAGTAATCGAACGAAAACCAATGTATCCAACGCGATTTGGCAAGTCAATTCAGGAAAATAACTCCAAAAGCTTAATTTTATTCGCCCCAAAATCATTTTCTCGCGAATTTATTTTCTATTCGCTAGACTCTTCAGTATATAAATATTGTTGAAGTTTAAAGCTCTTACCATCCATTCAGTAAGCACTCACTGAGACCTTGACTCTACGTGAGGCCAATGTATTTGATGGAGTAAATATTTGCTACGGTTTGCTTTGTCTGGCACAAGGCAAAAGTAATGTGAAGCATCCTCAAAGGATTGCTTTCACTATACTAGCAATGATCTGCAACCCTCGTTTCCAAACCATTGCTTTACGACAGGCGCCCTTTCCGTGACTGCGAATCAACATCAAATTATGACTTCCACTATAAGCAAATATCCTATGTGTTCATGAGTAAACTGATCGCCATAAAAATGAGGAGAGAAATATTCATCCTGTTTCTAATACGTTCCAGGTCCAGTGCCAAATAATTAGCATTCATAATTTTGAATAATTTTGAAGGATGAAATGGATATATGGAGTCAAGATTCCAGCTAACTGGGTCCTAGTATGGGTGCCAAAGGAATCAATGTGTTCAACCAGGTGAGTTACGACACCTGCATCACATAAAAAAAGCGTTGGCATTAATGCAAAAGGCATTTGCTGTCGGAAACAAACATTTAAATGAGTAAGAATACTGAGACCTGGTCGATTTGGCGGGAAAGGAAGCACGCCTATGAGGAGAAGGGGGAGGAAGAGAAGGGGTGCAAGGGTTGATGATTTTAATTATTTGTATCTTCGGGGGGAAAGATGTGAACTGACGTTTTACTTAAACTCTTGAAATCGCATAGTGGGAGAGAGAACACGTAGTCAGCCCAGTGAATACTTATCACTATACCTTATACATAAAGGCCTCTTCACAGAGGTCGCCTGTCGTATTGCAATCTTATCTAACAGTAATGAGTTCGAGGTATCCATCTTTGGGACTTGCGAGAATGAATTAAGCTTAGTAAATATATAGATGCTAACTGAGGCAATTGCGTATTGCATACCGGCACCAGTGGGTACTTTTCGGAATGTGATTGCTCTTTACTAGGTGCCCTACTGTTGAAGTATTTTGCCAAACTAACTAGGGATTCACCAAATTTCATATCACAAACACAATAAGTAATAGAAATGAAAGCGATCATACAATCAAGTCCAATCGAAGGTCTTCTCGTGCGAAGAGACATATCAGACATGGCTTGAGACCAGCAATGGTGACTGCCAAGCCGTACGGATTTTTTTTTATCAGTCAGTGCCACCTTTCTCTCAGATAGATTGTCTTAAAAGGTCAAAGGGTTGGAACTGTCCATAGCTGGAAGGAGAAATGGATCCATACCTTAATGGCCGCTGTAATCTTAAGCGATGAAACCAGATTGTGTGCTTGTTCAAATACAAATGAGCAGTACTTCTTACACAAATGATTAACAAGATTTTAGAAAGAAGGGAAAATAGTCTTTTTTTTTTCATTTAACAATTTAAGTCAGTAAGAAAAAGAATTTTCCACAAATGTAGCATTCAGAATCATAAAACATGACTAAATATCTTGTTGTGCTGATTGCAATAAAACTTGGTTCTTCCGGCGAAAAGTTTCAGCTTTTAACTCTCAGAACCAGCCAAGTGATTAGAAGTAAAAAGTTACTTATGACAGGTACTGTACATAACAAGTGGCAGTTAAAAGACCTATTCGGTTTTTGGTTCCATATCTATAGGATAACCTACTGATTACCTACTGTGTTTGATGGGATGATATTCGGTAGGGCCACTATCCTTTCCACATTTTAATGCCACCTTTATGCCCTTACACGTGTCTGTCACGTTTTGCTGGTACGCCCCGGAATTGTCTGCCTTCTCTGTCGTTCTAGACCTGTCATTGATTGGATGTACTATTTTTTGCATATTGCAAATACCTAGGTCGTAAGGCACGTGGGGTGGTGGGTCTTACCCTGCCATGTTGGCCCATAGGGGTCAATTGGACGCAACGGTTATCGTAAGATCACCGAAGTTAAGAAACTTTTAGCTTGGTAAGTACCTAGATCAGTGACTGCCTGGAAATACCAGCTGCCATAACCCAGGGAACATGTAGATGTCCCCCATCACATTCCAAAAGAACTGTAGGACAGATATATGACAATATAAAACATACCGTCGAGAATCACTTTTTTATACAACGAACAACGTATTACGAGAGATAATCCAAACTCAACAGTAAAATTCTGACAATTTACTTCATTTAAGGACAATGTTTATGACCCAGAATCGTTTCTAGTGGCGTAGACATCTATTAGTGTTATATTTTCTATAGTGACCATATTTTTTCTGTTTATCATATACTTGTAATAAAATATGAGAACAAGTGCATAATAAAAAAAATATATGTGCATTATTTCCGGTTTTAGAGGTTTATCCACTAATTAATAAGGTCAAAATTTTTAAAAGAAACTAACACCATTAAAATCATTTTCCAGGATTCCATGAAAGTAAGTATTCCTTGTGCGATTGTTGCATTTTGAGAGACGGGGTAGAAACTTGTTCCTCATTTTTAGCAATGATAAATGCCCACGATGAATCTAATTATTTTATTCAGTGTTGAAAGTATCTGGGATCTGAGATGAAGAGAATTCTGATCGTTTTCAAATTGTTCCTGGATAAAAATCCGTTTACAATATCAGAGAAGCTTCTTTCTATGTCTTCTTCAGAATATGTTACTTTTCAATCTTTTTGTCGATCTTTCACTGGTCAGAATCAAACAACCAGTTTTTCATCCGCTGACACAATTAATTGGTTGAGTCAAGCGATTTAAGGCTTTGAACAAAAAAGCAAAAATGGCGTCCAAGTCATTTGAACATTTTAAACAACAAACAATGGGTTGCAATTTTTTATCAAACATAAATGTGGCCATTGATTATTTTAAGATGAAATACCAATTTAATTGCACCACATCAAATATCTTTTTATGAGGAAGCACCCTAATTTCGACTATCAAAATTTGAAGAATAAACTTGAAATTAAAATTGATTGCATTTCTTTTTTATGATCGTATAATATTTCTTTAATATCAAGTTCCAAACAGTGGGACCAAATCGTTACCGTTGTCTGGTGTTGTTGACTGAACGCAATACGTTTCCTCAGAAAAAAATGAGCACAACCAAAACACACACACACACACACATATACATATATGTATGTGTGTGTGTGTGTGTGTGTGTGTGTGTGTGTATAATGATGAGTATGTTGATACGACAATATGTACCAAGTTGACGATTTTTTAAAAAACCCTAAAAAATTTGATTTTTTTTTTCAGATATGAATCCATTATTCGCATTACGGTTTCTTTTAATTTCTTTGTAATTCCAAACACTCGGCGTTTGCCGCTCACGCGTTATATTGCAAGATGTTACTTGAGATAAATGAATATGTCAATATTGTTTCATTCAAAATTGCTTCTTTGACAAAGCCAAAAGGTGAAATATAGTATAATGAGTTTTATTTAAATACTGCTATAGTTCCCCATTGTCTTATAAATATCATCCTAATTATCATCATTATCATCACCATTCACTTCCATGACGAACACGATTGCGCTGACATGCCGTCTATTACAGGCAAACCTTTCTATCTTATCCCTCCATCTTGTGTCTGGTCTTTTCCTATGGCGTTTACTGTCCAAACAATCGGTTAACCTTTCACTCAATCTATTGTAATCTGTTTTTGCAAAGTGTTATGTCCGTCTTGATCATTGTTGCTTGATTATTTGTGTATTATCCTTCACTTTGACTCTCATTGCTATTTCAAGTTTGTTCGCAGACCGATTTGTTAAATTACATATTTTGCAACCGTAAGTCATAGTCGGTATTATGTATTCATTGTATACTTTACGTTTTACGAAAACTGGAAAAGTGCTCTTCATTATGTCTCCATTCATACCAAATGATCCCCAGCTGATCGTTATGCATCGTTCTATTTCGCTTTAATCGTCTTTCTTTAACTTTATTATCTGACCTACGAAAACCTATTCATCAACCTCTTCTAGAGCTTAACCTTTCATTCTTATGGTTTGGGGGGGAACTTTGATCTTTGATCAAAACTTTTGTCTCAACAGCTTAGATGTTCTCCGTCAATAATTATCCCCATCCTGTTTTCAAAGATCGCTGTGAATAGTTTAGGTGATATTATAACCCCTTGTCTCACTCCTTTTCCTCTATTTACTTCATTTGAATCTTTATGTAGTCTAATTATTGCAGTGCCATCTTCGTATATATTCTGAATCATTTGTATGCAATTGTCGTTATCACTGTGTTCTCGCTTTCAGTTGAAGACCGTCCTATGTTTGAGTCAAAGGCTTTTTCATAATCTACAAAAGTCTTACAAAGTCCTTTGTTGTATCCTAATGACTTCTTAATTAGTTAATACATCGTATATAGGTGGTCTAATGTTGGATAGCCACTTCTAAAACTCGCCTATTCACGTGGATGATCTCCACTCAATGACTGTCTGTTTCAGAGAATTTCTTTGAAAAAAAAAACAAAAAAAAAAACACTCTTGCATCTTCTTGAAGGTTTCTCGTTAGGCCATCGTTGCGTGGAGTTTTCTGAGTTTCATATTTCGTAGTGCAGACACAATTTCATCTCTTATGTCTTGGATATCACTAGAACCTATCGGTTTATCAGTTTGTGGTTATTCTATTTTTGAAGTGTACAAATGTTCATAGCATTCTTCGGTTATTCTTAACATCTTGTCCCTATATTCGATGATTTTGTAATTTCTGTCCTCCATTGCAGACATCTGTTGTTTGCATGTATGACCTGTGGTTTGGGCGTGCTTTAAACTCATCTTTTTCCGTTATCCTCTATTAGCCTCTTCATATTTTTGTTTTTTTTTTGTTTTGTTCGTTTGTTTACCAGGTTATTGAATTCTGCTCTCTGATTTCGTCCAATTCAGTTTTTATCTCCATATTCCTTCTTTTTTTTTTTTTTTTTTTATTAATTCTAAAGTTGGTTTCCAGTATTTCCCCATGTTATTGTATCTCCTATCTCTGCTGTTTCATCAATTTTATTTGTGTTGCTATTACTCCTTTCCTCTATGTTACTGACGCTATCCCACAAGGCCTGAAATCTGTTCTCTGTCGCTTCTAAGAAATATCTTCTATCTCTATCATAATAGGGCATTTTTGTGAGACAAACTTCTTTTCAAGTTCTAGATGGGAGATTTTTTTTTTACAATGTAACTAAAAACTTACTTTCCGTTCGTCGTAGGAAATCTGTGGATGTGAATTTATCTTTCCCAGTGCTCGTGCTTGTATATTTTAAAAATGAATCTACCCCTGATCTGACCATGAAACGTGTATTTCTTAGAGCAAAAACCCTAACCCTAACCTCTAATCATTATCACAACATAAATGCAACAGTAACACATCCCACATTTTAAATCCGATAATCTGTTTTGACGTGCGAATTTCTAACTCCAAAAGTGGGTACATGAATTCTGAGTTTTGAGAAAAATCATTTTTTTAAGGTTTTTGGAGTGGGTACGTCAGCTTATTCAAAGGATGTACACTAATCTGTGTAGGTCTGTCCGGGAGTGTGGGCTGAACCGACCAGTACGGGGGGTTATGTGATAGGTAGACAGATAATCAAACAGAAACTATCTCTTCTTCGTGACTAACAATGAGGGATTGGTACTACTCAGAATACCCTCGACAGTCACTCAGTGTGTGTGTTGTTATTGTAATTGTTTTTGTTGTTATTGTTGTTGACATATATGTGTACATATCACGTCATTGAATATTTCAACCAATCAAGCAAGGATTTAAGTACAACTCATTTTTCGTTTAATGGTTGTACATATTGGAGAATCGTTGTAGATTTTCACATGATATCAACCGCCCAACGTTCGAATCTCGTCATCTTTGGTCATCGTTGAATTAACAGTTCCTTTTGAGGAAAATGTCGACTTGACTTATCGACGTAAGCTAGAAAAAACACGAAGGTCTGCAAGAAGAACCTTGAAGAAATGGCTAAATAACTGATTTATTTACTATCCAAGTAGGATGTCGATCTTTCATCGTCAACTTAACTTCGGCATAGTTGACTAAACTAGAACTGTCAACAACAGAAGAAGAAAAAATGCAAATATATTTAGCGGCTTCAAGATCGGACAGAGTCTGTATCAGCACGTATCCTGGACTCCCACGCTATGACTGAAAATCAACAAAGCCTAGTGATAACGTGAGATATTGCTGTAGCGCCCTCAGTTATTGATAATAACGTTTCAGCGCCGAAAGCATGCCGGTCATCGGGGTCATCATGTGATGAAGGCTTTATTAGAGGTTCTACTGCTGTTTTTTTTTTTTTTTTTTTTTTTTTTTGTGGCAGTAGATGTACTTCCACCCCCTGTAGTGGCTTTCATCGCCAGATATCTTGACAAAAGATCTTGCATTTTTTTCTCAGATTGAACATGAAGAATAAACACTGTGCATTTCATATTCAGTCGTGATTTTCACCAAAATAAAGTAAAATTATCATTTTTTCTTCTCCTAACATTTCTTAAAGAGTATGCATGCTGGAGCAATAAATAATCTCAATGTGTGCGCGCACGCATGTGTATGTGTGTCTGATCGTACCTGATTGATGCTTTTAATATTGTGCTGGGAATTTTTCGCATCAACCTACGAGTGATGTCATGTTTTTTTTGTTTTTGTTCTTTTTTTGTTTTGTTTTCTCGGCAGTTGGTCTTCACTTGATTTGCTGCCAAGGGCTGGATAAAAATCTGATTGGTGATGTGAAGGAATTGATGATCGTGAACTATGATAGGTCAACAAATGCACGACGATGGAGCAAATCACCCACAGCGGAACAGAAGGAAAATACTTACGAACACCAAGTGCGGTAAGGCAGTAATTTAGTTGTATGGTCGGTTAAGATGCCATTAAATCAAGTCCTTAAATCCATCAACCTTTACAAATGAGCATCACGACTTACAAAAAGAAAATTTGACTTCTCTCTTGTCGGGCAAGAAAAAATTACAAGTGTTTAAACGAAAAAGGAAGAAAAGTTACAATAGAAATGACAATCCTTCTTCATTTTAAATCACATGCGTGAACGAGCTGAACATGGTGCCCACTCCTTGGTATCCGCAACTTAGATACCTTTGATGGCATTGTGGTGGTAACCGCCAACATTTCCTTTGATGGGGACTATTCACCATCGGAGCGTGTCACCTATGGGAAGGCCGGAACCTAGACCGATTGAACACGCTTATATCCCAGAAACCAGAGACCTGGCTCTCTACTATTGTTAATGACCACTGAGGTCTGTTGTGCATCAACGCCCACCATTTTAGGGTTTAGAGGCCGTTGTGGGCAGTTTTATTAGGCTTGAGATCAGCGTTCATAGAAGCGGGTAAGCCACCCATACAGGTGTTGAATAGCTGAGGTGACAGATAATTAAAATAGATGACCCCGATGCCCTGCTGAAGCAAGTGAAACGCGAAAGCAGATTATTATGCCTTGTTGAACAGAATTGAATTTTCGTTACGATAATTTACACGGGGAAAGCACGACGCGCAGGTTTTTGTGTGTGTGTGCGCGTGAGAGTGTTCTAAGGAAGTGAGGGTAGTAATAGTAATATTAATGATAATAATGATAATAATAATAATAATTATTATTATTATTATTATTATTATTATTATTATTATTATTATTATTATTATTATTATTATAAAAACATTGCTATCAAAGAATTCGAGAAACTCATGATATAAAAACCTTGAAATAAAAATCAGTGGAATTTGGCAACTCAAGACCAATATAATACCGATTATTGTTGGAACGCCTGGACTACTCAGAAAGGGACCAGTGAACTTGCCGACAGCATACCTGGAAAGACCAGCGTATATGAAATACAGAAAATAGCTCTTACTTTCGCTGCACACATTATTTGATTTTTTTTTGTCAATATAAATGTATTTACTACACCTAACATATATCACTCTATGTATATATGGAAGTATGTTTGAGAAAATGTTGTATTGTCTGTGTATGCAAAAGCCCTATCCCCTTCTCTCTTCTCTCTCTCTCTCTCTCTCTCTCTCTCTAAAGCCTGAACTGTCACAAATCACAAGGCTGCTAGGCTTAGGTCTCTGTTTGAGACTAGGCTGGTGACTTACATAAACTGAAATCAAAGCCAACAGCAACAGCATAATAAGAGAAAAATGACGATGATGAACTCCACAGAGAATTTGAAAGACTGGAATTATTGTAGACGAACATAAACATGGTTGCACAGAGGGCATTTAAGAAGAGAAAAAGAAACAGTTCTTATAGCAGACCAGGACAAATGCATTGGCACCAATCACACAGTAAAGGAAAACATTAAATATTGCCTTTGTGGTGCCAAATCTCGTTGGTTGCAGGACAGTTTATATTGAGTGACTAAACAGTATATTATATTATTTTCTAATTCATTTCATTCTTTTTCGTTTCCCTTTTCTCAACTCTAATACGAATCCCGCCAATATTCTTTTTTTGACATTCTATTCCTTCTTCATCTGTTTTTTTTTTTAAATTCTTATCGTTTACGCTTTGAGTTTCCACTACTCCCCCCTCTCCAATGTTCTCCCTATTATCCTTTTTTTTCTTTCTTTCTTTCTTTCTTTCTTTCTTTCTTTCTTTCTTTCTTTCTTTCACAGCCTCTCATTTTTCTCACTGACTAAATCTTTTTCAAGTTTCTCCTTACACAAATCTCGATTATCTCATTTACTCGACGTCGTTTGCAGCGACGGCAACCAAGAAGCCGAACACTCTACTGCAAAACAGTTTATAAATCCGTAATTTATCAGAAATAATTCAACCAGTACGCATACATATATTCATACATACACACACATTCATAAAAATATGTAAATTTTTATTTATATGATTCCTAATAGCAGTAATGACAATAATAATGCACGCAGTCCACGCACACACACACACACATTTATAATGAATTTCCCCACTAGTAGCTAACATGATTCACGTGTGGGGTCAATGTGTGTAAATATGTACGTACTTGCATTTTTCTTATCTTTTCTTGTTTCCGTACAAGAGAACTTACGCTTAGATCCATAATGTAATAATTGCCAATAAGTACAGAAACAAGTAAGATTTAATGAAAAATTAACAAGATGTTCCTTGTCCGTCGTATTTAACCTGACGTATGAATGGAGGATTGCTGGTCAATCATATATATATATATATATATATATATATATATATATATATATATATATATATATATATATATATATATATACTTTGGAAGTATTCTGGCCTTGAGAAAGACAAAGAATGGGAGGCAAAAGGGTAAAATAACTAATAAAAGAGATAGATGTTCCGCTATCGTTCAGTTATAGGTATAAAAAGTGTGGTCCAAAATGACAGTTCACGTCAAACGCTGAAAACTCTTTTCTCTTTTCTTTTCGCGTGACCTATTATGTTCAATTTCTGTAGGGCCATTTGCACGACATGCAATCCTTTCCTTGCTTTTCCAATTTGGTACAAATCTCAAACAACTGTTGAACGGTCAACGTTTAGTTCCTCTGGAATCTTTTGAATGGTGTTGCGTGGGTCTGCCTCAATTATAGCCCTCAACTGGATGTCGTCAATCAGAAGCTACTCCTGCGTCTTCAAGGCTCTCGTCTTCGTTTCGAAATTTTTAGAATCAATGTTGAGCTGTACATTTGTTGACGGTCCTTTGGCTCAAAATTTGGTCGATAGTGCGAGCAGTTTCCATTGGTTTATGTCCCATTTTCAGCTCATCGAACAAATTTGTTTGTTTTTCTCCATCTCTGATTTGACAGCCTCAAATGAACAAAAATAAATTGTGAATAGAAAATGTCCAACTTGAATGAATAGAGTGAAAGTCACACTTTAAAATTGCATATACCATGAATATAGTAAAAAAAAATAGTTTATTCCAAAATAAGCATCAAAGTTTAAAATATTAAAAACCGCAATTATTTTGCATATATCTAATATCACAAGCAGGATCAATTGTTAAGATTTTTTCTTCCCAAAAAAAGATGTTTTTTTGATAATCAATTAGATAAATTAAAATGCAATAAACCTCATTACTTTTTTATGTATATCGTCATAATAACATTACCTATGAGTTAAAAAACTTACAAATAAGATTATTTCATGGCTGCATTTTTATAAATGCTCGTGTGTAATTTTTTTCAACTTTGGTAAGACGTTTTGATACACGAACTCTTCAAATCTTCAATTATTTCTACAATACATTGACTCCTCAAATTTTAATTATTCAATTATTAAAAAAAAACTCAATTGAATAATTTTCTATGTCGGAAAAAAGTTTTCTCAAAAGCTACGTTGAACGGAAAGTAAGGTTCAATTCTAGCATCATAGTTACATTGTGAATATAACCCTAAATTTTTGAGAAGTAATTCTAAAAACTGACAAGTTTCCGGGAGATTTAAAGGTTTACTAAATTTTGAGCAGAGAACCTCCAGGACCTCCAATTAATACTAGACGAATTGAACGAAGAAAGTAAGAAAGTCAGCCTTTACATGAACATATTGGAAATAAACAAACAGCGATCAAAATTGAGAACGCAAAGCCGGACGAAATAGACCACTACATTTACCTAGGACAACGAATCTCCGTGAAATTCTTAAAAGAAGAAATCAAGCGAAGAATATGCTCTCGGTAGAGTAAGTTCAACCTTCAAGAACAAGAGAATCCCATTAGTCCTAAAAAGAAGGGTATACAACCAATGCATCCTTCCGATAGTCATCTAAGCTGAAACATGGAACCTAACCAAAAGATTGACCTGCAAACTGAGAAGCATACAACGAGCATATGAAAGAAATAGGCTGAACATCAAATGCAGAAGACACAAAACAGCACAGTATATCAGGGGGGAAAAGGGAATCTGAGACGTCATCGAAACGATTTGGAAACTCAAATGGCAATAGGCTGGTCATGTTGCAAGAATGGCAGATAACCGATAGACATTAAGGTTCCCAACATGGATCGAAACTGAAGCTGGCAAAATATGAGATGGCGAGACGAACTGGACAGGTTCAGAAAATATCGGCTCATTGACGACTACGATAGACAGGTGTGGCGAATCCTGGGGGAGGTCTGTGCGTAACAATGGACGATAAAATACTGATGCTAGATGAGCTGATGATAATGATGAAACTGAACAAACTTTTTAGCCACTAAATTGATATAAACTCATCACGACAGACAAAGGAAATACTTGGATAAGTAGGCAGTGATATTATTTTTAGAAAGATCTTCAATATTCTCATATGTTCCTCGCTACTTATCTTTCAAGAATGGTCAGCCATAATGTAAAAGTGATATATCTTATTGTAATCTCTATTTATGTAACAATTTAGCCAGACTGAATGCTCTTTTGGTGAAATTCACTGTACTGAGACAGTACTCTTGATAAAATTCTGTAAGCAAGGAAATCCACTATGTGAGCAGAGCTTAAATCTCCAGAATTCTCCCGTTATAAAGTAAAAGTTGACCGAGACAAACCAATAAAAAACTAAATTTTTTGTGCAATTTATTAACCACAAACAGAGTGAGCATATTGTAAAACACAACACTCGCAAAATGAATTGCATACAAATATCCTCAGTGCAGGAAAGAAAATACCTATATTTAAATGCACAGACCTAGAGCTGCGAATCTGCGTAAACTACTTGAATATAGACAGTGTATTAAAAAAACATATAATCAAAGAAAGAGCGAAAATTAATTGATATTTGGGTTTTACGTACACAGAGGTAGCGCTTGAGGGAGAAGGCATACAGAGCAGATAAGAAAGAAAGAGAATAGTGCAAGTATTATGTGAAGAAGATGCACTTGTGTGTAGGAGGTCGGGGAATGCAGTCCAGGGTAGAGTAATAAAATGAGAAGAGATAATCCTTTGCCGGGTATTGGCCAGGGAGTTTGATTTCTGCCCGGTTCGTTTTCTTGAAGGAGATTTATTCATTTTATTCAAAGGTTGCGGCCAACATTTCTGAAGCACAAAAGAAGATTAAGAAAGACTGGAAGAAAAAAAATAGCGGGAGGGGGAGGTTACAAAAGGAAAGAAAAGAGTATGAGAAGGGAAATGATGATGAAGAAGAAGAAGAAGAAGAAGAAGAAGAAGAAGAAGAAGAAGAAGAAGAAGAAGAAGAAGAAGAAGAAGAAGAAGAAGAAGGGGGAGGAGGAGGAGAAGAAGAAGAAGAAGAAGATATGTTAATGAAGAAATGGAAGAGGAAAATGTGATTACGGTAAAAAAAGAAAAACTCACTGAAGAAGGAAAGAGTGAAGAAAAAGAAAAGGAAGAAAAATAAAGAGGAAGAAGAACAAAAGGGTGTAAACAGTGGAAAGAGAGTAAAAATGGGAGGTAGTAGGAGGAGGAGATGAGGTACGAGGAGAAAACACAATATGAGAGTGAAGATAATGGCTAAAATGATGGCTTGGATACGGAAAGTAACTTTAAAAAAAGAAGAACACGATTAGTTTTTCTTGAATGAAGAATCGGTGATTGGAAAAGCGTTTCGTTCCTTCTTAGCATAAAATTTCACCTCTTCCTGCAAACGGATTGTGGAGCAAAGAAACATGGCGGACAACATCACAAATAAATGAAGGTACAAAAAATAAGACTTGGAGTCCTGTGTGTAAACATGTGTCCCTTTCTTCTGCTTTGTATACTTGAATATCATCGTCTTTGTATCTTCTGTGACAGTGCGTACTGCCTTTTACGTCATCGCCGACGTATGTAACATCGTCATATGGAGTGCATGCAGAATATTTATCAAGCTGTCAACCAAATGGTTCGGGCGTTTTAGTTTTCTTTACTCGTCTTTCAGATTGACTCCTCTCTTTTTCAATCACGGTAGTTTTCATCTATTTATTTATTCATTTATTCGTGTAATTATGTTGCTATCATGATATCTCTCTTTGCTTCTCCTTCCTTCCTTTCTTTCTTCCTTCTTTTTTTTTTTTTTTTTGATGTCTTTTCATCTCATATCTCACCCATTTTTCATCTATCTATCCATCTATCTCGGTTCATATCTAGCTATATCAGTTCATATCTAGCTATCTAGGACGTGCTTGGTGAGTAAGACAAATGCATTTTTGCCTCGAGCTCCAGTAGTCCGTTTTCAATCTCAGGTAAAAACCTGGATTTCAATTGCTGATTTCGAAAGCAGGCAGGCCCTCCTCACATTACTACATTACAATCTCTATTATCTTTAACAACCGTTACAATCGTATTCTTGTAAAATTTGCAATCCCAACATTAAATAAATATCTATGTCCTTCTGTTGATATCTGTCTATCTCAATTTGCTCACATCAATTTGAATTGCTTGATGGCTGAGATAGTTGTAGCTTGGTGGCCGACATAGTTGTAGATAGAAAGCTAGGATTTAAAAAAACTATTAAGGAATGCCAGACTTTCACCGCAGTAAGATTATCGCAACACAATCTTCTTAATCTCAAGCATTCATTACATTCTTGTTCACAGGCCTAGACAGCATAAATAGAATAAACTAAATAAATTAAAGACTGTTTATTCTATTACGCTGTCTAGGCCATGTGACACATTCTACGAGTAATAAGAAGGATCATTATTATGATATAATGCATTCATAATTATTCTGTCGGATTATCTAGCCATTTCTAAGTTATATAATTCTTGTTCTTGTAAGATCTTAAATAACAACATAACTTCTACTTTGAAAAAAAATTGCAAAATCCTTTTTTTTTTTTTCATGTTCTGCGTAATCTCACGGTCTCAAATCTCTGTGGAAGAAGCTAAAAGTAATAGGAAGCCAGTAATAGACCTGGGTGATGTGATGTTTTGCCAGAAAACCTTGCACGAGATATGAATAATTAACGTGAATGCAATGGTCATGCGGTACACGAGCTCACTCAATGTTGTTTTACTGTCGACTGAGTAACCCATGGGAGAGAGTTTGTTCATTAAGTTCCTTTCTGATCGGTTGCCAAGTTACATTACAGCTATGCAACCGGATTCTGAGATATTCAAAATGGCAGGATGCTATCAGAATAGACCTCATACATCTAATGCTAATTAGTGAACGCAAGGAAAATTGTATTGTGACAATATTCAAATTAAAAGGGTTGGCCTGTATTAGAAATGAAGGTTCAAAATCCTGGATTTCTACCTAGGTACAAACACAGGTGCCAATGGGAAAGACGCACCATACAATTTGGCATGGCACTTACTTCCCCTCTCTGTCTTCTGTATACAGAGCACCCTAATAAGATTTCTACTTTTCATTCGCTTTGGCTTCTCTCTCTCTCTCTCTCCCTATATATGTATCGTTGCTATTACCATTGAGCTAAACAGGTGCCGGTAATGTAAAGGCCCAAATAACTGCTTTGCCTCCAAATTCTCATTTTGTTTTTTCACAGTCTATTTGTTTCTTTCAGCTCGGACAATTATATTATTAAGAAATGGATATATGATCCGACAGAAAGGATTATACATTGCGTTATATCATATTGAAACTCTATTTGAAATGCTCTCTAGTTATTACACGGCAAATGTATCATTTGGCCTTGACAACGTAAATATATATATATATATATATGTGTGTGTGTGTGTGTGTGTGCTATCTAAGTTTAGGTGTCTGCGAAACAAAGCCAGATTGGAAGGGGAAATCCAGCAAAGGAAAACAATGTGTATAGCAATCTTCCTAGTGGTGACGGCTAGGCTACATTTACAAGGTCTTGAACTCCCACCACAGGTGCCAATGGAAAAGAAGCAACCGTCTCAACCACGAGGCAGGCCACCATATTTCTGACGTTTTTTTATTACATAACACTCTATCAAGATTTCTTCTTCAGCATTATTTTTTCGTTTTTTCTTTCTCCCTTCCCCCCTCTCTCCCTCTTACTTTTCCATGCTTTTTTTTCCATTTCTCTCTCTTTTCAATTATTCCACATTGCTTTTACCAATTTTCATCTCAATTATTTTCAAAGAAACTCGCAGTTCATTCCTTTCCTCAAGGAATAGGTTCCTTTAATCGACTGTGCACGATCACACCCTCTTTCCAACCCACACGATTACAGGTTTTATTTTTTTGTTCTTCTTTTCTGTTCTTTTTTGTTTGCTTTATTCTTTCCCTTTTTTTCTTTTCCTTTTTTTCTTTTTCCTTTCTGTTTTCCCTTATTCTTTCTCCTATCCGTGCCCTGGCCATTTATTCATTCTCTCCCTCCTTTTCTTTTCCTCTTTTCCTTTCCCACTTTCTCTTCCTCTCCCTTCTTATTTTTCTTCTTTCTTTTTCCTTCTTCTTTTCTCTTTCTTTTTTCTCTTCTTCTTTTTACGACCTCTTTTTTCTTCATATTGCTCTTCCTCTAACCTCTTTTTTCTTTCTCTTCCTTTTCTTTCTTTTTTCATTCCTTTTTTGTCTTCCCCCTTTTTTCCCTTTCTTTTCATTCTACCTTTTATTTATATCCCCCCCACACACACTTTCTCATTCTGCCTCCATTTTTCTTTTATTTTCCTTCTTCCTCTTCTTCTATTTCTCTTTTCCCTTTATTCCTTTGTTTTTATCCCATTTTTTCTCTGCTTCTTTCCGGAAGAATGTTCTCTCTTTTCTTTTTTTCTTTTCTCTCTGCACTCTCCCACTCCCTTTACTTATCCCTCTTTCCCTCCTGTCCCTCTTTTCCTTTCCCATCTTTCTCTCTCTTCTCCCCCTCCGTTTCCTTCCCTTTTCTGCTGTCTTCCTCCTATCCTTCCTTTCCTCTCTTCCGTCTCTTCCCTACTCTTTTCTTTCATGTTATTTCTCTTTCCTTTCCTCTCTCTCTTTTTTTTCCTACTCACTCTTTCTTACTGTCCTCTCTCTCTCTCTCTCTCTCTCTCTCTCTCTCATTTTTTCTTAGAAACAAAACCCTTTAATCATCTTTTCTTTTCTGAGCCCCTTTTCTATTCTTTACATTCCTTGTTCCTTCTTTTTTTCTTTTTCTTTTTCTTTTTCTTTTTCGCTTCAGACAATTCATTTCCCACCCCTCAACCGTCCCAGCCTCTTCATTCTTCTTTCTGTACCCACTTACCCGACATCCTTTATAGCCTTTGCCTTTTTCTTCTGCCCTTTTTCCAACTTCATTCTTTTTTCTTTCTCCTCTTCACCTTTCATCTATTTCTTTGCAAGCAATATCCCGTGGAGATTTCATTTCTTTTCGCCCCGTTCCCCACCCGCTTAGTCCTTCATAACCGATTTCACCAGGCTCTTGCTCATCCCTTCCTTCTTCCACTGCCCCTACCCTCGTTCTTTTACATCTACAGACTACCTGTGTTCGAGAAACAGCATCGTTCATCTTGCTCATATACACTCAATTTTACAGATACTTCATGACGAAATCGGTCATCATTGTACGTTCATGGACTTGCTGGTAAAAGCTAAGTGGTTGGGGAAAGACCCAATACTTGAAGGTCTTAGCATCAATTCCTAATAACAGATTGATTAAACTCGTTACAGTACGTTAATCCATGTGAATGAAAAATATGGATTTGGTTTTCGGAATGAAAAGGTTTTTGTCTAATCGACTTAGTCCACGTACAATGAAAACAATGTTGTTTTCGACCATTTGTGAAAGAAAAAAGGAATAGAAAAAAACGTTCTTAGTAATATTTACCATTAATTACAATGCCTCTTTAAACTGAATTATTCTATTCTATTCCAGAATTTATCTATTTATCTTTATCGACTACTTATTCTCTCTCTCTCTCTCTCTCCTCTTTTCTTTTCTCTTACCCCTCCTCACTTCGTCTTTTCTCTTCCTGCCTCTTTTTCCTTCCTTCCCCTTCTTCATCAAAGAGACTTTATTTTGAGGAAGTATGTAAGTTTTATTCACTCATCTATTCTAACGAATATCTTCATTCGCATTGTTTCGATCACTGCTTGCTTTCAGTGGCTTTCTTCAGATGTGTAGATATTTATTAAGTTTAGCTTAGTCTGGCACTAGCCTACAAGCATTGAGCACCCAGTGAGAATCGAACTTCACCAATATTTAATTTTTCTTTTGAATTAGAGTCTACCAATACATGGGTATTTGTTTTGTTAAATTTCCCAAGAGAAGGACCAGGAAGAATTCTTAGCTTCAGACATGAAGGAAAATTGATTAGTGAGTTGTATTACAATAGTATTCTCTTGAGTAAATGCCAGAATGAAATAGAATAATTTAGTTTAAAAAGGCACAGTAATTAATGGTAAACGGCACTAAGAATGTTTTTCCATTTCTTTTTTCTACAAAGAGATTTGATTTAGTTGGTAATCAGCAAGAAAGATTTGTTACATCTCAATGTGCTCCCAAAACCTCATTCAGTTTTAAAGACTCAAAAAAATCTCACCATGTTATTAAAGTCCCCAAACGTTATTCAGTTTTGAGACTTCTGAAACCTAAGTTTCCCAAAACCTCACTCAGTTGGGAAAAAAAATCTCATCCTGATACGACTCCCCAAAACTGCTGGATATCGAGAGGAATAGAAAAGCTTTTCCCAATCGTCAAATTTAAAAAAAAAAAAGAAGAGTTTTTACGATATCGTTTTATCGATATATTACTAAGCTTAGTTCAGTAAAGCACATTGTGAAAAATGCTGAGTATTCTGTGAGGATTAAACTTATTTCAGTGGTAATGGTCCTATGAGACTAGCTTGCTAACCATCACCTGCCAGTAAAAAGCACTCCCACGAATATCGGTTTATCCTTGTTAATACATAATTGAATTAACATCTCTAACAATCAAGATATAGCAAGACAAATCTGCTTAGTGGCTGAGATAGTTGCGTTATTTGCTTTTGCTGCCTTCAGTTAGTGATCGAGTCTAAGCAAAAGGGAATATTTCAGATGATTATTTCCAAACCAGACAATATCTCTCCACCAGGATAAATTTAACCCAACTTTGCCTCTTCTTCTGTAGGCAGTATTTACGCACACGAAAAAAGAGACAACGAAATAATGAAAGAATGAAGTAGGGGAGGAAAAATGGAGGATTAGAAGGAAGAGAGGGAAGAAAAAGAAGGGAAGAAAGAAAGAGGAAAAGAAAGAAGAGAAGAGAAAAGAAAGGAGGTTGGAAAAAAGAAGAAAGGCACAGATGAGAGGGGGGAAAAACAAAGGAAAGAAAGAAGAAAGATGAATGAAAGACTGAAAGAAAGAAGGTAGGTCGGAAAAGTCAATGAAGGAAGGAAGAAATAAAAGAAAAAGTACCCTGTGAGGATTGAAGTAGTAAAGATCTTCAAGATTAGCTCACAAAGATGACGCTTTTACTTCATCAGCTGATCAAACAGACTTTTATTTGGGGGTGGGGAAAGTTCTATTCCTCCAAGTATTCTAACAAGTATCTTCATCCTTATTGTCTCGATTGATGTGTTTCAGTTTGCTCTATGAGACTTTCTTTAGATGTATAGATATCTATCGAGTTTAGCTTAGTCAGGTACAAGGCCACAAGTATGCTCAACGAACTTTTTAGGTATGTTCATGTATATTTGCTCCATTAAATTCTCAATGTGAAGGAACTGAAATGATTGTTAGATTCAGACATGAGAACATTCATCAGAAACAAAACACTCCAATTGACTTGAATAGATTCTGGGACTGAATCTTGCTGCTAGATCTTACCACTGTTCAGTGTAAAATGGCAGAATAATTAATATTTTCTTTCTTTACCTTGTGATCATAAGATGAATTCTTGGATTGGATTCAGTAGAAGAGACAGACAAGCGACATAATAAGGAGTAATTAACTTTAAAGAATTAATTGTACGATATATCCTTTAGCGCGTACAGCAGAATAGGGTTCGGTTCGAAATTCCTCGAAGGTTAACAACTACAACAAACATCCAACGAAGGTTGGAGGGTACTATGACCGAAACGTTCTGATTATAACAACTAAGATGAGGACACAGAATCAAAGATTGCTGTATGCACTAATACTGTACGGGGTGGCGGCGTTTATCAGTCACCTTAGCCTGATCTTAATTTGTGACAATATATGTATTTTAAGTCCGCTTATAACCCATGATTTTGTATATTAAACACTTTTTGATGATAATGCTGATTCCAGGTTTATAGATCCCTCATTAAAAAAAAAATGGCCGATATTGCAAGACTTTCCGTTTCTGCCAGTCACTTCCATAATATCGGTCATCGAAAGTTCAGTGAGTTTGAGAGCTAGAAACATTTAATAGGATAAATTCATTCAAGCTACCAGTCGAAGGGTCTTATCAAACGGGAGTATTGTGATGTTTATGTTCGCAACGATTTACAATGAGTGCTTGCTTGGGGTCCAAATCTCTTATCACCACCCAATAACATTTCCCCTCTTTGAAGGTTAGTGTTGCAGTATTACAAAGCGTGACTTCGAAAATTGTATTCATTGACCCAAACTAGCAACTAAACACTCTATTTATATTGATACTTTCCTTGGAAGCTTTTATCTAAATTCATAAAAATCGCCTTTTGAAGAATGTGTAGGGTGCCATATTTAAGAAAAAAAAATGATTAAACATTAGGAAGGGGAAATGTTACTGTGTAATAATTAGAAATGAGTGATACAAAACAAGCTATCATTGTAAATCATTGCGAACATAAACATCACAATGCCCCGGTAAAATAACGCAATTCAACTGGCATCTTGAATGAATTAATCCTATTTCAATGTTCCAAGTCCTCAAAATCCCCAAACTTTACGTGGTTGGTATTAGTAGTAGGACATATTTAGCTCCCAGGACGATATATATGGTATTTAAGATCTACCTAATAGTTCATAGCGATGGGTTCATATAAATGAGTTAGGAAGAAAATTGTCCACAGCCTAGACTTATTGTAAAGAGAAATACAGTTGGGAGTAATCAAACTATCAATGTTAGTACCATAATCGCTTCAACTAAGTCCCACTCAAAGCAGAAGTTCCAGTTAAGTGACACTTTTATAATTCGAATGTCTATTTTAACTGTAAGAAGACAACTTCCATCTTTCTGTAGAGAAGATTACAAGTGTCTTTATTGTAATTTGCCACGAACTCCATTTATATTGAATGCAAAATGAACAAAAGGTAACTTTAAAACTTAATCAGGACTGCTCCGAGAGGTCCCTCCTCCTCTAAGAAAGATCTAACATATTGATCACTCAGCAATCTAATAGATTTTCTTGCAAGTGGGGCAGCAAATATTTCAATCTAAAGTCGTTCATTGGTATCCAACGCCTGTTTTTTCTTGAATTTTAATTTTACACCCTTTAGTAACGCGAATTTCACAATGAACTGATACTAATAGCTATGGAACAATAAGATTTTAATTAGAATGGCGACATACCGGCTCGAACCTGAATCCCTGTGGTGAAAAAAAAACATCATACGATAGTTGGCAGCTCGATTAGCTAGCCATGATTTTAAACATTGGTTTAGGCATAAACCTTATATCTTGGAACATAGGCAAATATGTACAACCGTGACAGCATTCGCCTGTCGCAGAAAAATAGTTAGACATGCTGGTCATAGGTGGAGTAGTTCGATCCTTACTGGGTGGGTCACTATGTTATATTTAAGAGATGTAAGCTACCTGAATCACTCTTGGAAGGTCATAAAGTTATCAGAGATTTTACAAACACATTCACGGTACGTCTTCAATCGGCTTTCCTTGCTAAGCAGACTGAGCTTTCTGGGTAGTCTGGTAGTTTCTTTTTATGTGAAATACACACCTGGTATGAGCATTAACAGTACCAGCCGAGAATCCCATTTCAAACCGACTGAAAAGCAATTAGGATAAAGATTAACTTGATGGTTTGAATTACATTCCCCGCCATGGCTATTTCCTCCTTTTACCTCCACTCCCCGCAAAATACCTGGGGGTTAATGTTTGTGGTTTACAAACTAGACGGAATTAGAACTGCGGTTTTGCCCGACCCGTGGTATTTCTAATTGAATAAATCCCTTAAATTTGAAGTGGGTTTGGCCAGTGTTTTAAGATCAGTTGGTGGCAAACCAAAGGGGCAATTGTGATATCAGATTGGCATCGGGGAAAGAATCGACACGAAGAGAAAGAGCACTGGTGGTGGGAATGGAACGGTCGGTGTGGAGATCACAGATTTGCCTGTCTATTTGAAAGTAGAGTATTCACACAAAAAAAACTTTTGTAAACCGAAATGGCGTTAAGCAAAGAATCAATTACTATCAATTTGTATGGGAAAATGTTCCCAGACCCCCAAAATGGTGATGATGGTATGTTACGCTGGATAGTGAGATTTTCGGGGAGTTGGGTACAGGAGTCTATGGTGTAGGAGAGAGAGGAAGGGGTTTCGCACTGCCTTTATAACAGCTTGCTGCAAAACAAACGCTAAATGCTATTTTCACTTTTTTTTTCATAAAAGCGAAAAGGTATCGTATAGCGAACATTCGCGAAGCGAAAGACATCTGTACTTTCAACCACTCAATTCATGTGTCTCTACACACATACACAGTTTGAAACAGGTACAACGAAATAAATCATTTGTACTTTGAGGCAAAGGCATAATTATAGAAGGTTGATACAATGATGATATTTAGTGAATGTAGGCATTTATTTGCTTATTATTTGCAGGAGCAGAAAGTCTGTCTTATGGGTGCCTCTGCCCTTCATAATTCAATGGTAGTAATTATGATCTTTTTTAAAAAGTGTTCTCCATCATAAAAGTAATGTAGCCGAAACACAGAAGTTTTACTTAAACCAGTTCCGGCGCTTTGTCATAGAAATGGATTACAAGAATAATGAAATCTAATTTTAGGCTCGAGCTAAATTTTCAAACCTAGGCTTCAAAAAGCATACCATAAATTAATGATTTCGTGACCATAAACCAAGGGTCGACCTGTACACGAGATTATGCACGAGTATATACGGTACCTATAAAAGACCTGAGTTGACATTGGTGACAGGCGGAAGTTTGGGAGAAATTGAATAATCAGAAACCTCCTTTGCTCGTTTAAAACTTGGATTTTGCGGAAGCTTCTGGAAATGAATCAATTTTTTAAGATTGTGATTATCCATATTGATTTGTTGCTGCTAACAAAAGAAGTCAGCCACCTCCATTGCTAATCTTGGTTTAGTCTGGCACAAGGCTCCAAGTTTAGAACACCCAGTTTGGATTGAATTCGCTACATAATAATAATATGTTACACAAGCTCGCTAACCAATACCCTCTTCTAAGGCGCTCCATGTGTTTGCCTGTATGATTTAAGATAAGGTAGTTATTTTCTAAGCTTAGTTTTGGCACAAGGTCGAGGCACCTAGTCAGGACCGAACTCTCGTCACAGTTTTAATGGTCTGCTAGATCAGCTCGCTAACTATTACCCTACTGCGAAACGCCCCATGGGTAAGTTTATATAATTTGAACTAATTCGTGTCAAATCTATTCCCAGTTGTAGAAAAAAAATACTTGCTTTTTATGTTAAAATGTATTTGTAAATGGAGTTTTGTTGTATGAGTTTATTTCGACCCATGACTCAAAAATATCAAACATTTCCAAAATTGATGTCATAAAATTTTGCTGGTATATTCATCAGAAATACTTAATAAGAAATCGGTTAATGTTGGTTTCCTTTGAATATTATTGAAAATCTAAACCGGTGAGTTGACTAATGAAACTAATTGAACATACTAAAGGGACTTTCAGTGAGTAAAAATATATTGGATACACATTCCAGATCAGTTGCAAAAATATTTTAGCGCCATTTCTGATTATGACACTCTGGTGTTAAGAAAAAGAATTCAGCAAACATGGACATATTTCATATCGTTGGAAAGGAAATTTCAAACAGTAAAGTTGACAAAAACCATATACCTCAGAGCAAGTTCTTTTAAGTTATTTACAACCAAAGGTCATGGCTCTTGCCTTAAAATGAAACCCCTGTGTGGACTGATAATTATAACCTATTTGGAAATTGTTGATGGATCTGCTCTCAAATTTTATCACTTCTCCCGACTATTGTTCACCCTTCAGCTAAAATCCATTGAAATTTATTGAGAACTTCTGGATATATAGTGAGGAGAGACAAAAAACCGCTGGAGCTATTGGTGGTACGGACAGTTATAGGTGTAGGGAAGCAATTGTGCATTGATCCACTCCAGAATATCCTGACTTCATTCGTAGTCCCTTGTCCACCCTACCACGAAATTCTATTGAAATTCACGGGGAATCTCTGGAGATATCAAGTGTACAGAATGAAAAATGTTGAAAATATCGTTTAGTGTGGATAGATAGCTACAACGTAGTTGGATAATTGAGCTTTTTCTCCAGTCTATTGCCCACTCTTCTCCAAAATTACGTTGGTATTCTTCGAGAGATTTTGGAGATATCGTATAGATAGAAATTTTGAAGATATTTTGTAGTTGTCGACCGTTAGCTCAAACGTGGCCTATTTCACACCCTTCCAGAGAATTTCATTGAAATTCATTGAGAACTTCTGGAAATATCGAGTGGACATACAGAGAAATTTTAAAGATTTTGTGGTTCGGACAGATAGATACAATGTAGGGGAGATAATTGTGCAACAGATTATATATGTGATTTATTTAGTTAAGCTTAGTTTGGCACATGACCATACTTGGTGAGTAATTGATCAAGATTAAATCCCCTAACAATAGTTTGACAGACTAGCATAGTAAGCACTCTCCCATGATAAGTACTATCGGTATATTAGATACTGATATTTAATAAGCTTAGTAAAGTATGGCATAATGCTACAATAATAGTGCATCTGATGATTGCCGAGCAAAACTCACTATTAATGGCTTGTAAAATAAGCTTACGAAGCAATGCACCACATCAGAGCTTTTAGCTACATTATGTAGAGATACATTTGTTAACATCGGCTTAGTCTTCCGCAGAAGCTAAAGCATTGGTACCTTTGAAATTCCACATTAAGCAAAGGAAAGGTCCAAGAAAATTAAGTGATTTATCCTTGCACTGTGAAAGAAACACTAAAACGATCCATTTTCTATCTATACGTTGGTTACTGCTCTTTTTTTATTCATAATATACTTAATTATTACTAACTATTGTCTTCATATTGGTTGTTATAGTCTCAATCCATGGGTCTAGAGTGTCCATGCTACAATTGATTCATCTGCTCATTCCACTTAACCAATGTATATGAATTCCACTGCCTGTCCGAGGGATTGAACTTATGACCACTAGGTAACTGTATACATCCAACCAACGCCTATGTCCTCTTGGCCACTCAGGAAGCGGAATTTTGGAACCGTAAACTTAAGCTTTGTTTTAATCAAAGGCATCCATACCGTGTTTATTTCAATGCTTGGCCTACTTCAAATCGCCTAATTTCCCGGTGTTGATCTCTTTCTGGTATTACAACTTCATTCAAAATGGATTGGTGACCCCAACTTTTCCATAAAATGATCAGTAATACATTATTTAATAGTCTCTCGACAGATTACGACTTTTCGATGGCCTCACTTTTTGAGGATTAAATGAAGGGTTTGGTTCGAAATTCCCTGTAAATCACCGAGTGGTCACTTGAGGAAGGCCAACGCGTACAAGAAATATGTTGTAACTTGTGACTATTACAACCAAGATGGGGAAACCAGTTCAAATAAATCAGAGTATAATGATGGTGATTTTTCATCTCAGAAATCCACACAGAAATGACTAAAACAACTGGGATGAGGACACCAGAGTATAATTATGATAATTCCTCACCTTTGTTATCTGTTTACTAAATAACTTCATCGTCATTATTAGTAGTACCAGTGAGGTCTAAAGTCAGTCTTGTAACATCATCGTCATTATTAGTAGTACCTGTGAGGTCTAAAGTCAGTCTTGTTGGCTAATCATATAAGAGCAACAACAACAAAACTAATTGAGAAAGTTCAAGACAGTTTCAGAATCTATCTAAACCAGGGCAACCCCTAGTACCCTTGCTGGTTTACACATATAAAACGAATCTATTTCTTAGCACAGTTCAGGGGTTGATCGATATATGAGTTGCCGACCCAGTATTTCTTTCATTTCCGAGCCATAAGACTGCTACCCATATATAAACCAGGTACCCATTCCCCACCCCTAACAAGAATACTAATCTCGAACAATATACCCGAGTAAATACAATAATGTTTCCTCGTTTGGACAAAGCCCGTTCAAGGATTATAAGAGATTATTCTCCACAGTCTCCGATCTCCTTTATGCTGCGTCCCGTTCGACTTAATCGTAAGCCTAAGATTATCCCTCTACTAGGATTAATCCCTCGATATCTTCTTCACTACAGGTAAATTCAAGAAGCCATTTGCTTCTAAAGATGCAGGAAAAGCCCGCTGGTTACAAGCGATCAGTTAGTTCACGGTTCAATTCATAGAGCTACGTGGGTGATTGTTCAGACGGGGATCGTTAACTAAGGATAGCGCACACCTAACAGAATTACAATCGTAAGATCTCAGTATGATATATTCAGAAAAATATTAAAATTGCCTGATATCAGTTTGGAAAGAAACTGCAGAAAAAGTAAGCTGTTGTTGGAAATATTTATTATCATATGTATCAAGTTACTACTGTTTTAAAACCTACGTATCTATGGTATGCATGAAGCTTGCAAATCATTGCGATTGAGTTCAAGCTTCACACTCTTGTGACGTTTAAGTATAACTTATCTAAGCCTAACTTATCTACATTTGATACAGCTAGAGTGCCTTGAGTGTATTGCTTAGTAAGTTAGTATTTTAAGCCATTTTTAATTCGATCCTCATAAAGTTCTTTGCTATTGTGACCTTGTATGAGACTAAGCTGGGCTTAGTAATAAAAGAGGAAGACAAAGGAAAGACATGTTCTATCAATTCCGTTTTCTTCATAGTGCAACATGTTGTTAATTTACTTATAAATGCTTCAGATGCAGCTTTTACATCAATTTCTGAAATTGACAAAGAAGGCAAGTTAATTTGGTTCTCGTAAGTTTGGGGTTCTTGAACATCTTGACTCTTCCGTCAAAAGTTATCTTACCGTCCACTAATTCGATAATGATTCTGTTAAGATGGAAATGATTCTATATGAACCATTTACTGATAATACAAACGTACATGCATGCATATATACATGCAGATAGATAGATAGATAGATAGATAGATGGATAGATAGATAGATTGGCTGACAATGGGGAAGAGCAACCAAACAATAATATCATATCAGAAAAAAAAGTGTGCAGGTCTCTCTGACTCTCCAAGACACTGTATAGTTTGACAACTATTAACGCACTCAAGCATTGATATCGATATAGTTAGCTATTGAACTATTTTACTGGTCGATTTTAGACCAACTATACGGTACCACTCGGTACTAATATTGGACACAGCAGCCTCATTTTGGCTATACGGGTATTGTATCAGACAGGCAGTATATCTAGGCAAAAAGTAGTGCTGAGTAAATTCTCAAATTTAGCTGGAATGTACTCCCAGGGTTAATTTAGATAACAACGATCAGAAACGACAATAATGTCGCTTTACCGGTAATCCAGTGGGGACAGAAATGTCGTATGATCGGTAGAAGGATTAAACTAATTAGCGGTGTGCCCGAATTTACTGATTGCTGAGTACGTAGAAAGATCATTTTCGCTCAGTTATGACCTATGAAAGCAGGGGACACATCATATCCAGACCGGGAGACTGCAAAGGAAGACCCAAATGCGATCCAAGAATCCATTAGACCACAGAGAAAGAAACAGGATGCATAATGGATAAGGGCAGACCGAGAGAAACACGATACACCCTGATAAAATTCCTCCTAGGTGCCCTGTGTACAGTGTTCTTGAACAGAGGTCTGCAAGGCCTGCTTTGAAATTCAGCATTTAAAACTTGGTCTTTCGCTGGATCTAAAGATCGAATTTTTCAATACCAGAGGCAAAATCCAAACGCTTATCTCTACAAAATTAGCATACTAAACATGGCTTTAGGCCCATGTGCGTGTGTGTACATATCCACACATTTAGAACTGACTGATCTGTCCACAACAATAGATCTCTCCACATGAAGGCAATAATTTTGCTGCTAACAGTATTTTCCACCCTCTATTCGAAACAATTGACTCTTCCACTGAAACAAGTTGATTAGTTGTTTTTTTTCCTTAAAAACACATCTCGTAGTAATTCGAACATATCTGTGAATATTTCCTCGGGGATTAACAAGTGAATGTTTTAAGATTGATTTCCTAAAACATGCCTGGGGTTCTATTAATACTTGTCCCATTAGGACACACGAAGTATTTCATGGGGATACGTTGTGTGCTTCAAGAGTTATGCTATCACATACAATCGGGCATTTGGTGAATTACAGTCGTATTTATTTCAGTTTCAAGCACACTGCAGGACGAAAGCTTTTCCCTCTCAAGACAAGTTTTTTTTTCCATGAGCTGATTTTAGATTGCCTCCCAGGGCTAGAGAGTTCAGTCTGATCTCCTTTTTCACCCACAGCTTGGAGAGAATGTATGGATTCATGCCTTTCTCAAGGGTAATGGTGCAAAGTGAACGTGAATAGCCTCGGTCGGATTTTGAACTTGGTCTACAGCGTTAACGATATATATATATATATATATACATATATATATATATATATATATGTATATATACATATGTGTACATATATATGTGTGTGTGCGTGTGTGTGTTTGTGTGCGTACGTATATGAGAATGAAAACTTTGAATATATATATATATATATATATATATATATTCGATTCTTTCTTCCTTTTTTCAATTTTGATAAGTAGGCCAGAATGAAGAGAAGCAAAATACTTATCTAACTGGTGCAATTATCAAGAGCATAATCATAAAATAAACTTCGACCGATCCTGGCTGCTAGCTTGCCACCCAACAATGTCTGGGTATCTGGAGAAAGTAGATTAATAAACATATTAAGAAATCTGGCTATCTTCATTTTTAGTTCCCTGAAATAGCAGAAGCCTTATTATCTGCATGCAACTGCTTACGGGTTGCTAGCCGGAGAACAGTGTATATATATATATATATATATATATATATATATATATATATATATATATATATATATATATATATATATATATATATATATATATATATAAATGATGTGTGTGTGTGTGTGTGTGTGTATGTGTGTGTGTGTGTGTATGTGTGTGTGTGTACGCACACAAGAGCTATTTGAGAAAATCTTTTCATAGTAAACATGATCATCACAACCTTTCTGGACCTTAATATGTATCGTTATAATAATGACAATTTGCTTATCCTCAGTGGCACGTAGTTTCTCCCAGAAAAATGCATTTTAATCCACACCCAAATGGGGGTAGGTTTCAAGTATTACATTAGATGGTTATAGGCTATAATTTCCGAACAGTTCTGGGATATTGGAAGCAAGAAAAAAAAGAAGCATTTTAGGATTGAACAAAAAGTAAGGTCTTTAATTTTGAAGAACAAAAGACAAAATACTATCCTCTGCGCACGTTTTTTTTTTGTTTACATAATTTAATCTAGACCTAAATGTTCAATAACATTTCGAAATAACTTTTTCCATTTTTTTTTTCTCTAATTTATTTTGATCGGGATTCAATTTTATTTTTAGTGTTCATATAATCTAAAAATATTACATTTTAAAACTGTATTCATCACATATTGGTCAATGATAGATAACTGCAGTCAACATTATTTTTGTTTTCAGGTGATGTATTTTAAATCATTATCATTAATCTCTTGCATCAGTTACCTTCATTTATTTTTTTTTTTTTTTAGTTGTTTTCATCACAACTTTCCATAGGCCGATTTCTCTTAGGTACTAAATAAACAAAAACATGGATATTATCTCCGAAAGGATAACTGAGCTTGAATTTATAGATATATTAGAAACGGGTTCATTAACGATCAATATTTCCGTGATGGTCTTTCATTAATTCCAATCCTTTTTATTTCCTTCATTTGAAAATAGTATTTACATGATTTTTGAGGCCAAATTTTCCATGACCAACAGTTCTGAGAATCTTTGATTTACTCGACGTTTTACGGCAGTAGGTTCTACGTAGCTGGGGACTAAAGCTAGAATTCATAATGGAGAAAACTCTGGTCTGTCTAACAATCTATCTATCTATCTATCTATCTATCTATCTATCTATCTATCTATCTATATGCGGTGGATGTGCATTACCTCAAATGGATTGAGGCCTTTCTCCGGCACGATAGCCCATCTTTATTAGTTGCCACTTTCCATGTCATTTGTGTTAATAGATACTTTGACATTACTAATACATTAATATATTTCCCTCTTGTGCGATCTATATTCTAATACATATATGTGTGTGTGTGTGTGTGTGTGTGTGTGTGTGTGTGTGTGTGTGTGTGTGTGTGTGTGTGTGAGTGTGTGTTTGAGCTACACCATAAACAATTCTTGTAAATAATTCTTACATCTTTAATAATGTATTTGACATCTAAACTCCCTGTGAAACTGATTTGTAGCCATCCATGCTCTTGAACTTTCGTGATCACTGAGATACAGGAAACCTAAGTTGTGAAAAACTTAAACTGTTCAGTTCTCATTATTTGCAAATTCATTCTAACTAGTGACCTAATTATTTGTCCCAAGTGGATAAAAACGTTGGTTAAGATTCTTTGGCAAATTGCCTGGCGGTCGCAAATTCAATCCCTGGGCCAGCTAAGTGCCGAAAAATGATAAGCTGGTTCTGTAAGAGAGGCAGATAAGCGACATCCCAAAGACAAATTGATTAGGAAGAATAACCGATACGTGATACGCCAATCACCGGCATGAACAACAGATTGAGAACAATATACCCCTAGTTCGAAATTCCTAAAAGGTTACCAAGTATGACTGGAGGCTGGTAGGTACAGCGGCCGAAACGATGTGAAGATAACGACCAAGATGAGGACAGAAATATTAGTGAATGATAATGACAATTCCTTTATCTCAAAAATTCAGAACGAAACTTCCAGCTCTCTTTAAAGAAAAAAAAAACGTAACAATAGGTGAGAAAAGAATTCCTCATTCCTCTCTTGTTTTTTCCAACCCGTGGACGTTGCGGTGCCATATCTGCAATCACCGATATCCATGGGAAGAGAGAGGGTTATCGTACCTATACAACCCCGTTGCCCTCATTGGATTGTGCAGGTTTTTTCTCTTTGAAATCTCTTCTATCATTCTTTGTTCACCCTTCCTCTTTATGATCACGTCTAAAAATCCAATCTCGAAACGTGTGACATTCCCACCGACAGGGTTCGGAATAGGAAGTAAGGTGTATTCCTGCCTCTCGATTTCCAGGTTTTTTGTATGTTCAATGTCTGCCAATGGAGACATTACCATATACGAAGCTCCCCAAACCGAGCCTTACCGTATACTTAGTTCCCCCAAATCCAATTCCATCATTGCTCAAGGACATCAAAGAGAGAGAGAGAGAGAGAGAGAGAGAGAGACTAACACAATATCGTTCAGGGTGGGAAAAGTTCTGCCACACTGGTGTACGGTGCTTTAAACACCGCTGCATCGACCAGCTTCAACATCGCCGAAGAATCTGTTAGGCTAATGCTCAAGATCAACCTTAGGTGAGTGACGAGTTAATCTGCCCGAATTGCCTGCGTATAGGACTGATCAGTCACCATCTCAGCCACACCCATCATTGAATTCAAAGGAGAGAGAGAGAGGTCGGGAGAGATCCGTCGGTTGGTCGGATCCGGCAGTTCAATCCATCGTCATCATTTCTCCATCGGTGTAATCGTTACCTTTTCTTGGTATTAAATCTGACAGCATTTGTCATGTCTAAATCTATATCCAAAATCATCATCTTCATCATCATCATCATCAGTCTTCTAACGTCTGTCGTTGGACATGGGCGTCACGGAGCCAGTACTTTCTGAATTTGTCTAGCTCGTCTCCTCATGTAATACTCTGTCAGCCTAAGTTGCGCATGTGATCTCTGGGGATCCATATCGTGAGTCGCGATGTCGATCGGTTGTCTACCATTCTTGCAACATGGCCAGCCCATTGCCATTTGACCTTGTAAATGGATTCTATGATGTCCCTGACTCCTGTCTTTTCCCAGATGTATTGTGCTGTCTTGTGGCCCTTCTGTGTGAGGTTGAGCACAATACTTTTGTGTGCATGTTGCATGGTTCTCAATTTGCAGGTCTTCAGAAGACTCGGATGGGAGAGTAAAGGAATCAGAATAGACGGCGAATATCTGAGCAACCCCAGATTCGCAGACGACACTGCCCATTTTGTAGAGAACCTACAAGAACTAATATCCAAAGCATCTACGGATGAATTGTGCACGTCTTATCGTGCCAGAAAAATGCTACACCCTCAAATTCCACACACCGTCAACATCAGCACCATGAACAATGGAACGAGCATGCACAAAAATGTGCGTCATGAAAACTTATTTTAGCTTTGATAATACAGACCATTCAACAAAATAACCCGAAAAGTACGTTGTTTTGGTGGGGTTTGTTTTTTGTTGTATATGTCATAATGGACACATTTACATTAATTTCAATTCCACGTACTTTTTAAATTTTTGGAGCGGAGAATAGGAAAAACAAATGTTCACTTTTTTATTATCAGCAGGAGCAATTAGTATTAGAAACCGTCAACAGAAACTGTCACTAAAATTCCTGACATAGGTTTCGTCAGTGTTTTTTTCCAAGTTCGTCTGGCTGGCTGGCTGGCTGGCTGGTTGGCTATATGTGTACAGACCGCACCAATGGAGCCAGAGGGCTGAAAATTTAAACATTCACACCAGGGAAAGTTTGTTTTGAGTCTCCTGCCACTAAACATGTTTTTATTACGGGATTTGATTTGCAATGTAAGTTCATGCTTAATTGATACCTTGGTTTGTTTCTGGCAACATTCACTCCTGCTTTTTGAAAATTCGGACTTTTTTTTTTTAGTGATCACTGCTTAACTTGACATTGATTTTCCAATTCTTTAAAAGTATCACCCCCAACATGCTGCCTAAATATGTTGGTCACATGACAGTTTCTATTGAGTGACTAGCCAGACCTGTTTCTGTAATGCTTTGAAATTCGTACACAAAATCAAAGTACTTCAATACGTATTCGAGTAAATTTGCAATTTAGGTAAATCATGAGCAACAGTCGGCGATTTTACTGCAGGCGAATTAAATATAACACTCGCTTATTTTCTCTCATTTTTTCCCAAAATTGTTTAGTATTTTTCCTGGCTTGAGGCGATATATTCCCATTGGAAGCATTTATGAAAGAAAATTTCTCCACATACAGTGCACTATTTTTATATTATGATGAAAAAGATCACTTTTTACTATATTGATGCATATTATGAATTTTTTTTAAATGATAAGATGAAGGATGATATAAACAACAGAAAACGGTGAATATTTCGTCAAAATATAAACTATTTGTTTCGACGATCCTCAAATGATAATATGTCATCTCTATAAGATCCTTTAGTGGTCAAAATTTCTGAAAAATCACGAATCATGTTTTTCCCATTTTTGAACTTCTTTCTTACGATTATAGAGTATTAGACGTCCAGTCTAACACTGTCATTGTGCATTTCGTTTCCTTCATGTGGGACACATTTTCTGAACTTTTTAACCTCTCCTATTAACTTGAAATGACGTAATATGGTCGCTGTTTAAGTCCTTAAGTCCCCAGAAAGTGATTGAACTGATGGTGGATCGTTGTTCACTTTTGTCGATAATTCTTGGTCACTAAAAACTGGTTTAGGAATCCAACGAAATTCATTATTGATGTCTATATTTCCAGACCTAAAGTTACTGAACAAAGGCTGAGCATTTTGTACTGTAGTAGTGTTCCCTTCAAATGATTTTTTGACGTTATCAGAAGCTTGCACAATATTGTGTCCTTATCTGAAATCGTACCTGAAAATTAATCTTACTTTTTAGGTTTCCGGCAATCTCCAATAATAACGATTATATCTCTATCTACATCAAATCTGCAAGATTCCAATCCGTAAAATTGAAAAAAGAATTAAATTTACCCTTCGATTTCGACTCCTAAAATTGGAAAAAAAAAACTATTCTCTCCCTACCCGATTTTTGACCCGGACGCCCCTAAAATTGAAACAAAATTTCCCCCACCTTCGATTTTGAAACTAAAAAGTGAAAAATGAACGGTCTGGGATTGCTTTTAACGAATGGCATACATAGCAACTTTCAGATATCTTTCACACACCAAGTTGCATATCTTTGATTTGTTTTCCGTACCGGGAAAAAACGATAAATCATCCTCGAAAAAGATATTCTAAATCTAGTGGAAGTCAAGTGTTTGTCATCCCTCTCGATTTTGACCCTTAAAAATGAAGAAAATTATTTCCTCGATTTCGACCGATCAAAATAGAATAAAATCCCCTGCAATCTTGACAACACTACAACTAAAAACGAAAAATTAAGGTCAATTTGAAATCTGACACTTATAAAAGAAAAAAAAACTTACATAATATAGTGTTGTCTGAATATGAAGTCATGTAAAAAATAAGAAAATGGACAGAATTTGTTTGAAACCTACGACGTTGTACATACCCTTTCAAATTATTCCCCGTTGAAACATCCAAAACTAAAATTAATCATTGCATCAAAAATAAAACGAGAAATATGATATAATTCATTGACAAAGTAAAAAAGATATAAGTATATGATAGGTATACATTAGTTGTAAACACTACAAATGCCTTTAACCCATTCAAATGTGGTCTCAACATGAATTTCCCCGTTCTCGGAACTGACGACTTACTTGCAGTTAAAAATTCTTTCAAAGAATAAATTTGAACGAAATGAGATTTCTAAAATGACATCACAGCATTTCCCAATAGAAGCACAAACTGAAGGTCCAGTTCAGCATTATAGTCATGTAGTAAACAGAACCCCCTGCAAAACCTCTTGAAATGTTACATTGCTGGATTTTTTATACACATGTTCTAATTCTGAATATTTTAGCGATGCCTTAACTAATAATCTCCAATAAGGAAGGAAAAGGCAAAGATAGCCACAAACTTTCAAAAATAAAAGTATAGTAGAAGTAAAAGATAACGACAATGCAGATGGTGTGAAAAGACGATATTTCAAGTGTAACAATCTAATAGAATACTTGAATGGAGCTATGAATAATTGTTTTTACTGCTATCAAGGTGGATCTCGTAAGCTTTTATTCTGCCTCTTTTTGGGTAAGGGGTTGTCTCTTATCTGGTCGGTAGCTTTTATCCCCTACCAGATACATGCGTATGAATGCAGTTCCCATTGACACAAGGTGGGGGGAAGAAATAGACATTCAGGAAATACTGGGTCTGCGACACTCATGATGGAGAATTGTGGCGAATCCTGGGGAAGGTCTATGTTCTACGACGGATGTTAAAAGACTGATGATGTTGATGATGATGATTTTATGAGGTGAAACTGTTAGCCCAACGCCCAACTTTTTTTTAGGTGCCAAATGCCTAACTTTTTTTTTTTACAGGGCTAAAGAGCTCCAACAGCCTGTTTATTTACCCATAACTGGTGGGAGAAGTGAATTAGGGCGACGTGAACGCCAACAGCATCGATCGAAACTCGAACTCGGCTCGTCGATTCCTTTTTCTGTGACGGCGACTCCACTCCGCACCCCCTTGAAATGATCAAATAAAGCAAATTCATCTGTAACCAGTTACATCGGCATTAACGTAGCTCCCATTGACAAATTATTCTGATTATTGTTTAATTTTGCTTAATTTTCCTCAAATCTTTTGAGAATTTTTCAAACACAGCGACGAAAGGTCTGGGGGCCCTTGATGGAAACAACATAACAATAGTAAAAAAAATTTGAACTTGGAAGTAGTTGAATAAAGAAAAGTTTTGGATTCGGCCATATTCGTGGAGCGGCCATGGAGGATGAAATACAAACGCAATCACGCTAGTTATTGCTTGACAGGAAATTATCATGTTGCGAATAGTCGTCGCAATCTCCGACAGACAGAACCAGATTCAAAACAGAAGCCTGTATCGAGGCTAAGAACGTTTCGTTTTTCCAGGGAGTTGATATCAGAGAAATTCACTTGAAAATCAACTTTATTTTACATGTGCAACTGAACGAGATAGAAAAACGGGAAGATATCATCCATACAACCGCTCGGATACGGAAACATTATCAGATAGAAGGAAAGAGAGGAACACTAATAATCTCTCTCGAGTAGGGTACTCAAAACTGAGATAGATAAATAGATAAATAGATATGAAAACACTGAAAAAATGGTACTTAGACCAACTTGAAAAAATTACCCTAATTTGTGACACTTGAATTTATTAGTTTTTCTCAAAGTATTTTTACTAGACTAGTCTAGTAAATATACTTTGGGAAAAACTGATAAATTTAGGTGTAAGGAATTACAGCATTTTTTAAGTTGGTTTAAGTACCATTTTTTTTTTCAGTGTATGTTCGTATGCGTGTATTATGTATGAATACAGTTAGTCAAAAATGTAAAATAGCAAATCACCTAGAAATATATGTGCACGCGCGTGTGTGTATGTGTGTGTGTATGTGTGTGTGTGTGTGTGGAATCTGTTGGTTCGCAATTTGACATCAACATAAAAATAGCGGCCTATTATTCCCAGAACAGCTTGAGGCCAAGCAATGTAGGTTGAAATTAATTTCGGCTCAAGAGAGCTAAACTCCAAGAAAATAAAAAAAACAAAATTTTGAAAGCAATACTTAAACTAGGTTATCTTGTTGATTTATACACATAACCTCTCCGCAGTCATCGTTTGAAGTGAGAAATTTATACATGAGATGTGCCGTTTGAGTGAGTAAAACACAATCGGCTCCCTTTGAAAAATTAACACACACACACGTGTGGGTCTGTGGGTCTGTGTGTGTGTGTGTGTGTGTGTGTGTGTGTGTGTGTGTGTGTGTGTGTGTGTGTGTGTGTGTGTGTTATCTAATACGCGAATGAATGTACCAACTACAAGTACGAAAGTGAGAAAGATTGCTCCTGGGTAGATGGACACCTGTTAGGCTTGCGGTTCGAAATCTGACCTTCTATCGGCCCCAAACATCAACTTCCTTGCTTACTGTTGGCTTCAAAGGACTCAATGATAGATAGATAGGTAGATAGATAGATAGAAAGAAAGAAAGAAAGAAAGAAAGAAAGAAAGAAAAAAAACTGATATGAATAGACTGAGATAAATACGAACTAAGATAGATAGATAGATAGATAGATAGATAGATAGATAGATAGATAGTTGTTACGCCAATGGAAAAGAATTACCCAAAATGGAGGGAATAGTTAAGTACTTTGGAGGATGCGTATTTGATTTAATGCATTTAAAATTAGGATCGATAGAAAAAGAAAAAGAATTTGGTATTACTTATTTTTTGATAGAATTAATTCTCTGTGGCATATAAAGCCGGACATATCAATGTTTGCGAAAGCTGTTGACAGTTATTTTGTCAGATGTAACAAGCCACATCATGAGGGGAAATTCTAGTATCCACATTTTGAAAAATTACGTGAATGCGAATTATAAGATTCTAATAGAAATTCCTGGCCTTATTTTTTCGGTTATTGATTTTATTCATTAAATCATCCAATGGAATAAAATTGTTAGTTAAATTGAGTCACAGTTGAATATTTGCCTACCCGAGCAATTTTGAACATTTTAAAGACAATCTCCACCTGAAATAATTGGTTTGGCCGGTCTTAACTTGTTTGCTTCTGAATATAATTATTGACATTGCAAACCATGTGCCAGATTTTTCTCGAGAATAGTTTTATTTTCATACAATTCAACAAATATGTACAACTGAACATCAATTAAATGTAATTTATACATATATGTATGTTAAAAAAATGAAAACACTATCGTGAGACGAGTTATCTCGTTCGTGACACTGGAAAGATGAATCGCTTAGAAGAGATATCTTGCCCGTGATAGCGAACATATTAGAATATCATCGAATATATAATATATTTGTTGTATATAACAAATCTATAAACTGGAAAATTGCTTATAATGTTGCATTGTTTAGTAAATGCTGAATTATACTTTAACCTTATAACAGTTTGAAAGAAACATTATCCATTTCAATTTTCTAGAGATATATTAAGGAATATTTTTTGAAAAATAATGTTTTATTCATTAATAATACTCTATTCCTAGAAAATGTCGTTATCAAATAATGCTGAAAAATACCCTTCAAAATGAACTATTCATGAATTCTTATGACATGTTTTATAAATTAAGTTTATTATTTGGCATATACGAAAGACCTTGAGTAACAATAAGACATTAAAGCTTTTACTCTTTAGAAAGGTTTACAATATTATTTCATTCCCTGGTGAATAACTTGTTAATAAAAACTTTTATACGATTGAAGGAACAAAATTCAGTTTCTCTTCTACATTGTTAAAAGTCTAAAACCAATGCAATTTAAAGCTTGATTTACAAGCTGTACATATAAATGATTTTAACATAATCAAGTCCCTTTTAACATCCATACAATAGAAGATATCATTGCTTTGACAGCAGCGGTGTTTTATGTAGTTGTGCAATTAGAGACAATCGAAGATGCCACGCACGCCTTCTTTGGTCTTTGACCAGTGCTGGATGTGAGAAACTTGGCCTTTGCTCTCTACTGGATGTGAGAAAAGTATTTATTAGCGATATCTGGAGGAAAAGAAGACAAACATTATACTTGAGCAATTATTATTAAAGGGACAATTTTTGGTCGAATCCTGTTCCTCTGACAAATTCTCTATCTTATGGTGATTTTTAATTTCAGGTCTAAAAAATTTGATCAAGATAAATAAAATTTGACTTTTTGTTTTGAAAACTTGCCTTAACAGACGTCATCTCTCAGAAATATAAACATTCATTTTAGAAATAGCCAAGCATTATGAAAATTTTGAAAAATTAAAAGAATTATGTGTATTTAGTCTGACTCTAAAACTGAAGTTGTTTTTATTTTCTACCATAATAATAAGAACAGCGACAAGAACAATCTTCACCAAAATTAGTGGTGTAGACCGATGTGTAAAATTCACACCTAATACCGTTATTTAAACTCACAGACAACTGATTGCTATCTGGCTGTCTTAAGGACTGAGCTCCATTAAGTTTTTTAGATTTTAACGAAAATTGATCGTACAGATACACAAGTGCTTGTACAAAATATGTAACAATTTTTATAATTTGTATTCATCATGTATAAAATACAAAAGTTGCAGTAATCATCTTCAGTCGCAAAATGAGTTGGTGTGGAATTTGACCCTGTAGCAGCTAGTCTTGGTTCCACATAAACTCCTTTTTCTATACGCTTGATTGAATAGTGAATATAAATGACATAGATCAAACTGTGAAAAGTGAAAATTCTGAATCAGAATTTAGTTGATACGGTTGGGCAATAGCAGGCTTCCCCTAATCCCTTTTAAACATGTGCTTACCACTTGAAATTTCGGATATGTTGTAGTTTTCCCGATGTGTACGTTTACCTTGCAATGGCACTGTGCGCGTGTGCCAATGTAATTCTTCGATACAGAAAGTCCGTTGTTTTCAGACTGGTCGCTGGAAACATGAGGTGACAGCACTGCAAAGGGAAACGCTGCACCTACGGAGAGATGCAACTGGTTCCATATTTAAAAACAAGAGGCTGGTTATGAAAATAATCAATGTTGTAATGAAACATCAAGATCGTGCACTGCTTATTCCTTTCAAAAGATGGGACGGTGTTTGTTATTTATTGCAGTGTGAGAGTGCTGCGTAGTTTTTACTTTTGCATAAGAACAAACGAGTGAAATCTGAGAGCAGTTTCGAACCTCCGTGAAGGTTGACAGCCGAAATCGAATTGACTATGATCTTACAAACGTTTGGTGGTGTTAGCAGAATTCCCTTTTTAGGTAAAAGAAAATTTTCAATGCACACGGGGAGTGCTGAAAAGTTCTCGGCTTGACCTGCTTCCTGTTATTTTGTCACTGTAGCTGGAAAGAGTGTTCGTCTGTATTGTATAATTCAATTCATAAGATATTTGCTGTTTTAAAATTTTGTTTCTGGGTCATTTCTCTCTTGGTCGAACCGATAACGTTTCAGCAATAAGAGCAAATAAAAAAGGGTGACCTGAGGAGCAGCGGGCTATTTGATATGGAATGCCTTTATCAGATAAGGAGACAAAATGTCCACAATCTATCCCAAAGAGTATTTTGGCTCTATTGTCTCTGTTTCATAGAAGTGCTCACACAGAGGCGATGATTCTGCCTCCTATGAATGTGATTGTAATGGCCATTAAAGATCTAAATCCTACATAAGCCCATTTGTTCTACTGGGACCAGCGGTTTGTCAAATCAAAATACCAGCAAAGCATCTGGAAACTTATGATAATGAGAAAATTTTGGTTATGAAGGGTGATTGCCACATTGAAATGAATTTTGAGTTCCTCGACGGTCATTTTGTTATCCATAAATCATCAAATATATTCAGTTCAATTGACATAGATTAGGCCTACGAGCAGATAAATTAAGTTATCAAAAGGAGTCATAGGTCTCTTTGACAGTACACAAACATTTCAGAGATGGTGGGTCCAGAAGGGGTAAGCATGTTGGAAAAATACAAGACTTTGTTAAGTGATGATGCCCCCTAATCGAAGCAAAGCACCATGGAATGGCCCTTGAGAGGATTTCAGAAAGATGTAAAAGCTGGACTGATCACTTTCCAAGATGTGACGAACCCCTTTACAATGACAGAAAAGAGCTGTTCACTCTGGACACCCAGGCAGCCATGACAAGATCCAACAGTTCAGGAACTCTATACAATTCAAGAAACAGGAACCAAGCGGTACTAAGCATTCACTGATGATCAACATGAACATTGAATGGAACATTTGTACATATTTCGTCAGATCCAAGAAGGAGACTTTGAAGATTGAAAATCAGCCTTGCCCACCATCTCAGGCATGAGTCAATTGAGGAAAGGAAAAAATTGGACCTTGTGGAAATCATTGAAAGTGTTTTTGAGCCAGTATAGACTGCTCCAGAGGTTCAGATCAAGCTGTACGAATGTGCTGCATTTAGTCAACATGTCACTTGAAGGCCAAAAAACCTCCAATGATTAAGCTGACAATATTTTCCACCCGTACCTAGTAACCCATCTTGAATCAGATGACCGAATAGATGTGGTATAGGATTGTTACTTTGAGAACAGTTTGAAACATAGTGTGTGCAAGCATCGTGATCAAGGAGTGGGATCTGGAAAGTTTTTGTAGCCTTGATGCAAACTAGGAAGGGCTTTGCAGGTCCCTGACCTTTAAGAATTCAGGGTATGAACACTAGAGAGAAAAAAATCATTAGCACCTTCGACACTGGAATTTTCCTTTAACGGAGAGACACGTGATGGGCTGTGATCAAACTGAATTTTCCACGCAGAGCATTGTGAAAAGGAATGATACAAGAAGGCCCTTGAAAGAATAATTGACACCAGTGTAGTTATCCTTGTGAATTTCTTTGAAAGATTAAATTTGGAGTAGTTATGATAGCTTTCTGGAGTTAAATACAGATATATCTCTGTCAATATCTTAATTTGGTAGTCTAAAAAGCAAAGGTTCACTGATATTCCATATACTATCGGAGTGTGATTTTAAGTCATTCTTCCGAGGAAAAAGGGGGAAAAAATTAGCATGTCAGAGCCTGGGAGGTATATGTCCCAGTTACAGTTGCATTCCTAGCACTCTCTGAAATGTCAAATGATGTAAGTGAGGGTGCGCTACATTAGACTAAAAGACTTTTTGCTATGTACAGTAAAACATGTTCCTTGAATAGACTGAATAGAGCAAGAAAAATCTACTTGGCCATGGATGGCATGTAATGGGAAATATTCCATCACCACTTGAACCACATAACAATCCTGCTGTGTATCAGCCTGGAAACGTATGGTGGTGTTCTTCCTGTCCCATCCAACTGGGGATGGGTATTCATTGCTTCAACATGGCGACCACACTGGATCAACCTCTCTGAAGCATCAAATTCTTGCCATGAACTAATTCGAAGTGGCTGCAATGTCACATGCAGAGGCTGTTGTAAATGCTCACTTATAATGCACTGAGCGTTGACTTTGACTAGCAGCTCGCTGATACGCGAGCAAATGAATTATACATGTGAACAAGTCAAGATGAAAATATAAAGTTCAGATTAAATAAAATGATATATTGAACCAATGGTTCAACCACGAATCATTTGCCGGATTACTTCTCCCCACCCCCCATTAGATGCTGAATCCTTGAAAATGATTTATTCTAAAGTTTGATGCTTTCGTTACAACTTGCATGATTTTTCTCTCAAAAGCTGGAATACAAGGAATATTTACTGCGATTGTTAAGGCCTGACTGAATTATTTGTAGACAGATAAATTGAAATTTTAATCGTTACCAATTATTAACTTATTTTTCTCATGTTTATGTAAGATGAGATACGTGAACTCGAACTGATAAAACTTAAGGAAGAAGGGAAACAATTAGATAACCATGGCTGGGAGGGAGTCTGAGACAGGAATGCAGTCTGCACAAGCAGCTGCACTGTGGGGTACTCTTCACGAAGGATTGACAGACCTGCGCTGCCAGCTCAAGCATCTACCCCAGCGGCGTGATGCCCCAACCTGTCAAAGTATTTTACTCTTAAATCTCATTTTACATTCAAACATAAAACTTCAATATGCTGTTATCCTTTTTGTGTAATTGTCAAAAGGGAGAAAAATTCCGAGTGTGTATCCCCCACAGGATTTTAAAGAACAATGTATACATGCACTCATATGTAAACTTCTTTGCTCCCTAGATTATCACTGTTGTTCAAGTAGCAATATATATATATATATATATATATATATATATATATATATATATATATATATATATATATATATATATATATGTATATATATATATATATATATATATATATATATATATATATATATATATATATATATATCAACACACGCATGTATATAGGCCAGTTTTACAACTGTTTACCCCCTCCTTTCTCTCTAGTTTTCCTGCCGCTCTTGTTCATACACGCACAAAAGTATACAATCTTGAGTGAAAAAAGTGATCAATACATAAAACGTCCTGTAGTAAATTCCAATACAGAACTTCTTTAGGTAAATTGACATTTTCCTCTGTTTGAGAATGTCAAAATAAAACTGATCTCGAATTGACATTTATGGATCACCAGAGATCAGTGACACCTATCCTATGTTTACCCTGAGGTCAAGTTACCCATGAAGACAATTAGCCACCCGTAGGTTTCAGCTGCCACCTTAGATTTGAACATACCTAAATTGATATGAGCCGAAATTGACCTTCAGAGGTCAAAAGAGGTAAGCACCATCTATTCTGTGTTCGTTATGGGGTTAAGTTATCTTAGTTACACATTGACATTCATTACAGTTCAACTGTCTCTATAAGATTTGCAAACGCCTCCCAAATTTGACCTGGCCCTCAGTTGACTTTCAGAAGTCTCCAGAGGTCAGCATTACCAATCCTGTGTTCATCCTGGGATCAAGTTACTCTTTTAAACAAATCTTCAGCTCGTGTGGTGCAACCGTTTAAGTGTCTATAAAAACATTATTAGAAACAAAAAAAAAACATTCGCCATCTTTATAGCATTAGACTGAGTAAGTCAGTTTTCGTTAATATTCAATAGATGAATACTTTTTCCGGACAGACCACTCAATCGCGCGAACATACTGACGCACATATATATGTGTTAAGAATCATACCTCGACTGCCATTCACGAGTGAATTCGTTTTATATTAAACCATTATATGCAAAATGTAAATGTTAAATCAGTATGCAGATTCACTCAAAAGCCGTCTTCTGTAACTGTGCTATATTGGGGAACACTAACCAAGCTGAAACGAACCGTGTTCGATCAGGTTAGCCCTGTACCAATATATTGAATGTCTCTGATGTACAATATATATATATATATATATATATATATATATATATATATATATATATATATACATATATATATATATATATATGATACCTAATAAATTACTAATCCTGTTATCAGAATATGAGGTTAGGTAAAAGATGAAATTCCAAAAGTATGAGCTCAGATAAGAAACAAACAACTACCAAAAAAAAGTCTTATCAGAATATGCAAAAATAACATTATCAGAGTATGAGCTCAGGTGAAAAAAAAGTAAGAATGATATCAGAATATGAAGTTGGGTGAAAAAATCATCTTTCAAAAGACGTTTTTAGAAAATGAGCTCAGGTGAAAATCCACATTCTCCAAAAAAGTGTTGTAAGAATAGAAAATTCCAAAAGAATGTGTGATCAGAACGAAAAGTTTCTCTGTTGATATCATAAAAATTCTGAATTTACGTAATACGATATGAACCCAGAGTCTAATTCCGCCTTGTAATAGTATGTTTAATTGAACCGTCCACCGTGACGGGTGAGAGTCACCCGGACTTGGTTTATTCTCTAAGTTGGAGCATCCCAAAGATGCAGTGAGAAAAAACATCTACTAAAATACAGAAAAAATACTGACAGGATAAATATCATTATTCTAGGGATGTATAAAAAATATATGTTAACCTGTTCAATGATTCTGTCTGCGTGTGTGTGTGTGTGTGTATGTGTGTGAGTTCCCTTTTTTAATTCATTTTTCTTTCTGTCTGTAATCATACCAATTTCAGTGCGGACTTTTACCTCATTTTTTAAGGAGCATTGACGCCAGAACAGCAATATACAGGTTCACATACACTTAGACAGGTGATAAACCTGTAAAGTTGGTGAGACATATCTTTCTGCGTAGAATTCAAGAGAACGGCTATCTATTGTTATAGAGAAATAGTCGCTGGTTTTCGAGGAGATGCGCTTCCTTTCATAACATTTTCAATTTCTGTCTATAGTTTCGAGAAGGGCCATTAACATTCAAAGAGTTTTTCGGACGATTGGACTTCTTGTTGCTTCTGTTATAAACACTACGCTTCGGCCGATTCACCGCTGCCTTCTTCAGGTGGAATATCCGAACGTGACAGGATTAAACAAACTTTCTAATGATGATAGTAAACACAATATTCCAATGGTAGCTTCGTTACAACATGGGGCTCGGGTAATGTTGATTAGAGGAGGAGATCGTCATATATATACATGATGATAAATTGCGTTATTTTAAATTGAAATTATATTAGAAATTATCTCCCGTTATTTCACAGTGAATGTATCATTTGGCTTAGACAAGTAAATAGAATAAACAATTAAAGAAAGAAAGGACTGCTGCAGGAATCGAAGCTGCAACTGATAAGGTAGCCGCTCCAACGTAGCGTTGCTCTTACCATTGAGGTAAATAGCTGCCGGTAGTGAAAAGGTCAAAATAACTGTTTTAACCCCAACTTCTCCTGTTTGTTTATTCACGGTCCATATTTTCCTATTTGTTTCTTTCTACGCAACAATTTTATTAAGAAAAGGATATATGATTAAACAGAATGATTACAAATCGTGTTATATCATATTTAAATAATATTTGAAATGATCTCCTATTATTACGCAGGGAATGTATCATTCGGCCTAAACAAATAAATGGAATAATGATAGTTTAGCTCAATGGTAAGAGCAATGCTACGTTGAAGTGGCTACCCTATCGGTCGCAGGCTTGATTTCTGCTGCAGTCCCATTTTTTTTTAATTGTGTGTTATATTTACGTTGTCTTGGTCAAATGATACATCCACTACATGATAACAGGAGATCATTTCAGATAAGAGTTTCAATATAGCATAACGCAATTAATAATCATTCAGTCGGATCATATATTCATTTCCTGATAACATATATATATGCGTGTGTGTTTATTGTGAGGATGTAAGATAATCCAATAGAATGGAAATAGTAAATTTTATTGTAGAGAATGGAAGATTGAGAAGATGTGTGTGACATCTTAACATTTATAATGATAAAACTTTTTTTTGCATATCATCTTATCACAAAACGTCATCAGAAGTTGCAGTATGTCAAAGCCTAACCCTTAAACCCACATTCAATTTCCCCAGCTTCTGTGGATTTTACAAGTATGGCCTTGTTTTCAAGATCGTCGCCGGTGATTGCAGGGTTATAGTTAAATTCTGCACAGAAGCATAGAATTTGATCTTTTCACAGATGCAATAAATTATCATTTATACAAGAGGTAATATAAACTTACAAGGTTTTAAAATTTAGTTGAAAGCGTAAATTGCTATTGCTGTTGCAGGAGGCTGACCTCGAAGGTCAGTATCTAATCATAACAGGTCTAAGTAGTAGTAGCTTACAGCTGGGTCCCAAGGCCTCCGAAATACAAAATTTGATTGTTACCAAGCCAGTATCGTCTAGGGGCCTTGACACCCAGGTCAGCCATGATAGGCGCGGTAATTGGTGCCTGAGAATCGATCTAGGGAAACTTCCACCCAAATATGAAAAAGCGTTGGTGTTTTTTGTTTGTTTGTTTGTTTGTTTGTTTGTTTGTTTATTTGTTTTTTAAATTTGATATGCAAATCAACCAATAGCCAAATACAGGTCTGAGGGAGTGCGCAGGACGTTTTTATGCGATGGCAATGTCACATGGGACCGATGATGATGCCCTCGAGCTGGGTGAATTTTTGATTCGGAAGTTCCTGGGCCCATCTTACCTGCTAAAGGCGAGTTCGTTCGCGTGTCAGTCTTCACCGTTACACTAAGCTCCGGTCACGTGTCGCAGTAAGTAGCAGTTGGTTGTATTTTCATCTATTCTCTGGAACTTGCATTAGGAGATATATTGATAGTTAACCAACAATTAGAATACAAAGAAACTTTGAGATGAAGAACAAAAATTACAAGAATTTGGTCAAAGAGCCCATATTAAAAAGTTTCTTATACAATCCGCTTTTCAACTAAATCGGTCACTATATTCTCTACGGAATTCTGTCATTTCAAACGATCTTTCCTTGTGAACCTTTTTTTAATAAACAACCAATTATTAAGACTTTCAGAAAAAAAGTGTCCGAATTATTCATTTCTCCTTGTCTTCACTTGTGATCTGTGTTCCTTTATCAGACGCTTCAAGCCAGAACCGGAGGTCATCTTTAGATATAAACTCACCTAACGCAGGCTTAGGAGACTTCTGGTATGAAATGTATATAGCGTTATCTATGTATCATCCAGTTTTCAGAAGTTTGCTATACGCCATTTTTTTGCTTTTGCGAAAGAAGGCGAAAAGCGAATATAATGTTCAGTCTGATGATATCGTGAGACGTTCTACTTGCGAACCGTTATGGAGACATTGCGTACCCTTTTCTACTCATTCATAAACCTCAGAGTCCAGTTCCTCGAACCATCTCCGATGACCAAGTCTAACATGCCATCATTATTTTAGGAGTCTTGGACCACTTTAAAATTCCTATATAAATGAATAGGTAATATTTAAAATGATTAACGCCATTTCGGTTGAGGAAACGTTTTTATAAAAACGATTTCCTTTCTGGAAACGAGTAAATACACACACCCATACACTAAAACACGGACACAGATGCAGACACATACATATATATGTATATGTTATGAAATGTGTAAAGATTTTCTAATGGTTTATAACAAATTGAACATTCTGTTTTATTTTCAAAAAAAAATTTCGAATGAATGAAGGTTAGTTTGAAAATCTTTTTTGAGTGAAACAGAATTTACAATCTCGAATGAACCATTAATCTTCACTCATTTTTAACCGCTCTACCGGTGGTATCGAACACATTTTGAACAAAGATCTACTTAATATACTAATACATATACACACGCTTATTGTAATTTATTATTGTTCTCTTATGTATGTATATAACATTATGGCTCGTCGCCAGTCGCGCACTTCACACAAGAAGCCCTCTGAGATCACCTCCGGTACCAGATTTACAATGTCAGTTTTAGGGGGTACACTGCTAAGGACCACAAGCATTATTTGACGTGGACCCCAATTTCGAAACAACTGAGATAGCGACAGAGAGAGAGAGAGATGGAGAGATGCTTATATATATAAAAATATATATATATATATATATATATATATATATATATATGTTTCGTGGTACTGAATGCTAAATTACAGGAAACTCTCGTTTTATTAAAGAATTAAATTACTAAATGAACCAAACCAAGCATTTTCTTTATATCCTGTTGAAATATTGTTTAGAACTGACCAAGGGATTGAAAGTGTCAACTAACATTTTAATTCAAAAGAGTTCCAAAACTAGTTAGTTAAGTAACCTTAAACTAAACTGGTTCACATTTTGGAAAGATTGCAATCATAGACAAGAAACAGTTTGTGCTTGTTCAAGTAATGAACACATGAGAACATTCAAACATCACAGTATATATATATATATATATATAAGATAGTTTTTGGTTTATATATGCAGGGGGGTGTTAAAGTGATATGCAATATTTATTTTACTTACGGTCCACGCACACTGCCGTGTGCAGTTAAGCATTATTCCTGCACTAATGTTGTGAAATTTTAAGGATTCTCTGTTCGTACTTTTATATAAATCTTTGCTGTTGACGTGTAGCAGTAAATGCGTGAAAAATCCACAGTTTAAAAAAGATAAATCAGGAAAAAAAATGAACTAATACTAATACGCAGCTGGTAGTTCACCCAAGGTCGACACAGAAATTTTCATTCCTATCCCACCCAGAGTAGCCAAGTGTAGTTTGTTATTTTTTGCTGAAACTATCTTTTAAAATTACTAAAATCAGCTAGATTTCCCATTTCCAGTTAAATCATAAAAGAAAATAATTATATACAATGAATATAAAACAGATTTCTTTTATCATGCATCATATTATCAGATATAATCAGCTATCGTAGATTTTTATTGGATGAACAGAGGAAAAAGTCGTCCAGATTTTGTCGAAAAATAGCTAAACGAGCCGGTCTGCTTTTGGCCTATTCCTTCGGTATTGTTCTCATCTACGAGTGTCAGGCACTTGGGAAAAACGTTCATATCTAGTCGCGAAAACGACTAATTGAGCTGGTCTGCTTTTTTTTCCAGCTTTTCCCCCACTCCCTCATGAATGTTCCCACCAGGACTGTCAGACGGTAGTGGACCAGAGGGGGTGGAACGTGAGCGGCCCACCTCGGGTGAACCAATCAGAGAGGAGGTAACCAAGATCACTGCCTAAAAACTTTTCGTATAGTTCCTTGGTAATTCTTTTTTCTAATGAAACATATGTCTGTTCAGACAATACCTCTGAAAGTTCTCAATTAATTTTAATGAAACTCGGTGGGTGGACAATAGGACAAGAGAGAGATGGTGGAATTTCAGGATGAACACAGGGATTTCTTTCTGATTCATGCATTTATGTATGCACCCATAACTGCACACACAATATTTCCAGAAGTTCTAAAAGAATTTTTATATTTTTGTTAGGGGATGGAGAATATGCCACAAAATAAGAAATAAAATCTTTGGATCTATCTATGCACAATTACCCCCTACGTCGTTATCATATGTCCATACCACATAGTATTGCTAAACGTCCACGATATCTCTAAAAGTTCTGACTTAATTTCAATGAAATTTAGTGGAAGGATGGGCAATGGGCTATGGAAGAAATACTTCAATTTCGGGGCGGATTTATCCACGATTTCTTCTCTTTGTACAGGTGTATGTGGGCGATCTCTGAGTGCTTTTTATTTTTATTGTATAGTTTTTGAAGATACTTAATGAAAACATTCTCATTGTACTCAACCTTATGGTCTTCATATTATATGAGGTCAAAACTGAAGAAAAAAAACTAAGGATGAAAAGGATGTGTAAATGTAGGCTTATGTCTTCACATGAAACAACATCTGTACCATGCACAAATGAATCATCGTAGCCTGTATCAATCTAAACTATTTGAAATTACTTTTAAGATAGAGATCTAATTAAAATTATCTTTATAAAAGAGATCTTTTATCTCAAATTATCTTTAAAACAGAGGTCTTCTATCTGTAATTATCTTTCAGAAAACAACAGCACAAGATTTGGGCAGTGTTGACCGTAGAGACAAAAGAAATATTTTTGAAAAAGATGATACAGTCTTTTGATGGTGCTTTGTAATGTACTGATTTTTAAGTTTGTTGACTTCAAAATGCGACCAGGAATGCCCGGACATACACACAAATGAACACTCAAAGACCAAGAATGTGTAGTTCACCTGGCTGGTCGGTCGGTGGATCAATTGTTAGGTTATGGGGATTCGATATGGGAGAATCATATATATATATATATATATATATATATATATATATATATATATATATATATATATATATATATATATATATATATATATTACAAATCAGGAATACAATATTATACAGAGCAATATCTGATGTGCGATGGGTTTATTTCTTGCAGTGCTTTATACATTCAACATTAAACAGAGTAGAGCTCAAAATATGATGAAATAATGGATTCGCTGTACACATTTATATTTCTGCCGTTTGCGAATGGTTCGATTCATTTTCGATCCCTATTGGGGACTTTTTTTTGTTGTTGCTGTTGGGGGCTGTTTGGGGGATGAGGAACCTTCATTTTATTCAATTTAAATACTTTTTTTTTCTTTTTTCTTTTCATTGTTTAGTTGTTGTCCACTGCCTGTTTATGATATATAACTAATTTATAACTATCAGACAGTAATTAATTTCACTATATAAAACATAGCAAGCAGTGACCAACAACTAAACAAGGAAAAGAAATAAAGAAAAAAGAAAAGATATATAAATAGAATGAGAGGAATATTCTCCAACCAGAAAAATAGGAACTCACCCACAAACATGTCAGCCTCTGGGTCTGAAGTAAAGGTTTCGATCTTACCTTGTAGTACTGGATGGGATATTGGATAGTCTATAGCCACACTAAAGAGGTGTAATACAACGAAACCACTGCCTGTGGATGATGCAATTATTAATTATCATATACATATAAACTATATCTATACATGTGTGTATATTATGTGCATAGTGATAGAAAGATATATATGAGTTTGATCATTAAAGAGTCCTTTACGTTTTCATAACCAGTTGTTGACATGATAAAATCTGTAAAGACCATTCAAAAGCCTGATTGTTTATCTTATCATAGTTTAGCAATGCACATGTGGTTATTATCACTCATTATTTAATCATTTCATCTTGAGAATTGGGATTGTCCCATGGCTTCAAAAGGAGAGGAAATAAATTGTATCGCGCCACAAAATTACTTTATTCCTGATCTTGCAAAATTAAAACTGACAGAGGATACACTGCTCCAACAAGATGACACTATAAATGATTCGCAGTCTAATTTTTTTTTTAATTACTCTATGCAAGTATTAGGATAAGCACACAATCTGTTTTATTGTCCATTATTGCTTGGGCCATTAAGGATTTTTAACAAGGGGATCCAAATTATCTTACTGGTTCGGTAATTCTTCCATACAGCAATGTGAGTTTGTTTTTTCAATCTTCTTGATTGATTCTGAACAAGATTTCAGAAGGTTAGAAAAATATTGCTCTTTCTCCTATAACGATTTAATTCTATTTTTTTAAAAACACACACACACATATTTCTAGTAATTTAGTATTCAGGACCGCGTAACAAGACTAAATGCAAGCCTTGTTCATGTTTTTCAAATCGCAAATCCAAGCGATCAGAAGCAAAATGTCTGTTCGTTCGAATACTTATGGCAAGTACTGTAGATATCCGTTTGTATGAACATCCGGTTACAAATCTGACACTCCCCAATTCTCGATATCACCAACACAAACGTCATATTGTGTGTTAATGGGGGTGGGGGGTCAGCAAATACAAAGTCTTTCAAAAAGAAAATCTCAACTTTTGTGGGCAGGGATTGTTTAAATTCAATGTTGAAGGTAAATGATTGTGTGCGTTTATCACGTTCTTCATTCACGTATCGACGTTTGTAGAACCTCTCATTGCTTCTCGTTTGACGAATGGCGGGAAGAAAGGTCGGAGATAATGGTAGGCGTTCGTGGGGAATTGAGTTGGCGGGAATTTATTTAAGGAAAGTCTGGCTGCTGCCACCACCGCAGCCGTCTGCGACCGAGTTACTTATCCCGCTTTTACTTGATAAGTTGGTCAGAGATAAAGAAATTCACATGTCTCCATGGTTCCAAGGGAGACATTCAGGTGAAAAAAATAAGAGACGGAAGAAAGTTTTAAAACTTATAGGAGGTAGACTGAGAAAGTTGGTGTAGAAAAAAGACTTGAGAAAAAATCGAGGAAGAAGAAATGTAAACGGAAGATATGGTCCAATAAGGAAAAAAAGAAAGGAAGAGAAAGGAATAGGGAAAAAAAGGAGAAAAAAGGAATGAAGGTAGATAAAGGAAAAACCACCACAAAGGATAGGCCGGGGAATTACCGTAAAGAAAGAAAGAAAGAAAGAAAGAAAGAAAGAAAAATCTACGAATGATTGGAAGAAGTCACGAAGGAAGGCAGAGTACAGTAGAAAACGCGAAGAAACGTAGAAAACAACGAAAAGAAAAGAGAGAAAAAGAGTGGTAAACTAACAAACGAACAGTTGTATCCCATCGGGAAAGATGGCCGCGGTGAAGAAAAAACAGTTTGTAAAAGGTGTAAGGTGCATTTAATGAAATTGCTTTTCATATTTATTCAATGAATTAAAATTTTAAAAAATTAAAAAAAAAAAACACGGATCGTATTCTGTTGGGACAGGAAGAGAAGGCAGGGAAAGATTTTCATATTAAGCAATAACTACCAGAACAAGAAAGAAGAAAAAAATCTGCAAAATAGGACAAAAAAAAAGAAAATAACTTGAAGGGTTGCAAGGACGTCTGGGCGAAGAAAGAAAAACGTACACCGTTTCTGACTTTTCTGTTTGTCTGTCTGTCGAGTGTCGATGTCTGGGCAGAGAGAGAGAGAGAGAGAGTGAGACAAAGAGCGAGAGAGAGAAAGACGGAGTGAGAGAAAGAGGGAGAGAGAGAAACGGAGAGGAGGAATGGATAGGTATGTGTAGGTCTGGTGGGGTGACAGAAAGTGGGGATGAAGGGTGAGGGAAATGACTGACATGGGTGTGGAGGGGATGAATGGCATAAAATGGCGGCCAGACGGTTGATGTAATGAAATCATTTTCTACTTGATCGGAAAGAGATCAAATTACGGACTACCAACGCTCAAAATAAGCCGACCTGCCTACACCATTCTGCCGCAAGTCGCTTTTCTTATATGCATTTGCCCATACACGTACACTTGTACTTATATATATATATATATATATATATATATATATATATATATATATATATATATATATATATATATATATTATTTATATATATATGCATATGTATTTACGTATCTGTATATGTGTGTGTGTGTGTGTGTGTGGCCGCACTGAAGAGTTGTAATACAACGAAACAGCTGTCTGTGGTTGACACAATTATTAATTTTATATATATATATATATATATATATATATATATATATATATATATATATATATATATATCCCCGTATGCATACCAACAAAAAGAAAGCGGATGATACTCAAATATAGGAGGGTGGATTAATCAATCTGTCCCCCAACATGTAGATATTAGCTGAATTTCGATCTGAAATTTCTGCAGTATAATGTCTGATCTAAGTGATTAATATACATCTCAGAAGTGCAAACGTTGACAAGGAAGGAGATCATATATTAATCAATAAATGAATATTTGTTTCATAGAATAAGTGTTTTTTTTCCATAAGTAGACTAAAGGTCTATCGATGTACCTCCGTATGAGTAGATAAGTGTAAACATAGATACAAAGTATTTACAATGAGTGCAAATAGGTGTATAAGTGTATTGGAATTAACCCAATGTATCGAATTTGGGGGCTCAGTGAATACAGATCTGATTTGTATAGATACAAACATACACAAACACATATGTATGTGTGTATGCTTACGTGTGTGTGTATCATCATCGTCACTACCCATCATAAGTTCACTGTTGAACAAAAGCATTTACTAGCTTCCTCCATATCGACCAAGACTGTGCTAAACTTTGTCGTGTCTTACCGTCATACCTTTCCATCTCATCTCTTAATCTCATATCTCGTCTCCTCCTACTGCGTTTGCTATCTCTAGGGTAGCAATCTATTAACCGTTTGCACCTTTTTATCCTCCCTTTTTGTATGTGTCTAGCCCATCTCTATTTTGTCGCTCAACTATTTCTATGGTATTGTCAACTTTGGTCTGATTTATAATTTATAATGATATTTTTTCCAATCTCTTAGGGTTATTCCTAACATTGCTCTTTCCATTGCTATTTGCGTGATTCTGGGTTTGTTTTTATAAGTGATTTAGTTAATACTCTGGTTTCCAATCCGTACATCGTAGCTGATATTATGCATTCATTAAACACTCCACGTTTCAAGGATTACAAAAGAAAGCTTTTTAGTTCAATAGAACATATACCGGTTTCCAACTCAGTGCAAGAGGAACATGCTAATGAAAAGTGTAAAAAAATGTAGTTTAGTTCATACGAAAATAAAACTGCAAAATTTATCTCTGCGTGAGTGTGTGAGAGTATGTAAATCAAATAACAATGGGAAAATATTTTTCTTATATCTTATTCAACTGACTACTTTCACACAGCGTGAGACTTGACGCCAAAATATTTTGATGATAGAAAAAAAACCGTACAACGAAGAAAAAAAAAATGGGCTAATTTATTCGAAAAACAGAAGGTGCAGAAATGAGGACCATAGAGGATCCTCGGGACATGTCCCCTGTCGCCAGATGATCATTTATCGTGTGTGCCCAGGTGCTTAGTTTACGTGCACCTTATTAATCTTTGGTTTGATATACATCAACCTATGGCAGTGTTAGCGGGCAAAAAAATCTGTTGTTGTTTTTTAAGCATAATTAAACATATTCATCAGAAATTATGTTAAACATCGCTTGTGAACTACACAGAAGTGGAACAATTCATTAGAATAATTAAACTGAAATAAAATTAATTTTGTAAGCAAACAATTTTTTTTTTCAATTTTATAGTTTCTTTTTGTTGTCTATGGGCTGAGATGCGGTCAGTTATCGTGCACTGAGTTGTCCGTGCGCAGAAAAGTCGGTGTTCAGATGTCGGAGTCAGGTAGACGTGCGTGGAGATGTCGGGTGCACACACGATCGAAATTGAACCAAAAATATATTCAACATTTTTGTGACCGTAATCAGATTTGAACATGCGACCTGGTTGCTTGCAATCGGACACTCAACCGGAAACAGCTTTCATGAATGTGATCACAAATCCTAGCCACAATCTTGATGTTTTATTCTCAGTAGCAAGCCGTCCCCGTCAGTTAACTAGTTTTATCAAATAACCGAAATTAAGCGAGTGTATTTTCGCAAAATTTGATAAAGCGTATTTTTCTGAAAATGATCTAATTGAATAGGGTTGTATTTACATTATGACTACAATGCTAAACTGGATCGTTACTTTTGATTCCATGCCCTTTTTCTACACTCGTAATCGATTCTGACAACGGTTGAAATTTTTGCTTTCACAAAATGAAGTATAGTCAAATATCAATCAAGATTAAAAGAATTATTCAATGAATTTCATATGATCAGAATCTCAAACCAACGCTTCAGCTTTAAATATTTCAATAACGGTCAGAGGAAAAGCTGTGTAGACTACGTTGACCTGTCCAAGGATGCGTAGGGTCCAAAGTAGGCCTGGCAAGGAGTTCGCATGGACCTACCCAAAGATGTGCGATACCCATGCCAAAATTCGATAGCACAAGCTGCGAGTTAGTACATTGTATACGCTCAATCCATGTTTTTGATTCACCCGCATAATTGTATTGCTTAGGTCCTTTATTGAAGAACATGTTTTATTTCTGTATTGTCAAATGCACAGTTATTTCTTTCCCTGGTAATGTCGGGATCCCTGCTGTGCACTGAGAGCAAAGATTTATATAGAAGTATTCGCTGGGAATCCTGGCATTGACGGGGAAAAACAAACCCTACAACTGACGAGAGTAGCGAGAAAATAGTGCCTAGCTGAGTACGGGAGTGTGTGTTGGCCGAACGGGGCTGTGCAAGGAGTTAATCCCAGCAAATATACATATATATATATATATATATATATATATATATATATATATATATATATATGTATGTATAATAAAGAAATGGATATATAATCCGACAGAATAATTATAAAGGCGTAATTTTTATTTGAAACTCTATTTGAATTGACATCACGTTATTACACGGTGAATGTGACAGTTGTCGAAGACAAAATCGAACCTTGGCTCAACAGAAAGCTATTTTACCGGTTACCCAATGGTTAGAGCTACATCGCATTAAGAAGGCATTCTGTTGGACGTGGGTTCGATTTCTGTAGCTGCCCATCTCTTTAATTGTTTTAAAAGCAACCATACGTGTACCAAATTATATGCTTTTACTTCAAAATTGTTTGGCATCATAATAACAATAAATAAAAATATTCTTTGAAGATGTTATTTTCTCTTATTTATTGTACATTAACATTAACCGTATGTAATTGCAAAATGAGGGCGTCACACACCTACGATATTTGGATTAATGTTGGCAAAGTCACCGAATAAGTTAAACACACACACACACACACACACATATATATATATATATATATATATATATATATATATATATATATATATATATATATTTATATTTATATATATAAATATATATATAAAGCTTGGTTTAAAGGGTAGCGAAGGCAAAGTACACGTCACATTTCATCTTGAAACTTCATCGAGCAGGCTGGAGGATCATTTCGCGTACATGGTTTCGAAATTAGGATCCCATAATCGTGCAAAGTCTTCGTCTGCGAAGCCAAACCATTCATTCGTTCGTTGTAGGGGTTTCTGAAATGCAAAAACAAGAGTTCTTGTATTATCTTCAAATTCAATGAGAGTCATAAACGTTTTGTCCAGACGAGCCAACCACTTCTTTCCATCTTTGATGTTAACACAATGTTTTTCAATATGATTGGCCTACAAACAAAAACGTTTAACGTTTCTGCTTGAAACCATTTTTTTGGTCTTTGTACCGCCGGAGAAAAGGACAGAAAAAAGAATCTCTCTTCCCTTACATATTACACCTGAAGAAAGCCGTAGAGAGAAACAACCAAAGCGTTGTGTCAGCATCAAAGATGGGAAGAACTAAGTTTGGATTTGGATTGTCTGATCCATGTTGGAAAGAGAAGTTCGTATGTTTCTCATCCAGTAAGAAAAACTCTGATATTTGAAAAACATTTTTCTGACATCAGAATATTACTTGGGGACGTAGACATTAAGCTAAAATGTTAGTATTTTAACCAGGAAACTTCCATGAAGCTAAAGGATTGTAAAATAAACGACTTTGAAATGTATGGCAGTATAGAAATAATTGTACTCCTTCTTTAAGTGTATGCCACTCATATTCGTTATCTCTAGGCCAATCATATTGACAACATTACCTCCAAATTAAAACAATGATATTAAATAATAATTAAATATTGGACTCTTCGGCAACATATTCCTTTATAGCATTGAGAAGCGTTTAGTTAGAGTCAGGTTGGGGCTAGTGATTTTAGGGTTAGGGTTAGAATTTAGGCTGAATCTTATCCTAACCCCAATAGCCATTGCCCAAAACCAAAGCCAAACCCTAACCTTACCCAAATCCTGAAGCAGTATCTAGTCTCTGTGAGTCAAATATGAGTGGCGTATAATAACGAAGAAGTAACTGGATAATTTATGAAGAAGGCGCTGATATTTAAAACAATCGCAACCAGTAAGTACTTTTTTTCCAGAACATAAGAGTGGGCATTTAGCTATATCTCTAGACTATATGGAATTAGAGGAAAGCATTTTTGATATAGTAACTTATAAAACATATCTGAAGCATCTTGGTTGTAAATTCTGACAACAGGAAATACTTGCACATTCTTAAAGAGCGGTGGGTATTCAGGTAAACTACTTTGGGAGATGGAGTTAAAATTTATGAAGATAGAGGGTTTGCGGAAATAACTGGAATTAAGATAGAAAGGGATAAGATATGTACACATTGGATACGGACAGAACTTACAGAAGTACTTGTGTCACAAAGAAACAAATGATATCATAAATAGGTAAGTAATAAACAGTTATAATGCAAACCCCAGTATAACGAGCAACACAAAATTGAAGGATATCAAGAGATTATTTAAAAATGTTAAAGTAAATCATAACAAATGAGCCGGTCATTGGAAAAAAATCTGTAATTGATGACCGTATAAAATAAGAACTTTTTCTATACGAAAATTCATCAACTATCAACTTGAGTAGCTTGTTTCAAAACTATAACACCCAGTTATTTTTAGCCAGTTTCACAATCACAAGTGACATATACACAATTATTGGCAAAACACTCCTATATCTATTCAGCTGTTTTCATATGTGTTTGCTTGCAAAGGTTTACATTCTAATGTGTGAATCAATAAACCCGTTGCTTAACAAGTAGTTATTTGCTAAATTTTCATCTAAACCTTTCATTGCATAATGTGATACGTATAGGATTAATATTCTCCATTGAGTTAAGTGCATTCACAAGGAAGGGGATTATGTTGAAAGTGTATATGCCTTAAGGATTTTTCGAGGTCCTGTGAGTTGTAGTGGCATATTTTCCATCAGTGCAGGAGATGAAAATCTGGATTTCAAATGCTGATTTTCAAAGCAGCCAGCCCTCCCCACTTGGAAGATTAGAATAATACAACCTTACAACTTTACTCCATTTGCTAAGCTTGGTAAATATCTACACAGTTTAACCGAAGGTCAGCTTAGTGATTGAGATAGTTGCATATAACCTACCAAAGCCAGTGGTTAATACTTGAGAACAGGTAAGTCCCAGGATTTAAAAGACAAGCACGTCTTCCCCACTTCCCTGGAAGATTGATGTAACAGAACCGTCCTTTGAAGATAAGTGTAACAGAACCTTCCCAATAAGATTGGTGTTACAGAACATGAATATCAAGATAAATCTATCATGCTAGTTAGTCAATAATAAACTGTACACACACACACATGCACATATACACGTACAAATATATGTGTGTGTGTGTGTGTGTGTGTGTGTGTGTGTGTGTGTGTGCATATGTATATACATATCTATACAAACTCCATAGCTACTCCGAATTTTATCGATTCGATCTTTTGAGCAATAAATGACGCTCGAAGTTTTGTCTCCATATCTAGATAAAAATCACCGATACTTTTTTTGAAATTAGAGGATTTCATGTTTGTCTGTTCTTATTATTAAATAGTTTCTAATTGTTTCTTTTAAAATATCAACCAAAAAATCAGGAGTGAATCTAATGCATGTGCGTATCCCTAGTTGTTCACTGAAATGCCCTCTCTCTTTCTCTCTGTCTCTCTCTCTCAATATACATATATATATATATATATATAGATTGCATTATATCATATAGAAAAATCTTATTTGAAATGATCGCCCGTCATTACACGGTAGATGTATCACTGGACAACGTTGATAAAATAAACAAAGGAAATGGGGCTGCTGCAGTAAATGTATTCCATTTGAAATAGATATAATTTTTAAGGCGAGAACTTACTTATTTTATATATATATATATATATATATATATATATATATATATATATATATATATATATATATATATATGAATGCTGAAAATAGAGATCCACCAGAATACTTCCTTCATAAAAGGGGTCCTTGAGTTTTCGAATACATCGATTCAATTTAAGGATTAGGAACCCTGATTTCGAACACAGATTGTTCCCACAGCTCAGAAGATTGGTCCCTATACCCAAACTTGCAGTTTGTTTTCTTATACAATCTCAATTAGTTTAAATAGTTATTCACTTATGTGAATTTTTATACCCTTCACTCTGCCTGTCTGTCTGTCTGTCTGTCTGTCTCTCTCTCTCTCTCTCTCTCTCTCTATATATATATATATATATATATATATATATATATACATATATATATATATATATATATATATATATATATATATATACATATATATATATATATATGTTTGCGTGTGTATGTATTTGTGAGGGTCTTTCTGGTATATAAAGGCAGGGTAAAAACAATTGTCCATCGGTGGGAATCGCAGCACGAAACTGTAGCAACAAAATGGTAAATCTCTCTCTCTCTCTCTCTCTCTCTCTCTCTCTCTCATATATATATATATATATATATATATATATATATATATATTCATATGTGTATGTGTGTGATTGAGAGTGTGAGTGTGTGTGAACAGTAATAAGTATACTACAAACGTGTGTATTTGTATTAAATAGATCTTAAATTCAAAAACCAATAATTACGAATAGTATAGATTTCATTTACCTATATGTATACGTACCACTTTGTAACAAACGAACAGAAAACAAATGAAAACAGATTTTATCTGAAGTAGATATATAATCACAATGCTTCATATTCAACACAGTGAATAGAGCTAATATTATTTATAAAAAAATATAGTTGTGACAGTTAGAACCGTTAGACCTTGGGAAACTTTCAAACCTGATTGGATAATTGCGGAATATGTTATTTAAAAGTAAATGATCTGGTTATTCTCAAAATCCACAGGAAACAACAGCTGGTCAGTTGCTGACGAGTGCGAAAAGCACAAAATGTTTACATTCACCGGGTACTCGTCCTTTTAAATGTTATCATATATATATATATATATATATATATATATATATATATATATATATACTAACGTATTTTGTGGCCTTTATATGCACACGTATATACATACATATATATATATATACATATATACATATATATATATATACACACATATACATATGGCATCTATATGTACATGTACGTATTAATATGTATGTACGAACTTATAACAAATATGTATGTATGGATACATGGACGAATAACATATGTGTCTTGCAAATTTTATAAGGGACAGCAAAACCACGTATGTTTTTAGATTAACTCGATGTAAGATTGTATATGATTATATACTTATTTAGGGATATATCCATAGATGTGTATACATAGAAATAGTTAGCTAGCCTGAATAAAGAAGATATCTCATCAAAAATCAACAGATTGGTATATATCCATGTCACTAATGCGTGTCACCAGTGCTAATTCCATTCTAAACAGTCAACAGTTGTTCAGGGAAAACTTTCTAATCGAGGCATTTTAAACTTCAATATGGCTTAATGTTTCCTAACAAATAATTGAACTGTAATAATAAGATGCACGTACATATATTTACGTATGGAACCATCAAGGTTATTTTTGTATTAAAACATATAGATAAATGTAGATGCGTCAGATTTTATTGGGTTATATATTTAGCGAAACATGTATTGGTATTTAAGAATATAAATGAATGTTTACCGTTGTAAACACATTCATTGTTTTTGTAATCAAGTATATAAACTATATAAACGTTGGATGATACTAACGTAACCCTATTAGACGTCTATTCTACACATGAATGTGTATGAATATGAAAGTCTGTACATATGTTACGTGAAATTTCCTAGTCGATGAAATTAACTTATTTTTATAATGAGTTTTATTTCACTTTGATTACATAAACTTTTGATCGTAGAAAGCAGTTGTTCTTAATCCTTGCTTTAATTGAATTCAGCTTTGATTAAATCAAAACTGCGTTTTTATCTAATTTCCGTAGACAATGTTAGAACTACACATTTACTTATTTTTTGTACAAAAATTCCTGATACCCAAACCTTTGATTGTAAAAATGTAGTTGTTTTATATCATTGTTTTGATCAAATGAACTTTTGATCAACTTAAAACTGCATATTTATTCATTTTTTGTAAGAGAAGTTAAAATTGCGCCATTATGGCAATTTCACAGGTTTGGCGTAACATTGGAAATTGAAAATTGTTTTACCATTATACCTTCTTGAAAACAAAAACTCATCAAATTATAATGAGATCTTGAACAGTGCAATTTCCAATAGCAATATATATATATATATATATATATATATATATATATATATATATATGTATATATGTGTGTGTGTGTGTGTGTGTGTGTGTGTTTGAGTACTGAATAGTAATTCACACACACAAATATATGTACATAGATATATATAATGGATATATTGGAATGATTTCATGGTTAATCCGATATTATGAGAGTAAAATAATGATAACAGAAAACTTTTTAAGACGAATAATTCTATATTTAGTCGTTTCGCTCATTCCAAGCTTTTTCAAGAAAATAAGGTGCTACAAAAACTGGATGTTTATATGATTGGTCTATGAGTTTGGGGTGTGTAGGAGAGGGTTTTGTGTTAATATATCAGGTGCACAGTAATCTTAGTGGTGGTATGTGTGTCATGGCTCACATATACCTCTAATTAAATGATTCTCACAAGCCTCAAGTGCCAACAAATACACATGGCAAGTAGGAACAAATTCACACTTTTCAACCAGAATTTTTCCATCAATCAAATTCTCAATTTACCTCAGACTAAAAAACCACAACAGGTGAATTCGTAAGGGTTACAACATGCATTCTACCACTAAGTTTACTGAACACAGAATCAAGCAACACGCTTACCCACAACCAACCCAAACTCTCAGACTGAGTATAAAAACATCTTTCTTGTGACACCTTATGGTCTAGACAAAGGTTGGAATGAGCGGAACACCGGAATAAAAATTCTTTTGCCTCAAAAAGTCCTCCGAAATTTTCATTTTACTCTCACAAACGCACACTTATATATCATCATTTTTTTTAAATGGATATTTGATCAGACAGAAATTATTATAAATTGCATTATATTTTATTGAAACTCTATTTGAAATGATCTCTATTTGAATATATCATTTGGCCAAGTCTATATAGATAGAATGAAGAACTGAAAAAATGGGGCTATGGCAAGAATCGAAACTGTCACCGATAGGGTACCCGCTTCAACGTAATGTTGTTCTTACCAGGTCTTTAGACTTTCGAGGGCCAAGGCACTTCAAGTTTGGTAGGCCCCTGATACACAAAAATTGAAATACACAGCAAATCACAAAATTTACACCTCAATGTCCGTTTATAGCATGTAATTGGATCTGACAAGTTAGTCACACGTAGAAAGTTAAATGAGTCAGTTCAGGTAAATACACGGATACGTGTAAATACTTGCCAGTAAAAAAAGTAGATTTTAGGTGAGACGAATTCATGTTCGTAACCCATACGCCAATTACTGTAGATCCAAATTATGTGTAGTGATTCTATTAATCTATTTAAAACAATTCAAGTCGTTATAATGAAATGAATTCAAAAATGAATTCTAAACAGTAACTATCAACTAATTTCTTATTAATAAAAAAATTCTTTTATAATGATTTTTTGCATGGAAGGGAGCCAAGTGCAAGATGGAAGTCCGATGTAATCGTCCCTTAAAAGTCCAGCCATGTATATATATATATATATATATATATATATATATATGTGTGCATGTGTGTGTGTGTGTATTATATATATATATATATATATATATATATATGTGTGTGTGTGTGTGTGTGTGTGTACATACATCTATACATAACGAGAAAAGGACTCGCTACACGGACTCGTTTATGTTTCTGCCCTCTTAACTCAAATTTAAGTTGATGTTCAATGTTGAATGTATTGAGGATTTTATGAAATATATATATATATATATATATATATATATATATATATATATATATATGCATAGATAGATACATGTATACATACATACATGTATGTAAAGGTATATGTATAGGTACAGCCTGTACTATCATATTTGTACATGTCATCGGGCGTCTGCATATGTGCCTATAATATTTGTAAATACTTGGTTATACAATGGAGTTTTCCTGAGAATTTCTGCCTCGAATACCGTTTCTTGTGAACCAAAAGTAAAACAACTGACATAAAATTGTATCCTAAAAAAAATGCAATGACGAGTATGTATACAACTTCACAAGGATACACAAAAACACACGTGTAGTAAGAGATAGAAATGGAGGGAGAGAGAGAAAGGACGGAAGAAAGAGAGAGAGAACGAAAAATGAAGGTGGCGTCAATGGTCCACGTTCGAGTCAGTATTTCGGATGCTGGGTTTCAAAGCAGATGGGCAAGCCCTCTTTACTTGATGGATTGGTATAGTACAATCCTTCTACTACCATCTTCCTCCAACTTGACCTAGTACCTGACTAATCTTAGCTTAGTGAATATCAAGAATTAATCGGCGGTAGAAATATTTTAATAGAAATGAGCAAATCGACTCACTTCTTAATTTCATAAGAAAAGGGCGGTACAACAAAGCGAAGGTAGTTTCGATTGGAATCAGCTGAGGACTCGCACAGATGTTAAAATTTTCCAGTTGGGACCACATTTGCTAAATAATGCAAAAAAAATTCAAAAAATTCAAATTTGAATGCACAAAGAGTTCTGAGAAGGCAGCTCTGTCGGAAAATGAGTACAATTAGAGCGTGTTTTCTTCTCAGAGAAATGTAGCTGTTCGTTAGATTTTTAAACGCCAAAATTGACCTTTTTCTGAATATCCAAAATTGACATGGCCTTGAATTGATCTTTAGAAGTCACCAAAGGTCAGCCGTATCAATCCTGTGTTCATAAAATGTTAATTACCCATCTACTGAATTTACAACCCGTGTGATTCTGGCGTCAATGTTAGATTTGAAAGTTGACTTGACATTGAATTGACCTCCAGAGGTCACCTATCCTATGTCACTGCTGGGGCCAACTTACCTCTGTACACAAATTTGAAGCCCATAGGGCGCAGACGCCTCCGTTAAGTTTGAAAATGCCTGAAGTGAAATGAATAAATTGACTTATAGAGGTCACCAAAGATCAGAGCAACCAATCCTATGTTCATTATGGGATCAAATTACCCATGTATATAAATTTGCTGCCCGTAGTGTTCAGGCGTCTCCGTAAGATTTGAAAATGATTGAATTGACCTTTAGAGGACACTAGAAGCCAGTTCCACCTATCTTATATTACTCCTGGGTTCAGGTTACACCTCTACATACATTTTCAGCCTATACGGCACAGCCACCTGCTTTAGATTTAAAATTGACCAGTACACGTCACTGATGATCAGCACCACCTATTTCAACTTAATCTTGGTGGAAGGTTATCTCCGTACACAAATTAGCAATCTGTACGGTGCACTGTCTCCTTTAGGCATAAAAATGCCAAAATTGATTTGGTTCCTAATTAACTCTTATGGGTCACCAAAGGTCAGTGACACCTATCCTATGTTCATCCTAGGATCAAAATACCCTGGTATACAAATTTGCAGCCCGTACAGAGCAGCCGTCGAATTTGCAGCCCATACAGTGCAGCCGACTTCGTTAAATTCTTAAAATTCGTGAACTGACCTGGCCATGAATTGATTTTTAAGCTGCACCATCTATCCTACGTTTATACCCGGGTCAAGTTACATTTGTTCACAAATTTGTAACCCACAAAGAGCAGCCGTCTCCATGAGATTTGTAAAATTGACTTTTCTAGAAAATCCCATTGTTGATCTGACCATGCATTGATCCAAAGAGGTCACCAAAGGCCAGCACTATCAATCTTATGTTCGTAATTAACTCAAGTTACCCATGTACCCAAATGTGCTACCGTACGATGCAGTGTCTCTTCGGATTAAAAAATTACAAATATCACCAGACTCTTAATTGAACTTTATAGGTTACCACGTGTTAATGTCAGCCATTCTATGTCCATCTTTGGATCAAGGTAACCTGTAACACAGATTTACAGCCCATAGAGTGCAGCCGTCTTCGAAAATGTCAAATGCCTAGATTGATTTGATCCAAAATTGAACTTTAGAGGCCACAAAGGGTCAGCACCACATATTCGAGTATCAAGTGACCCTTGATCACCGATTTATAGTAAATATGGTGCAACCGTTTCTGCTATATTTTAAAATGCCAGAACTGACCTGGCCCTAAACTGACTTTTATGGGTCCCCGGCAGTGAACCCCACATAATGTGTGTTTATCGGGGCTGAAATTACACTTGCACGCAACCCACACATTGCAGCCATCTCCCTTATATTTGTAAATGCTACAATTGACCTTTTCAAAACATAGACCTAACCTTAAAATACCCTTAGAGGTCGCCAGTGTTCAGCATCGCCTATACTATGTTCACAACGGGATCAAGTTACTCATGAACAAACATTTGCAATTTTCAGGGTGCAACGGTCTCCGTTAGATTTGAAAATGCTAAAATTGACCTGACCTTAGTAACATCATAAGTGCTCACCTGAGATCATTGCCACTTATCCAATGTTGATCCTGGGGTCAAGTTACACATGCATACAAATTTTCATCTTGTAAGATGCAAGTGTTCAGAAGTCTGTAAAACTTTGAAAAAGAGACAAAGAACACCCATTCATTATCCATATAGCATTATATATATTCTTCATAGTATTACGTATACTCGGTTAAACTCGATGCGAATTCGTTTCCTTCGTATAATCTTGCTATATCGGGGGACGCAGTTCGCGCTATAATGAACCACATTATATAGGGGGACGCCTGTACCAATATAATAAATGTGTCTTCGATTTGCATATAGACATGGCATGAATTTTTATCGACAATGACGAAAATACAGATTGGGTGAATAGGTATTCATATACGGGTGTTTCTTGGGGAATGATCTTCATAAACGAGATGGAGAAATGAAGTGATATGAAGAGGGTCCAGTTATACAGTATAGTTACAATATATATACAGAGTATCCGCCCCGAGCAATACGTGTTTTAGCTTTATGATTTCTCAATTAAGTCAAGGGAACTAATCATGATACTTCGAAGTCGTAGTTTCGTAAAGAGAGGATCCAGTTGAGCAAGTCTATCCACATCGTTAATGGAATCCCTCGCCGGAAATAAGATTTTGAAAATTTCGTCCTTTAGATGAAAGTTTTTTTTTTTCAATGTAGTTCATTTTAACCAAAATACGAAATGCAGCCGTGGAAAATTCCTAGATCCACCCTAAAACTTAAACATTTCTTCCTTAGCCTATAACCCATCCTTCCACAAAATTGAAATTCATAGGGAACTTAGAAATATTGTGTTGTGTATGTATAGCTACGATGCAGTGTATGTGACCTTGGAGAATTCCTGGATCTGTCACCAAACGTAAACACTTCTTCAATTGTTCATGGCCCGCTCTCCCACAAAATTTCAGTGGAGATTTCAGAACTTTTGGAGATATTGTGATACTTATTGCCACAATGCATTGAGTGACCCTGGGAAACACGTATTGCCCACCCATCCATAAAATAACTTCAGAGATGCCATGTGAACCGAAAGGAAGGGTCTAGTTCCACATTGCAATTGTATAGTAAATTGAACAACCATACTAAAGCATGATGTAGCGGGTGAAAACCAGCCGAATCTGTTTTATTCCCCAATTTTGACCTCTCTAAAAATGAAGAGCTAAATTGATTCTCCATACAATGTGCCGTTTTTGCTCGGATATATCTATATATGCACACACCCATACGTATAGAAAAACTAATATACATACAAAAAAATTATTGATATACATATCTATTGAATTTTATGTATATAATTATGATTATGACCAGTTCGGTGTTTGAGTGTAGGCGAAAAAATGTTACCGAAAATTGGCTTCCATTGGAAACAGCCTTATCCCACTTCAAATATTGGAGTAACACAAACTTACCACACCCATTTCTCCCATTTGGCGTTGCGTCGGACCAAGTCAATCTTCGTGAATAAATACCTCAATGTATTACTCTCTTTCTCCCCCCCTCTCTCTCTCTCTCTCTCTCTCTCTCTCTCTCTCTCTCTCTCTCATTCATTCATTCATTCATTCATTCATAAATATGTATATGAGAGAGATGTACGTGTTTCTGGTTGTCTGTCACGCTATTAAAAGAACACCTGAAAATAGGTGCAGCCCAACCGAATTTACTTTGCATACTCAAGAAACTTAGCAGAAGGTTTTAAAATGAAAAGTTTTGAGAAAAAATGATTTAAGGTATGTAGGATGGGGGTTTTATTCACAATGTAACAATAATGACAAAGTGAAACCTACTTTTTGTCTGTACGCATATCGTCTCTTTTTATATGTTTATATATAATTCTGTAAGGGTTGAATTCAAGTAGTGAAAGGAAACTTTTCTCTCTTTTAAGGGATCAAAGGTGACGGGAGACTCTTCCCCTTCAAGAGATAAAAATGAAGGGAGACTTTTTTCCGTCCTTCAAGGGCTCAAAAGTAGAAGGATGACTTTTTCCAGATTTAAGGTGTCAAAAGTGTAGAGAATCATTTTTTCCCATAAAGAATCAAAAGTGAAAGGGGGCTTTTCTCCCTTTGAGGGGTGTAGTTGAAGGAGACTTCCCCCATCCATTTTTTTTATTAAAGCAAAGGGAGACTCTCCGTCCCCTTTAAGGGGTCAAAATTAAGAATAACTTTTTTTCTTATTCAAGGGATGGAAAGAGAAACTTTTTTTTACATGTTTGAAAGCTTCAACTCTTTTTTTTTTTTTTTTTTTTCACTTCTTGAATTTTTTGCCCTGGTGTTGACGGGTATTCGGCAATCTTCAGCAGTAGGGGCTCTACATATAAAATGTAACTTTAATGCCAAAGTGGAGACTTACTTTTTGTCTAATATACAAATCTTTGGTCTTCTATGTTCACATGAAAAATCTACCATCTTTGGAGAAAATGGCAGGACAGGTTGGGCTCTTTCGATCGTTCAGGCAGTTATGATGCTGCAAATATCAACCCTACTACAGATCGGTACTTCAGCTATTATATAAATATAAATATATATATATATATATATATATATATATATATATATATATATATATATATATACATACATATATATATATATATATATATATATATATATATATATATATATATATATATATATATATATATATATATATATGCTACAAAAATACGCTTATGTTTCTAACCTGTTTGGGCTTCTGCAGGTGTTCGTGTAGCAGATGCTGACTTCATTATATTTTTCAAGTTCTGCTCTATATCAACTTGAAGTTCAATGCTGAATGTATCGGGCACTTTATGAAATAAACCCATTACAGATTGGTTATTGTATTATATATATATATATATATATATATATATATATATATATATATATATATATATATATATATATAGCTGGATTTAGACCTACCAATGCAAATAACTGTTGCTACGATTTCTTGACGGTATTTTATTTCTATCAATGTCTACTTTCCACGCCAGACCCGGGCTCAAAATGTGGGACAATTTCTATCTATGCAAAATTCACTCAACATATTTATACACTTTGAGATATGCAAACAAACAGATCGTAATGCATTCGTTCATATACATTGCTTCAATTCACTTAAAAAACGTTCATCCTTAACCTAGCCTTTTATTCACGGATTTAGATAAACAGAGAATCAACTCTATACCTACAATTCGTACATATTTATTTGAATTTTTTGAATTCCTAACACTAACTCTCTCTTTCTTTCCCTCCCTACCTCTGTATATCTCACTAAACAATCTTTCACATTTACTGTCTGCTTCTCAGTCTTCTTTTCTCTCTCTCTCTCTCTCTCTCTCTCTCTCTCTCTCTCTCTCTCTCTCTCTCTCTCTCTCTCTCTCTCTTCCCTTAATCTCACTCTTGAACAAGCTCATGTATCCATTGTCTGTCTGTCATTCACTCTCTCTCTCTCAAATTGCCTGTTAATTTCTCTCTCTCTATCTCTCTCTCTCTCTCTCCACATGTGCATGCATATCTCTTTTTATATACTTATATATACGTATGTATGAGTGTGCAGTTTTGCATGCATGCACAAGTGTGTATATATATGTATATTTGTTCAAGTATGTGCATGTATGTGTGTTTATATATAAGGTAAACTTATTCCTAATCATACATATACAACTGATACTAGTTCACTCATAGAAATTTAGTTTCAAGTTTTTTTTTCTGGAGTTCTGAGACTGAAGGTTTTCGTTATTTCTCATATTTTTTTAAAATTATTGTCTTCATCTTTGTTAATGAAGATGATACTTAGGAGAAATATTGGGAATATTTAATTTCTATATTTCATGTGCATGTATGCATTTGTGCTTTGGTGAATGTTTGTTTGTGTATATGTGTGTGCATGTGTATGCATATGCATGTTGTCTATATGAGGGGTGAGGGCAATTTCATATATACAAGAATGTGGTAAGTTTTTTCAAAACTTTTCATAATAGATGACGTAATATTATTAAGTTAAACTTTTACCCTCGCTGCATTTATGTGTGTGTACGTTTGTGTGTGTGTGTGTTCGTGTATATATGTGTGTGTATGCATACATGTGTTTGTGTATACTTATAAGTTAATAATATCCATATATGTGCCTAAATTGAATATATCAATATATGTATACATACAAAATGCTACACAAACTTTCGAAGAATAGGATTACATTAAACACTGAGATTCCACCGTTTCCTTCGAAGTAATCTCCTAGAGAATCTATAAAAATGATCCGATGAAGGGTGCATCTCACAACGAGTAGCAGCCAGCACTATATATATATATATATATATATATATATATATATATATATATATATATATATATATATATATATATATATATATATATATATATATATTATCTCTATGGATACACGCATAAAATGATAGATCATGCAGATATTACAGATTTTGCAAGTACAATGCGTTGATTGCTAGTATAAATGAAAGAGAGAGAGAGAGAGAGGGAGAAATAGTTATATAGATATGTGTACCACAAAGATTTTCAGGTAAATGAAAATCATTGATTGTTAGGATGTACAAACAATTGTAGTCGCTTATCCCATACGTTGTAATGTGTGTAAAAGTATGTGCTCGAATCTTAAATTTTTGTAGGTAAAAAACATGGGGTACTAATGCATAACACAATTGATACTAACACTAGACACAAATAAAATCTCTCTCTCTCTCTCTCTCTCTCTCTATATATATATATATATATATATATATATATATATATATATATATATAATCTGCAAAGCTTTACAGCCTTAAACACTGAAGATGTAAAAAATATTTTCATATATACATATATACTTATTGGTTTGTCAGTAAGGCCATAGCTTAATGACAAAATAAGCATTTATTCTACATAAATAACTCCTTTCTGGTCAATACACTTAATCCAACCTTTCTCTGTAGATCACACACATACGCATATATATATATATATATATATATATATATATATATGTGTGTGTGTGTGTGTGTGTGTGTTCATGTTCATGTTCATGTTCATGTTCATAATTGTGTAGAGTAAAAAAATTTCACATCTGGAATTTTTTTTTTATGGACGATGTAGATTTTTGCATTAACTCATACCCACACACTTGAACATGCATACACACAGACAGACATACACATGAATACACGCATACACACACACACACACACACACATATATATATATATATATATATATATATATATATATATATATATATATATATATATATATATATATATATATATATATATATATATATATATATATATATATATATATATATATATATATATATATATAATAAATATATAGAATCCATTGTCTTATACCCAATATGGTCGGGACAAGGCAATATAAAACAATAAAACATGCATTCCACCCTCTACCCACCCTATTCATTTGAGGCTTGTTGCATAAAAAGCTGTTTTCTTTTAAAGGTTTCAAGTTTAAATGTTTTCTATGATCTTTTTATTTTAATTTTCAGCATGAGATCTTGGGCTGTCGTCTGTGATGCGCTGATTTAAAAATAACCGCCTATTTGAATAAAAGTTCAGAAACTACGACGAACGAGGATTTGGGGCTTCAATGTTAAAATTCAGACGAACAACTCTCTCCTTTTTATTTTTACTTTTATTTCTTCATTTTGTTTGCTTGGTTTCGTTTGTTTTTTGGTTTTTTTTTGGTTTTTTTACTTCTAGCTGTTAAAAGTTGTTCAGCTGCCAAATAATGACTCCATCTGTCTACATGACCTAAGTACTGTACATATATTTTCAAACATGGGCGGTTGCTGTAGAGGAGCGGATAGCAAGCTTGTCTCACACACAAGTTTGGGTTCGATGCTTATTGGGTACTTTATTTTGTAACCTCGAGCCAGATTAAGCTACGTTTTGTAGATATCTCTATACATTTACATAATTCGTTTATTAATCAGGGATAATATTATCAAGAGGTCATTGTTATCAAAATTAGTCTGTCCCAAACACTTGGCTTAAAACTGATTAAAATTTTTGTTAAAAGTTAAAAAATAAATTTCGAATTAATTTTTGGTAATGTAAAGATTTTTTTTATAACCATTAAGTCAAAAACATAACAATCAATTCGTAACAACGAATGCAAAGAAAATGAATTTAGTTTTTAGAAAAATTAATTTCCTTTAATTGATGTTATCAGCCGGTTATTCTTATCTAAAAGACCCAGTCCCGAACCGATCAGAATACACGTATGCTTACATATGAACATATATATATATATGTTAACATGTTTGTACATTTCCAATTTTTATCAGATCACTTAAATCTTCGTGAACATTTTAAAGTATGAATTATCGCTTTTTCTTTTTTCTAATTTCTATTTTAAGCTTAATTTGTCCTGCATATCATCACCTCTATGAGTCATGTACTCCCAAACTCTGTTCGACATTAAAAATATTTAGCGAATACCTTTTATATGATATAGGTCTAGAAGATTTTCGGTCAGAACAGCGAATACGTTTTCTCTTCTCTTCTGGAACTAAGGTTTTCTTGGAGGACAATTCTCTTCGTTGTCTTTTCTGTTAAATTCCAATTCACAAAAAGCAGTAGAGTGTTTGGGAGCAAATCAGCCTTATAAGAGAGATTCATTAAGTTAGTTTATATGTATATTTGCATAATAACTGTTGAGTGCACATATGTACGAAGAAATTTTATGATCATCAAATTAGTAACGATCTTGTAGAGGCATACTTATCATATGCACTTATTAATATTGTATAGAGAGTTCGGATGATATTATCAATAGTAAAAACGAACACGAAAAAAACATTAAGAAAAAAATTTTAAAACTTATAAACCTAGTTTGTATTAATGTTTCAGACACTTCGTTGTGCTTACTTAATTATTTATAGAAATACTGGGGAAACAGTCCATTACAATCATGGATAATGTTAACAAACGGTTATGATTATCTGAATCAGTTGGTCCCGAACATTTTATTCGAAATGGATTAAACATTTTAAGAAATTAAATAGTGAATTTCATATCAATTCTTCATAATTTAATCCTTTTAATAAGAATGAATTTATAACTATGAATATGAATTTATGATCACGGATGGAAATTTTTTCGATTTTCATATTCTTTGCTTAATGTTATCAGCTGGTCATTGTTACCTAAAATACTTTGTCCACAAGTGATTACAATAACCAGCCTCCTCTGCTTATGTGAATTTTGCAATTACTTTACATTACAAAGTGGAAAGTAAGAGTCATCAAGGTTTTATGTGCATGTAAGAATGTGCACATGGAATACTACAAGAACAACTTTGAAGTTAATTTTATAGACAACCAAAAGAAAGGGTCTTGTGACAAGCTAGTTGATAAGAGAAATCCAATCATTATAGGTTAAAATGATTTTTTTTACAAATAAAAATGTCTTGTTTGGATTTGGGGGCTGAAGAATTATCATTATTATACACTAATCTACACATACTAGGGTCTTCATCTCCAGCTTTCTTAACTGATACGAGATATCCTCTGGCATGGAATGAGAACAATCTATCCCCGTAGATCGAATTGAGGATTCAGTTTGAAATTCTTAGAAAGTTACCGGCCATGACAGACTCTGAAGAAGGTCAGAGGGTACAATGGCAGAAACGTTGTAATTATAACAACATTAATCCGAGTAAACCAATGTATAATAAAATTTTCTTTGTGCTAACTCTTTAGATACAATAAGAAACAGGTATTTCTTTTAATCGAACTCATCTTCATCTCATAGAACGAATAGACGAGAAATATCTTTACTTACCCGAAAATATATACATCTGTAGGGATTGATAGATAGTTAGATGTATAAATGCGTGTCAATAAGATATACCGTATTTGCTGGTCAAAAAGAGGCATAATTTACAAGGGTATTTGGGGTAGTTACCACCTACTCATCCATTTCAATCTTTGATAGACGGCCTTCTAGCCATAATACCAGTTTACTAAAGCCAGTGTAATATTTGCATTTTTTTTTATTCATTTAAATCTACATCTTACATACCAGTAAAAGTTGTTCACTGAAAAAAAAACATATACATAAATACGTAAAGACCATATACGTCAAGGTGTTGTCAATTTGATTGATTTTTTTTCCCTGTCTTCGAATTACTACACGTAAATCTATATCTCTGTTTTAGCCATCTAGGACACTTATACACACACACACACACACACACACACACACACACACACACACACAAACAAATATACTTAAAAGCCAGTGTCCACTGCTTCGTAATGCACTAAACGAGCCACCCTATGATTCTATTCATATATAAGATTGTAGACCACACACTATTCATATTTTGCATACACCCCACCCCCAAAAGAAACTGACCGAATAAAAAGGTGTAAAAAAAGAGTAATTTCTCTGGCATATTTAAAGCAGGTTTTATATTGTTCTCAGAGTCTCTGTACATAAGATGGGGGGGGTCAATAAAATGAGGGATCGGTCTTCTATTGTTATTTAGTAATAAAAAAATGATGGCGATTAAAAATCATTATTACCATAAAAATTCAAAAACGTTTGCAATAAACATCTTATGTGAAGTTTAATTCTGGTTTCAATTGCAATAAAATGGCATAAGGTTCTTTATGAAAATAAAACTTTGGCATACCTGAAGCCAGTTTTAGACTATTTAAATGTCAGTTTTTGTCATCTGAAATAACTTTGTAATTAATAATCTTTCAAAAATAAAATATCTCCCCAAGAAATATAAGATTCGACGAAAATACTTGAGATGCAGTAAAAATACATTTGTTCACAGTCACAGGCGATTAAGTTCAAAGATCAAATAGCTATTGAGTCAGTTTCCCTTACCCATCTCTCATGAAAGTCCGCTTAAATTTACTAGTCTTATGGACAACTGAAGTATGGATGACCAAAAATGACAAAACCTAATATCACCAACAATAGTAAAAAAATATATTCTCAGCAATAAAACACTGTCATATGACGGGTAACACTCTCTGTGCATAGACGTCGATACAAATGAAATACGGAGTGATAGCCCAACGAAGACATGGATTATGGCACCTTTTCTCTAGGTATGATAACCTGGGTATTCTTCAAAATATAATCACTTTAGTCAAACAAATCTTTTTATTATAGGTATTGGGGGCAAAGTCAATCAAAATTTAAATCGTTATTCATTAAAATGGACACGTAGAAGTGTCTTTTGTGTTCGTTTTTTATTTGTTTTTTGTTTTTTTCTTCTTCATCAAAAACTGAAAAGCTTTTTCACTTTTCATGTTTGTAAAATTTCTGCCACGGAAAAGTAAAGCTTGAATTCTATAAACACTAAGAATCATTCAGAGAGTGCATACCTTTGTCAATGCCATCTACAAATTCAAAGATGAATGAAAATCACTTCTTATATAGCTACGATACAGGGAAAGTAACTGTATAAGTGTCGATTTTCTGTATTCTGGACTAATGTCTAAATATATGAAAAATGTCTCTCAATCGGATAAAAAGACACCACCCAGAATTTTAATCAATTCTTCCTTAGCCCACAGCCCACTCTTCAACAAAATGTAATTGAAATTCATTGAAAATTTTTGGGATATTGTATGAAGAGACAAATAATAGTGAATATATATATATATATATATATATATATATATATATATATATATATATATATATATATATATGTGTGTGTGTGTGTGTGTGTGTGTGTGGTACAGATCAGGCTAGCAGTATAACATAATATAAGATGAGGCCCGAATTGGGCAGAAACATGAGCTAGTTTGTGTAGCGAATCCACATTCTACTATATATATATATATATATATATATATATATATATATATATATATATATATATATATATATATATATATATATATATATATATATATATATATATATATCACCGTACCTCGCATAAATGGATCGCTGTTGTCCGCACAGGTAATAGAACTAATTATCTAAAAACAATTCAAATTTATCTAAAGAAAAAAAATCGATCTTCAACTAAAATCATCCCAAATTATCTGAAAAACAATTCAAAACTATCTGAAAGAATAGATCTAATTCTGTATTAAATTATGTATAAGATAAGGTCCCAAATGACCATAAGAACCTTTGGAGAAAAATACAACACTTTTTTGGAAAAAAAAGAAGTTCTCAGATGGTACTTACTGTTGTACTCATGCTAATACACAATGTTGTAGCCCCAAAATGGGACCAGGAGCGCCCGGACACTCCAAGAAACAAAGTATCTATAACCCACTCAACTAGTTGATCGGCCATTTGCAGGGCAACAATATTAAATATTCCTGGATCCACTGTAAATATAATCAATTTTTCCTATGTCATTGAAATTCAATGAGAACATTTCGACATACTGTGTGGACTGACAGACAGACAAACAGACAAACATGATCGAATACATATACCTCTCCCAACTCCCAAGTAGTAAATGTTTTTAATGGGAATGATAAAAGTGTTATTCATTCATTCATTTATTTATTTAATTATTTACTTATCAGTCAACTACATATGTGAGTGATTATTTGGACTGATTTGTTTAAGCAGACACATACACTGACTCATTCATTCAAACAAATATATAATCCAACGTATAGGATATATATATATACATATATTATTAAGAAATGGATATATAATCTGACAAAATATTCATAAATGTGTTATATTATTAGAAACTATTTGAAATGACCTCCCGTTGCTAAATGGAGAATGAGTCACTCGGCCTAGACAGCGTAAATAGAAATAAACAATGAGAGAAAATGGGACTATTGCAGGTACCAGTCCTGGTGATGGTGATGGTGCTGGTGTGTGTGTGTATGTGTGTGCACGCGTGTGTGTGTGTGAGTGTGAGTGTGAGATTTGGATCTAAATTTATTTAAATATATCAACTGATGCCTCCATTTGATATTTTTTACATGAGAACTTTATTCCAAAAATGGTATTATTTCACTTTTACACATACATACTTCATTGTCAAAACCATGAATAAACGTCAAAAGCTGTGTAAATGCTATACTTTGTTTTATATATCCACAAACATGTTGATTCTACATGTACACTGATAATTCTACAAGCTATTAGTGAAAGAAAAGCATAAATAGTTGATACAACAAATTTTTTTTCCAGCGAAAACTCCTTCCTTGTCAATGTAAGTAATTCAATTGTGAATACTGATTACAGAGATCAAGCATCATAGGGCGAAGATTTCAGATCAAAACCATGTGTCAACCTAGAGATTTAATGATATGCCCTTGTATAGATCTAATTAAAAGTAAGTAATTACTGTTTGATAGATAGAGAGATAGAATTTCTCGTGT